>CM060926.1:948014350-949214350 GCA_030737875.1 Allium sativum | reverse complement strand
AGTATGCTGAATATATTGAAGACGGAGTAAAGCGCAAGGGCTGTTGTATAAGTCCTAGGTAGAGATTGCCTAGGATGGATGTATTGAATAGTGCCTTCGGTTTCGTTCAGTCCCAGAACGAACGTATATGGACGAATGTCTGACATAATATTTCCATTGAACGCATATGTTGGACTGTACAATTATATATGGTGGCAACAGATTTATTCCCTTAGCATAATATCCAGAATATTTGTGCAGATCAATTAGTGATTAACGGATCTGATAATGTGGCATTCAGAGTGATCGTGTTATCAATGAATGAAAAGTAATCGTAGCCTCTGGCCTCAACAACCGGGGCAGGTAGCATGGCTATGTGGTTAGCTCCCATTAGGGTGTGTTATCACCTATCTAGAGATTCATTTAATTCCTTATTCTATTTGATGCTGTCCCATTCGGGAAACGGTTGCTGATCCCAAGCGTTGGTGATATACATTCGATACACTTAAGCGAAATGAGTGGTCGGTCATGTGTGGTTGAGTTGCAAGATGTTCTTGTTGAACTCGGTGTATTCTCCTCTAGAGATACACCAGCGGCAGGTGGTTCCATACCTTGTCATAGTTGGAAATCCATTACCCAATAAGTGCTTGCGGTTTTGATTATATATTATATATATGGAACGTGAGATGCAAACGTTCCACTACATTCTATTTATTTGATTTAGACACTATTATAATATCAAAAGAGTTTTGATATAAAGATTATCGTTTTCTTTCAAAAGGATTTTGAAAGTTGAATCAAGTGTTTTGGATTCTCAAAAGGGAAAAACCCTTTCCGTGTTATACGGCGTTGTCTTATGAGATATCGTTGGTTTCTCAAACTGTTTTAAACTGTTTACTCATACCAGTCCTATGACTATCCCGGAGTTTATTTTGTTTTGTTTTACCTAAACTCTTGGGTGCCCAATTTTGTATGGGCAGTCAAGTAGTTCAGGATTTTACAGATATTTGGAGGATCTTGGAGCAGGAGGCTTCAACGTTATTTATCTAGTGTTATTTCCGCTGTATTGTAAGTGTTGTACTCTGATGATAATGTTATGTATATACAGTCAAATTTTGTATTTCAAAAGCTGTTATATATTATATTTTATTCCGCTGCGATGTGAGATTCTGTGTTGTGTTTCTGTTCTTCTTCTTCTATTCTAAGTTTCTATCCTATCCTTTCTTACCCTCTATCTTCTTTCAATAACGATTCGTATTTCTGTGCAATTTGGGTTGGATGTGTGTTGTATTTAGTCAACTCAGATAGTACGGATTTGCGGGTCATTACACACACATATGTATATGTATATATACACACACACATATAGTTGTTTCTTTGATGAGAGATCCAGGCCTATAAAGTAAAATATATTAGATATTTCAAAGTTATTATTAAGATTTCAATTATATTATTTGAATTTTTTTGATATTTTTAGTTATGCTGTCATTTGGACAATTCATGGCTCTCTATTTTAATATGAACAAATTGATTATTTTTGGCAGAACCAGCCGATTTTTAGAGTGGAACATACCACATTTTCATTATAGCAAGTAATGAGTACAAAATATAACAAGAGATAGCCAGAACGCCTATCTGCTACAGACTTGATTGCCTTAACTAAGACCTTATCTACAATCTAACACAACGCAGGGTGTGATCATAGGATAGTTAGAAGGCAGTAACAATCAATACAAAGTGCCGCACATCGCAAGGCACGACATAACTTTGTTAAAAAGGCTGCAAGTAGTCCTAGTGAGAAAACATAGTTTAACTTGAATCTTCTATGCTCTTGGCCATTACTAGCAACCAAATAAAATTATAAGGAAGCATTTGCAGAGGTTGTATTAGATGCAGAGGTTTGAATCAACACAGCTGCGCAACTGACAGTAGAAACTAGTAATAGCTCATATTAAACCTCAAATGATACTATCCAAACTCAGCATACTATAATAAGGAAGCTGAACAAATAGTAAGATTAACTCTATGCCAAAGCACTGTGACACAACCAACACCACGGACTAGCGTATACTATGAATCCAAGAGGCGGAGAGTTGAATTTGATGCAGAAAATTGAAGAGTTATCTTAGATTCACAGCATACAGCCAGTAATTGATACAACACCTATGGAAACAAACAGCAATTTCTCCAAATCCAGAACATAAATGCTACAAGCAATCTTAAATTAGAAGGTTGCAAAGCAGTCCTTGCTCAATCTTTGATCAAATAAAACTGCTCAGGCCAAGCTGAAAGAGACACAACATAAAGGTGTATACCAGGATAAATCCATAACAGACACAAGGAGTTATCCAATAATGCTACAGAGAACACACAGTTGTTGAAAACCCACCCTATACAGTAGCCAACAACGAAACCCTCCAAGGAAACATAGCAACAACCTAACATACAACTACCAACAATACCAACTAACGCTACAAACTAACAACCTAATGCGTACCCGAGAATAATATGACAGCAACTAGCGCGTCTCGAGTAACTCACTAGTCTTTAGAGATAGAAGTAGCCTATAAAAGAAGCCAAAATAGAATAGCTTCCAGCAACTCATCACAAGCAACAAATTGAATATTACTGTTCGTTTAGAAATAATAAGTTGATTTATGAACAAAATTCAAACATTTTCTTTGGAATTAAAGCTACTAATGTTTAAATATAACTTGTATCTAATTGTGCTACATACTGTTAATACTTAAGTTTCAAACTTTGGTTTGGTAATCATTACGATTATATACTTTAGCACTAAATAATTCTAGATTGGGACGTTGAAGATAACGAATATCTTATTGACATGCTTAGCAATTTAAAGTTTATAGTTTTATGAACCTACACTAAGGAAAAGTTTTAAGGCAGGAAATACAATAGTTCTTTGAGGATGTTGAGTTTGATGGGGGGAAATAAAACATTATCATTGTCTTTAGAGAGAACCATAATAAGATGATGTTAAATAAAAAAATTCTTTAAGAAAAGGTTACTATTTCAAGAAGACAAATTCAATAACCTCAAAGTGTATGGTTACTAAAGTAATCCACTTGTAATGGAAGAAATACTATTCCGGATGACTATATAGTATTTCTCCTTAAAGATAAATAATGGATTAGTGAATGTGACTCTATGTACTTACATCAATCCATATAAGGTACTAATTTACAAGGTGAGCTTAAGGTATGAACATATTGTGAACATTTATATGGGCAATAAAGTTTACAATTTCCCTTTAACTTAAGTAACATGATTATTAATTATGAATAGATATTCAAAGGTAAAGGGAATTAAGTGGGTGATATAGAAATGTATAAGGTGTTTTTATTGAAAAAATCATTCTTAAATATATTTTTTCTCTAAAGTAATATTCTCTTAGATTTATTAAACGACTCATTAGAACCACTTTGGAGTTTATTCCATATTTTACTTTTAAGCAATATTTGATGGAGATTAAAGTTGTGTTTCTTAATTGAGACATTGATGAAGCAGCTTAAGGATCTCACTTTTGGACTATTCTTTTGCATTTGGGATTCAAGTACACCATTATTATTCATGAGCTGATACTTTAATTATCACAAAAAAAATTGACAGATAAGTGAGGTTTGGTATTCAAACTACATTTTAGTTGATTCTCTTTTGCTAACATTCTTAAAACTAAAAGAATGCAAAAATTTCCACATGCATTTGCAGTGTAGATTCTAATTTATACTAAAGCATATATACGTATGTGTGTATTATTTGGCAGATATGTTACTTATTTTGAACGTGGATCATTGATTAGTAGCGAAAATGATTATGAGATTTCTTTAAGAAACAAAATAAAAGATTACGTTCTCATAGATAAAAAATTGGATTGGTTGGAGATTATAATTAAAGAATTACTATTCGAATATTTTGGATGTCATTACTGTAAAAGATCCACTTCAACAATGATAATATATTTTATTGGTGAAACTATATAAGGAAAAGTGTCATTTAAACACTTATAGCTTTCACCACTTTGGAAATACCGTTTATGGTTAATTATAACACTTCCAACTATGGAAAATAATAATGAAATTGTCATAAGACTCCGGTTATTGATAAAGAATTGAAAGGCCAAGCAATATTGTGACAATAAAGAACATATTATTTTCCAATAAGGGAAGAGTGCAAAATATATTGTAGTTCATAGAGCATACTTTGACAAACTCCATTATGGCAGATTTGCTTACCAAATGATTATCACCTAAGGTCTTTCATGAACATGTAGCTCAATTGATGTAAATTTTATGTGAGGAAATTTTGGTTCATAGGGAGTTGTATTTGATATTGTCGTATGACTCGTTGCTTTATATTTCAGTTACAGACATATGTATATCAAGTTCTTTTTCTGATCAGAAATAAAGTAATGAATTTTTCTTTGCACTCAGGTTGTTCAAATATTAAACATTTTGACCTCACTAAAGAAGGATGACTTGAAGATAGACATGTATAAATCACATTTCATGTAATTTCCATGCTACACATTTATGATTGATCCATGTCAATCGATCGTATTGATATATGTGACCATTGATGAGTTTAGTTATGTTAAATGTAACGAATGTTACTTTGATCCTTTATCAACATAGTTAATGAACAAGATTGTTTCAGATACATCATACGTTATAAATAGCAAATTTTGGAGTTCATAAAGTTAAACTCAATTTTAAGGTAATTTCATATGTGGCTCAAGGGGAGATTGTTGGAATATTTCGACAATTGGGTTACATATGTAAAATAAAACATGTTGCGCTATTTTAGTATAAAGCCTAACTAAAGCGAACTAATTTTAAATTAGAGTTAAAAAGCTTAAAGCTTATATTATCATTGGTCTAGTGTGTATATACCAAGGCGTTTTAATTTGTTGAAGGGCCAAATTGCAAAATGCCAACTTTATAAATAATGGGTTATGATCCTCAAATTACACAAGCCTTAACAACTCTCTAACCCTCTTATATGGAGAGTTAATTTCAAATCTAGGGTTTGTGTCAGTTTGAAAGATCTAACTAAAATTACCTTCTTGGCAATAATCAACTATGAATTTAGGTACTATAACAATTAATTGTATATTCAGGTATGCTTCCGTTCGTTCTCAATTAAATCAGTATACCTTTCATATTTAGATCTAGAGTTTCATAGCTAATTCTCAGTAATGTATATTGAAATCCTAACATTACACTATTATTATCTTTTGTTATTATATAAGAATGTCAACTGGGAGAATTAAAAAGAAAAAAGGTTGGAGAGTCCAACCGCATTTGAACCGGGTGTAGCGTGTCTTAATTTAATATAAGAACTTATTCAAGGAACCAGAAAGACGAATCAAAAGAAAATAATGAGCGATGATTTAGGCACCCTTTTTTATTTTATGAAAAAGCACTTTTCCATTGCTAAATGGAAGTGGCTGAATGTATTCAGTCCTTTTTATGTGCTTGCTAACCCTGCTTATTCAGTGAGAGTAGTTCAAGTTACATAATGGTAATTTACACAGTTTTCCTTATCCTTTATGAACAATGGCATATAATATTCTTTTCTCATTTGCAATAACATGCGCAAAGACGTTGATCAAAGTTTCCTATTCACACAAGGTAACTTCTTTTCATGGTTTTGTTTAGAGATAACATATTTGGATATCGTCTCTATGTACATAGGGCTGTAAACAGATACAGGTAGTGTTGTATCCAAATCTGTATCCGAAAATGAGTTCTGCTGTAGAAAAGTTTTACTATAGAAGTAACAACAAATTTCCAGGTGAGTTCTGCTTCTTAGGACCCAATATTCGGCTATTGTCACCTACGTTTAGCATTTATAAATAGTATATTTCAATAATGCCTTTAGTACTATCACTTATAGGTCATGTTTACCATACCCATTAGTATCTATGTGTTCAAGTATTACTAGTTATGTTCAGCTATTAGTATGCGCTACAAATATACAACATTTACATGAAACTAAGACCGGCCTTTATTCCGATAGCAATGAAATATTAAATAAGAAACAATGCAATAAGTTAAAACCGTTGTGTTAACATGTTCCCACTTGGCATATGTTAAAATTTATTGGTTGCATAAGAAGGTGAGTTTATTGCATAAATTAACATATATTTCAGTGTTTTATTAAATTTAACCCTCTACGGAAGTCAATCCAAAGTTAATAAGGGCAACTAAATTTGATTCATATTATCAAGTTGGATAATAAGCGCAGTTGACATATTTAACACTAAAACTTTTTTTAACCACCGTTTTTCTAAAATAAAATGTACATATAGGTATGAGGTATATAACAAGTACGAGTAAATTATGTAATGTATGTTATACCAGCTGTTGATGCCAAAAAGTTGCAAACACCCAAACAGAGATTAGAAAGAGGATAAAATGAAGAAATAAAATGAAAATAAGATAAAACGCAATCACATGCAAATTTGTTATGGTTCGATGTTAACGAGGCTACGGACACTTTATAATCTCTTGATTATCTAGAAACTTTGGGTACAAATGATGGTTTAATAGCTAAACCCGAGTACAATGCAACAAAAATGAATAAAATGACAAGAGATTGACCAAAAGTCCTTTTTTGGTAGCTCTGGATGGCTATTTATAGTTGCTACAATTCTCGGGTCGATTAGGACACGTGATGTTATACCCAGAAATAGGGTTGTCAATGGGTTGTGTCGGGTCAGGTTCTGGTCAAGTTGGGTTCGAGTTGATTTATATACGGGTCACGTCAACCCATTTTATAAACAGGTCATTTTTCCCAACCCTAACCCGACCCGTTTATAAACAGGTTGACCCAGCCCGACCAGTGAAACCTGTTTAACTAAACGGGTCATGTTGGGTTTACCTGTTTGACCCATTAGCAAATATTTCCCACTAATATAAACAGAAAAAGCATCAAATCACTAACAGACAACACTATTGTATAATCACCAACATGCAACATGCTAAAAAAATCACCAACTGGAGACAAGTTACAAAATCACCAACTAATAGCACATATATAAAGAATGAATTAACTATATCCAAAAATCATTCTGCATGCATAAGAACACATGTGCATAGTGCATAAATAAAAGACTAACAATATGGAAGAGATACAGTTGTTATAAGTAAAATATAGCTAACAGTATACAAAAATAAATTAGTAAAATATAACAGCTTACACTATAAGAAATGCATAGTATAGCAACGGAGCCTTCCAACGGCCTCAAACAACATTATCCAACGGAGATTAATTCTGGAAATTTCTTTACGTTATAAAAAAAGGCTGTTGAATGCCATTGTTTATAATGTCGTTGGAGGCCGTTGATCACCGTTGCATAGTCGAGCAGAGATTCAAAGCAGCAGCTTCTCCTTCCTCATTTCCACTTCTGCTCAAGAATTCCCACCAAATTCTTGCTCCCAAAATTCTCAAATCGGCCTCCTCCACTCCAGTCCAACACGTTCAAGGCTCTCTCTGTTCCTCTATAATCTTCAATTCATCCCCAATTTAGAATGTATGAAGCCCTAATTTTACTTTATACCCTAGGTTTGCTAATTTATGCTTAATTTGTTTGTTAGATTGTATGTTTGTATGTGTAGTGCTGTTAATACATGTATATATAGAATGATTTGGTTATATTGCTAATCTAGGGTTAATTAGTTTATGTTGTATATGTACATATGCATATGTAGTGTTGTATGTGTAGTTGGTAATTAATCTATGTATTTGTTGAATTGATTGAGGCTCACTCATTGAAAACGATATTTAATTTTTCTAAAACATTTAATGAAAATGGAAATAATTAAGTTTATGTTTTATAAAAATTTATCGAAAACGATATTCATAAAGCCTTAGAGTGTTAAGACATGTCCAATATTCTTTTTCAATGGATAAAAATTTAGCACTACAGAATATGGTGCTGAAAAATTAACTAACAATAACTGTGTATTTGTTAAAGGTAATGATGATCCAAATGACCATCTACACGATTTTTATGGCATGCTAACCCAGATTCTGCAATTGACATATTTCACACGACCCGCGAAAGAATTATTTTTGTTTAAATACAACTGGTTCGGCAACGTTCGAGGATCTGAAATCAACGTGCACCCAAAGTATGATCTTATAGAAATAAAACATACTTCCCATTATTATAAGTACGATCCTTTTGTACTTGCCAAACAAGCTCTTCAAGTATATTACGCTCCTTATCCATCAATAAGAAGAGACAAAATAGATTGGTCGGTTGTTTTTAAAACAAAGGCAAGGTTTACATTTGACGGACGTAATATTCCCGACGACCAAGCTTATCAAGTAGATGTCGAGGAAAATAGAGTAATAGTAATAACCGATGATCAAACATATTTTGGACCTCTAAACGATGAATCGAATGCATTAATTGAAGTATTTGAGACTACAGATGAACCATAAATAGAGGAGGAAATATTGTTAGAATCTGAAAATGACGAGGACTAACCAATAATCTTCATTTTAAAAAGGTAATTTTATGTTATGTTTATGTCTAGTAAGCTAGACCTCGCGTAGTGAGTATCAAACTCATATTTATTTTTATGTTATACCTAAGTAACATATTCTTATTTCTATAAACAAGTGGGAAAGACTATGATTCTTTTTTTTTATGTTAACATATTTTTATAGATATTTCTTATGTTATCTATTAACAAGTAACATACCATAAATAAAAAAATATGTTACTTGTCATAATGAGAATCAAACTTGTCATAGCCTTTCCTACTTTTTTTTACTTGTCGTCTAGTGTGTTATTTATGTTATGTCATGTCATATTATTTATATCGCATAGTACTCTTATGTTATCTCATACTAGTTTTTTTACATAACTCGTTATGTTATGTTATGTTGTTGTCTGTAACAAGTATGACGTCACAAGGTCCTGCAGGTGGCGATGGCAGTGGTCCATCGCAGGGGCTAGCCCATCTTGCGGTGTGGCTTAAGCCAAAAGCCAACAAAGGGTAAGTACTAAGTTTCTAGTATAAATCTAATTTATGTACAATAAATCATATAAATTGTTGTTCCAGTAGCTATGAAATGTTTTTTTTTGTTTAACACAGGGGTTGTGAGCTGGGGCCTTCCAACACAGTCTTGACAATATCAAGACACGCTTATCAGGCTTGTATGACTGCATGTTGGCCCACATGGATGTCGATACCCGACAATGTCAAGGAGACAATATGGCAGGATTTATAGGTACATACGTGTGATATATCATTTATTACATTAAGTAGTCATGCTCGTATTTGATCAGTTCATATTTATGCTATTTTAACATAAATGCAGGGGGCTGTGGATCTATGAGAGACGGGTATGGAACTCGTCAAGTGCCACTGGAATAGTAAAGTGGCAAGAAATTGCAGAGAGACGTGAACAATATAAAATCAGGTGGGAAAAGACCAGATTGGATGAGTGGTAAGGTATGCGATGACCTATATACTTATTGAAATAATAATGAGGAGTTTCAGGTAAATTTACTGCATATTAAATTTAAATTGTTCTATTCAATTAATATATAATTTAGAATAAAACATTTTTTAAAATTTAAATGTATAGGCCAAGTCCGCGAGAAATGCAGTAAATAGGAGCAAAAATCCGGTTACGCACCATGGTGGGTCCAAGTCGTTTCAGCACCATCGCGAGAACCTGGTATATTTATTAATTACATAGTTAGAGATTTTAATTTACAAGTTGTTAAAATTAATAGTTGATTTAACTTTAAGTTTTAATTTACACACACACACACACACACACATATATATATATATATATTCTTATTTCAAGAGAAACAGCGTGGTGCTTCTGTATTGTACTGGGATGTATTTGAGCACACACATGCATTGAGTCAGGCCGACGACACAGGCTCAGTTTCCTACTCTTGGGACAACGATGCCAAGGCTCGTCAGGCATATGTAAGTATAACATAGTTAAGTTAAAGTTATAATTTAATTAAAATAGTGTTATCTAAATTCAATTGTCTTTTATTTAACAGGAGAAATTTCAGGAACAAAGGGCGCAGATGCTGAAATCCAGTGGGAGGACTGAGTTTACTAAGGATGATGAGGATGGGATTTTTGGTGTTCTCATGGATCCACCTACCCGGAACAGACGATATGGTTTTAGCAATCTAGAGGTATAGAAACTAAAATTTATAATAAAAAATGAAATTTACTCGAATTGCTATTATGAAATACTGAAAATCTAAAATTATATACAGGTTCAGACATCTCAACAGACGTGCCAGAAGGCTCAGGACAAGGAGGATATCTCATAGCTCTGAGCATAGATTCTAGAGCTTCATGAGTGTGATCGTTGCCGCAAAGAGTAGTTGGAGCAGCTTAACCAGCGGCTGGCGGAGTTCATTACTCAGTACAGTACGCCACCTTCATCTTCTAGTGGAGAGAGCTGAGGTTAGTTTGTGTTATGTTATATATGCTTTAAGGGTTGGTGAGGCTTGATACATTTATAATGGTGGTATATATGGATGTTGTGTTGGTGATGATGTTTTGGACATTGTGTTGGATGTTTTGATGGTGATGATACGGTTTAGACATGGTGTTGGATGTTTTGTTGGTGATGACATGGTTTGGACATACAGAATAAAAAGGCATGTTGATGGCACAATTTCAAAATACAAGGCTAGGCTAGTAGCAAAAGGGTATTCACAACAGTGTGGAATTGATTTTAATGAAACATTCTCACTTGTCGTGAAACCAACTACTATAAGAATTATACTAACCATAGCCTTGTGTAGAAATTGGACCATCAATCAAATTGATGTTAATAATGCTTTTTTGAATGGTGACTTGCAAGAAGAAGTGTATATGGAACTGCCACCAAATGTAAAAGAAAAAAACCAATGAAGGAATGGTGTGCAAATTGAAAAAGGCTATATATGAGTTAAAGCAGACACCCAGAGTCTGGTTTAACAAGCTAAAAGCAACATTATCAAGGATTTGATACACATCAACAAAGTCTTATAACTCACTGTTTACAAAATCCACAACAAACACTGTTACCTATGTCTTGATATATGTAGATGACTTCATAATCACATGCAACAGTGATTTTGAGATTAGAAGCATCATCAGTAAACTAAACAGTGAGTTCTCAGTGAAGGATCTAGGTGACCTATCATATTTTTTGGGAATTGAAGTTTGCATAACTAAGGACAATGAACTTCAGTTATGTCAGAGAAAATATATCACAGAAATCATAGCTAGAGGAAAAATGGAAAATGCCAACCCATTGCCTATACCAATGATAACCAATCTGCATCTAAGCAAAGACAGAGGGGAACCCACATGCAATGAAAGATTATATACAGATGCATCATTAGGGCTCTTCAATATGTAGCCATTACAAGACCAGACATTTCATAATACTGTCAACAAGGCAAGTTAATTTATGCAAAAACACCTAAGTGATCATTGGAAGGCAGTAAAGAGGATACTAAGACATTTGAAGGGAATCATTAATCAAGGGTTAATTCTAAAGCCAAGTACCCATTTAGATATCAATGCCTATTCAGATGCAGATTGGGCCAATGATTATGATGATAGAAAATCAACAAGTGGTTACTGCATATTTCTAGGAAAAAATTATATATCTTGGTGTGCAAAGAAACAAAATATTGTTTCTAGGTTGAGTAATGAAGCTGAATAGAGATCTATTGCTAGTACAACAACAGAAATAATGTGGGTTCAATCTATGTTAAGTGAGCTAAGAATCAACATAAATTTAAAAGCAATAGTGTGGTGTGACAACATGAGTGCTATGGTCCTAGCTGCTAACCCAGTTCTACATTCTAGAACTAAACACTTGGAATTAGACATATATTTTGTACGGGAGCTAGTTCAGAAAGAAAAGCTTCAGGTTAATCACATACCTTCCACTTACCAGAAAACTGACATTCTGACCAAACCTCTCTCAAGACCCAGGTTTGAAGACCTAAGAAGAAAGCTCTGTATAGCTGAAATCACAAGTTTACAACTACACAAAATCCACAAACCATCTACTGCAAGGAACCCTAATTTTGATGCTCAAACTGTAGCCAACAAACATGACAGATCTGAAAGCAACAACTCCGGAACTGCCCATGAATACACAAAGCTCTCACATAACTAAATGATATTGTACTCTTGCAAGCTGCGAAAGCAAATTCAACTCTGAAGAGAACAAATTTACCACCTACGAGCTCATTGGCAAAGCTAAAAGCCACAAGTTGAAGAATAAGAGCAGTGATAGCGAATGCATCGACAAATCTGAAGAGAAACTTTGTAGAGAAGAGAAGACAAAGAGGAACAACGACAACCATTTTTTATCTCCAAACCCTAGATAAAATTCTAGGGTTTGCGGGGGGGGGGGGGGGTGGGGGGGGAGGTATAAAGTGTTTAACTAAACACTGAGTACCCGATTTTATTTTTGTCCACGCAATACAAGTAGGCTTGGGCGCAACATCTCCTGTTTATTTTACAAAGCCCAATTCTGTATTAACTCTGATTTGTGCCTAAACGTCTATATTTCTGTACACTATATATATGTGTATATATCACTGTAATCATCAATTAATTTAGACTGATAAAATACAAAGTTCATATTGCAATCATCTTTTGAATATTTACCACAAAAACCATCAAGTCATAGCGAAGTGTTTTAGTTTGAATAACAAACTTTTATGGAAAATTTGCATGATCAAATTGTATATCTCCTTTAATCAATGATAAATCTAATAATGTTTTAAATAAATAATTAAAAAAAATTCATTAGTTCATATTGAAGACAACAGAGTATGTCTTAAAATTTTAATCCTATAATAATTTTTCCAATGGTTAATAATAAACGAAATTAATGTTGAAAGGATAATTTTATTTGATAAAAGTGTATTATAATAAAACAAAATTTTAATCGTCAATAAATTAAATAAGATTTCAAGCATTTAGCATTCGACATGCATTCAGTATTCAACCATTATAACAAACGTAACCCTAGTCCAGATGGAAACAAAAAGAGAAAAAAAGGAATTCAAAAAATCAGACCAACACACTCTTACCTTCAACCAGTAGACAACCACATTCTGTGAATTAAGTGAGGGAAAGGTTGCAGTAAATAAGCCGACACTGGCTGATGAAAAAGCCATTGACTTAGTAATCTAATGTCGCTAATTCCAAATGGAAAACCCTTTTTAGACGACTGTATGCACGTCAAACCATAAAATGGAGGAGTAAATATATCAATAGAAAATGCGACTAAAGATAAGGAAAATCGATGGATAACTATGAGTAGAGAAGGAAGCAACATACAAGATTACCAATATTTGGGTTTAAGCATTTGAATGCCATAGATTTTGATGTAAGATTAGGAAAGGTATTCGAGGAGTGATTTTTCTAGGATCGTAGTCTAATTTTTCACGATTTCAATCAAACGTGACACTCTTGGATTTTGTTTTAGGAATTGGGGTTTGAATTCGAAACTTTCAATGTAAAAGAATAGATTATAATAATCGAAAATTGTTAAATTGATCATAGTAGCAAGACCCTTTTACTGTTATCGCAAGCCTTTCTAGGAATTTTTATTATAGTGGAATTTTAACCATTTCGATTGCACATAGCAGTCTATTGTGATGTTTAAAGAGCTTCGATAAGAAAAAGGTCTCATTTCGTGCTTATCATAATCTTATTCTTTTACCATATTTCTATAACCAAAAAAAATATCATTTGGCAGTGTTATATCTGATAAAAAGAAGTTGGTTAAGAATGCTAGTTTTAAAGATGCTACCGCTAGTGGATGTGAACCTTCCCAACAAGTTATGGAAGAAGCTCATCTAGGAGTTGCCACTGTTGAGAAACACTTCTTTATTTCCTTCCAAGATGAAGTTAACTCAATATTGGAAGATTTCAGTATTTCAAGAGTCGTTGTCATTCCTACCGGAGCAGAAGACACCATCGAAAAACCTCTAAAGGAGTTCTTCGCTTTTACCACTATCCACATCTTGCATAGAGGATTTATTCCTCTCCTTTCTTTTGTCTTCGATTTCCTTCTTCATGTCAATATTGCTTCAATTCAGCTTTCCCCCAATGCTTACACGTATATGCTTGGATTGGAGATTCTCTATTGGGAATCTATAAGCTCTTCCCTTAGTGCTTCTACTCTTGAACAATTGATTCACTTGGCGAAGCTAAGTCGGGTGAACCCCCAAATTCACAGAGCTAATCCTTCGACAAAGCAGTCAAAGGAAGCATTAACAAATCCAAGGAGTGGGAAAACTAGTTTTTCTTTTGCTCGAGGTCCTCCCCACATTTTCGAATTTTTGGTAAGCTTGGTAATTACTTCGAGGCTTATTACTTATATTTTACCCAACTATTCTTAAGCTAATAGTTTAGTGTTTTTATTTCCACGTGTTGTACCAAAGAACCCTTGCATCAAAACTAATACCATCATAGACTAGATGGCGAGAGCTTCCGCCACATTAGGGAAAAGTCTTCTATTTTAACTTTCGACCTACTAATGGATTACTTAATTCTTCTCGCGTGTAGGAGGTATATCGATAATGCATTGTCCATCGTCAGGCGTTTGCTTTTTATCCAAGGGTGATCTATATAACTTTTCTACTACATTAACCGTTTGTCTTAACCATTCTAGTATGCCTCAAGTTTTTCTTCAAGAATAAGAAAATTTCCTTGATTTATTTCTAATTTTTTTTCCTTTTTCAACATCTGTCTCTGACGCTTTGGGTGTCGCTCCTCTTTCTAACGTTGCCCCATCTCCATCTCAAAGGCAAGGGATAGAATACAAAATTTAAAAAGTCAAGCCGACGACACGATAGAGGCTTGTTGAATTTTTGGCAGAAGGCCATTCTAGCAAGATAGCCAATGTCCTTGATTCCACTTCTGTTGTAACCACAAAATTTGAAAGCGAGAAATCGACAATTTCTCTTACTGTCGCCATATCACCTCCTGATGTCTCTCAACAGGTTAACGAGAGTGAAGCTCTGATAAAGGTTCCCCTTGCTAGGGTGGATCCCTCATCACATGTTTGTCCTTCTAGATCCTCCATTCTCGTGGAAGACATATACAAAGCATTGGGCACCTCTCTGTTTCCTCCGACTACTACCAGCGTCACTGGTTCTTCTTCCGGGCCCCTCTTGGAATTTTCCTTTCCTGACTTGGTTAAGGCAGTAAGGATTCTCCTTCGTTCACTTCTCCTTCCATACCACCTGGTTCTTCTTTGGAACAGAAGACTATTATAGCTCAGCATCTTTCGGTGCTCCTTTGACTTTGGTAATCTTTTAATTATTCTGCTTCCTCTTTATTAATTATATTCTTCCTTTTACTTGCATAAATCGCTAGACACTAGTTCTCTTCTTAAGAAGATATTTTTGACTTGCAGGCTCTTATGGAAGAGAATCGTGTCTTAAAAGCTCAATTTTTTTATTTATCTGTTGTAAAGGACGAATCTTTGGAGGAACTGGACGATGCAAAAGACACTCTTTCGGAGAGGGAGAGCATGGTGCAATCCTATTCTAATTAAAACTTGGAATTGAACATCGCATTGGAGAGGCTTAAAAAGGAAATGGAGGTCCTGGGCACGAAGTATGCTTCTCTTTCTTCCAATCTCAAGCAAAGTTTCTAAAAGGATAAAGGATCCTTTCCTAAGTCCTCGCTGCCTTTGCAGATGCTAAAAAGAAGGTGGACGATTTCTTGGCTCACTCGTATGGTGAAATCTTAACTAATACTTTCACAGTTGCCCTTGTAACCATATATACTAGGAATCAAGATAAATAAAGCTTCCCGAATTTGCCTTTGGGAATAGCAGAGGAGTTCTAGATGAAACTTGATAAACTTCAGAAGGGGTTGAAATTTATCAAAATGATAAAGAAGATAGTAATGCTGAGAGACTTCTTTCTTTTGAAATTACAAATTTTTATAAGGATGCTTATGATGAGGAAGGTGATGAAGACAATGAGGTTCTGGATGACGATAGTGCATAGGATTCCTCCGAGGATGATGACAACGGCAGCGATCATAATGATAGAAGTTCAAAAAGCAACCCTGGCACCTTAGATGCCAAAGCGGGAAGGCAAATTCTATTTGAACACAGATAAATGCTGAGTACTCCCCCATTTTTATAAAAAATATCAATGACAAAACTGTCCCTCTTCAATTATATTTTTTTTTCTAATTTTCGGTCTACCTCGTAGTGGTTCTACGTGGAATTTTATGAAACCACGCAGGGCCACTACTAGGTTACAAAACATATCCCGTAGAGGCTCTACGGGGTATGGTTAGTAACCTAGTAGTGGCTCTGCGTGGTTTCATACAATTCCACGTAGAGCCACTACGAGAAGGGTATTTTTTTTTAATTAAACGGAGGGCTACTCAGCAAAATGATGGATTTACTTGTTTTTATAGAATTTTAGGGGACTACTCAGCAATTAGATGGGTTCAAATAGAATTTGGCAAGCAGGAAATGAGAAGCCCGGAGCGTATCTTAACAAAGTCCATAAAGAGGACCACCAGCCTCATAAGAAAGACGATCCTTTGAATGCAGGAAACATGGTTCTAGCACTGGAGCTCTGGATTCGATAGAGCATGTTACCTTGGCCAATCTTCTATTATTCCTGATCCTGACAATGTTACGGAAATGGGCTTAGCAGCATATTCTATGGCTTTTGTTCCTCACGTATGATAGTACTTTCCCTAGCATCTCACTCATTTACTAGCAAGTAAGACATATAACAATTTTACATAACTTTTAAATATAAAAAGTGTGCTTCTAAGAGCAACTCGTTTTCTTCTTACTTTTACCATTACTGAAAAATACCATAAAATTTTATACTACTCTTCCTAATTCCAAACTTTTTAAGGGACAACCAAATACATCATTTTTATTTATCTTTGTATGACGAACAACTGCCAACTAACACTATTTTCCGTGGCGATCAACCATCGATCAACAGTAGTTTGGCGATTGATGACCGTGGAAAACAGTGTTGATCGGTGTTTGTTTATCATACAATACGATTTTGCATGATAGTTGATAGCTGTGTGAATTGCATGTAGTATTAGGAAGTACAAAAAAATTATTATGTTTATTATTTTTATTCGAGGTATTAGGAAGAGGGAAACGATGTGCTATTAGTATCACACTATAAAAAAAGCATCTAATACGTCTCAAGGATAAACTTAGTAGATTGCAGACGAAAATGAACTCTTTGCGAAGGAAATTAGATAAGCAGATTAAAGATTATAACAACTTATCTGATAGATACTTTAAGCTTGATAAGAATGCCTCCTCCATGATGTCTTTTAAAAGCAACAAAGCGAGTCCTCGCTTATCGTTGGCTCGCCTTCAGAGTGAAAGAATGAGCAAAGAAAACACGGAGTTAATGGCGCTTTTTTAGATGCTAATTGAGGAAAGATATTACTTGGTAAGATTTCTTTGGGAAGCTTACTTCCATTACACGAAGGACGACTTTTCGTACTTTGAAAATATTAGCGGAAGATTGTTGAGACTCTTCCACTGGTGGTACCTACAAGAAATTAGCCATGAACCACATCCGAGAGGATTGTGAAATCTCCTGCGGTATTGTAACAATCCGAATTCCGATAGACCAATTTTTTTCCTCAAAATTCAAATCTATCGAAACTCGTGTTGGTTTGTCTGATATCCTGTAGAAAAGACAGAGATAATAAACATATCAGAGCTCAGAAACATCTCACAGCGGAATGGAATAAAATATAATATAATCAAATATAGCCTTACCCATATAATAATACTACTAACCAATATCCAAAGCTATCTTATCTTTGCCACAAATCTAACCCGTGAGTATGTTATGAGGAGGGGGTCAGAACACAAGTTCTGGTGACTGGATTTAAACTACACATTTTGGATAACCCTACATATACCGTTCAGTTGCATTTTCTTATTTATTAGGTTACTTGGGTTAACAGTACTCAAGGCTTACACACACGTCGTACCCATCTACTTCCTAGTAGATTAACCTAATACAGTACATATGTAGCTGCCCAACATTAAGGTACACCCCATGGTACCCCACTGGCGCGGTCTCCGCCACATCAAAAAAAATATGCAGTGTAACGAACCGTATTTTTACGGGTAATAATTAATTTATTTAATTATTTAAATATCGATTCAGAGAGGTTAATGGTTGTTAAATTAAATAATAGTGAATATTTAATTAATATTATAATTAAATAATATATTTAATTCTGGAATAATCAGAAATTGCTGAATTGACAATATAATGTGAACTGGACAATTTAAAATATATAATTCAGTTTAGAGTTGAATTATATTAGCGAATATATTATATTTGAACGTATAAATTATATTATAAATATAATCGAGCTCGAAATGGCGGTACAGTTCGCGATTTGGCGATTCGAACTTTAAACGAATATACAGAAGCCGTTTTAAATCGGATTTCTGTGAAGCAAGAAACGTTAGGAGCTGGTGAAGTATATTTTTCTGATGGAAGAGAAAAATCGGGATTTCGTCGTGTAGATTTTGAGTTATGGTCAAATCAAATTTTAAAATAATCGTTATAGAATCGTTTATCGACCGTAACGGTTTATTCGATATAACTAGATACCGGTTTTGAATTTAGATAAGATTCTTTTGAGACATAGTGATAATTTAATTTTTAGAATTTTATTGTAATTTTTAATTAATTAAATAAGCGACTTTTTATTTGGAGTATTTTGCACCCTGTAATCAACATTTTGAGGTTTCAAAATATGAGTTAATCTACTAGTATTATTATATTTTTGGGATCGTGACACCTTGTTGATCTCAATGATATTTTTATTTTTGTCTGTAACAGTCCGTACGGAAACGGAATTCTTCGTAGTAGGGTACCCTATATCTATGACATAAAACACATATGTTTGAATGTGGCTGTGTTCCCTTTTGCTACGTGTTTGCAGTGTTCGTTACCACTTGAATAATATGGGCTCGCTGTACAACCATGTTTTAAAATGTGAATATCAACCTATACATTAAATACACGGTCACCCTCTTACTTGGATGTCCTGCGCCCATTTACCATAGACGTGGCCCTTTACCTATCGCGCATCCCACCAACCCTTGTCCTTCAATTTCTTAGCTTATATAAAACGCAGGCCCTTCATCTCATTTTGGGTTCAGCAAAAAGAAAGTCCATGCTGAAGTTTTAATGGCCTCTGGAGTCTAAACTAAATTAAAGTAAAAGAAACTGCGATTTCTGAAGGCAAGAACAGTAGCCGCTGTTTTTGATGCAAGGACCACCGGTGGCGTCGAGTGGTAGTATGAAGCAAGAAGGTTCGAAAAATGGAAGCAGTGTTATTTTGGTAAAGTGAAGAGGCAAGATGAAGGAGGCTGGTACGTTGAAACGTGGGGCAATGGAGTGAATTCGAAAGTAAAAGCTGTGTACAGGGGAGGCTTCAAAGGGAATGCGTGCATGGTATATGCGTTGGGGAAAGTGTTTGGAGTTGTGAAAAATAAAAGGACAACGAAAAGTGAGTAACGAGTAATGAGGAGGGGTATTAACAGTGAAAACGTGATTAAAGGATGTTGGGGGTTAAGTTAATCAAGATGAGTGTTAGCGGGTGCTAATTATGTTTAAAGGATTAAAGGAGAGGGCTTTGGTGTTTTTTTTGTGTTTGATAAACCGTGAATATGAATCAGAAGGGGAGAGCATGCGTTGTGATGAAAAGAAGGTGAAGTGGAAAAGACGTGTTTTCCTCCCAGGTTGCAAGCTGGAAGTTTACACGGTGAGCATTCCTGTGCACGTCACATAGGAAAATACACCGAAGGAGATACTTCACAAACTATGCAATTATATTTAAGTATTAATATACTGTCTCCTTCGGGACTTGTGGAGCCAAGTGAAATGAAGATGTCGCATGTCGGTTCTCATCTTTCCATGGTAGTTGGACTAGTCATCCTCGTTAAGCTTGCTGTGGATTCTTCTAGATCCAGGAGAAGAAACTGTTGGTAATGAGTTTTAAAGAGGAAAATGGATATAGGAATAATGAGAGAATATGGGACAGCTGACTGTTTGTTTGCAAATGAGAACAGTTCTTTTTGCATGAAAAAGGGTTAAGGAAGGAGACTAAAACATTTCGGCCATATTGGGTTCATGGGAGCTCGCGTGCAAGATATCTACAGAGAACATTTACTGGATCAGAATGTTTTGGTGAAGAAGCTAAATTAAGTGTAGCGGTTCCAAACGTATTGGGCCGAAGTGAATTTCAAGGTGAGGCCCAACTTCTTTAATTAAAATTAAACTTTTGTTTTAATTAAATAACGAATAAACTTGAAACCTAAATATCTTGTATGTATGACATCAGATTTGCAAACCGTCTGATTCTTTGGAACTGTACGAAAGCAGGCTACATTTCGGAGTGGGTTCGAAACCATTTGGAGATCGTTTCGATTTACGGTGGAATTAAACGCCTAAATGGATAAACCGACCGTTATTCGTTATTTAACGATAACAATCCAATGTGAGTAAATCTCACTAACTCTGTTTAGTTTATATTTTTATAAACTGTACTTTATTTTTGATAAATATTGATTGATCGTTGTGTATGGACTGTTTAGATGAACTGTTAAATAATTGATTGAAAACACAGTTATGTTATATATACATACATACATACATACATACATACATACATACATATATATATATAGCGTTATTAAATATTAATTCTGTCGATCGGAATATTTCTCCTTGAAATGAAAGTGAGGTTATCTATATTGTTTAACATCTGTGGATGCAGGGAAACAGGTTGGAGGAATCCGACTGGACTCCTCAACATTTATTTTATTGTTTTACATATATTTTGATATATGATGTGATATATAATCTGTTATGGATTATGTGTGTTAGAATGATGTTGATCGTTGTTATTCGATATTTTTAATATCATAAGAAACCCTGGGATGTAAAAATAAATATTTCAATATATATTGAAATAAAGGAATTTTATAAAATCTATAAAAGGAAATATTTTGAAAATAAAGTATTTATAAAATCATAGGATTTCATAAAGGGGAACATTTATTTAGAAATTAAATAGAATATCATAAAGAAATATTTATTGGGAAAATAAACAGGATATTATAAAAGGGAAATATTTATAAAACGAAAAAGGTTTTATAAAAAGGATATTTACTTAGAAAGTAAATAGAAGTGAAAAGAAATATTTATTTAGAAAATAAATAGAATTATAAAAGGATATTTATTTAGAAAATAAATAGAATTAGAAAGGAGTAAATATTTGTAAAAAAAATAAGGTATTATAGAAAGACATATTTGGGAAAATAAATAGGATTTTATAAAAAGGATATTTGAGAAATAAATTTCAAAAAGAGTGAATCCAATATAGTTATTCGAAACAAAGTCAAAACAGACATAGTATTTAGAATGAAGTTAAATCGAATATAGTTATTCGTACCAGAATTAATCAAGTAAAGTTAATTGAATATTAGTTATTCAATTAAAGTTAATCGAATATCAGTTATTCGAATAAGAGTTAATCAAATGGAGTTAAACAAAAAATTAGAAACTGACTAGAGATTAATAAGTTGAATGGTTTCCTAAGTATCGATCTGATGTTGGTTTCGGCCTTCGGGGTTTATACTTAGGAAGTTGTTCTCTTGTTAGTTTATAGTTAGAGTCTGATAGATGTGGAAGAATAGTGATACGTAATTAAGCTATGGAAATATTTTCCAGTGTTAATATCATATATTTTCTAATTATAGAAAATAAGGAAATATGAATATATATATATATATAATTGTTTGATGATTGGATCGATAATTCCATTTGGAAATAAGATCGTTGTGTGTACACAGACATGTTTTCATTTGATAGTTAAATCACCAACTATCAAAGTTTTGACCATTTTAACGTTGTTAATATGGAGAGACCGGTTGGATTATTATCCGAAGAACCACTCCGTATTGGCATAAGCGTTGCGAATCAAGTATGCTGAATATATTGAAGACGGAGTAAAGTGCAAGGGCTGTTGTATAAATCTTAGATAACAATTGCCTAAGATGGATGTACTGAATAGTGCCTTCGGTTTGTCCAGTCCCAGGACGACCTGTATGGAAGAATGTCCGACAGAGTATATTTAATAGATCGCGTAAGTTGATCTCTTCAAATGTACGTACGTTTGGTGGCAGAGGAATTCGTTTCTCTTAGCTGTATACTCGTTGTATTTTTTGGGAAATCAATTTGTGATTTGGCGGGTATGACGATGTGACATTCAAAGTGAATCAATGTGTGATCTGTCAGAGATAAGCGTGGCCTCTAGCCTCACAACTGGGAAATGACAAAAATCGGGCAGGCAGCATGGCTATGTAGGTCGCACCTATTAGGGTGTATAATCACCTGATCTAGAGTTTCATTTACTTCTAAAAATCTATTGTCGATGTTGTCCCATTCGGGAAACGGTTGCTGATCCTAACCGTTGGTGATATACATTCGATACACTCAAGCGAAATGAGTGGTCGGTCATGTGTGGCTGGGTTGCAAGATGTTCTTGTTGAACCCAGTGTATTCCTCTCTAGAGGTACACTAGCGAAAGGTGGTTCCATACCTTGTCATAGTTGGAAATCCATTACCCAATACGTGCTTGCGGTTTTGATTGTATACTATATATGTAGAAGGTGAGATGAAAGCGTTTCTGCTAGATGATTATTATATTGTGGTTGATAGACATTATTATAATATCAAAAGGTTTATGATATAAAGATATTTTGGATTCTCATAAGGGAAAAACCCGTTCCGTTATACGGCGTGGTCTTATGAGATATCGTTTGATTGCTCTAACTGTTTTAAACTGTTTTACTCACACCAGTCCCATGACTGACCCGGAGTTTATTTTGTTTTGTTTTCCCTAAACTCTTGGATGCACAATTTTTGTACGGGCAGTCAAGTAGTTGGGATTTACAGATACTTGAAGAGCTGGAGCAGGAGGCTTCAGAATTATATAGCTATGGTTATTTTCCGCTGTGTTGTAAGTGCTGTACTTTGGGAATGATATGTATATTCAAGTACAGATTTATATTTCAAAGTTATGTTATATATTATATGTTATTCGTTCCACTGTGAGGTTCGTGTTACTCTGATGTTATGTTGTTCTTCTTCTTCTATTCTAAGTTTCTATCTTATCTATTCTCACCCTCTAATTTCTTCTATTAACTTTCCGGTATTTTTTGATGTTTGGTTAGTCGTCACTGAGTTTATTGCGATAACCAAAGTCGACAAAAACCGGGTCGTTACAGTTGGTATCAAAGCCTAAGGTTAAGTGAATTACCTTGGCTTTGTGGCGTGACTCGGTAGAGATGGGGTTAGAAATACCCTAGATTGATTTGAGTGTATATATATGAGTGAACGTATTTGTTATTTGATATAAAAATGATTTATATCATGGAGATTTATTGGTTGAGTTGTTTATGGGTTTTGGTCGATCAGTTTGATCCACTGTATCGGTAGGAGTTTCTAAACACCCGAATACGATGGGTCGACACGATATGTTTTGAAAAAAGGGTAAATGAAAATAATTTTACCCAAAGTATATTTTGATATAGAGAAAATGGATATATTATAATATATTGGATATATTGGCTGCTATTATAATCGAGTAAGATTATAATTGAAACGGTTATGTAAATAACCAAGCAAATTTCGTATAAGTATTACGAAGTGAATTAAATCTGAAATTTAGATCAGAATTGAAATTAAAACTCTAGAAATTTGAATAAGTGTTTGTAAATGAATGTGAGTTGAATATATGATAATTTTAAAATCCTGGGAGATTTTAAATTGTTTTAAAGCATTGTGAATGGTATTTTGAAAATTTTCAAAGTGGAAATGTTAGAAATGGTTTTGAAAAGCGATATTGTATTGAACTCACTTCAAAAGCTGGAAATAGATTCCGATGATGATCATGACATCATCGGTGTTCAATTTCGAGTTGTAAGTGACGGATTACTACCAAAAAGATTTTGTTTTTGAATTGTTTTGAGAGAAACAAGTTGTTTGAAATCCAAAAAGTAATATTTGGTTTCAGAAAAGGAAAGCTGTTTAAAACTCCCAAGACGAGACTGTTTGAATTAAAAACAAATTTAAATAGAAATTTGTGAAATCAAGCTGGAACTGGATTGAAACCAATTAACTGGAAATTGAATTGGATACGATATATCAAGTAGAATCAGATTTTGAATTGTGAGATAGAATCTGAAATGGTATTGGATTGATGAGTTAAGAATTTAAAAATCGAAAATGGAACTTTGATTTGAAACTGAATTCGACTTAGGTATAAGCGAATGGTTGGATTTGTGGATAAAAACAGATTGGAATTTGATTGGGATGACCCTTGTATCTACTGAATTGATAACAGGTGGAAAAGATATAATGATATGCCGACAAAAAGGTACAAGTTTATATTTCGATTGGATATAAGACTTATGAGCCGAATTGGCAAGCCGCTTGGCTGTTTGATTTTCTTTTGGGTTGGAGATGGCCCAGAGTGGCGAGTTGGAGTTTGACCTATTGACCGGTACAAAGGAGTTGCTGGCGAATTTTTTTTGAAAAGTTAAGGTGTTAGAAAATTTTCAGGATTTTTGAAAATTTTCCTTGATAAGAATTTAATAATTTTTAATTAAAATTAAATTGGTTTAGTTGAGATTGAAGTTAAGAAGTGAACAAATATGTTCTACCCAGTTAATAGGGTTTGATTTCTACCTTAGCAATTTCGAGGACGAAATTATTTTAAGTGGAGAAGAATGTAACGAACCACATTTTTACGGGTAATAATTAATTTATTTAATTATTTAAATATCGATTCAGAGAGGTTAATGATTGTTAAATTAAATAGATTACAACGGGCGCTGGTTGCCCGTTGTAATAAACTGCTATTACAACGGTCACTTCCTGAACCGTTGTAATAGATGCCTGTACAACACTCTTTTACCACGAGCATAGGTTGCCCGTTGTAATAGAATGCTATTACAACGGGCGTTTTTGGACACTTGTAATAGATATCATTTACAACGCTCTTTTTACAACAGGTAAAAACTGCACGTTGTAAAAGAGTGTTATTACAACGGTCATTTCACGTCCGTTGTAATAGATGTCAATTTTAAAATGTTCACAAAATATCTATTGTATTATATGTCAATTGTAATATAATTACTAACTAGTAACTATAAAATTATGTTACTAATCATTAATAATATTATATTATTTATTAATATTTAATAATTAATCATTAATAATAATTATTAACAATAATATTATATTATTTATATCATCATTGTAAAATTAATAATATCTACAATGTCTACCCAAATAGCTGTAAAAATATATTTAAATAATGTTTTCTTTATATTATTGTATACATATTAGATTTCATTCAACGATGTTATATTATTTATATTATTGCCTGTAACTATAATAATGCATTAATATTTACTAATCATTAATAATACTATATATTTTTATTATTTAATAATTAATCATTAATAACATTACATATTAATAATTTATAACTTGTAATAATTAACGATTATTACAACATGCTAAAAATGTTCGGTGTAATTGGTGACAATCAATAATTGATAATTAAAATGCTTTCTTAAAAATAATACTTGTTATTTATTAATATTTCATAATTAATCTTTAATAATATTATATTAATCATATGTTAATAATTACTAATTATAATATACTATCATTTATTACTAATTAATATATTATATGACACTAATCAATTATAATATTATATTGTTTATTAAAATTTAATAATTAATCATTAATAATATCACTACGGAAACAATTTTTGCCATTTTATACTAGTAATCCATGGCAACTTTAAAAGTAGATCTGGACGGTTTGTTCAGCTTACCATAATAAACTTGATTACTTCTTTTTCCTCATGTTCAAAGCTCCCAGTTGTCATCCATTATTCACGCATCTTCAGGAAGAAAAAACCCACGATACCTAAAATCAGATCTGCAAACAAAATTCTCGTCGTTTACTGTATTCCTCTTTCGAACCCTAAAATCCTCGTCGTTATACAACTCTGACATCAACTCGATTTTGCATAAAAATAGAGAATTAGTACCTCGATTATCTTCATTTACAATAGTCGATGGAAAAAGAAGGCGCGTCTACAGAAAAAGTGTAACGAACCAAAAATTTTAATGTTTAAAATATGAAATTTATTTGGATTTATTAACTAAGAATTTTTATTTGTTTATAAATTTGAAATTTAGTCCATTTTATGTTGGTTTTAAATTGATTTTGCAAGGGTAAATTTAAAATTTTTATATTCGATTTAAATATTTTGTTAAATTAAATATTAGTGATATTTTAAAATTTTGTTAGAGAATTCTAAATTTTTATTTTTCAATGTAGCTTGAGATTTTATTTTATTTAGATTTAAATTTTGGTATTAAAATTTTATTTGAGATTTTGTTTGAGGAATGTACAAATACATTAGTATCATGTGTATAAATGGTATATATTTGGAGTATTCAATTAGTATGTATTTTTTTTAAATAATGGTTTTATTAAAGTTATGCCACTTGTTTGTGTTACCATGTTTGTCTACACGTGTTATAATGGTTCTGTAATGTTTTGAACGTGTCCTTGTTCATTTCTTTACACGCGTTTTGTTTGATGTTTATTTTCTCACTTTCCCCCTTTTATTTTTCTCATCAGCCAAATATTGCCCATCTCCACTGATTCTTTTTTTTCCTCACCAAATTAAAATTCCTTTTTGCCCAAATCGAGAAATCATGGTCACCGATCAAATCCGTCACCGCCTTCCTCCCTCCTCGGCCTCAATTGAACTCGAACCCGCTTAGTTGAGCCGCCACCTCCATCGCTCCGCCATTGTTTGTGTCCTCCATCCTCCACTGAGCCGAACCCTAGCCATGGCAAATCGAACCCATCCGCCCTCTGTCACCGTTCACCATCCGCCATCCACCAAAAATCCGAGATCCATAACCGAACCCGCAACCAAGATCCGCGGTGAGATTCTAGAACAACCAATTCTGATCGCCCACCGTTTCCATCGCAACCTGAAGCCGCCTATGATGCCTGGAGCTGCTGTCTTCACGTCCTCGAAGCCGGTCCATCGCTGTCGTTTCAAGGTGAGTAAAAATCTCATGATTAATGTTGTTCGAGCAAGTTAACTTCAATAGGAATTAACATTGGATTTAATTTATGGTTGACTGCGTTTTTATGTTTGTTTGCTAAACTTGTAACCATCGTAATGCACCGTTTTGCTGCCGATAGTTTACATGGATTGCATATGGGGTATACCTACTATTGTTGGATTGTTGTGGTGCTTGGTTGACTGCTGCCATGTTGTGCATGCGTTTTTTTTTTTTGATCTCGTCATTTGGATCCCGGTAGAAACTAGTTTGTGGAATATGTTTTGTGTCTTTAGTTCATTCAGGAACTGTCAGTTCCATTTTGGGTTCATAATTAGAACATGCGGCAGTTTAGAACTTGATCGGAAAAAGAAAATGTACTGTCATATATCCCTTAAAAAAAATTTAACACTATTTTAAATCAGGTTTAAACCTTAGTTTTTAGTTAATGCATAACATGACAAATTTGGTTGTTGGGATTCATTTTTGTGACTACAATGTTTGCCAAAAAAATATGATGAAGTCATAATCCAAATATACAAAAGCGCCGTCCGAAACGGTATATTTTGTGTGTTGTTGAATTCGAATTCAACAGCCAATGAGAATAACCGTTAGACAACGGTCGCTACCGTTTAAATCCAACGGACACACCTGTAGACGAACAGATTTAATTCAACAGCTACATTATTTAACACCACAAGCTACATTATTTAATTCAACAACACAATAGTTTACAAACTAAACTAAAGAAAAAACCAAACAAAATGAACAAAAACAAAAACTCACAAAATGAACATTGTTCAAGCATGCAAAATGAAACAGAGAACTTCTATCAAATCATCCAAGCACATAAAAATGAATGAACCAAACAAAAACGCACTAAACAAATGCAAACACTCTTTTAGTTTGAATTATATACAAAGTAAACAAAATAAACAAAAAATACAAAAATGAACATACACATCCATCTTATTTGAAGTATGTACGCACCAACTGTGGTTTACAATGTTTGCATTCATGTCATTTACAAAGATATACAACATGGACATGATATGCTTAAAATATTTACAACCAGTTAGCTTGCTGTCAAATAAAGCGGACATCAAACCAAAAGCACAAAGTAGTGAAAATCCTGAGCATTATAAAATTTTGTAACCGGGTAAACGAACATTAAAAATAAACTAGCGATAGATTAACAGTAAATATTACAATAACTAACACAACGGTACATTTAGCAGTAAGAGTTACAGCTATCTAGGGACAGATTAATACGTAAGTCAACATCAAAGTTTAAAATAAAATAAAACAGTAATCAGTATAGATAATTATACATTAGAATTCGTAGCCATATGCTTCTAGAAACATTAAAACTTCTTACTTTCTAATTAAAAGTCAATGTCCTCCTCCCTTGCTGATCCAGTATCATCATCCAAATTCTCTTCTTCACCGATTTGTGCATCACCGTCGTCCTCAGTCTCTGAACCTGAATGCTCAACAGGTTGTTTCTCATTTATTTGACTTAAGAGTTGGCTCTCTTCTTGTCTCCTCCTTTTGCATAGCCTTGTACGACTACTGGGACCAATATTATCATATGTTTCACCCATATTTTCATTAGCAACATCATCAAGAGGAACTATCCAATCCTCGCAGGCATCATCTAGTGATTTTAAAACAATTGCATCTGCATCTCTTCCTGCCAAACTAGTGCGACATTCATAACGATGTCTTAACTTTGTATTGTATTGAACATACACGAGATCATTCAATTTTTGATGTTCAAGTCTGTTTCTTTTTTTGCTATGTATCTGGAAATTAAAAGGAAAAAAATGAAATAGAAGATTAAATGATTAATTGATTGTACAAGTATTCAGCATATGACAAGAATTAAACGACATGACTTACATTATTGAATGCATTCCAGTTTCTTTCACAAGGCGAAGCAGACACAATAAGGCCTAAAACTCTTTTAGCAAAATTCTGTAACTCAGGAACCTCACTGCCCCAAGTAATCCACCACTCAGCTTTAATCAAAATAAGATAAGGATTTAATTCAATTGATATTAAAACATCTAAACCATTTTATTATAGTAATGAATACCTGGTGCCACAGTTTTCCTTTGTTAGACAGCAATAGGCATACCCATCATACCTCCAGCAGTACGGTATACAAGAAGTTGATCGATAATTCTTTCATGTTCCTCTTCGTTTGTGACTAAAGTAGAAATAGCCTTAAACATTCCACTTTTTATTTCTGAATTAGATTCGATTGGAATTGTATGCTTCTCTTCATCAAAATAAATGGAAGGGTTAAGGTAAAACCCAGCTGCATGTAATGGTTGATGAAGCTGTTCGGCCCATCTATGCTCAATTATCCTAAGCAACTCTGAATATTTTGTTCTCTCATTAGTTCCAATGTTTGCCTCAATTTTCTTTTTGCAGTCCTCCACCGCATAATAAATGTAACCCATACAAGGCCTTTCTTCAGCGTCCACCAATCGAATAACATCAACTAACGGAGCAAGTACTTTCAGTGCAAAATGTAACTTATTCCAAAATGTGGACCTCCTTATTATTTTAGTCACTTTCTTCCCTTCTTCGCTTTTCACTTCTTTTAATCTACTCCAATCCTCTGAATGTATCATATTTCTTAAACTATTCTTCATCCCATAAATAGAATCCATGGATAGAAAACTAGTAGCGAATCTAGTTACTGCTGGTCTTACTATGTTTCTTTTGTTTGTAAATTTTCTCATTGTGTGTAACACATTAGCATGATTATAAATGAACTTTGAGATGTACATAGATTCTTTTACAGCCTCACTCACGTATGATAAATGAGAAATATCTTGACACATCAAATTAATACAGTGTGCAGCACATGGAGTCCAAAATATATTCTTCTCTTCCATTATCCATTTCCCCGCAAGTTTATAATTAGAAGCATTGTCAGTGATGATCTATAATAATTCAAATACAGAATGAGATAGTAAAGAAATTATTTTAATGGAGCCAAGTATACTTAAAAAGAAAAACTTACTTGCACAACGTTCTTCTCGCTAACTTCGTCTATCACGTCATTTATCATTTTATGAATTAATTTTGCATCCTTGATATATTCAGAGCCATCAAGCGATTTCAAAAAGATGGTCCCTTTCGGACAATTAACCAGGAAATTTATAAGTGTTCTTCCTACTCCATCTGTCCACCAATCTGTCATAATACTGCACCCATAGTTTTCCCAATGTGTCTTGAATGATTCAACCCATTGTTCTATTGACAACACCTTCTTTTTCAACAAAGGAACTCTGATTTCATGGAATGTAGGAGCTATCAAACCTTCTCCATATTGCCCTATTGCCTGAACCATCCTCATATAACTTGGAGTCTCTGCTGCATGAAATGATATAGAATTTTGATAGAAAAAGTCTGCAATATACTCACAACATGTGTCTCTAGCTTTCCTTCTATGCTTGTTATCGATGGGTTTTTGAATCATGTTATCCGGATTGGGAGGATACATACTATCAAGGGATCCTTTATGCTTAGGTCCCTTTGGCAAAATGGATGATTTTGACACGCTGCTAGATGTTAATGATAGTTCTTCGTATTCATCATTTTGTTGTTCATCCTGATCCCTATAGATATTCACATTTCTTATTGAAAATTCATGCAGTCTCCTCTTTTCTTCTTTTTTATCACAATAGGACTTCATATATTTCTCAATCTCCTCTCGAATTTCCTTTGTTGCTTTTTGACAAGCTTTTGTATACTTAAACCCACCAACTCGATGCTGCTTATGCCTCTTTATCCCTCCTTTGGTAATAATACCACACAAATCACATTTTATATATTGCCTGTTTTCTGGCATAGGCTGACCATACTCCCATCCTGGGTCATTAGATGGTCTCACTCTTTGCGTAGATATTTGAGTAGATCCGGATGTGGACATGATGCCAAAAATCAAAATATCTCCAACACACTAAAATAAAATTTAAAACCATCAGGTTCTACTCTTAGCCGTTTGGCACTTAGCATAAACATAAGCATATAAAAAGATAGTTGTTGATAAAAATGTTCCAATACATATGAAATATTTCACACTAGAATGGAAAATTAAACAAAAATCTATTAGGAGTCAGTTATTAAGAAGTGCGTGGTACTTTAAAAAAATATCAAACATAATCATATGACTGCTTGATGTCTACATGCATTCTTAAGTTGTTATGGCCATTTTATACCAACTTATTTATATTGTTTGGTCATGGAAAGTTTAATGATATTCATCAGGATACCTCCATTACTATATTTATTATACTTATACATGCATACTACATATAACAATGAAAATCTCAGCACACATTTACCCCAGAAAATAAAAACATGCTTGAAGGCATTAAGTGAAAGTTACAGGAAGTGAACATTGGCTGCATAGTAATGAAGCTAACATGAATGCATCTACAAATTAATTATTGATCTAACAAGATATAAAGGCAAAAAGGCTATAGTTACCAAAAATAATATGGTACTTGTTTCCAAAATCACTGTACAACACAGCTGTTGCTAGAATTCGATAATTTTGTAATCTTTATGATTACAAAGATGATGTTACAAGTACATAGTTCATCCAAATTTTTTTGTTAACGTAGGGTACCATAAAAAAAATGACTTGACCGACTACAGTAGATTTCTAACAAAAATCAAGAGTCGGTACTGATAATCAACTAGTATTATAATTATAATTATGAAAGTTTGGGTTACATGTGAAAGCGACATGAGAAAAGAGAATCGAATATTACCTAGGGTTTTCGTTTCTTCAAAAATCTGAGAAGACAATGAAAATAGAAGATGACCGTAGAATCAAGCAAGCGAAATCATGATTTTAGCTGAGTAATCTATTAAGATTTTTGCAGGTTTCTAATTTTTCAACATGGATTTTTTTGAATGGTAAAGAATAAACCTAGTAAGCCATCGCTTAGTATCTCCAAATAACAGCTTAAATTTAAGCGAAGCGCTCATAGGCGCTAATAAAGCGCGCTTAAGCGCCAAACGCTTAATATGTTCCGCTTATTGAAAATTTAAGCGTTGAAGGTTCCAAAAACGCTTAAGCGGCGCTTAAGCGCGCTTTTCATAACATAGGTTTGGACTTTCAATAGAAGCCTATTTATTATGTAATTAATTCTTCCTTTGGTCATATAATTGTAGAAATAAAAGTTCGTATATAATGTCAGTTACAAATACAAATATTTTTACCTCAATACAACTGCAAACTGTGGATATGGTGGTGTCTAAACTGAAGTAGGAAGACTATGGAACCAAAGGCTATAAAGTTACAGCAATGCAAATACTTAAATGTTGTATAATAAGTTTTGAATGGTGTATAATAATATATTCTCTCTACATTTGGTAACTTTTTTTCTTTTTTTGCAGTCACACCGTGCTAGTAAATATATGCAGACTCAAGATCAACAGGCCGTTGGATCTGCCGTCGCGTGGCACAAAGATTACATTTCCTTGGTCTAGTTTTGGTACTTATGAAACTAGTTATGTAATTTATGTTGGAACTATGTCGACGTAAGTTATGTAACCTTTTGGAATGTAAACTTATTTAGTCTTTTGGAGTATAAACTTATCGAACTTTTTGAAATGTGTTGGAATTATATGATTCTTGCTTCAGTCTTTTAGTATGTGTTATTATGTTTTGATTGTTGCATTACAGTATTTATTGCATGTTAAAATATTTATTATTATTATGGATGCATATCGCGGCAGTTATATTTAAATTTGCTATTACAACGGGCAAAAACCATTGTAATATACTGTAATACAACGGGCAAAGGCCGCTTGTAATTTATTAGCTATTACAACGGGTTAATAACCATTGTCATAGAGTCATTGCACGTGATAGAGCAAGTTATTACAACGGTCTTTTACAACAGTCATTTCCCGTTGTTAAATGTTCAGGAGCTATTACGACTGGTCATATTAAGACGGGCATATGCCCGTTGTAAAATGCATATTACAACGGTTTTTGCCCGTTGTAAAAGGACTGTTTTGTTGTAGTGCATGGTGAAGTATATTTTTCTGATGGAAGAGAAAATTCGGGATTTCGTCGTGTAGATTTTGAGTTATGGCCAAATCAAATTTTAAAATACTCGTTATAGAATCGTTTATCGACCGTAACGGTTTATTCGATATAACTAGATACCGGTTTCGAATTTAGATAAGATTCTATTGAGACATAGTGATAATTTAATTTTTAGAATTTTATTGTAATTTTTAATTAATTAAATAAGCGACTTTTTATTTGGAGTATTTTGCACCCTGTAATCAACATTTTGATGTTTCAAAATATGAGTTAATCTACCGGTATTATTATATTTTTGGGATTGTGACACCTTGTTGATCTCAATGATATTTTTATTTTTATCTGTAACAGTCCGTACGGAAACGGAATTCTTTGTAGTAGGGTACCCTATACCTATGACATAAAACACATATGTTTGAATGTGGATGTGTTCCCTTTTGCTACGTGTTTACAGTGTTCGTTACCACTTGAATAATATGGGCTCGCTGTACAACCAAGTTTTAAAATGTGAATATCAACCTATACATTAAATACACGGTCACCCTCTTACTTGGATGTCCTGCGCCCATCTACCATAGACGTGGCTCTTTACCTATCGCGCATCCCACCAACCCTTGTCCTTCAATTTCTTAGCTTATATAAAACGCAGGCTTTTCATCTCATTTTGGGTTTAGCAAAATGAAAGTCCATGCTGACGTTTTAATGGCCTCTGGAGTCTAAACTAAACTAAAGTAAAAGAAATTGCGATTTCTGAAGGCAAGAACAAAAGCCGTTGTTTTTGATGCAAGGACCACCGATGGCGTCGAGTGGTAGTATGAAGCAAGAAGATTCAAAAAATGGAAGCAGTGTTAGTTTGATAAAGTGAAGAGGCAAGATGAGGGAGGCTGGTACGTTGAAACGTGGGGCAATGAAGTGAATTCGAAAGTAAAAGTTGTGTACAGGGGAGGCTTCAAAGGGAATGCGTGCATGGTATATGTGTTGGGGAAAGTGTTTGGAGTTGTGAAAAATAAAAGGGCAGTGGACAGTGAGTAACGAGTAATGAGGAGGGGTATTAACAGTGAAAACGTGATTAAAGGATGTTGGGGGTTAAGTTAATCAAGGTGAGTGTTAGCGGGTGCTAATTATGTTTAAAGGATTAAAGGAGAGGGCTTTGGTGTTTTTTTTGTGTTTGATAAACCGTAAATATGAATCAGAAGGGGAGGGCATGCGTTGTGATGAAAAGAAGGTGAAGTGGCAAAGACGTGTTTTCCTCCCGGGTTGCAAGCTGGAAGTTTACACGGTGAGCATTCCTGTGCAAGTCACATAGGAAAATACACTGAAGGAGATACTTCACAAACTATGCAATTATATTTAAGTATTAATATACTGTCTCCTTCGGGACTTGTGGAGCCAAGTGAAATGAAGATGTTGCATGTTGGTTCTCATCTTTCCATGGTAGTTGGACTAGTCATCCTCGTAAAGCTTGCTGTGGATTCTTCTAGATCCAGGAGAAGAAACTGTTGGTAATGAGTTTTAAAGAGGAAAATGGATATGGCAGCGGTAGGAATAATGAGAGAATATGGGACAGCTGACTGTTTGTTTGCAAATGAGAATAGTTCTTTTTGCGTGAAAAAGGGTTAAGGAAGGAGACTAAAACATTTCGGCCATATTGGGTTCATGGGAGCTCGCGTGCAAGATATCTACAGAGAACATTTACTGGATCAGAATGTTTTGGTGAAGAAGCTAAAGTAAGTGTAGCGGTTCCAAACGTATTGGGCCGAAGTGAATTTCAAGGTGAGGCCCACCTTCTTTAATTAAAATTAAACTTTTATTTTAATTAAATAACGAATAAACTTGAAACCTAAATATCTTGTACGTATGACATCGGATTTGCAAACCGTCTGATTCTTTGGAACTGTACGAAAGCAGGCTACATTTCGGAGCGGGTTCGAAACCATTTGGAGATCATTTCGATTTATGGTGGAATTAAACGCCTAAATGGATAAACCGAACGTTATTCGTTATTTAACGATAACAGTCCAATGTGAGTAAATCTCACTAACTCTGTTCAGTTTATATTTTTATAAACTGTACTTTATTTTTGATAAATATTGATTGATTGCTGTGTATGGACTGTTTAGATGAACTGTTAAATAATTGATTGAAAACACAGTTATGGTTATATATATATACATACATACATACATATATATATATATATCGTTATTAAATATTAATTCTGTCGATCAGAATATTTCTCCTTGAAATGAAAGTGAGGTTATCTATATTATTTAACATCTGTGGATGCAGGGAAACAGGATGGAGGAATCCGACTAGATTCCTCAATATTTATTTTACTGTTTTTCATATATTTTGATATATGATGTGATATATAATCTGTTATGGATTATGTGTGTTAGAATGATGTTGATCGTTGTTATTCGATATTTTTAATATCATAAGAAACCCTGGGATGTAAAAAGAAATATTTCAATGTATATTGAAATAAAGGAATTTTATAAAATCAACCGATTTTATAAAAGGAAATATTTTGAAAATAAAGTATTTATAAAATCGTAGGATTTTATAAAGGGGAACATTTATTTAGAAAATAAATATAATATCATAAAGAAATATTTATTGGGAAAATAAACAGGATATTATAAAAGGGAAATATTTATAAAACGAAAAAGGTTTTATAAAAAGGATATTTACTTAGAAAGTAAATAAAAGTGAAAAGAAATATTTATTTAGAAAATAAATAGAATTATAAAAGGATATTTATTTAGAAAATAAACAGAATTAGAAAAGGAGTAAATATTTGTAAAACAAATAAGGTATTATAGAAAGACATATTTGGGAAAATAAATAGGATTTTATAAAAAGGATATTTGAGAAATAAATTTCAAAAAGAGTGAATCGAATATAGTTATTCGAAACAAAGTCAAAACAGACATAGTATTTAGAATGAAGTTAAATCGAATATAGTTATTCGAACCAGAATTAATCAAGTAAAGTTAATTGAATATTAGTTATTCAATTAAAGTTAATCGAATATTAGTTATTCGAATAAGAGTTAATCAAATGGAGTTAAACAAAAAATTAGAAACTGACTAGAGATTAATAAGTTGAATGGTTTCCTAAGTATCGATCTGATGTTGGTTTCAGCCTTCGGGGTTTATACTTAGAAAGTTGTTCTCTTGTTAGTTTATAGTTAGAGTCTGATAGATCTGGAAGAATAGTGATACATAATTAAGCCATGGAAATGTTTTCCAGTGTTAATAACATATATTTTCTAATTATAGAAAATAAGGACATATGAATATATATATATATATATATAATTGTTTGATGATTGGATCGATAAGTCCATTTGGAAATAAGATCGTTGTGTGTACACAGACATGTTTTCATTTGATAGTTAAATCACCGACTATCAAAGTTTTGACCATTTTAACGTTGTTAATATGGAGAGACCGGTTGGATTATTATCCGAAGAACCACTCCGTATTGGCATAAGCGTTGCGAATCAAGTATGCTGAATATATTGAAGACGGAGTAAAGTGCAAGGGTTGTTGTATAAATCTTAGATAACAATTGCCTAAGATGGATGTACTGAATAGTGCCTTCGGTTTGTCCAGTCCTAGGACGACCTGTATGGAAGAATGTCTGACGGAGTATATTTAATAGATCGCGTAAGTTGATCTCTTCAAATGTATGTACGTTTGGTGGCAGAGGAATTCGTTTCTCTTAGCTGTATACCCGTTGTATTTTTGGGGAAATCAATTTGTGACGGGTATGACGATGTGACATTCAAAGTGAATCAATGTGTGATCTGTCAGAGATAAGCATGGCCTCTAGCCTCACAACCGGGAAATGACAAAAATCGGGCAGGTAGCATGGCTATGTATTTCGCACCTATTAGGGTGTATAATCACCCGATCTAGAGTTTCATTTACCTCTAAAAATCTATTGTCGATGTTATCCCATTTGGGAAACGGTTGCTGATCCCAACCGTTGGTGATATACATTTGATACACTCAAACGAAATGAGTGGTCGGTCATGTGAGGCCGGGTTGCAAGATGTTCTTGTTGAACCCAGTGTATTCCTCTCTGGAGGTACGCTAGCGAAAGGTGGTTCCATACCTTGTCATAGTTGGAAATCCATAACCCAATACATGCTTGTGGTTTTGATTGTATACTATATATGTAGAACGTGAGATGAAAGTGTTTCTGCTATATGATTATTATATTGTGGTTGATAGACATTATTATAATATCAAAAGGTTTTTGATATAAAGATATTTTGGATTCTCATAAGGGAAAAACCCGTTCCGTTATACGGCGTGGTCTTATGAGATATTGTTTGAGTGCTCAAACTGTTTTAAACTGTTTTACTCACACCAGTCCCATGACTGACCCGGAGTTTATCTTGTTTTGTTTTCCCTAAACTCTTGGGTGCCCAATTTTGTACGGGCAGTCAAGTAGTTTGGTTTTACAGATATTTGAAGAGCTGGAGCAGGAGGCTTCAGAATTATATAGCTATGGTTATTCTCCGCTGTGTTGTAAGTGCTGTACTTTGGGAATGATATGTATATTCAAGTACAGATTTATATTTCAAAGTTATGTTATATATTATATGTTATTTGTTCCGCTGTGAGGTTCGTGTTACTCTGATGTTGTGTTGTTCTTCTTCTTCTATTATAAGTTTCTATCTTATCTATTCTCACCCTCTAATTTCTTCTATTAACTTTCCGGTATTTTTCGATGTTTGGTTAGTCGTCATTGAGTTTATTGCGATAACCAAAGTCGACAAAAACCGGGTCGTTGCATGCAGTCTCTCATCCTACGCCGGAACGACGTACGGATTTCTGTATAACAATGCTATGTTCCATATAGAGCCACCATCGCCATGCTACATAAGCTTACGGATGTCCACCTTTGATGGAATCAGATTCGATCACAGAGTCGGAAGCTTTTCAGATATCTGTATACACAGATGCTTTGTTCTGCATTTTCATGGTGGCTATGGTCCCACCAGACCCGCAACCAAGCGACATCCTAATTGGCCTATCCCACAACCAAAGCCTTAATAGAGAAAGGTCGATGGTATGTAGGTTTAGCTTCCCGTCTTTCAACATCATGCATCACGCTGACTGTCGATGACTGGTATCCAACGATTACTATTAATCATATGGTTAGACCCGTCAAACGCAAATAGTTAAGATGGTCGTAACCCGCCTAGTCACAAGGCAACAAGATCGTCGAATCACCTATGCCACCCTACAGCCTTCTGACCGCCCCCTATCGTGGCAGTCAAGGTATACTCACCGGGTAGTAACGCGCAAACCCAACCCCTGCGAACACAGCCTAAGCGTTGTCAATGCACAGAGGACTACTAGGACTACCCTCCACGTCCCAGGAATCCGCGTGCTTCCTCTTCCAGTCCTTCGGATCCAGCAGAACAATAGGAAGAAAAAGCAGAATAATCAGATGGTCGTGCGCTCCCCTTATGTCTCATGACACCACGTTGATCTACCCCCATTGGGTTATTCACCTTCAGACGTACGGATTGGTCCAAGCACCTCAGTTTGATGTGTTATTAGACCCTATGTCTAAACATTTAATTACGCGCTTGCTCTACCTCATCAGATTTCCAAATAACTTGGTTATTTCTATTCGTATTGACTTCTTATTCAAGTTACCTAGTTCCACTTGCTTATTAATTTAAGTTATATAACTTAACCCTGTTAAGTTCATTAATAGGCCTTTAACATGTTATTATTATCACAAGATTTTGGATTCTCAGGTTTACAGATAACATGTTCTTTTTATCAGCAGGATTCAGGTTTCCAGATTTACATATTACTTAATTTATAATTAAGTACAACTTATATCATTACATAATTTATCTCATTCCCTCTATCATTTATTATAACCTAAGTTATAATTTCCACTTTTCCCTAGAAAAAGCCTACCTATTATCTTTCCTTTTCCCCTTTCCTGTATATTCATAATAGGTTATTATCATTCCCCGTTCATTTCAATGTTTATACTGTTGTAACTTTCATTCATTTCAATTAATTACAATTAATGTAATTTATTTCTATCCTTTTATATGCATATATTCATATACGTTTTTATGCACTAGACTTCTCACATTAAGCCGACCACTTGTGGATGCTGGATTTGTCAGGCGGTTCCGGGCATACTTCTACCATAAGTTGGACTTAACCTCGTGTCTTAGCACCGTTACATGTATATTTACACACTTGACCCCTCACATTAAATTAACCACTTGTGGATGTTGGATTTTTCTGGAAATTCCGGGCAGACTTCTACGAAAAATTGAATTTAACCTCGTATCTAAGTGCGGTTACAATTTCCTATTTACTGTAAATTTAGGCATATGCATTCTTCCAAATTTTATTGTAATTCTTATTTACAGTTTTTTAGCATAATAATATTCTTAAACAAGTATTCATTGTTCATTGTAAATTTCATAATTACAACATTCACAGATATTCCTAATTCAGATAGGTGATTTGTGGAAATAGGTCTTATACAAGAGAAATGTTCAGACAGGTGAGTCAGCAACGAATATGGTCTAAAAAATAGTCCAGATTCGTCAAACGAATCTGCCCAGATCTGGGGTGCGTCGAACCCTGGGTCCACCCTAGGGTCGACCCAGCCACCTTGGGTCAACCCAGGCCCTGGTTCGGTCTCTTCTTTTTTATTTTTCGTGCATTGTCTTCAGTTTGAATTGATTTGAATTATTCTTATACTATATTCGTATATAAGCTCCTTATACATATACAAACTTCTAATGTTTGAATTTACACGTATGTATATATACGCGTAACTTTTATTTCGTTTTCAAAATTCAAACGGTGTTATGCCGTTATTTAATCCTTACCCATTTTCATTGATTGCAGGTTTATTTTGAATTTCTCTTCTGTATATATATATATATTGCACATATATACGCGTATATATACTGCTTGCGTCAAAAATGGGTCAAACACCAAATGGGGCAAATATGCACTTCACCAATTATGGTTAGAGATAAAAATGCGAGGCCGCAATCACAAAGGTAAAAAAATATAAAATAAAGACAAGAGAATTTTTATAGTGGTTCGATTCGAGATGAATCTACGTCCACTTTCTAATCATTTCTCATTATGAAGTTCCGTTTACAACTTGCATGAAAATCTCTCATACATTCCATTTACGCTCATTCTCTTTATACAATGATCTCCCTTGTTTTAATGGCTTGATTCTCTCTTCGCCGTTGTGAAAATGGCAAGATCTCTAGAAATGCAATGGTCGTGAGAGCATGTCTTCTATGATTTGAGCACTTATAGAATTGTCGGTGAACCCATGGCGGTTGAGATGTGAATCGAAGCTTGTAGGAGGCTTAATTGCGATTGTAAAGAGAAGGAAGGACAGATCTCGGCTTGGAGATGACGGATCTCGCTTGGAGATTGCGGATCTTGCTTGAAGATGATGGAAGAAGGTGGATGGAGCTTAGGAAGCCATTAATGAAGTTTGAAATGAAGCTTGGAGTGTTAGAGAATGATTGTGCAGCCCTTCGGGGTGAAGAAAATCCGTCCTCTTTAAAGTGGGGTTGGACCTCTATTTATAGGTGTGGAGCAAGTGAGGAGAAAGCCAAAAATATATGGTGCAGGGAACTGGTCGGTCGGGCTTTTATTTACAGAAGTGCCACTGGGTACAACTGGCAATAGCTGGAAAGGGATACCGGTCGGTCATACTTTAAAGGCACCGACCAGTCATATATAAAGAGCACGATCGGTTATACATACTGGGCTTCCGCCACATTTTATAACAACACTGTCCGGTTTTTCCATATATCACATCTTTGCCCCTTTGTCATTTAGTGCTGCATTATTCCTTTGTTCCACTCTTTCATTCCACAAAGTATTATGGGAACTAAAATTACAACTGTGCCACTCAGTTGTATTATTTCTTTGAACCGACCATCTCTATACATAATGTACCAGAATTTATTACGTCCATACCGATCGGTTCCAAGAGATTAATATTGCTTCATGTGACCGATCGGGTGCCACCTGATGCCGCTGCTTTCATACATGTCACGCTGGTATTCAGTGTTGAATTCTTTCTTTTACTCACGTTACCAGGTTGCTATATACCGATCATTATAACATGGAGCTACTCATCATTTCACATAAAACTTGGTCCTTATATTCTGGATGCCAAGTGTGCTCAATCTTTGATGCCGACCGGTTGTCTTTATTTTGAAGCCAACCTGCATGTTCTCGATTGGAGCTGACCAGCTTTGCATAAACATTGCTACTGACCAGTGCCTTGTAATTGGAGCCGATCAGCCTTGTATGAGAGAATGCCGAAGATCATGACTATGCATTAATACATGCTGAGGATCCCATATTTCCATTCGTAGTGCTGACCACTATTCATTTGTTTTATTATGTCACACGCTCAATTTGTTTGGAACCGATCCAATATGTTACTTGAAGACGACCCACTCACGTATTTCCATATGTGCATTTTATATGAGGCCGTTACATTGTTAATGGGTTTATAAAGTATACCTTCCAGCTGATACCGACCGGTGCTTTCCACTTGACACCGATCAGAACTGGTCCATAACCATGCTTGCCGACCGGCCTTTTATCTTGCTAGTGTTGAGTCACGTATACACCGATCAGCATAATATCCAGATAACCGACCACATGAACTGCAGCTGATCGACCGGTATCTAAAAGAACTGACCGATCGGTTATGGTTCGCTGAACTTTGTATTAATCTTCGTAGTCGTGTGTTGACATCAGTCCATACTTCTCAGTTTTGAACCGCGTTTTAATAACGGTGTTAACACTTGCCCCTCGAAGCTTGCATTTTTCTGCTTGTGAGAACTCCGAGCTTCGAAATGAACGTTGTTGTTGACAAATTTTGCATTGAGATCCTATATGGAACTTGCATTTGCTCCTTGCCAATGCTATATTAGCATGCGAACGCTTTGATTTTGAATTCTAGAGCATGTTGCTGACAGTGTTGTACTAATGTATGATTGCCCTGGCTTGTACTTGGGCTATTTTTACCGCTACAATCTGTGATTTATTTTCTGTGCTTCTTTTCGGAGAAGTCTTCAATTATTCATGCCCCTCGCCTAGAAGGTCTTCGTTAGTCTTAATTATGGACAAAAACTTTATTTCTCAAAGTTCATATGATGATCAGTTTCAACGTTGGAAACTTCGTTGGATGCCCCGAGTTTTCGAGAGGCCGTTTTAATCCGACATTCAGGCTTCTCTGATTGACTGAACTGATATTGTAAAGTTCATTGAATGTTGATAATCTCTGATGAGGAGAGGTTATTTTCTTTATAAAGAGGATTTTTGGATTCTTGCATTGTTTCGCAGTGCAAACTCATGCGAGGTTTAGGTGAGGTTATATCGATTCACGGAGCGGGCATCAGTCATCGGCTGAAATCACTTACCGTGGTAAGTGCCTACATCCCGACTGAAGGAGCCTGGACCTCCATGTGATTAAAGATAAAGGTGTGGATCCACGGAGCGGGCATCAATCATCGGCTGTAGTCACTTATCGTCATAAGTGCTCGCATCCCGACTGAAGGAGCCTGGACCTCCATGAACCGTGAGGTATGGATTAAGATTGATCCATGGAGCGGGTGTCAGCCTTCGATCGGAGCTCACTTACCTTTGGTAAGCAATCGCTGCCCGGTTGAAGCATCCTGGACCTCCATGAACCATGAGGTAAGGATTAAGGTTGATCCATGGAGCGGGTATCAGCCTTTGGTTGGAGCTCACTTACCTTTGGTAAGCAATCGCTGCCCGGCTGAAGCATCCTGGACCTCCATGAACTGTAAGGTATAGGTTAAGGTTGATCCATGGAGCGGGTGTCAGCATTCGGTCGGAGCTCACTTACCTTTGGTAAGCAATCGCTGCCCGGCTGAAGCATCCTGGACCTCCATGAACCGTGAGGTATAGGTTAAGGTTGATCCATGGAGCGAGTGTCAGCATTCGGTCGGAGCTCACTTACCTTTGGTAAGCAATCGTTGCCCGGTTGAAGCATCCTGAACCTCCATGAACCGTGAGGTATAGGTTAAGGTTGCATCGATCCGCAGAGCAAACGTCAGTCATCGGTCGGAGCTCACTTACCTTTGGTAAGTAATCGCTGCCCGACTGACGTGCCCTAGACTCCCGCAAACCTTTGGGGGATGAGGTTTCGAATCTAGGATTGCTTGCTGCCTTATTGTGCGTTTGACTCGTCGGGGCTCCCTTGATCAACCACTGAGTTGGAATTATTGGAGTTGTCTCACTTAGTTGGGTTATAAGAAAGCAAGGGCTTGCTGGATGGCCTACAATGTGAAACCATCTGTTAGCAAATTTTATGTAAATTTGGCAAGCCAGAGTTTTATACAGGCAGGTAATACTTCATTTATAGTGCTATTGTTCAGTACAATGCAGGTAGATCACTACGAACTATTTACAGAAAGAATAACATAGCAAAGAGTAAAGTAATGCAGGAAGTAAAGTAAAGGCGATAGTGATCGCTTATTCTGAGCTGCAGATATTAGATCATCAACGGTCGTCAGTTGATTATCATCCTTGGCATAGTGTGAGCAAAAGCTACGTTGCTTGGACCGGATTGGTCATTTGATGCCCCTTGCCCCTGGGTAGTCGCAGAAGGATTTGCATCTTGGGAATTATTCACATACTGTTGTAGACGGTTCTTCTTAATCAACTCTTCGATCAATGATCCCAGTTGCCTGCACTCGTTGGTATTGTGGCCTGGCTGATTTAGAAACCGGCAAAACTTCCCAGATTTGGTCAGATGATCATTCATTTTTATAGGCCGAGGCTCTGGATAATCTTCCGTATCCTTTGTGGCAAGGTAAATGTTCTCAAGAGTGTCATTTGGAGGTGTCAGACCAGACGAGTCAAAAGGACGAAACTTTTTATTAGCTTTGTTGTCGTTTCCGTCATTAGCTCGCTTTTGCCCCTGAGTATTCTTCTGATTAGACTGAACAGTGACACTTTTGGGAGCTTCAAGAAGTTGGTTACCACCAATGATTTGGAGAGGTATAGGATTATCGTCCACTCTCATGTACTCCTCCACCTCCTTATAGAACTTGTCAAGCGTAGTTGGTTCTTTCATTTTTATCCATCTTCCGAAGTCGCTTGTTTTGTCTATAGCATTGAGTAGAGCCATGAGAATTATGCGTGGCTCTGGATTCCTCACTTCAGACAAGGCAATGCTGAATCGACTGAGGAAGGCTTTGACAGTTTCCCCTGGCTTCTGCTTCATGGCTGAGAGCGTTATAGCATCCTTGGCTTCGGTAGCATACAAGCGGAACTGCTCTTTGAACTTTTTGGTTAGGTCAGAGAATTGATCGATGGATTAGGTGGCAGCTTCGTAAACCATAACGATGCAGCACCTTCTAAGTAGAGAGGAAAGTATGTGCACCTCATCTCATCAGTCGCTTTCGCCGCACTCATATGTCACTCATATTTGAATAGGAAGTAGTTGGGATCAACGAGGCCGTTGTGTGGAGGCAAAGTCGGAGGATTAAATTTCTTTGGAAATTCTGCTTCGAGGATCCTTTCGGTGAACGGAGTCCTATCGGGGGAGAATACCCATTCTCTTTCGTCATCTTTGTTAGCTTGATTCTTTTTCATGGCTCGTTCTATCATATCCGAGATGTATTCTTCGGTATTATGGCGCTTTGTGAAGCTGAGCTCTTTACCAAATGTTCGTCTAGGCATACGATCTCGATTAGAGAGCTTCGGCCCTTTGCCTTCTCGACGAAGAGGTGCCGCCGTGATAGGCTTAGCGGCTTTTCGTGCATTCACTTCGGATTGGTTCTTAGCTTTTGATCTCAATTCTTCAATGTTAGCCTCTTCCTTATCACTCATCCAATCATAATCATCTTCTATGTTGTCATTTCGGTTATGATCGGAAGCGGGCGATTTGTCATTTTCTTCGAGATCAACATGGACTTTCGAAGGAGCTGGATTTGGTCGAGCATTAAGGACGGCGTCAAGCTTTTCCATCATAGCCTTATTAGAAGCATCCATCCTTTCGTTCAAGTTGGCAACAACATTTGCAACGACTATGTCTAACTCATCTTTTGCTACACCGGCTCCGCTTCTAGAATTTTGACCAACTTCAAAACGGTTAGTAAGCGGTGTAACTTCATTATTAGCAATATTTTCAATCCCTTCAACGGATTTGCTTGCGGTCTTCTTCGACTTAGCCATTATTTCGGAGAAGGAGGTGGTTTAGAGCTTCAACTCCAAAGCGTTCAACTTTGTGAGAGTGTAAGAGGAGGTAGGAGATGCGAACGCGGCCCCACGGTGGGCGCCAAATGTTTGCGTCAAAAATGGCACAGACACCAAATGGTGCAAATATGCACTTCACCAATTATGGTTAGAGACAAAAATACGAGGCCGCAATCACAAAGGTAAAAAATAAAATAAAATAAAATAAAGACAAGAGAATTTTTATAGTGGTTCGATTCGAGATGAATCTACGTCCATTTTCCAATCATTTCTCATTATGAAGTTCCATTTACAACTTGCATGAAAATCTCTCATACATTCCATTTACGCTCATTCTCTTTATACAATGATCTCCCTTGTTTTAATGGCTTGATTCTCTCTTCGCCATTGTGAAAATGGCAAGATCTCTAGAAATGCAATGGTCGTGAGAGCTTGTCTACTATGATTTGAGCACTTAGAGAATTGTTGGTGAATCCATGGCGGTTGAGATGTGAATTGAATCTTGTAGGAGGCTTAATTGCGATTGTAAAGAGAAGGAAGGACAGATCTCGGCTTGGAGATGAAGGATCTCACTTGGAGATGGCGGATCTTGCTTGAAGATGATGGAAGAAGGTGGATGGAGCTTAGGAAGCCATTAATGAAGTTTGAAATGAAGCTTGGAGTGTTAGAGAATGATTGTGCAGCCCTTCGGGGTGAAGAAAATCCGTCCTCTTTAAAGTGGGGTTGGACCTCTATTTATAGGTGTGGAGCAAGTGAGGATAAAACCAAAAATATATGGTGCAGGGAACCGGTCGGGCGGGCTTTTATTTACAGAAGTGCCACTGGGTACAGCTGGAAAGGGACACTGGTCGGTCATACTTTAAAGGCACCGACCGGTCATATATAAAGAGCACGGTCGGTTATACATACTGGGCTTCGGCCACATTTTATAACAACACTATCCGCTTTTTCCATATATCACATCTTTGCCCCGTTTGTCATTTAGTGCTGCATTATTCCTTTGTTCCGCTCTTTCATTCCACAAAGCATTATGGGAACGAAAATTACAACTGTGCCACTCAGTTGTATTATTTCTTTGAACCGGCCAGCTCTATACATAATGTACCAGAATTTATTATGTGCATACCGATCGGTTCCAAGAGATTAATATTGCTTCATGTGACCGATCGGGTGCCACCTGATGCCGCTTCTTTCATGCATGTCACCCTGGTATTCAGTGTTGAATTCTTTCTTTTACTCACGTTACCAGGTTGCTATATACCGATCATTATAACATGGAGCTGCTCATCATTTTACGTAAAACTTGGTCCTTATATTTTGGATGCCACGTGTGCTCAATCTTTGATGTCGACCGGTTGTCTTTATTTTGAAGCCAACCTGCATGTTCTCGATTGGAGCTGACCAGCTTTGCATAAACATTGCTACTGACTAGTGCCTTGTAATTGGAGCCGATCAGCCTTGTATGAGAGAATACCGAAGATCATGACTATGCATTAATACATGCTGACGATCCCATATTGCCGTTCGTAGTGCTGACCACTATTTATTTGTTTTATTATGTCACACGCTCAATTTGTTTGGAACCAATCCAATATGTTACTTGAAGCCGACCCACTCACGTATTGCCATGTGTGCATTTTATATAAGGCCGTTACATTGTTAACGGGTTTATAAGGTATACCTTCCAGCTGATACCGACCGGTGCTTTCCACTTGACACCGATCAGAACTGGTCCATAACCATGCTTACTGACCGGCCTTTTATCTTGCTAGTGTTGAGTCACGTATACATCGATCAGCATAATATCCAGATAACCGACCACATGAACTGCAGCTGACCGACCGGTATCTAAAAGAATTGACCAATCAGTTATGGTTCGCTGGACTTTGTATTAATCTTCGTAGCCGTGTGTTGACGTCAGTCCATACTTCTCAGTTTTGAACCGCGTTTTAATAACGGTGTTAACATATACGGTTAGATCCAAAATTGGGTCTAACACCTGAGTTGTTCTGATCTACGAAGAATTATAACAAAAATATGAAGAAAAAGCAGAAAAGACACGAGATTTATAGTGGTTCGGCGTTAACGAGCCTACGTCCACTTTATATGTTGTTGATTATATGTTGAATGCAGGTAGAATCAATGATTTCACTCAATCTCACTCTTACAATTGTGATTCTCTCAATAATTTCAAGATAACTCTAAGTAGAAACAATGGAGATATGATAATGATGGAATCAGATCTCTCAATTGCCAAAAGATCCCCAAAAATGTCAAGTCTGGGGCTATTTATAGCTGGTTTCCTCAGGCGGACCGTGATCATACGTGGCACGAATCCCAATAATCTAGGACTGATTCGTAGCTTGAGGAAGAAATGGTCAATATGACAGTTACGGACAGGTGTCGCGAGATCCTGCATTCCCGGATCGTGGTGGACTTGGTCTTGGTCATAACTCATCAGCTTCAGGGATCAGATCGAGCTGGTGTTGGGCGAGTCGGATCGCGAGGTATGGGGGCGATCGCGATCGTGGTGAGGCAGGGCGATCTGATCAAGTCTTCGACGGCTAGAGGCGTGAAATTCCATATTTTCTTCGTGTGTGAACTTTGGTGGCTTGGTCAAAAAGCTAGCCAACATTTTGCCCCCTCGAAGCATGTTTTATCGAAGATGGAACATGCTTCGAAACTACTGAGCGACCTTTTCATGAAGCGATATGTATCAGAGGTCGTGTCTGTCTGTAACATCATATAACTTCGGGAAGTCGTGTCCTTTGACTAGTATAAATGTCGGATTAAGCCATCAACCATTTCCTTGTCCATCAAACGACTTTCGTTTCTTGAGTCCCTGGGGATACTGCTATCAAATCATCGAGTAAGTTTCAATACTCCCTGTATGAAGTAGTATTTAATAACTTTTGTATTTCTGCAAATTTGGAACTTCTCCTTTCCAATTCGCTAATCATGTTGGGGCTCGGATCGTCGTCTTACATCGCGGACCGTGGTGAACTATGCAACACGTCTGGATGGGATCGCCTCATGCGCCAAGGGCCATCGCCTGGAAGGGTCCATACTCGAATCGTAGCGGGCTTCTCTGGCGGTTCGTGGCCCATCAGGCCCAGCGGATCAAATGAGACAAAAATGAGAATACCAAGAGTATTTCTTTTAGCTATATAAGCTGATTTACCCCCCCTTTCTACCCTATACTTTTCTCTTTACCTGCCGCCGTTCTTCTTCCCTCTTGCCTCCAGATAACCCTAATTTTGATTGCCATCGGATTTAAACGCTCTCAAAACCAACTAGTTAAATTGAAAAGGTAATGAGAACTATAGTTTCACGTGTTATTCATCTCTTCTTATTGAATATCGATTCGGATTCGATCTTTGTGGGTAATGGCGGAGCTAGTGGTGGTGAGGCCTGAGAATGGCGGTGATAATGAGTTCATTGATGGAAGGAGAGGAGGAGTGAGAAGGAAAGAGGAGCAGTTTTGGGCTGGTTCGTAGGCGGGGCTTTGGATCGAATCACATCGTGGTGATGGAGAAATGATGGGAGAAGAAACGAAAATGGAGTGTTAATCTGACCAGCGGATCAGATCGCTAGGATGAAGGAGAATCGGCTCGTGGAAGTGGGAATCAAAGTGGATCATGGGGGGCTTGTCGCGATCCGTCGAGGTTAGACATGATGGGACAAGTGCTAGAGCGTCTCACGATCCGAGGTTCCATCACGATCCGAGACTTTCCCACGATCCGGTTCATACTTCACGACCCACCAACACCTAGCGATCCGGACTCTGTCTCACGAACCCATCCAATTAACGATCCGATGCATATGTTGACTAATAAACACAATATAACTTCTGATATATCGATGGATAGTTAGGTTAGAGCCCTTAAGATGATTACTCTGGACTAAATGACAGTGTAACTTGATAGCGCATTACGACCAATATCTTGCTTATTTAGCTAATCTTCAAGCTTTTCTCCTATGTATGCACAGGCACACACTTGCACTCACACACACGGGGGACGGGTAATTATATTCCAACTTCTCATGTTTTCTCACCTAAACAGTAATGTCGGGTAATCGTTCTCCTACAAGATCTGAAACAGAGGTGGACCCTGAGATGTCAGAACACCATAGCCCCGAGGTTCTTCCAATTAATCCAGAGGGTGAGGATTCTGAATCCGAATATGAGGCAGAAACAGAATCAGATTCATCTAAGAGTACCTCGCTCGATGAGGAGTCTGAAGTGGATGACCGAGATCCCGATGAGATTCCTGGTGTTCTAGAAATTGAGAAATTCAATGATTCTTTAGCTTCCAAACTGGATGACATAAAACTTAAGAAAATTTGCTTGAAACACGGGATCCCCTGGGATGATGTGAAAACACCCGGAAACGAAGATAGACCTCATCTTGCTCCGGAAGGGTATATGACAGTCAGCCGACTCATGTGCAGAGTAGGCACTATTCCTCCGTTTCCTCCAATCGTTATTGAAACCTTAAAACGACTGGGTATTGCTCTGATGCAGCTTCATCCCAATGCCTACGCAACCCTGTACACTTTATACATCGCGTATGCGGAAATCCTACAAACTGAGCTCACGTTTAAAGACTTTAAGTTCTATTACCTTTTCAAGCATCGTTCTACAGCAACCCCAAATTTTTGTTTCTTCGAGTCGGTGGTCAACAGGAAGGTCTTGTCAGATGGTTACAGCAACATAGGGGATCCCAAGGCCGATTGGTTTTATATAAAGCAACAGGCTGGGTGTGCGAGACGATGGCTTAAATCAAGTAAACTTTCAGCCTTTGAATGAATAACCTTTTTAAGAAATCGAAGCGCTAACATGCTTCTTTTCTCTATGCCAATCACACTTTTCCAAAGACAGAAGGCTCAGTGTATAGCAATCGACTATCCCTTCTTCTTAAAAGCGAATCTGACTTCTTAAGGATCAAGAAATGTATTACTGACGAGAATATTCACAGGCATCACCTTCTGGATATAAGATTTGGACTTGTAGCGGGTGGCAAACCTTACAAGTATGTGCCCCCGGCTGAAGGAGAAGGGACGTCACAGGCAACAGAGACAACCAAACTTCATAAGAGTCCTTCACCGATGATTGACCAGGACGACAAAGGTTTAAATGTATATAGAGGAGATGAGGCCCAGGCTGGGGAGCTTAAGGAAATCCCAGCCTCTCCGAGGGATTCTCCCTCAAGGGCCTCACTACTGGTTGAGCCTGCCGCTGCCGATGATTTAACAGAGGAGCAGTTATTCAAAGAATTGAACAAGATTCCTATACCCGATGATGTATATACACAGGAAGATTTCCGAGGGGAGCCATTTTTTCCTATCTCTGAGGAAACGAACGCTCCAGTTGAGGAACGAGAAACCACCCAGACGAGACTAAATTCGGGCCCTGGTCTGTTAGGGGGAATTATACGGGATGCACAAATCACATGCACCGTTTGACGTCACACTTTTATATCATCAGTATTCAAGGTTTTAATATGTACTTGTTTCTTTTGCAGGTAAGATGACTCGCAAACGATCTTATCCTTATCGCTCCCTCCGTGAGGGCACACCCAGTCTTCATTCAAATCCGGATCATGCTCGCGGTGATAGTCGGGGAAGAGATAGTTATCGACCTCGCGACCCTCCTCGGACTTATTCTACACGATCCCGTTCTCCTTCCAAGCAGGGTTCCGGAAAGCCTCACAGTCGCCTATTGCCACCGGCTGGGGGTAAGCAACTTCCTAGGGACTTAACCCCTCCAAAAAGTACGCCTTCTCACGTCCAATCTTCCAAGAAACGGCGCGAGTCAGAGGACAAATATAAAGACGAGGGCAAGATCGTAAAGAAGAGAAAAGAAACCCTGGTTTCCCCTGGCGATCACGACGCTGATAGTCTCGCTGCACGAGATGCCATCCATGGCCCCGAAAATCAGGCTAAGCTGGCGCGCTTACGTAAGGAATTCCCAGATATTTTCTTTGAGAGAATGATGTTTGTACCGGATCTTGAGCCAGTTCCCAGGGAATGGGATACTGAAGTGATGGGGTACGTATGTCATGCGACCAAACAATACGAGGTAATGAAGAAACATGCCGTTAATCTTTCAGATGCCATCCGTTGCTTAGAGACGGACACGGCCAGAGCCAGAGTAAAAATTGAGAATAATAAGAGGGCCAGGAGCAAGATGGAAAAGGAATTGGAGGATACACAGGCCCAAATGGCTTTAGCTCGGCGAGATGTGGAGAACTACAAGACAGAATTGGAGGAAGCTAGGAAGCGTTTTCGTAGCGAGCTAGACTCCAACAGCGAAGAACGGTTATCTCTGAAAAAGGAAATAGAGGATCTTAGAATGGCCAATACTAATTTAAAGACAACGCAGAGCCATTTTGATGCTGAGAAGGTTGCTTGGGAGAAGGAGAAAGTGGACTTGAAAAATAGTCTCGCGGCTGCCGAGAAAGAAAAGGAGGTCTTGAGTGATCAACTTGTTTAGACTGAGTGGCGAGCGGTTCTTGCTGAGAGTAATGCTAACAACATTCTTGAATTGGCTTCCACCACCACTGACAAGCTTGCCGAAGCTGAAAAAGAAATAGGACGTTTTGGGGAGTTGATATTCGACTTCTTAGGTCAAGTCATCAAAACTCAAGACATTTCTTGGATCCCAGACTATCACGTTACTCTTGCCAACATATGGGATGAAATTGTCGAGGATGAGAAGCAGCGATTGAAGGTCAATGAGATTGATGAAGGCTAGCTAATGCAGAGACTCCTCAAAGGTAAAGAGCCTGAGGATTTGGAGAAGGGCAGACGCTTAATCCAAGAAGAGGTTGAAAGGGAGAAGACTAAGGCCAAGGGCAAATACAAACTCGACGAAGGCTCGAGCTCAGTGGCGGAACCCAAGGCTTCCGAAGTAGAGGAGTATAATCCTGACGATCCGTTAATTCCCCTACTCCCAACTCCTCCGGCTATCGGAGCTTCAGCTGTAAACTTGGATGAAAAGTCGGCTGAAGGTATTTCCATATTTTCTCCGCAATTTGTCAAAGCAGTTATAACTTGTCGTCGCCTTGCAGAACAGTCAATTGAGAAGACCACATTTTCGTCCAAGTTAATAACATGTGTTTCTAATAATACAAGTGACAAGCAAACTGAGAAAGATGCAGAAGAGAAGGCAGAGGCAGAAAAAGTTGACGTTCCCTTAGGCACGGATGCTGAAATTTCTGAGATTCCAAAGCGAACTAAGGGTGGTGAAAAGGTCACCGTGGCATCTGTGGTATCCAACACTGATGTTCCTGCGGATGCCGAGGTTATTGCTGCTTTGAAGGACACGGACGATGGTCATGGGGATGAGGAGGATGACGTTATCATTACTGATGAGGTCAAGGGTGATGGTGATGAAACCTTGGCTGATAAGCAGGTTAGGGAAGAGAAGCTGTTGGTTCTTAGGAAAAGGGGGAACAAGACCCAGTATACGTACCCCCTATCTCTGAAATCGATTCCAAAACAGGGTTGGTTATAGGATTATCCTCCCGATCAATAACTTCACAACTTGCCTCTCAATCTTCTGGTTCTTCTCCAGAGCCTCTTGTTGATAAGAGGAAGAGGAAAAAAGGTGACCGTTCTGATGTTGACAAGGAGGAGACGGGGAAGAAGAAGAAGAGTAAGAAGTCAAAATAGCCCCCCAAGCATGAGTAGGATGCAGTTATTAGTTCATATTTTGTTCTTAGACTTTTAGGCTTTCCACTGGCCAAAAAATGTAATCGTGAGAATGGCCCTCACTTTTGTTTAGCTGTCTTATCTTGTATCCTTGCATCTTAGTAAATGAAAATTGGTTTCTATTGCCTTCAATTTAATATGCAATGCAGTGATTCCAAGTCCCTTGCATCTCTGTGCAACCTCTTGAGCAGCAAGCATAACAGCATAAGGGGATGATTCGTCTCTGTCGGCCTTGACGTTCATCCTTCCTGTGACATGGACAAGAGTTTCCCTTTAAGGCAGATCAGTCACATAAAAAGGTAACTAAATTTGGGGACCTGCAATTTTAACTTATCGCATTAGTCACAAATATTTAAATCATAATTAATCAAAAATTGAATCATGAATTGCATTAGCGGCAAAAATTTAAAATTTCTATACAGAGATGTATGTGCATATGCCCTCAATCAATCATTTAATATGATGCCTGGCCAGGGCTTATTAGTGATTGATTAGAGTCGCGTGTGCGTTGCTCCCTATTATCAAGAATGAGGGGGAAAGGAATCTTTTAGCGCTAAATCTCTAGCACTTTTATACTCTTCCGATCCTTCAACGGGTTAGAGTTCGAGCTCGTTTCAGGTCTGCTCTCCGATCCTTCAGCGGGGCAGAAATTCTGGGGGCGTTAAATCTCTGGCGCCTTTATACTCTCCCGATCCTTTAGTGGGTTAGAGTGTTGGCAAGGCGGTTTTATCATGGTGCACCTTCACGCCTTGCGGACGTCATCTTCGCGTCCTTTATACTCTCTCCCGAATCTGGGGAGTTAGGTTTTGAACGTAGTGTGATTTACTTTGCTGCACCTTGTGGACCTCAATTATTGTTCCACTTTCATCCTGATATGTGGCACAATGCATTAGATGTTTCGATATTGCTGCATAATCTGTGACAAACTCAAAAAACAACAATAATTTATATTGATCAAGATAAAGCAAATAGGTAATGGTGCAGTAAAGGTAAATGACACACGATATTTTTATAGTGGTTCGGTCGAATCATGACCTACGTCCACTTTATAATCTTTTGCTCAAGTAACCAGACTATTCTAGGCAAGTCATGCCTTTTTACATGGTCCTAAAAACAAAAGAATAAAACTGACGATTTCACGTCAGGTAAGGCCGCAAATGCTGGGCGTTCCACACTCTGGGGATTTCATCTCCATCCACGGTTGCTAGCTTAAAGGTTCTATTATCAAGCCTTCGCAGAATGGAATACGGTCCTTCCCATTTCGGACCCATATGCACCGAGTATGGGAAGACACGTTTTAGAATCAAGTCTCTGGGTTCAAAGGTTCGTGCTCGGACTTTTTTGTTGTAATACCGAGCTATCTGCTGCTTATGCCTTAAGGCACGTAAGTCGGCTTCATCCCTCTTTTCTTCGATCATGTCCAAGGATTCAAGGAGCAACTCGTTGTTGGTCATCAGGTCGTAATAGGTGACTCGGTGAGAAGGTACTTCTAACTCGACCGGGATGGCCGCTTCAGTTCCAAAGGCGAGGGAAAACGGTGTATGGCTCGTTGCTGATTTATAGGTCGTTCTATAGGCCCATAATGCCAAGGGCAATTCATCAACCCACATGGCTTTGGCCCGCTTCAATCTCTTCTTCAGGATGGATTTAATCACTTTGTTCGCCGCCTCCACTTAGCCGTTCGCTTGCGGATGTGCCACAGAGGTGTACCTTTTCTCGATGTAGTATTTCTGGAAAAAATCTCTGAACTCAGTGCTATCAAACTGAGTTCCATTGTCTGTTATGACGATTCTTGGAATCCCAAACCGGCATATAATATTTCTGACAACAAAGTTGATTACTCACTTGGTTGTTATTGTGGTTAATGGCTCTGCTTCTACCCATTTGGTAAAATAATCCACGGCTACGATAGTGAATTTTGCTCCGCCCTTTGCTATGGGGAGGCTTCCAATGATATCAATTCCCCACATAGCGAAGGGACCGGACTCATCACTGTCTTTAACTGACTTGATGGTGCCCTATGGATCTTAGAAAATCTCTGGAAGGCGTCACAACATCGCGCGTATTTAGCCGCATCCTTATTTATGCTTGGCCAAAAATAACCATATCGTATTATTTTCTTCGCCAACGTTTGTCCTCCCATGTGATCTCCGCATTCGCCTTCATGTACTTCTTGCAATACACGCTAGATATCGCCGTGGGCAATACACCGGAGGAGGGGCATTGAGAATCCTTGTCTGTATAGGACTCCCTCTTGTAACACATACCGGGAGGCCTTCCGAGTTATTGCACACCTCTCACTTTTCTTTGTAGGGAGCGTTCCATCCATTAGAAAATTATTCAGAGGAGTCATCCACGACTCCCTTTCAGGTTCGGCATCAAGTACCAGATCAACTTCCATCTGATCTATACTAGGTGACTGTAGGACCTCAATCGGGACCAGTTCTGTATTTTCAGGATTGTCAGAACTAGCCATCTTCGCCAATTTATCCGCTTTTTGGTTCTCTGCTCGAGGAATGTGGGATATGGTGTGGTGGTCAAAACATCCAGCAACTTCTTCACCCTTTCTAAATATGATATCAGCCTAGGACTTTTGGCCTGAAACTTTCCTGTAACCTGGTTCACAACTATTATGGAGTCGCAAAAGATGTCTAACTTCGCAATCTCCAACTCCTTTGCGAGTTTCAAACCAGCAATTAGGGCTTCGTATTCAGAGTCGTTGTTAGTGGCGCGGAACTCCAATATGAGAGCATAATATATCGGCCGTTTTTCTGGAGTTTCGAGCACCACTCCGGCACCAGATCGTCTATCGTTCTTAGCTCCGTCAGTGTACAGCTTCCAGGCACTAGGATCGAGGAGTAGCCTTGGCGGATCGGCTTCTTCGCTCAGTACATCGTCTTCTGGGATGGTAAACTCTGCTATGAAATCCGCCAGCACTTGCCCCCTTATTGATCGCCGAGGTTGAAAATTCAAATCGAACCGACTTAGTTCAATGTTCCACTTAAGTAATCTTCCCGACGCCTCTGGCCTTTGAAGAACTTGTTTTAGCAGGTGATCAGTGTACACAGTTATCGGGTGAGCTTGAAAATAGTGGCGAAGCTTCCTTGATGCAATCAACAAACTGTACGCAAGCTTTTCTATCCTTGGATAATTTCGTTCGGCTGCCACCAACTTCTTACTCACATAATACACTGGTCTTTCCACCTTATCTTCCTCTCTAACCAAAGCTGAACTGATCGCATTGGATGACACTGCTAAACACACGAACAATTCTTCATGATCCACGGGTTTAGACAAAATCGGAGGTCTTTCCAAGTGATTCAAAAGATTCTGAAATGCTTCAACACAATCGGGGGTCGATTCAAAGTTGCGCTTTTCTCGCTTTATTAACTCGAAGAACGAAACACATTTATCCGTAGCTTTGGAAATGAATCTACTCAATGCCGCTACTTTTCCTGCGAGGCTTTGCACATCCTTAATTTGCCTAGGCTTCTGAATATTTCGGATTTCCGCGATCTGATCTGGATTAATCTCGATCCCACGCGAATTGACGATAAATCCTAAAAAATTTCCCGATGTTACCCCAAACGAGCATTTCAAAGGGTTTAGTTTCATTCCATACTTCCGAAGGATTTCAAACATTTCTGCTAGATCGGCAGTATGGTCGGATGATTGTTTGGATTTCACCAACATGTCATCAACGTATACCTCCATCGTTTTCCCAATCTGGTTGTAAAACATTCTATTCACCAATTGCTGATATGTTGCACTGGCGTTCTTCAGGCCAAAGGGCATCACCACATAGCAATACAATCCCAAATATGTAATTAAGCTTGTGTGTTCTTGGTCTGGGATGTGCATAGGGATCTGATTGTACCCCGAGTAAGCATCCATGAAAGAAAGGAGTTCGTGGCCAGCTGTCGAATCCACCAGCTGGTCAATTCTTGGCAGCGGAAAACTATCCTTTGGGCAGGCTTTATTCAAGTCCGAGAAATCAATGCAGGTGCGCCACTTTCCATTGGCCTTTCTTACCAAGACCGGGTTGGAAATCCAGTCCGGGTATGTTGAGTCTCTGATGAACCCATTACTTCTCAATTTTTCAACTTCCTCTTTCAAAGCAGCTAACCTCTCCGGGCCAAGCATTCGCCTTTTCTGTTTGACAGGAGGATGCTTCGGATTGATGCTTAGCGAATGACTCATAATTGAAGGAGATATCCCACACATATCTGAGTGGGTCCAGGCGAATACATCTAAATTAGCCTTCAAGAAATCCGTTAGCTCTCTGGCTCGAATAGGGTCCAACTGGGATCCAATCTTCAGGACCTTCTCTGGGTCTCCATCATTGATTGGTATATCGACAGTTGTTTCATTGGGAGTCGCTATTCTGCCCCCGGGCTCTTCGTCCTCTCTGGGATCTATGTCCTCGGGCAGTTCTCTGGGCGATTCTCCCATAGTTATTTTCTTTAGTTGCTATGACGTTTCCTTCCCTACCGAGGAGGAAGCGCCTTTGGTCTCTACATCCCTTCCCTTACGAAGCATCTTCAGCTCTACAATGTAGCATGCTCGGGCAACGACTTGATCTCCTCTGATTATGCCTATACCAGCATCAGTCGGGAACTTCATCAATAAACACCAAGGGGATATACAAGCTCTGAACTTTGCTAGGGCCGGTCGGCCTAAAATTGCGTTGTATGGGGATTCGACGTGCAGAACCACAAAAGGAAGCATTCTTACTCTCTGGCGCTCCCCTTCCCCAAGGGTTACCGACATCTCTACATATCCCATTGGAGCAGTTGAGGCTCCATTGAATCCACGTATCCACCTTTCGCATGGTTTTAAATCTTTCGGCTCAAGTTTCATTTGGTCGAACGTTTTCTTGAACAAAATGTTGACCGAGCTTCCGTTATCTACCAGAACTTTATGGACTATGGCCGGACCAATTGTGGCTGTAATTACTAATGGATCCTCAGTTGGGGAGTGAACGCCAATGTTATCTCTGTCGTGAAATATGATGTCATCAGTCATTGTCTTCTGTTGCTTGACTGGAGCGATGTCCTCAGGGTTACTGCGTTCTCCTACCATGAGGGGTTGTTTAGCCGCATTGACATACTGGTCCATTGCCCTAAAGCTATGCCCGGCCAGATGGAGCCCTCATACTAAGGTGTTAATGACGAGGTTCTTCCCTTTTTGCTGAGCGGTCAGCCGGGGAGTAGGCTGGCTCTGATTCTGATTCTGGTTTTGATTTTGGTTTGAGGCTGATGCGGCTTGCCCCTGTCTCTAGGAGTGACCCTGTACTCATCGAGTTTTCCTTCTCGGAGTAGCCTCTCGACCAAGTCTCTCAAATGATGGCATTCATTTGTGGAATGACCATGAATTTGGTGAAATAGACAGAATTTTCCAGTTTCGCGCTCTTTTTCTGTCGACTCTCTCGGGGGAGGCCTTTTGTATGGAAGTACATTATAAGTATCCATGAAGATATTCTCCAATGTATCGTTTAACGGCGTGAAACTCTCAAATGGCCTGGGTTGAGATCTTCTCTAAGAATCATTTCCTCGGTTTCTCTTCCGATTATTGCTATTATTGTTCCCCGGTTGGCGACCATTTCCTTGATTTTTATTCCCAACATTGACTTCAACCTTTCCTGAGCTATCTCCTGTCTGCTTGATGGCCACATTGCTCTGGATATCTTCCTTATCAGTAGCTTTCCTTTTTTTGTTGGCATATATCTCTTCCTGACGTAAGCGAACATTAGCTTTTTCATAAAATATTTCTCTGGTCGGAGGTGGCTTGCCGGCCAGATATCTTCCAAACTCGGTATCTTTATCGACACCGTCAATCAGGGCCTTCAACACATTTTGCTCATGCAGATCTTTGACTTCAGTGACTGCTAGATTAAAACGATCCAAGTACGACCTTAGGCTTTCGTCCGGTCGCTACTTAATAAGAGACAGCTCAATCACATTCTTAGATCTCTGAGCGTGAAGGCGGAATTGGTTCACGAACTTCTCACTCAATTCCCTGAAACTGGATATCGACCGAGCTGGCAAGCAGGTGAACCACACTAATGCCATATTTTCCAGAAATATAGGGAATGCTTTACATTTTATCTCGTCTGTAGCCGCGGAGGCATTCATGGACCAAAAATATCGCATCAGATACTGGATCGGATCAGATTTGCCCGCATAGCGATTCATTGTCGGCATATTAAAACGTCTCGGGAATGTAACCTCTAATATATCATCGGTAAAAGGCGTATGACTGCGATCTATGCCCCAATCTTCATCCATGTGCCCACGGCTAGCTATCATGTTCTTCCTGATCATTGCTTCAACATCTGCCCGGGTCAAGGTGGACTCAGGATCGGCACTTCTTGCCCGATGGGCTTCTTCGGCATTTCTTTGACGTGTGGCTACAAAGTCTGGGATCCGGGCAAAGCTTCCTTGCCCCCTGTTGCTGAGGTCAACTAAGCGACGAGCGGGGGGATTGGGTCGATTCTGAGCAGGGTCAACAACGTTACCATTCCTCGGCGGTAAAGTAGGTTCATTCAAGTTACGGTTACTAGTTCCCTGGTTAGGCGCTTCTTCTTCCCGAGATGGCAGCGTCCCAAATCGAAGTTGCTCTATGTTCTCAGCCCTTTCTAGCGGGGGCCATCGTCGGTTTCTTCGGGGTTCCTCAGACGAGGATGTGTGTTCCGGGGAAGGAAGCCGGGTTGGTGAGGAGACCCTCTGCCTTATGAGGTCATCAATTCGCATGTCCATAGCTGTCAGATTCTGTCGCAACACTGAACTCTCTTGCCGCTGAGCAGCTAACTCGTCAAACAGTTTGTCCCACATGTCAATGATGCGAGAAAGATCCCCTTCAGTAGCCGGGGCAGAAGGATCAAATTGGTCGCCAACATTCTCTCTTATACGTAAAGAGCTTGAGCCAGGTCGAGCAGATGTACCAGCACGGGAGGAACGAGCCATAACCTCCTTTCCGGGTCGGGTCGTAGTCTACTTGTCTTTTTGGATCGCGGAATCCTTACCTCGATGGCTTGGAGCGCCCCCCTGGGATCGGATCGTGGAAGTGTTGGGGGGACGGTTCGTGACGAGGTTGTGGGAGCGAGTGGTAATTCCTTCAGCTGGTTGAATCGTGATCCCCTCAACGGATCGGTTCGCCCCCTCTTCTCGGCGATCCGAGAGCTCCTCCTCGACTTGCTCGTGCACACTTTCTTCGATTGCTTCGTTTTCAGCTTCGTTCGCCTGTGAAGCTCGTACTTCCTTGGACTTCTTTCTATCCATAATATCTGAACTTCGCTGAAATCTTCAAAAAACTGAAACAATGGAGTTTTGGACTGTTTTCTACGGACTTGAGTATCCAAACAACGGAACAACAATCCAATATACTGAGAATTCTTTCTCAGTGAAAGCACCACAATGTTAGATCCAAAATTGGGTCTAACACCCGAGTTGTTCTGACCTATGAAGAATTATAACAAAAATATGAAGAAAAAGCAGAAAAGACACGAGATTTATAGTGGTTCGGCGTTAACGAGCCTACGTCCACTTTATATGTTGTTGATTATATCCTGAATGCAGGTACAATCAATGATTTCACTCAATCTCACTCTTACAACTGTGATTCTCTCAATAATTTCAAGATAACTCTAAGTAGAAACAATGGAGATATGATAATGGTGAAACCAGATCTCTTAATTGCCAAAAGATCCCCAAAAATGTCAAGTCTGGGGCTATTTATAGCTGGTTTCCTCAGGCGGATCGTGATCTTACGTGGCACGAATCCCAATAATCTAGGACTGATTCGTAGCTTGAGGAAGAAATGGTCAATATGACAGTTACGGACAGGTGTCGCGAGATCCTGCATTCCCGGATCGTGGTGGACTTGGTCTTGGTCATAACTCATCAGCTTCAGGGATCGGATCAAGCTGGTGTTGGGCGAGTCGGATCGCGAGGTATGGGGGCGATCGCGATCGTGGTGAGGCAGGGCGATCCGATCAAGTCTTCGACGGCTAGAGGCGTGAAATTCCATATTTTCTTCGTCTTTGAACTTTGGTGGCTTGGTCAAAAAGCTAGCCAACATATACATATACATATACATGTATACATATATTTTTGTACTTCCTTATATGTATAATTTTCCTTATATGTGCGTTTATACATTTCCCTTAAGGACATGTATTATTTTAGTCATTTCAATATGGCGCCCATGGGAATCGAACTTACGCCACTCTCTTGGAAGTCACATGTCTTTACTGACTGTGCTACAAAGGCTTTTGTTAACAAGGCTAAAATCAATGGTGATCATTGTTCTTTTCTTATACCTCCTTTTCATGTTTGTTGTAATATTTCATTTAAAGGTATCTCTTTCATCTTAAATCTGTTTTCTACAATCCATAGGTCTAAATTGACTAGAAAATCGCCACATACGCAATGACGCTAATCCCATGACCAAATTCTGGAAGCTCTTCAAATTTTATTTTATTATTTAATTAAAAATGCGGGGTGTTACATTCTTCCACCCTTAGGAAATTTCATCCTGGAAATTTGATTAAATAATTCCTTGCATAATATACGTCCATCATGTGTGCATCCAATTTTTGCAAACATTTGTGCATTCATACTAAGTGCAATACAACATAGTAATACATGTATGCCTAAGCGGTACCTCCTATATGTATGCAAATTTTTCAAAAATCTTTTAAAACATGATGCACATATCCTAAATATACTGGCAATTCTACATGAATGCAATACTTACAAATTCAAAATATATTTTCATCTCAATTTTCCCATACTCCTACTGAGCAAGAGCGTAGTTCATCCAATTTTTTCATTCAAAACCCTACCAAGCAACTTTATTTTTTCAAATTTCAGAAAAATCTAATTTTCTAAATTCGATATCTTATGTTACCAAAAGGTGGAAAACAGAAAACATCAGATCCTCTGTTTTTCTTTTATGTACCTTTTTCTGACTGTACTTGAATTTTATGAAACTATTATATAAAGATTCTATTTCCTATCCAAGCACAACCCACATAAGAAAACTTTCTTTGTTACATATTTTTATTTTTCAACTTATCTTGGAAAAGTTAATTCTTATTCACCTTTTCTCATAATTTTCCATTTTCTTTAACTGACATGTTTGTTGCTTTAATGAATTTGTTGTTTCCTTTTTAGTTATGTCATTACTCTTTTTTTAGCTTATTTAACTTAATCCTCTGAGCTAAGTTTAGTTTCAAATGAGCCTTCTAGTCCTTCAACTAAAACAGGAAAACAGACGCTCTACACAGCTACTACTAAGAACCAAAAATCTCAGGACTACGTCCCCCTCAGAGAGAAAAGTTCAAACAACGGGATCAATGACAGGATTAGGTGTTACCCTAACTACCCAACAGGAATAAAATAACAGAACGATCCCAACAGAAATGTAATAAATGGTTTTACCCCTAACCGGAAAATTGGCAACAGGATCTAAACACTTATTTGCCCTTCACTATCTAGTAGTCACCATTAGTCCTAGCTGTATATCAACAGCCGTTTCCAAGCAACTCCCTAGGCTTCTCAATACTTACGCATTCTACGGGAACATACCATTATTTCAAGATAATTCTCGCTATCTACTTCATAGCCTCAAAACTTTTCCCGTCTTCCTTAGGCACTAATCCTTACCTACTTCATACTTTTTAAAACATGGTTTGGCCTTTTAATTTCACCTTTCTTCCAAAAGTTAAAATTATCAAAACTTTATTTTCCTCATCAAAACATACTTTTCCAAACCATAAAACATGTCATTTTATAAAAAAATGTAAATCATTTTGTTTTCCACAAAAAATGGAGTAGATAAGAACAACTATTTCTCAATCAGGTTTACAACTTGTTCTTGCCTATAAGGCCAGTTCAGTTATTTACTACAAGGTGCAAACATCTACTCTATTCTTAATTTCTATAATTTATTTTGTCCACCCAACAAAATTTTCTTTTTAAAACAATTTATCAAAAATGATTGTCAAAAGAATAGAGATTTCAAAACTTTCCTTACTGAAAATTCCAGTTCTCAACAAAATGCAACATTTTCTATGTTTTGCTTTTTAATCCTTTCATATATAACAAGAAAGTTAGCAAGCTATACATGCTCTATAATGTGCACCTTTTACTGAGAGAATTTCATTTTAGATAAAATTTTCATAAGAAATCACTGTTTCCAAAATATACCCCATTTTACTTCAAAACTCAATATGTAATTTTTTTCCAAAGTTTTCTTTACATATTTTAAACATCCAAAAACACTTATAAGATCAAAACTTGAAAACACCATAAACCATCTTCCAAAAGCTTTTACAATTTCAAGTTCTTAAAAGTTAACAATGGGTTATACTCAAACAGTTGGTTTCCAACTTAATTAGTCTTTCCTAGAAATTCCCATAAAGTCAATTCTCTTAACTATATATATTACTAATCCATTTTTCTCTTTTTAACATTTTCCCAACTTATAAAGTTTTCCTGCCAAACCCACTAATCTTGAAATACTAACATATGAGATTCACCTTTCTTCCATACAAAGTATACTGTATATTTCCCACCCAAATTACCTAAGGGTCACAGATTTCCATGTTCATTCCTTTAGTGTACAAAACAGATATCCCAACTTTTACCATATTCTGTTTTTTTCTTCTATCTAGTGGGTTCCTTTATGCTATATCTCCATTTTGGAACCAAAAGGAGTTGTTTTGTCGGTAGACGAAAATTAAAAGTGAACCGATAAGTTAAAATAACACCGTTGTGCAAATAGAGTCCGTTTTCAACTAAATTAATTTCGTTGGGACCGGAACGCCAAGACGAAGCAATATGTCCATTTTATTGCATTTAGAGTTCTGTGTGGCGGTGCGAATATAGGACGGTCGACATTTTAAGGTACGGTATAAAAATAAATCCACCACTAAATAAAGCCTACCTTAATTAGACGCTGCCTTGTTCTTTGGGATGGTAAATCCTACCCCATATATACCCGCAGGAAAGAAAAAACACATGCAGTCGGTTCAAACACGGTAAACAAAGAAAACAAAGCCACCATAGACATTTGAAGTTATGCGTACTAAAAAATATTAAAACAAAAAAATATATTAAAACATAGTAGCTACTTCTGCTATCCACATGCAAACAACCTATCTGCTTTCTCCTCTGCACGCAAACAATATTTCTTTCAGCGCACCATACCTCTACCATCTACTGAAATGAAATAGAAATGAAAATACATGATCCTCTCAAATCAGTAACCATGCGCCTCCCCTATAAACAGAAAAGAAAACTCAATTTCTTTTCAACGCCTATCCTATGCAAAGCTTATTGTTTCATTACATGCAAGACATGCTGCGTACCAAATGATATGACTTCGGTTCTATCCCACTCCTCATATATTCATTTTCCATCTCGTTTCTCCTCGGCAGAAGCAATGAAATGAACCCATCTAACAAACCCATGAAAGCCTTTTTATGTATATATAAAAGAAGCACTTCAAAACCGTGGAATTGGCAGAAGGTATAAACCGAAGAACTGGGGAGGAAGGGCATCGGGTGGTGTCGGGAGAAGTGCGGCACGGGTTTATGGCAGAGTTTGACGCAGCGGTATTTGGGAAAGCTATTGTTTGTATCCGGGGTTAGACGTTGACTTGTGGAGCCGTGAGTGGTGGAGTTAGTTTCGAATGGAGTACTGATATGGTGCGTGATACTGTAAACAACAAAGTGGCAAGTCGGAGAGTGGAGGCGCAGTGAAGGGTTAAGACGTGGTGATGTACTGAGTTTTCGACGTAAGAGCAGTAAGGTGGTGATCATCTTTGGGGAGGAAGTTGGTTCGTTTCTAGGTGAAGTCGGCTAGCAGTGAGGGGTGAGGAGGAGTTTATTGGTGGGGTTGGGGTCACGTTTTGAAATATGGAAAGAGGGAGGCTCGACGATGAATAGAGAAGATGGAAGGAAGAGAGCAGGCGCTATGTTTTTAGGTGAGGACGCTACGGTGTTGAAGAAACGTACGCATGCATGAGGAGTTAGGAGCTTGCTGCATGCAGGTGGCTTCACAGGCGAGAGAAGCAGCGATGAACATGCAGTTTGGATTCGAAAGGATGGTTCGCAGACTGGGGAAGGCAAGGCAGTCTGCGTTTGAGGAACAGCGAAAGGAATGAGGTGTGTTCTAAAGAAGATGAACTGTAATTATATACACCCTAATTATACTTGCTTAATACCTAATTACTATTTCAATCATGCCTAACCGATTACTTGCGCCTAATCCCATAATTGCGTGCCTAGTCCAGACTTTATAATTAACGTAGGTAAGGTTTAAAGTACACAGTAAGTATAATGTGTTTAAGTATATTAATAACTGCCTAATCCTGTTGGATATAATTAATTCTATTCCAATGGTTTAACATTAATGAAATATAAAGATAGAATATGAAACACATTTACGTTAACAAAAAAAGGTTTATGTACAAGTTGTATATGTTGGACGGAAGGTAGGAATCAGCCAAAGTCAGAAGCAGTTGTAAGTGTGGTATGGACCACGTACGTATGCCATGATGGATTTAACATAATTTACGTTTTCATAAGGGTCGATTTCTTTTTGTGATGAGCCCTGGGTATTTGTTTAAATATGCCACAGATTAACTAAAGTAAGTTCCACCGAAAGCCTGAGTATAACATTGGAAGTGCCAAATCATTTTTCGGATGTGCCAGTAATAGTTCAAACGCTAATGTATGGCCCAATCAAAGTTAGATGATGTTAACTAGTATTTAGATTATTAATATATTATTAAGTTGTAAATATTATCGATTTAATAACGAATACGTATAAAATTATGTAACATATTCATGTGTTAACAAAATTGAACCAAATGTGCTGGAACTGTATTGACGAATACGACATCTTGAAACTGATTTGGAAAAGACCGAAGACTGCTGGAAATTTAATTAAATTAAACGCTTGTTTAATTTAATCAAACCGAGCTGTTTTAGCAACAACGAACCCAAGGTGAGTTCAACTCACTCAGTTTATCTCATTTGTATTCTATAAACTAGGTTTTTATTTTGTGTGCAACGGTTGCTAATGATTGACAATTGGATGACTGTTTACCTATACGCTGAATATTTTCAATATTCACTGATTAAATCAAACGTTTGTTTAGTTTAATCAAATTGAATTGTTATTTTAACGATTAGATTCCAGATGAAGTAACTTACCTTGTTGGTTATGTTTATAATCATATAAACGTATAATTGAATGCTTGATTGGATGTTATAAATTTTTTGTTAGCCGTTATTAGTTGAATTGTTTATTTCTGCCTATCGTAATGAATAAATATATTGTCGTATTAAATTTGAAATAACCCATTATGATGCAGGGAAGGACAGGTTGGAGGGATCCAATTGGATTCCTCAAATATGTTGTTTATATTCATATTATATTATATGAACTATTTAATCAATATGATTGAATGTTGGTTGATTGTTAACCATTGAATTAAAATTCAACAAATTGCTTGTTATTAACCAGTGGATGATATTGGTTGAGTAGTTGGCAACGGTTGGCCTAAAATGAACCATTTTATGAACATTGATTTACAGTCAGGTAAATCGATGGAGATAAGGTTATAAGAATTTATTTATAACCAAAACGGATTTTGAAATCTATTTTATATAGATTATTTGAATAATGGTCTATTAAAGGAAATAGATAAATATTTTTATCTAGTAATTATAAACTGAATATATAAAGCAAATTCTTATATTGGTGAATTTTATAAGCAGATGAGCATGGATTATCCAAATGGTTAAGGTTTGGATTAATCATTTCAAATTAATAATTAAAGCTGATTATTTAATTTAAATTAGATTGTTAATTAAAATTAAATGGGATTTTTTTAATAAATTTTATAAATAAATTTTAGGACTAATGGAATTGGTTAACGGATTAACCTTGTTTTGAGTTGACTATGTCAACTATTTTAAACCAAGATAGATCAATAAATATATTATTGAATCATTTATTAGTTTTATAATCGATTATTATTTTAATCACCTGAAAGGAAGAATAACTATCAATGTCAAAGTAAACCAATTGATTTCTAAATGTTGGAATTGATTATTATTTATTTCATAATAATCAAAGTGATAAATCTTGAATTTGAGTTCCTTAAATGGAAGTTATAAAGTCGTAAAGCCTTATGTGCAGTTAAGTGGAATCGTTAATTATTATTAAAGTAAATTATATTTTTTTAAATAACCTATAAGGGGAAATTAACTATTTATTATTAGTTAAGGATAAATTAAACTTTTTTAATATAAAGGAGTTGAGGTTAATTATTTAACCACATCAAGGAATTTATATGGTAACCGGGACCTGTTTAATTTAATCAAATATGATATTAAATTGAAAAGGGTTTTCAATAAGTTTTACTCATGTTTATGAGTCGGATTTTTGATTTAATTCCTGAAGAAATTCTATAAAAAGAAATGTTTTTAACAAGATTTAATTTGAATTTAAACCAAGCAAAAGTAAGAGTTGATTTAAATTTTATAAGAGTGAAGATCGAACAATAGGATTCTAGTGGCAAGTGTTTTAGATATGAAATGGAGTTATTGAAAACAAACTAAGATAAGGGGTTATAAAAGAGATTCTATGGTAAGAAGAACTTTGGAATTGTTACTGGGATTCGTTGATAAACTTCTATTTATTTCGAAGATAACAATGTTGTCGTCTCAAGGTATAAGAGGTAAATAATATACCCCAACTTGTAATGACTTCATGATTATCCAAGAATGATATTAATTTAGAAATAAGGGTAGTGGAAGATATTAAAATAAATATTTCCGTAAAGAATATCATGAATAATAATTCGAAGGATTATAAGTCGGAAAGGCGGTAATCCGAATGTCGAAAGTTTTAGAAATTTGATTAACAACTGTTTTAACTAAAGAGGCCAAGTGATGCTGTATATTGGATCAGTGAATCCATTTTATTTTCTATGGATGATGGTTGTTTATTTTGATAGTTAAAACACCGACTATCAAAATCTGGCTAAGTCGATTGTTAGTATGGAAAGACCGGGATTGAATTTATATTCGAAAACCATTCCGACCAGCAAATACGTAATGTTGAAGATGCTGGTGAAGATGGAGCAATTAAAGACCGTGGATCTTCACTAGCAGAAGGATTACTTGTCGAATATTCTCTGGATTGCAACCAGAGGTTGTCTGACATCATTCGGTCGTGAGTGGGATTTTGCAGATTGCAAGGACTACTCGCTACCGATCCTTTGGAGCGGTAGGAGAGTGGCTGCGGTTCATCCTGTTCCTGGATGACTTGTATGGACGAGTGTCTGACAGAGTATTTCCAGATGGTCACGTACATTGATTTCCTCAAACGTGCCTAGTGTATTTTTGAGGTCGTCAATTAGTGATTAAACGGATATGACGATGTGGCATTCAAAGTGAGTGGTGGTTAGATGATCAAAAGATAGTAGAACCGCAAGCCTCATCAACCGAGAAATGACAAAAATCGGGCAGGCAGTACGGCTATGTGGGTCGCTCCCATTAGGGTGTATAATCACCTTTCTAGAGAAAATCCTTTTCCTTCTTTAATCTATTTTGATGCTAACCCTTTTCAAGAAACAGTGATTTGAGCCCAAATGTTGGTGATATACATTCGATACATTAAAGCGAAATGAGTGGTCGGTCATGTGTGGTCAGGTTGCAAGACGTTCTTGTTGAACCCAGTGTATTCCCCTCTAGAGATACACTATCGACAGGTGGTTCCATACCTTGTCATGGTCAGAATCCAATCTCCAATAAGTGCTCGTGGTTTTGATTGTATACTATATATGTGGAGCATGAGATGTAAGCGTTCCGCTAGATTGTTATTTACTTGTATTTAGACACTATTATAATATCAAAAGATATATATGATTTAAAAATGTTTTGGATTATCGTAAGGTAAAAACCTTCCGTATTTATGTGTTGATTTGGTCTTATGATTATCCTTTTCTTTGAAATGATTTTTAACTTTAAAATCAAGTTGGATGATATTATAAACTTTGTGATTTTTCTCACACTGGTTCACCAGACTGACCCGGTGTTTGTAATGCTCGGGTTAGCCCGGGTTAGCCCGGGTTACAGGTTCAGATTTTCAGATGTTGTGAAGTTCAGGGACGAGCTGGAGTAGTCTAGACGTATGATATATATAATATTATTCCACTGTGTGTTGTATTTGAGGACAGGTTGTTATAACTGTCCAGATTTGTCCATTGTACTCTGATGTATGTAAGTATATGGCTTCAAATTTGCAATAAAGTTACTTCTGTATTATATTTTGTTCCGCTGCGATGTGAGACTCTGTGTTATGTTGATTCTTCTTCTTCTTCTATTCAAATATTTCTTTCTTTCTTATCTCACCCTCTGATTTCTTTCTATAAACGTTCCGATGTTTTCGGTGTTTGGAAGGTCGACATGAGATATGATAAATCTATTTATGCCGATTTCCTGGGCCGAAAATCCTTGGGTCGTTACAGAAACATAATGGTATTTCTAGGTGTACTCTAGTAACGGGTTTTACCCTAAACAAAAATAACAGGTGTTACCCCAAACAGAAATACAGGTACAACACAGAAACAGACTAGACTAGATGTACCTTATTTACTACTCCCCAATCAATCGGCTCCCTAACTTGTAAATACCCCGTGTCGGCCCCATAGTAGGGTGTATTACTTCCTAAAGTGGCAACCTTCAGAAGGACACAAACCTATTTACTGGTGCTACAGCGGCTTATTTTCCCCTTTACAGACCGGACCCATGCACGCACATGACTCCATTGGAACGCACCCGCACACACCCCTCTCTTATAATCAGTTCAGTATGTGTGCCCTGACCCCCTATCTAGTGCGGGATTCCCATTTAATACTAGATGGGGTTACTGACTAATATGAGTCCCACAAAGCAGATTTACGAGTTCATGTTTAATCAAATGTGATAGAGGGAATGAGATAACTTATGGAAAGCTATTAGGTGAGTGGATTTAAGTTATACCTTTTGATAATGGTATATTTATCGTTTGGCATTCCATGTTAATATGTATAATAAATCTATTGAAATGTTTAACGTGTTGTAACCTGCTAAAATGTAAACGTGCTGAAATGTTTAATGTGTTGAAATGATTAATCTGCTGAAATGTTTAAACTGCTGAAATCTGTTGAGATTAGTATTGTTGTAATTAAAAATGAATTTTATCCTTCGTATAAATGATGAAACTACTGCATTACTATAACCCTGAAACCAGAATTGAGAACATTTCTGCTGTATAAAGCCTATTTCCATCAATCATCTGTCTGAATTGGGAATTTCTGTGAATGCTGTAATTATGAAATTTACGATGAACATGAGTATTTTTTTAATAGAATTATTATGCCAAAAAGGATGTAAATAGAATTACAGTAATTAAGAAATTGTAAATAACTGCACGAAGACACGAGGTTAAGTTCAACTCCTGCCCGGAATCGCCCGATAAATCCAGCATCCACAAGTGGTCAACTTAATGTGAGGGGTCTGGTGCATTAACATACATGAATATATAACTGGAAAGAATTAAATGGAATTAATTGTAATTAACGGAAATGAATGAATCTTACAACAGTAAAAAAATTGGAATGAACGAGGAATGATAATAACCTATTATGAATAAACCTGAATGGGAAAAGGAAAGATAATAGGTAGGTTTATCCTGGGACATGTGGAAATTATAACTTAGGTTATAATAAACGATAGAGAAAATGAGATTACTTATGGAATGAGAAAAGTTGTACTTAATTATAAATTAAGTAATCTATAAATCAGGAAAACCTAAAACCTGTTGTTTGTAATAAGTAGAGAAAAGAAGGAAAAAATTACGAAATGCAATAAGTTGTACTTAATTATAAATTAAGTAATATGTAAACCTGAGAATCTGAAACCTGCTGATAAGAAGAACATGTTATCTGAAAACCTAGAAATCTAAAATCTATTGATATGAATAACATGTTAAAGGCTCATTAATGAACTTAAATGGGGTAAGTTATATAACTGAAATTAATAAGCAAGAAGAACTTGGTAACCTGAATAATAAGTTAATATTATTTGAAATAACCAAGTCAACTGGAAATCTAATGAAGTAGAGGAAGCGCGTAATTAAACGTTTGGACATATGGCCTAATAACACGTAAGCCTAAGGCACTTGGACCCATCCGTATGTCTGAATGTGAAGAACCCAACGGGGTAGATCATCGTGGTGTCATGAGACACGAGGGGAGCGCACGTCCATCTGATTATTCTGCGTGTTCTGCATGTTGTTTTGCTGATATTCTGCTAGCTCCAAAGGACTGGAAGGGGAAGTACGCGGCTTCCTACGACGTGGAGGGTACTCCTGGTAGTCCTCTGTGCGGTAGTAGCATCTAGGTTGTGCCCACAGAGGTTGGGTCTACGCATTACTACCCGGTGAGTATACCTTGATTGCCATGATAGTGGGCAGTCAGATGGCTGTAGGGTGGCGTAGGTGATTCGACGAATTTGGTGCCTTGTAATTAGGCAGGTTACTACCATGTCATCTGTTTTCCTTAGGTGGGTCAACCATCTGATTGATAGTAATCGTCAGGTACCGGTCATCGACAGTCAGCGTGATGCGGAAGGACGAAGAGACAAACCAAAGACCATTGATAATTTACTATCGAGGCTTTGGTTGTGGGATACGCCAATTTGGATGTAGATTGTTTGTTAGGGGCATGTCACTAGCTCCCATATCTGCTTGCCTTTGACTAGTTGAGGGAGGGGTCAGGTGGGACCATAGCCACGTGAAAATGTAGACCATAGCATCTGTGTATACAGATAACTGAAAAGGCTCCCGACCGAGTTCCGTGTATCTGATATAGCCCAGTTACGGAACTCGGTGCACATTAGATAATACATGTAGATACATGCATATCATTTTCGGATGGTGTATCATCGAGGTTGAGGCATCGAGTATGATTGACGATGCGTACGTGAGAAAGTCTAGATACATGCATGTCTACTCCGGGTGGTGTATCGTAGACTCTAGGGCATTACTCTGTGATGAAATCTGATTCGATCGAATGATTTGAAGGTGGCAGTCCGTACGCTTACGTAGTATGGCGATGGCGGGTCTATGCAGAATATAGCGTTGTTATATTGGGATCCCTATGTCACTCCGACATAGGATAAGGAACTTCTAATATTTCTGTGGCGTTACGGCGGAGATCGTGCGAGTACGATACCATGGGGCGTACCTTAATATTGGGGGTAGCTATACACACACACACACACACACACACTGTATTAGGTTAATTTACTGGGGAGAAGATGGGTACAACATGTGTGTAAGCCTTGAGTGCTATTGACACAAGTAACCTAATAAATAAGAAAATGTAACTGAATGGTATATGTAGGGTAATCCAGAATGTGTAGTTCAAATCCAGTCACCAGAACTTGTTTTCTGACCCCCTCCTCATAACATACTCGCAGGTTAGATTTGTGGCAAAGATATGATAGCTTTGGATACTGGTTAGGCAGTATTATTATCTGGTAAGGCTATATTTTTTAAATTTATACCTTATTCCATTCCGCTGTGAGATGTTTTCTCAGCTCTTATATGTTTATTATCTCTGTCTTTTCTGCAGAATACCAGACAAACCAATTCGAGTTTCGGTAGATTAGAATTTTTGAAAAAAAAATTGTCTATTGGAATTCGGGTTGTTACATTTGGTATTAGTGCTGAAGGTTACAAGATTGGATAAAAAGGCTTTGAAAATTGTTTTCAAAAGGTTTCAAAAAGAAAGTATTTTCAAAGAAAAGTCTGTTTTTGGAAAACATATTCCCCAAAGCCATATAAAATGTCTTTCGATTCTCTATTTAAATCCCTTTTCCTTTTCTTTTTAGCATGTCTGGGGAACTGAATATTCCCGAGGGCGTTCAGATACCATCTTGGTTCCGTAGGTATCTTGAGGTTACGGCACCTACCGGAGGCCAAGAAAACGCCCCTCCCCCAGCTGCAACCATTGTTCCTCCTCCTCTACGAGCGAATAATTTCTCTAAGATATGCAAGGACTTTTGTGCTATGGGAGGAAAGCCATTCCGTGGAACTGAGAACTTTATGGAAGCACGAAATTGGCTAAAAGAGACAAAGAAATTGTTTGGGGTTTTTTTGAGGTTAATGACCGTAGGAAGATACAGTTGGCTGCATGACAGCTTAAGGACGAGGCTTTATTCTGGTGGGAAGTGACGCAAGCAGAGCGTCCAGTAGATATTTAGGATGATTTCAGATAAAGATTCAAGACAAAGTTTCTTTCTCAGGCAGAAGAGAGTATGCAAATGGAGAGATTTATGGCACTTAAGAAAGGAAGCATGTCTGTCAAACAGTATGTCGGTAAGTTCAATCGGTTGGCAATGTTTGGTCTGGAGCTGGTGAATACCCCGCACAAGAAAGCTTTAAGATTTGCAAGAGGAATGAATCAACCTCTTCAGGCTTTGGCATTATCTCATATTCCGATGGGGGCTAATTATGAGAAACTGGTTGATATAGCACTGATGCACGAAGATGGTAAGGATGAGAAAAAGGAGGCTAAGACTGATGAGACGCAAAACAAGAAAGTGTGGCCCAAGAAAGAACAACAAAAGAAAGGAGGAAATAATGACAAAGCTCAAGGCAAGAAGAAATGTCATGGTTGTGACAGCTTGGGTCATTTGGTCAAAGATTGTAGAAAAAGGAAGAATGCTTGCTTCAACTGTGGTGAGGTTGGACACTTATTAAGGAGTGCCCGAAGAAGCAAGGACTGGGCCAAAGGGCAGGATCTTCTGGAGGGCAGGTGCATGCTCTCGAGGCTAGTGTACCAAACAGACATAGGAAAGTTTCTGTTAAAGGTTTGATTTCTCTTTCCGATCATCCAGTTAGGAGTCTTTTTGATTTTAGCGCTTCTCACTCATTTATATCTGATTCTGTGGTTGAGTCTCTACACCTTAGAACTAGTATTGTTTCTGATTCCATTATTGTCTCAAACCCCATTGGGGGAACGACTCATCTGTCTATGATTTCTCGGGGTTTGAGGATATCTATGTTGGGCGTTGAGTTTGAGTGTGATGCATATGTGCTTGGTTTTATGGGGTATGGTCTGATTCTAGGGATGGATTGGCTAGCCATGTATGGTACCATTCTAGAATGTGAGAGGAGGGTCGTTAGACTTTTAACTTGCTGAGGAAGGACTCTCGAGATTTCCTGTGACCCAAAGGGGTGTGTCATGCTTAGTTTCCTAGAATCACTTGATGCTTCTGTCGATGATTTGCTATCTGTACCGGTTGTAACAACCCATGTTTTTATAACGTGTAATAACCATAAATCAAGGCAGAATTAATTTTTAAAATAAGAATCAAGGGAAACAGGTTGCGCCATTGCGTTGATCTCGAAATTCTGCTTGGAAACGAGTCCGAGTTTTCGAAAATCGAAGTCCGTATGACCAAGTTATGACCTTTCGAAGTTTTCAGAAGTTTTCAAGTTCAAAACAGCTCAATTCGAATTCAAAATTCGAATTTCAAACCTCAGAATGGACTGGGCAGGAAATTTCCCGCCCAGGACCAGGTCTACCTGGGGGTTAACTATGTAGTCGACCTACCCAGGACCAGGTCGACCATAGTGTCGACCTGGGTGTCGACCTGGTGGCCGAGTTCACTTTTGAAGCTGGATTCACTTTGATGTTTCTGGCCTCGTTTCTGTCTACATTCCTCGACCTGACCCTATATATACAGCCCCTCACACTAGTCTCTCTACACAAAATTCTTTCTGAACTTATGCTGCTATGATTCTGGTTGAAAAGTTAGAGAAAGAGACTACTTCTTCTACGTCGAAACTACGTTGCTGATTTGGGGATTTCTGTTAGGACTTGACTAAGCATATAAAGATTCAACATTTACTCTCTTTTTCTGATTCTCGAACCACGATTTGTAATCTCCAGTTATTTTCAGATTTAAACTGTAAATGTGATATAAATATGTTGTAAATTGAAATTGGACCTATGTATGATGACTGTTTTATATCCATTCTTGTTCATCTTGGATCTTGACTCTTGGATATTACTATGACATTGATTTGGGGCCTATTCATATTGTAAATCAAAAAGAGAAACCCCTCATATTATCATGTTGAATCTGCTACTAGTCACAAGTTTATGACTATCACTTTATGTCAATCGTTACCATGACTATACTATCACCTTATGTCAATCGTTACCATGACTATACTATCACCTTATGACAACTGTTATCTTGACTAGTACCTTATTTTGGAATCTTTATGTTTGAGGCCAATATTTCATATGCCAATAATGTTTTAATCTTTTATTTCAAGTCATACCATGCTATGCTAGTAATCACTTTTGCCACCTTATGCCCGTTCCTTTTTTATGTTATTCCCTAATTAGATTTATTTGTATCGATTCGAGCTTACGTGCGATGGGAATACAATTTGGGTAGACTAGGTAAAACATGAATTAGCTTTAAACTTGAACATGAACGTTGTTATGACTTGAACCTGAATATGGACATGAACTTGACATGATTTGACATGAAACATGACCTGAAAACTTGACATGAATCTAGACATGAAAACTTGAACGTGGGCATGACAATTATATAAACTTGAAAATGGCCAACTCGAGGTTGGGTTGAGTTTGCAGTGTAAATCTGCCCGGAACCGCCCGGCAAATCCAGTGGCTGCAAGCAATAGGATCCAATGTGGGTAGTTGGTCATATCGCACGTAAAACTAGAGGTTAGACTATGTTGTGGTGTAAATCTGCCCGGAACCGCCCGGCAAATCCAGTGACCACAACAGTTAGTCTAATGTGAGAGGTTGAAGTGCATTAATGAATTAATGCCACATGATAGGGTTAAGTCATGGACCACTTGAATATACTTAACCAACTTGACACGATGATTTGATAGGGTTAAGTCATGAACTGCTTGAACACACTTAACCAACTTGATACATGATCTGGATAGGGTTAAGTCACGAATTTGAATGACAACACTTAACCCATTAGAAACCCTAGTTACGAGGTCCTTTTCAGCAGTAACCCACTTGGATGTATCACGATACCCTGGAACTAGGCAGGGTGGGGCACGATTACTGGGCTGATTGTAAGCGAACAGAACGATGACTGAGTAGGTGCGCCATTGTAGGTTCAGACAGACTATGGTCGTGCACGTAGTCCGGAGTTGAAAAAGCAGGCATTGGGCACCCGTAGGTTTACGCTGTGCGTGCTTGATTCGTGTCGGTGGTTGGCACCGTAGGACTTGATACACCCTATGGTGGACCTAGCACAGGTAAATACATTTCAGGATAGTGCCGTATGACACAGACACATAACGAGCTAGAACTTGTAGGGAGCCGATCGATTAGTAAATCGTACCGTAGGAACCCGTAATGGGTCATTTCATGATACTGGGCCAAGGGATCATTTCATGATTAATACTTGACATGGGTTAGAACACTAGTACAGTTGGTGCAGCGAACCTTGAACATGCGATGCTAGACTTGACTTATCTTGTTATCTTAATTATCCTACCAGTTCTGTTATCATCCTTATGTTTAATTCCAGTTTTCACATATCATGTTACCTTTACTAGTTTTCATACTGAAAGTCACTAGGGCTTACCAGTCTTTATGACTGACCCTTTTTCTTTCGCCTCTTTTTCTTTCGTTCCCCCCCCCCCCCACCCCCAGGTTCTCAGGGAGGAAACACTAGCTCCTAGCTTGGATTTGGCTTGCTTTCTGACAGCTCATGTACGGTTTGGTCTTGAGCTATGCTATGGCTGCTTCTGCTATTTATGGGGAATATTTTACTTTTGTTATCTTAAATTTATGCTTCTTTGGAACTTGATGTAATGGAATAATTTGTATCTTGGATATATGAGGTTTCTGACTCTTTCTCGAAAGAAATAAAAAGTTGGTTTTTAAATTTCTACCGCTGCTTTATTTATGTTCTGCCTTGTGATATCTCTGTGCATGTTTACCTAGATAATACTCCACCAAAACTAGTGCATTCCCTTTGTGAGTGACCCTAGCGGAGGTGGGGTGTTACATTTGGTATCAGAGAAGAAGGTTACCAGGCTGGGCAAAAAGTTTTAAAAACCTTCTGAAACTATTTTCAAAACCATTTATAAAGAAGCGTTTTTCAAGAAAAGTTTTATGTTTAAAAAGGCTATTCCCCAAAAAGCCATTAGCACTTTCCTTTGTTTCCTCGCTTGAATCTTTTTCTTTTTGTTTTTCAGCATGGCTGATCTTAACCTGCCTGAGGGAATACCCCTGCCTGGATGGTTCCGAAGGTACTTAGAAGCCAGGGCCAACGACGCGGGCACGACAGACATCCCTCCTCCTCCCCCAGTGGCCGCGGTTCCTCCTCCTCCTGGTACCGCCTTTGCCAAAATATGCAAAGACTTTAAAGCAATGGGCAGCAAGAACTTTGTTGGAACTGAAACCTTCGTTGAGGCACGAAACTGGATAAAGGAGACCGAAGACTTGTTCATTATCTTTGATATGGAGGACCATAGGAAAGTTCAGTTGGCAGCATGGTTGTTGAAAGAGGAAGCTGCATTTTGGTGGGAAGTCACCAATGCTACCAGGCCAGTTGAAACTTGGGTAGACTTTAGAGAGAGGTTTGGGCTTAAATTCTTATCGTCAGCAGAGGAGAACCTTCAGATGGAGAGGTTCCTAGCACTCAAGCAAGGGGATATGTCTGTGAGGGAGTACGTGAATAAGTTTAATCAGCTTGCTCGGTTTGGATTTGGTCAACACAGCCCAGAAAAAGGCTGTACGCTTTGCTCGAGGATTGAACGAGCCACTACACAGCTTGGCCCTAACTCATATACCCATGGGGGCGACCTTTGAAAGCTTGGTGGATATGGCTCTACTTCATGAGGAAGACAAGAATAGCAAGAAGGAGGTTAAGCCTAACGAGACTCAGAATAAGAAAGCTAACTTCAAGAAGGGGAACAACAAGAATAACAAGAATAACAAGAGCAACAACAGACCACGTGAGACGAGGAAGTGCAACTTTTGTGGTATTACGGGACATCTAGCTAAAGACTGTAGAAAGAAGAGGAGAAAGTTGGGTGAATGCTTTCATTGTGGAGATACTGGACACATCAGCAAGGATTGCCCTAAGAAGCTAGGGCAGGGACAAGGGCAGACCCAGCGAGCAGGATCTTCTGGAGGGCAGTTGCATGCTCTCAACACCACTCCAGCTCTTGACCGAGGTAGTAATATTTCCGTAGAAAGCCTTGTTTACATTTCTGACTTTCCTGTTCGAACCTTATTTGACTCTGGCGCATCGCATACTTTTATTTCTTCTGATATTGTTGAAAATCTGCACCTAAGTACTAGTTTGGTTGAGGATCCCTTTATAGTTTCAAATCCAATTGGGGGATCCACCCATTTATCTATGATGTGTGTGGATTTGAGGATCTCTATCTTAAGCGTAGAATTCACGTGTAATGCTTATGTTCTCAGATTTATGGGATACGGTTTGATCCTAGGGATGGATTGGCTGTCCGATTATGGAGCCATTCTTGATTGTGAACAAAGGGTAGTGAGGCTTATGACTGGCCTTGGTAATACCCTTGAAATCTCTTGTAACCCTAAGGGTCCAGTCATGTTGCGTTATCTTGAATCCCTTGACTCGTCCGACGATAATTTGCAATCTGTAAGAGTGGTCCGAGATTATCCAGATGTCTTTGATGAAGTGAGGGGGTTACCTCCTAAACGCGAGATAGACTTCCAAATTTATCTTGTTGATAATGCCAAGCCAGTTTCATTGCCCGTTAGGCACATGGCCCCGCGAGAAAGAAGAGAGCTCAGTAAACAAGTTAATGAGTTGCTTGAGAAAAATTTCATAAGGCGAAGCATTTCTGAATGGGGTGCTCCGGTGGTATTCGCTACTAAGGCGGATGGACCACTTCGTCTATGCGTAGATTATCGTGAGTTAAACAAGCTGACAAAGAAAAATAGGCACCCACTACCAAGAATCGACGATTTGTTTGACCAGCTTGTGGGAGCATATGTTTTCTCTCAACTCGATCTAGCCACAGGATTCCATCAGCTTAGACTGGCTGAGGATAGCATTGACAAAACTGCGTTTAGAACTCCAGACGGGTTCTTCGAATGGATCGTCATGCCGTTTGGGTTAACGAATGCACCCGCGTACTTTGTAGATTTGATGAGTAGGGTGTTTCGGGAGTTCCTTAACAAGTTCGTGGTAGTTTTCGTGGATGATATTTTGATCTTCTCAAAAGATGAAGAAGAGCATGCTAGACCTCTCAAGGAAGTCATGGAAACGCTTAGAGCACACCAGTTAAGGCTAAGTTCTCGAAATGCCATTTTTGGAGGAAGGAAGTTCGGTTCCTTGGACATGTAGTTTCTAAGCAAGGCATAGCCGTGGACCCCGCAAAGGTAGTTGCGGTACAGGACTGGAAAATTCCTAAGAATGCAACGGAGGTGAGGAGCTTTCTCGGTTTGGCGGGCTACTACAGGAAGTTCATTAAGGACTTCGCTAAGATTTCATCCCCCCTTACTAAGTTAACAAAGAAGAACCTAGCTTTTGCATGGGACATAGAGTGTGACGCTGCTTTTCAGAGACTTAAGAGAGCCCTCACCACAGCTCCAGTTTTGGCATTACCCGGTGGAGGTAAGATGTTTACCGTGTACACAGATGCGTGCGGCACGGGGTTAGGCGCTGTCCTAATGCAAGAAGGAAGAGTAATATGCTACGGGGGCAGACAACTTAAAGTTCATGAGAAAAACTATCCCATGCATGACTTGGAGTTGGCCGCGATTGTCTTTGCACTTAAAGCTTGGCTCCATTATCTTCTAGGGGAGAGGTTCGAGCTGTATACCGACCACAAATCACTTAAGTACCTCTTCTCACAGAAAGATTTGAATTTGAGACAACAGCGGTGGATGGAGTTCTTGGCATCATATGACTTCGATATAGCTTATACCCCTGGCAAGGGTAATGTGGTGGCATACGCGCTAAGTAGAAAGAGGTTGACTTTGAGCCCCTTGTTTATTGAAAGGAAAAGCCTTGAGTTTATAGCAACCTTTGATTTTACACTTGTTGTTGAGTCATTGACCGCTACGTTAGCATCTCTTGAGATAAGACCTACACTTCTAGATCAAGTAGGGACTTCACAGAAGGAAGATCCACAGATAGTCGAAATCATGAACAAGCTGATTAGTGGTGAGACATCAAGTCACCTCAGTAGGTATACCATAGATAACAAGGGATGGCTAAGGCGCGATGGAAGGCTATGTGTCCCACAAGTGGGAGACCTAGTAAGGAAAGTTCTCGAAGAAGCGCACCACTCGAAGATGACTATACATCCCGGAGGGGATAAGATGTACAGGGATATGAAACGCATGTTCTTTTGGGCTGGAATGAAAAAGGACGTGGCAGAGTTCATTTCGAAGTGCATGGTGTGCCAGCAGGTAAAGGCCGAGTCGAAGAAGCCCGGTGGGCTATTACATCCTTTGGAGGTTCTGCAATGGGAATGGGAGAGTATCTCGATGGATTTCGTGGATGGACTGCCTAGGTCTAGGTAGGGAAATACTAGCATATGGGTCGTAGTTGATAGACTCACGAAAAGTGTTCACTTCATTCCGGTGAAGAGCAAGAGGACCACATCAGGGCTAGCGTCTATTTACCTTCGAGAGATAGTAGGGTTGCATGGAGTTCCTTCTAGTATAGTTAGCGATCATGACCCGATTTTTACTAGCCAGTTTTGGAATAGTCTGCAAGAAACAATGGGTACACGACTGAACTTGAGCACGGCCTATCACCCGCAGACGGACGGACAAACCGAAAGGGTAAATAGGGTATTAGAAGATCTCCTGAGGCTATGCATTCTTGACTTTGGTGGTACTTGGGAAGACCATCTTCCTCTCGTGGAGTTTGCATATAATAACAGTTACCAAGCTAGCATCGGAATGGCACCGTTCGAAACCCTGTACGGAAGACCGTGCAAGTCACCAACTTGTTGGTGGGAGACGACAGGCAGGCTTATACTTGGCCCTGATATGATAAGAGACACGTCTGAGAAGATTGAGCTGATACGAAGATGGATGAAAACGGCCCAAGATTGACATAAATCTTATGCGGACCAGAGAAGGACAGACCTAGAGTTCGAAGTCGGAGATATGGTCTTTATAAAAGTTTCTCCGTTACGCAACGTAGTTCATTTTGGGGCAGTTGGAAAGCTAGCACCAAGGTTCGTAGGACCGTTCCCTATCATTGAGAGGATTGGACGGATGGCCTATAAGGTAGACTTACCCGAGAAGTTATCTGGAGTACACAATGTCTTTCACGTTTCGCTTCTCCGGAAGTGCTTGCATGGGTCAGCCGAAGTGGTTGAGCCAAGCATCCTTGAAGACGTAGAAGTGGAAAAAGAAGCAACATTGAGGCGAGTTGCGATTCGTATCTTGGGGACGGAGATTAAAAAGCTAAGGAATTTAGAAGTCAAGCTAGTTAAAGTGCAGTGGAGTGAAGCCCAAGAAGACGCAACTTGGGAAACCGAAGAGAAGATACACGCGCTTTACCCATTTCTTTTTTAGGGTACATTCTCGATCTCTTTTTCCTATAAACTTGAAAACCTTTTCGTATCATGCTTCTACTACCTACGTTTGTCTTGTTAGCTTCTCGATCTTATCTTGAGAACCTTAGGTAGAACCATATGGATGGAAACATGTGATTGAAACATGTTATGGTTGATGTTTGCAAATGGTTGCAAGTGGTTGCTAGTGGATGCATGACACACATTAGGCACTAGATCGGCTCAGTCACATTTTCATGTTGCATATGCATGAGTGCTTATACTTGTACATGGATGGAACTTGTTGTGCTATCACTTGGATGTTGCATATGGATGAATGTTCGTGCACTCATGTAGAGATTATAAACTATGCTAGGAATTTGCATACATGTTGGATTCATGACACTAACATATTTTTCATTAAGGAGGTTTACTGAATCAGTAACCGCCTGATCTTTTGCATTAGATAAGTACATATACACACACTTTCTGCATATGTTCATACAGCACTAGAAATCTTTTAAGGACAATGGTTGCATGTGGATGATGCTTTGAGTAGATGGATGATTGGATGGTAGGAGACATCCTCCCTAACTTAGAGATTTCGGGGACGAAATCCTTTACGGGGGGTGGGGGGAGGAGAATGTAACAACCCGTGTTTTTATAACGTGTAATAACCATAAATCAAGGCAGAATTAATTTTTAAAATAAGAATCAAGGGAAACGGGTTGCGCCATTGCGTTCGTCTTGAAATTCTGCTTGGAAACGAGTCCGAGTTTTCGAAAATCGGAGTTCGTATGACCAAGTTATGACCTTTCGAAGTTTTCAGAAGTTTTCAAGTTCAAAACAGCTCAATTCGAATTCAAAATTCAAATTTCAAACCTCAGAATGGACTGGGCGGGAAATTTCCCGCCCAGGACCAGGTCGACCTTGTGGTCGACTATGTAGTCGACCTACCCAGGACCAGGTCGACCATAGTGTCGACCTGGTGGTCGAGTCCACTTTTGAAGCTGGATTCACTCTGATGTTTCTGGCCTCGTTTCTGTCTACATTCGTTGACCTGACCCTATATATACAGCCCCTCACACTAGTCTCTCTACACAAAATTCTTTCTGACCTTATGCTGCTCTGATTCTGGTTGAAAAGTTAGAGAAAGAGACTACTTCTTCTACGTCGAAACTACGTTGCTGATTTGGGGATTTCTGTTAGGAATTGACTAAGCATATAAAGATTCAACATTTACTCTCGTTTTCTGATTCTCGAACCATGATCTGTAAGCTCCAGTTATTTTCAGATTTAAACTGTAAATGTAATATAAATATGTTGTAAATTGAAATTGGACCTATGTATGATGACTGTTTTATATCCATTCTTGTTCATCTTGGATCTTGACTCTTGGATATTACTATGACATTGATTTGGGGCCTATTCATATTGTAAATCAAAAAGAGAAACCACTCATATTATCATGTTGAATCTGCTACTAGTCACAAGTTTATGACTATCACTTTATGTCAATCGTTACCATGACTATACTATCACCTTATGTCAATTGTTACCATGACTATACTATCACCTTATGACAACTGTTATCTTGACTAGTACCTTATTTTGGAATCTTTATGTTTGAGGCCAATATTCCATATGCCAATAATGTTTTAATCTTTTATTTCAAGTCATACTATGCTATGTTAGTAATCACTTTTGCCACCTTATGCCCGTTCCTTTTTATGTTATTCCCTAATTAGATTTATTTGTATCGATTCGAGCTTACGTGCGATGGGAATACAATGTGGGTAGACTAGGTAAAACATGAATTAGCTTTAAACTTAAACATGAACGTTGTTATGACTTGAACCTGAATATGGACATGAACTTGACACGATTTGACATGAAACATGACCTGAAAACTTGACATGAATCTAGACATGAAAACTTGAACGTGGGCATGACAATTAGATAAACTTGAAAATGGCCAACTCGAGGTTGGGTTGAGTTTGCAGTGTAAATCTGCCCGGAACCGCCCGACAAATCCAGTGGCTGCAAACAATAGGATCCAATGTGGGTAGTTGGTCATATCGCACGTAAAACCCGAGGTTAGACTATGTTGTGGTGTAAATTTGCCTGGAACCGCCCGGCAAATCCAGTGACCACAACAGTTAGTCTAATGTGAGAGGTTGAAGTGCATTAATGAATTAATGCCACTTGATAGGGTTAAGTCATGGACCACTTGAATATACTTAACCAACTTGACATGATGATTTGATAGGGTTAAGTCATGAACCGCTTGAACACACTTAACCAACTTGATACATGATCTGGATATGGTTAAGTCACGAATTTGAATGACAACACTTAATCCATTAGAAACCCTAGTTACGCGGTCCTTTTCAGCAGTAACCCACTTGGATGTATCACGGTACCTTGGAACTAGGCAGGGTGGGGCACGATTACAGGGCTGATTGTAAGCGACCAGAACGACGGCTGAGTAGGTGCGCCATTGTAGGTTCAGACGGACTATGGTCGTGCACGTAGTCCGAAGTTGAAAAAGCAGGCATTGGGCACCCGTAGATTTACACTGTGCGTGTTTGATTCGTGTCGGTGGTTGGCACCATAGGACTTGATACACCCTATGGTGGACCTAGCACAGGTAACTATATTTCAGGATAGGGTCGTATGACACAGACACATGACGAGCTAGAACTTGTAGGGAGCCGATTGATTAGTAGATCGTACCGTAGGACCCCGTAATGGGTCATTTCATGATACTGGGCCACGGGATCATTTCATGATTAATACTTGACATGGGTTAGAACACTAGTACAGTTGGTGCAGCGAACCTTGAACATGCGATGCTAGACTTGACTTATCTTGTTATCTTAATTATCCTACCAGTTCTGTTATCATCCTTATGTTTAATTCTAGTTTTCACATATCATGTTACCTTTACTAGTTTTCATACTGAAAGTCACTAGGGCTTACCAGTCTTTATGACTGACCCTTTTTCTTTTGTCTCTTTTTCTTTCGTTCCCCCCCAGGTTCTCAGGGAGGAAACACTAGCTCTTAGCTTGGATTTGGCTTGCTTTCTGACAGCTCATGTACGGTTTGGTCTTGAGCTATGCTATGGCTGCTTCTGCTATTTATGGGGAATATTTTACTTTTGTTATCTTAAGTTTATGCTTCTTTGGAACTTGATGTAATGGAATAATTTGTATCTTGGATATATGAGGTTTCTGACTCTTTCTCGAAAGAAATAAAAAGTTGGTTTTTAAATTTCTACCGCTGCTTTATTTATGTTCTCCCTTATGATATCTCTGTGCATGTTTACCTAGATAATACTCCACCCAAACTAGTGCATTCACTTTGTGAGTGACCCTAGCGGAGGTGGGGTGTTACACCGGTAGTATGTGAATTTAAGTTATCTCATTCCCATAATATTATACGTATGTTATCACATTTGGTATATTATGATAACATCAGTAGATAAGGTCGATGGTCTGTTGATGTTACATAAGATGGTAGTAACTTTTATATGGCTCTAATACAAAATGTGACACCCCACGTCCGTTAATGTCACTCTTTATCAGAATGCATTAAGTTCTGTGAAGCGTTATAGGTAAAAAGAAACAGAATATCACAAGATAGATATACAATAGCAACGGAAATTTAAAACTTCATTATTTTGCAGAAAACATCGTAGTCTCAAAACCAATTAAAATCAGGCATAAATACTGAAACTGAGTACATTAAAATAAAACATCTGTCTTGCGCTAAAAACCATCAGAGTACAGAAATGAAAAATCATATTCCTTAGTAATAGCCATAATAAAGTAGACAAGTATTCAAAGCGATACATCGAAGCAGATCCAAATCCAAGCAGAAACAGTAGAGAGAGTCCTAATCAAGCCTGAGCGTTCCCACCCTGAGAAGCCGAGGGGAAAGGAAGAGAGAAAAGGAAACAAAATGGGTCAAACATAAAGTTTGGCGAGTCCAATGACTTTTAGCATATAAAGAAGTAAAAGCATCATGATAGGCATATAAACTGGATGAGAGATAACAGTGTCATTTAACGTGTGTAAACAGGTTGAACAAGATAAGCAGAATAAACAAGTAGGTCATGCTTCTCAAATACTTTTCTCTGCACCAATACTAGTATAACAGATATGTGACAGAATTAGGTATCCCTCAACTACTTAACAAAAACAGAATGATCACAATAGAAACATAATGGTAGTTCTGGGTATACTCTAGTAACGGGTTTTATCCCAAACAAAAATTACCGGTACCTAAATAGAAATAGCAGGTGTTACCCCCAAATAGAAATACAGGTAGCCCACGAAAATAGGCAGGACTAGATGTACCCTATTTACCACCCCCCAATCGATCGGCTCCCTAACTCGTAAATACCCTATGTCAGCCCCACAGTATGGTGTATTACTTCCTAAAATGGCAACCTACAGAAGGACACAGACCTATCTACTGGTGCTACAACAGCTTATTTCCCCATATAGACCTACCCATGCACACACATGACTCTGTTGGAACGCGCCTGTACACACCCCCTTTCAGATTAACCTCTTATAATCAGTTCAATATGCATGCTCTAACCCCAACCTAGTGCGGGGTCCCCGTTTAATACCGGAATGGGTTACTGACTGATATGGGTACCACACAGCAGATGACAGAAGTCAAACCTCTTACTTGTTTCCCCTAATTAACTAGGATTTTTATCAGGTTAAGCCTACAAATCAACAGGTTTGCCTAACCCACCACAGATTAACATGTTAAGTTTCACAGGTTAACAGGTTCATATAACCCCCATAGACTAAACAGGTTTACTTAACCCCAATCAGATTAAACAAGCTTACTTGACCCCAACAGATTAAACAGGTTCCATATATTGTTTATAGTTTTATTAACATGTTTCGCTTAATCTATAAATTAAGCCTACAGATTTATATGCCCCAAACCACAAGCCATAATTCATAGTATAAGATATGCCCCAAATTTTAGTCATATTTCACAGTATAGGTTATGCCCCCAAATTCCAATCATGGTTCATAGTACAAGATATTCCTCAATTTATCATTCCCAATCACTCCCAATTTATCCCAAATTCATTCATATGCATATTTCAACGATATTGGCCTAGGCTCGAAGGTAACCTAGGCTATAAAAATAAAAAGGGAATGAGGGAGAGAGAAGAACAGAAATAAGCATAATAACAGAATAGGCATATGATAACAGAGATAGTCATAATAACAGAATAGGCATATGAAAAAAGAAATAGGCATAATAACATAATAGGCATATAAGAACTGAACAGTAGATCAGGTGTACAGAAGAATACATGTAATAACAGAATTGTTTAGGTATGAATCAGATTTTAATAGGCACAGGTTCAGATCCAGATTTATAAACATGTCAGGGTTATTATTAAATTTTTATATTTAAAAGCAACATGAACTCACAGAGATTGGATCTAAGCACAAGAGAAATTTCTGATATACGTATATTGACTGATGTTAAAGAAGATAGGCTAATTCAATCCAAGCTGCGGCAGCATCTCATTATCTCCATTGTTTTAGGTGAAGAAAAACAACATAAATGTTGTCCTATATATAGCCTTCCTTTAACGAAACCAACCGACAAAAAGTCCACATTTAGAATTACGTACCCGGCCAGATCTAGTGTGGGTGGACCCACCTCCACCTGGGTCGACCCATAGGTCGATACACCTGATGTTGGGTCGACACATAGGTCGACCCAGACCAGGCGTGGGTCAGACCCAACGGGTCTAGTTCCCGCCTAGTTTTTTCGCTCGTTCCATTTGATTAAATTTGAAAATTCTGGTTGTTTTATTTACATATATTCTACTTATATGTATACAAACTTCTAACCTTCATAACTTCCTCACACGATGTCCGTTTTATGCAAACTCGGAGTCTATCCTATGAAGAATTCCGAGACGAACACAATGGTATAGTCCGTTTTACTTAATTTCCATTATTTAATAAGTATTATTTATTTTAATGTTATAATGTCCTTTAGAATTACGGGGTGTTACATTCTCCCATACTTGAAGGATTTCGTCACCGAAATCTCCAAGTTAAGAAGAATGTTTACCTAACATCCATCAATCAACTACTCATCCATCAATCACAGGCATCCGTTGTCCTTAATATATTTCTAATGCTTATATGAATATATATGGAAAGGTGTGTGTATATGTCCCTATACTAATGCGAAAAATCAGTCGGTCTAGTGATTCCGTCGACCTCCTTGATGCAATGTATGTTAGTGTTGTGAATCCAACACATATGTAAACAGTCCAAGTATATCATGTAAATGCTATATGTGTGCACAATCATCCATCCAAATGCAGTATGAGAATGCTTCGAGCCAATCTAGTGCCTAGTGTATGTATATGCATCCACGAGCAACCACTAGCAAACACTTGCATCCATCAAACATAACATGTCTCAAACACATGTTTATATCCATTTGCATACTCTCTTCTTCCTGAGAAAGAAACTTCACTTCGAATCTCTATCGGAAAACATCCCAAGTATTAACTGGATACCCTACTTGCGTCACTTCCCACCAGAACAAAGCATCGTCTTAAGATGCCATGCAGCTAACTGTATCTTCCTGCGGTCATCAACCTCAAAAGCCCAAAGAAACTCTCTATCTCTTTTATCCAATTCTGTGCTTCCATAAAGTTCTCAGTTCCACGGAATGGCTTTTCTCCCATGGCATAGATGTCTTTGCATATCTTAGAGAAATTATCCGCTTGTGAAGGAGGAGGAACAGCGGCTGCAGCTGGGGGTGGGGCGTTTGCTTGGCCTCTGGCAGGTTCTGTCACCTCAAGATACCTACGTAACCAAGCCCGTATCTGAACGCCCTCAGGAATATTTGGTTCCCCAGACATGCTGAAAAGAAAAGGAAAAGGGATTCAAATAGAGAATCAAAATACATTTTCTATGGCTTTGGGGAATATGTTTTTCAAAAACAGACTTTTCTTTGATTAATAGTATACTTTACTGTATTTTGACAAAATAACAAATTCAAGAAAGTAACAAACATGGCAGTTGAAGAAAATCTGTAACAAAGAATGTTATCTTATATGGGTTGTGCTTGGATAGGAAATAGGGAATCTTTATATAATGGTACAGTTAGAAAAAGGTACATAAAAGAAAAATGGAAGATGTGAAATTTTCTGTTTTCCACCTTTTTGTAACATAAGAAATCGAATTTAGAAAATTAGATTTTTCAGAAATTCAAAAAATAAAGATGGTTGGTAGCATTTTGGATGCAACAATTGGATGAGTTGCACTCTTGCTCCGTAAGAGTGTAGGAAATTTTGGATGAAAATGCATTTTGATCTTCAAAATATTCCATTCATGTAGAATTTCCAGTATACTTAGGATGTGTGCATCATGCTTTTAAAGGAATTTTGAAAAATTTGCATACATATAGGAGGTACCGCTTAGGCATACATGTATTACTATGTTGTATTATACTTTGCATGAGTGCACAGATGTTTCGAAAATTGGATGCACACATGATGGTTGTGATTTATGCAAGGAATTACTTGATTTTACCCTTACCAAATTTCGGGGACGAAATTACCTAAAGGTGTGAGAATGTAACAACCTGCATTTTTAATTAAATAAAAATATGAAGAGCTACTAGAATTTGGTCACGGGATTAGCGTCATTACGTCCACGACGATTTTTTGCTCAATTTAGACCTATGGATTGCAGAAAACAGATTTAACATGAAAGAGATACATTTAAATAAAATATTACAACAAACATGAAAAGGAGGTATAAGAAAAGAACAATGACCACCATTGTTTTTAGACTTGTTAACAAAAGCCTATGTAGTCCAGTTGGTAAGAGCATGTGACTTCCAAGAGAGTGGCGCAAGTACGATTCCCGCGGGCGCCATATTTTTATTTTAGAGAAATGGCTAAAATCATGCATGTTCATATATGTATACATGCATATGTAAATATATGCATATATATGGGCAAAAATAATAATATACAAGACAGAAGTTCAAAATAAACCGGCAATCAATGAAAATTTTTAAGAATTTAATGACGGCAAAAACACCATTTGAATTTTTAAACTGAAGTAAAAGTTGCATGTGTATATATATATATACACACACGTGTAAATTCAAAACTTAGAAGTTTTTATACATATAAGGACATTATATATGAATATAATTCAAATCAATTCAAACTGAATACAATTCAAACTGAATACAATTCAAACTGAATACAATTCAAGAAAGAAGAAAGAACGAAAAAAAGAGCCTGGGTCGACCTAAGGGTCAACCCAAGCAAGGGTCGGGTCAACCCTAGGGTCGACCCAAGGGTCGACACACCTCAGATCTGGGCAGATTCGTTTGATGAATTTGGACTGTTTTTCGAACCATATTCGTTGCTGACTCAGCACTGCGTGTACAAGATCATATCCACTTTCTTGAACACATATAAGTAGGCTAGTAGAGCCTAGCTTAAATCTCATATTTTCTTAGAGGATGTCTAGGCTCTGCCATTCTTCTTCCTCCTCAAATCTCTTAAGAAAATAGAATAATTAGTCAAAGGAAATTATGATTCAAGATCTGGAGGAAAAGAATATATATCTACAAATGGGTATTCAAAATTTTGATCGAAGTAAGTTAAATTCTTGGATCTGGTCAATTTAGATTTCTCTTCTTTCTTCCCTTTTCTTTTAGTATGATAATCATGAATCCATGGTTATCTTGATTCTAGATTCAGTTAGGATAGCCATGGAATGCTAGGACTGGACCAGATTCATTGATTGGAAAGCTATTAGATAAGTGGATTTAAGTTATACTTTTTGATAATGGTATATCAATCGTTTGGCATTCCCTGTTAAAATGTATAAATCTGCTGAAATGTAAAATCTGCTGAAATATATAAATCTACTGAAATGTAAATCTGCTAAAATGTATAAACCCGTTAGAATATGTAGAAAGGATTACTATTGTATATAGACCTGTTATAATAACATGTTAATTGGATATTGTAAGTTAAGTTGCAATGAAATTGGGAATTATTGTGGTAATTGAAATTACATCTGTTAGAACATTTCTGTTGTATGAAGTCTATTTCCATTAATCACCTGTATGAATCGGGAATTTATGTGAACACTGTAATTATGAAATTTACAATGAACATGAATATTTGTTTATGAATATTATTATGCCAAAAGATTGTAAATAAGAATTACAACAAAAAATTGGAAGAATGAATATGCTTAAATTATAGTAAATAGAAAAATTGTAATCGCACTTAGACAGGAGGTTAAATTCAACTTGCGGTAGAAGTCTGCCTGGAACCGCCCGGAAAATCCAGCATCCACAAGTGGTTAATTTAATGTGAGGGGTCTGGCGCGTAAACATACATATAATGGTGCTAAGACACGAGGTTAAGTCCAACTTGTGGTAGAAGTCTGCCCGGAACCGCCCGACAAATCCAGCATCCACAAGTGGTCGGCTTAATGTGAGAGGTCTGGTGCATAAAGACATGTATGAATATATGCATATAACAGGATATAAATAAATGACATTAATTTTAATTAATGGAAATGAATGGAATTTACAACAGTATAAATATTGGAAGGAACGGGGAATGATAATAACCTATTATAAATAATCTGAAGAACAAAAAGATAGATAATAGGTAGCCTTGTCCTAGGGACAAGCGGAAATTATAACTTAGTTTATAATAGACGATAGGGAAAATGAGATAACTAATGAAATGCAATAAGTTGTACTTAATTATACGTTAAGTAAGCTGTAAACTTGAGAATCTGAATCCTGCTGATAAGAAGAACATGTTATCAGTAAACCTAAAAATCTGAGATCTGCTGATAAGAATAACAGGCTAAAGCGTTATTAATGAACTTAAAGGGGTTAAGTTATTTAACTGAAATTAATAAGTAAGAGGATCTTGATAACTTGAATAAGAAGTCAATATAAATTGAAATACCCAAGTTAACTGGAAATCTGATGAGTTAGAGAAAGCACGTAATTAAATGTTCAGACATAGGGTCTAATAACAAATCAACCTGAGGTGCTTGGACTAGTCTGCACGTTTTAAGGTGAATAACCCAACGGAGTAGATCGTCGTGGTGTCATGGGACACAAGGGGAGCACACTTCCATCTGATTATTTTGCATGTTCTTCTTGTTGTTCTGCTGAAATTCTGTTGGCTCCGAAGGACTAGAAGAGGAAGCACGCAGCTTCCTGGGACGTGGAGGGTACTCTTGGTAGTCCTCTGTGTGGTGACATCGCTTAGGCTATGCTCGTAGGGGTTGGTTCTGTGCATTACTACCCAGCGAGTATACCTTGACTGCCACGATAGTGGGCAGTCAGAAGGTTGTAGGGTAGCATACGTGATTCAACGATCTTGTTGCCTTATGACTAGGCGGATTAGGACCATCTTATCTGTTTTCCTTTGGTGGGTCTAACCATCTGATTGACTGTAATCGTCGAGTACCTGGCCATCGACAGTCAGCATGATGTGTGATGCGGGAAGACGGGGAGCGAAACCTATAGACCATCGATCTTTCACTATCAAGGCATTGGTTGCGGGACAGGCCAATTAGGATGTTTTTTTTCTAGGCTACGTCACTAGCTCTCATCTGTTTGTCTTTCACTAGTTGAGGGAGGGGTCTGGTGGGACGATAGCCACCGTGAAAATGCAGACCATAGAATCTGTACATAGGTATCTGAAAAGCTCTTAACCGAGTTTCGTGTTTCTTGTACAGTCCTATTACGGAATTTGGTGCACAGTAGTTAATACGTGTGGATACATGCATGCCCTTTTCGTATGGTGTATCATAAAGGTTAAGGCATCGATTATGATTGACGATATGTACATGAGAAAGTCTAGATACATGCATGTCTGCTCTGGGTGGTGTATCGTAGACTCTAGGGCATTACTCTGTGATGGAATATGATTCGATCAAAGGTGGAAGTCCGTACGCTTATGTAGCATGCGATGGCGGTTATATGCGGAACGTAGCGTTGTTATACAGAGATCCGTACATTGCTCAGGTATAGGATAAGGGACTGCGTATATTGCTATGGCATTACGGAAGAGACCATTCGAGTGGCGTACCATGGGGTGTACCTTAATATTGGGGGTAGCTCATATATACTGTATTAGGTTAATCTACTGGGGAGTAGATGAGTACGACATGTGTGTAAGCCTTGAGTGTTGTTAAACCTAGTAACCTAATAAATAAGAAAATGTAACTGAATGATATATGTAGGGTTATCCAAAATGTGTAGTTTAAATCCAGTCACCAGAACTTGTGTTCTGACCCCCTCCTCATAACATACTCACAAGTTAGATTTGTGGCAGAGATATGATAGCTTTGGATACTCGTTAGACAGTACTATTATCTGGGTAAGGCTATATTTGATTATATTATATTCTATTCCATTCCGCTATGAGATGTTTTCTGAGCTCTGGTATGTTTATTATCTATGTCTTTTCTGCAGGATACCAGACAAACCAACATGAGTTTCAATAGATTAGAATTTTGAAAAAAAATTGATCTGTCGGAATTCGGGTTGTTACATCTGGACTATATACGTATATCATGAATTGAGTAAAGTAATAAATGTGTCCATAAGTTATCATATTATAAAACCAGTGCTGTAACACCCCACGTCCATTAATGTCACTCTCAAAGGGAATGCATTAACTTTCATGGAGTATTATTGGTGTATAGAACAGAATATAACAAGACAGATACATATATTGGTACTTGAAAATTTTAAAACAACTTTTATTGCAGCGGAGAAATAGTTTGATTACATCAACATCATAAACCAAGTACACTTAGTATCCATCTTGACAAATTGTTTTCTGAGAACATAAAGTAAAAAGCATAACCCCAACATAAGTAGCCATAAAAGAGATGAGTTGAACTCTACTTTCAGCAATCCAAGCACTTCCAAAAGAGAGAGAAAGAGATCCAAATCAAGCTCCACTAGTACTAGTCCCACCCTGAGAACCTGGGGGGGGAGGAGGAAGAAAAGAGGCGAAAACAAGGGGGGTCGGACATAAAGTCTGGCGAGTATAATAACTTTAACAATATAATTATTAAAGTAACTAGGATAAGGCATAAACTGGTAAAACAAGGAATGACTATGAAACAAGTGGGCAAGTCAAAACAAACAAGAGGAATATTGTGGCGTTATTCTCGTTCCTAATCGCTATAGGATAATTACTATACTGCACCAATGCTAATTACATCGCACCATTACTAGTCATCCTAAAAGTTGATCCCGCCCACTGAACAAAATAATAATAATGGTAGTTTCGTGTACCCCTAGTTGTCTTCATAGGTGTCGCCAGCCCCTATCTCCACTAGTTGTACCCACTACCCTCCCCATTCTAATTACAATGTTTATTCATAATATGGTAGTTATACTCCTAGCTGTCTTCATAGGTGTTGCCTGCTCTTATCTCCGCTAGTCGAACCCACTACCTTCCCCATTCGATCGGCTCCCTAACACGTAGATACCCGTGCTGGTCCCACAGTGGGGTGTATCACTCCCCAAAGTGGCAACCCGATACCACTAAAGATGCACGACATATATCTACACGATGCAACAACGTCTTACCTACCGGCCTGGGCCCACGCACGCACATGACCCTGTTAGACTTGCGGTGCCACCGTTAACCCGTTTTGACCTCTTACAATCAAACCCAGTAAGCGTGTCCTGTCCTCGATCCAACTCGAGCTCACAAAGATACTTAATGGGTTACTGGTTTGAAAAGGGTCCCCATGTTTGACACAAGCTTTCCACCTATGCTTGGTCCCCACTAAGATTCCCCACTTAACCCCTTCATATTCATGTCTTCTTACATGTTTTCAACTTGGTTAAGTGTTTATAATTATATCCCACATGTCACCCACGTTATCCACTTAACAAATCAACATGTGTTATTGGTTAAGCTTGTCTTAAACCTATCCGCTTATCAGATCAATATATTATTGGTTAAGCTGGTCTTAACCCCATCTGCTTATATCTTATTGGTTAAGTTGGTCTTAACCCTATCCGCTTATCAAATCAATATATATTATTGGTTAAGTTTGTCTTAACCCTATCGGATCAATATATATTATCGGTTAAGTTTATCTTAACCCTATCCACTTAGCAGATTAATATATATATTATTGGTTAAGTTGGTCTTAACCCTATCCACTTATCAAATTATTGGTTAAGATGGTCTTAACCCTATCCACTTATATATTATTGGTTAAGCTGGTCTTAACCCTATCCACTTATATATTATTGGTTAAGCTGGTCTTAACCCTATCCACTTATCATGTTTTACTTAATTTATGATTAAGTACATCTTAGTTCACAGATACATTGGTTAAGAGAATAACTCCCTAAGTATCAACCCTGAAGACCGAAATCAACATCAGATTGGTACTTAGAGAATTATTCACTCAACCAAACTTCTGTTTGTCATTCATATTCGTCTTTGATCAGCATTAATTAATTATTAATGCACAGACCTCTCACGTTAAGTCGATTGATTGTGGCCGCTGGATATGTCGGGCGGTTCTGGGCAGACTTCCACCACAAGCCAGACTTAACCTCGTGTCTAAGCATCATTTAATTTATGCCTTTGACCTCTCACATTAGACTATCATTTGTGGTTGCTGGATTTGCCAGGCGGGTCCGGGCAGCCTTACACCACAAACGAGTCTAACCTCGTGTCTTAGGCATTTATTATTACACATTATTATTCAACCCCAATTTGAATTAATATCCCTATTTCAAATTGCCAATAACTTCCAATTTTAATCCATGTCCATAATTGTCACTTAAATTATGTCCATAATTACTATGCATATAAATTAGGCCAATTAATGTCTCAAATAAATTATATGCCTTTAAGCCATTTATGCCAATTTTCACAATATACATATTTAATATTTTCCCATTATCCCACGTTGTTCGTACATTGAACATGAAATATGTTAGACTCGCAAATAGTCTAACTCATAAAAAGGAAAGAAACATCACAACTTGCATAACACACAAAATAGTTCTAACTAGCATAACATGGATCAAAACTGGCATGATTATGATTCATATTAACATAAATTTGCATAATCAACACTTGCATAAGCAATAGTCATAAAACATAAATTTGTATAAACTATGTACTGTCATAGATCTAAATGTATAGATCTAAGCATGTAATTGTGAACTTGCATATATGGATATGGTTTTCCCTAGAACTTGCATATGAATTTCATACAAACTTACATTCAAACTAGCATATGAATCATATACAAAGCTAGCATAGGCAACGGGCCTATAGAACATAAATTTGCATAACAATGTACTGCCATGGATCTAAATATAGATCTAAACATAAAAATGTGAACTTGCACATAAATATGGTTTTTCACGTAAACTTACATAAATTGTGAACTTGCATATAGATTCCTACAAACTTGCATATGGATCTAAACATGTAAATTAGTGTCACATGTTTTGCATATAAACTAGCATATGTATATACTTGATTCATATATGAACTTGTGTACAATTCACATACAGACTTGCATAAGATTCATATATAATTTAACATCCCAAACTTACATAAGATTCGCATATGATTTAACATCCCAAACTTGCATAAGATTCACATATGTTTTAACATCCCAAACTTACACAAGATTCGCATATGATTTAACATCCCAAACTTACATAAGATTCACATATGTTTTAACATCCCAAACTTACATAAGATTCACATATGAAATAGATCTATAAACATAAGTTAACAAAACAATCATATATTCACAAACAAAATCAAGTAACGTCACATGATTCAACAGACATGTTCTCATAATCCAAGTCATGACCCATCATAATTAATTTATTAATTATTTTGTGAAAGAAATTATACTCACAAATAAAAGAACAGACTTGTTTTTCTGGAATTTGTATTCTGAAACTGAATTGCTCGCCTTTGATGTAGACTAATTGTTATTCTAATTTAGATTAGATTTGATTTTGATTCTTGCTTCTATCTTGCTTTTGAGTTGAAAGAGAACGGCGGCTACTCTAGGTTCACTATTGACAGCATGATGGCTCTTGGTATGAATTAGTGTGATTTTAGGTTGAGGGTTAGGTTGCTTATATAGAATTTTAATTAATTAAGAGCCGTCAGATTAACCTAGAAGCAATCAAGACCATCCAGACAAGACAGAATAACCACCTCAGCCCTAATGACTCAGCAGTGAGTCAAAACATCGTCACATTTCAGATTTACCCGGGGGGTAGGTCGACCCCCTGGTCGACCTGGCCTGGGGTAGGTCGACCTGCCTTGGTATTTAATTTTCTGAATTGTTTTATATAAATTTCTGAAAGTTCTGAGGGCCATAACTTCTTCATACGGAGTCCAATTCATGCAAACTCGGACTCTATCTCAAGTAGAATTCCGAGACGAACGCAATGGCGTAACCCGTTTCCCTTAATTCTCACATTTAAAATTAAGTATTCATTAATTTGTTAATTTTAGTATTTAAAATCATGGGGTGTTACATTCTCCCCTCCTTAAAGGATTTTGCCCCCGAAATCTCCAAGTTAAGGAGAATGTATATCCTAACATCCAATAATCCATCTACTCAACCATCAAACACAGGCATCTATTGTCCTTACAAGATTTCTAATGCCTTTTAAAATTTGCAAAAAGTGTGTGTATATGTTCCTTATCTATTGAAAAATCAGGCGGTCTACTGATTCAGTTGACCTTCTTAATGCAAATCATGATAGTGCCATGCATCCATTATGTATGCAAAAGAACCCAAACGATACATATTACTTCTACATGTGTGCACAACCATTCATCAAAATGTAGCATCCATGTGATAACACAACCATTATACATCCATTAATTTAGATATGCGCACACATTTATATGCAGTATGAAAGTGATTGAGCCGATCTAGTGCCTAATGTGTGTGTACATGCATCCACGAGCAACCACTAGCAACCACTTTGCATCCATTTGCATCCACCAAACATAACATGTCTCAAACACATGTTTACAACCATAGGGTTTTTCCTAACTAGAGATCGAAGATATCATCGCAAAGACATATTAAACAATAGGACAAGTATCAACAAAGCGGTAGAGAAAGGAGAAGTTAAAAACATACCCTCAAAAAGGAAAGGGTACAGCGTACGCATCTTGTCTTCCGCCTCCCAAGTCGTGTCTCCTTGATCATCTCCCCATTGCACTTCGACCAACTTGACCTCTTTGTTGCGTAGCTTTTATACCTCCGACCTAAGGATGCATGTAGGAGCTCGTCTAATCGTGGCATCTCACCCTACTTCCACTTCTCTAAGCATGTTCGGCTCCACTACTTCCGCAGTATCTTCTAACACTTCCGCAAATGCGATACGTGAAACACGTCGTGAACACTACTAAGCTCGTTGCCTCTTCTCATGTCCCTCCAAAATCTAGGATACATACCCTCAAAAGATCTTCAAGGATTCTATTCATCCCTTTATGTCCGTCCATCCATCTGTGGATGATAAGTGATGCTTGTACTTGCCGCTTTTTGCATATCACCTTTTCCCCTTGCATCGAAAACTGCTCTAAGCCCTGTTCCACAAGCACCGGTATACACTGCAAATGGCTTACTTCCATCTGGCAAATCTAAAACTGGAGCTGTCGTCAACGTCCTCTTCAAATGCTGGAAAGCATTGTCACAGTCAACTTCCCAAGAAAAAGTCAAGCTCTTCTTCGTTAACCGAGTAAGTGGGGATGATATCTTCACGAAGTCCTTAATGAACTTCCTATAATAACCAGCTAGCCTAAAAAAGCTTCTTACTTCTGTTGCGTTCTTAGGAATTTTTCAATCTTGGATTGCCACCACCTTTGCGGGATCCACAACTATCCCTTCCTTAGAGACCACGTGTCCTAAGAACCTCACTTCTTTTCTCCAAGAATGGCATTTAGAGAACTTAGCTTTGAGTTGATGCACTCGTAGGGTCTCTAAGACTTCCCTAGGATGTAGGGCATATTCTTCTTCGCTTCTAGAGAAAATCAAGATATCGTCCACAAAGACTACCAAAAACTTGTTTAGAAACTCCCTAAACACCCTACTCATTAAGTCAACGAAGTATGTGGGTGCATTCGTCAAAGCAAAAGGCATGACGAGCCACTCGAAGAAACCGTCAGGAGTTCTAAATGCAATCTTATCTATGCTATCTTTAGCCACCCTTAGCTGATGAAATCCTGTAGCCAAATCCAGTTGCGAGAAAACCTAAGCACCCACCAACTGATCGAACAAATCATCTATCCTCGGCAATGGGTGTATGTTCTTCTAGGTGAGCTTATTCAGCTCTCTATAATCCACGCACAACCTAAGTGAACCATTAGCCTTCATAGCAAAAACAACTGGAGCACCCCATTCCGAAATACTTCTTCTTATGAACCCCTTCTCAAGCAACTCTTTCACTTGCTTACTGAGTTCTCTTTTCTCTCTCGGGGCCATGTGGCGCACCGGTAATGCAACTGGCTTTGCATTATCTACTAGGTATATTCGAAAGTCTATCTTGTGCCTCGGGGGTAAACCCCGAACTTCATCGAAGGCGTCACTATATCCACGGACCACCCGAACAGATTCCAAATCATCGTTGGATGCGTCAAGGGATTCTAGGTAGCTAAGCATTACCGGACCTCTACGGACACAAGAAATATCAAGGGTCTTTCCACAACGAGTCAACAATCTAACTACCCTTCTTTCACAGTCTAAGATGGTACCGTATCTGGCTAGCCAATCCATGCCTAGAATCAAGCCGTAGCCCATGAAGCCAAGAACGAAGGCGTTGCATTCAAACCCAACGCCCAAGTTAAACACTCTCAAATCCCGTCAAATCATTGAAAGATGAGCCGAACCACCAATGGGATTTGAGACTCCTATGGGATCCGTAACTAGACTAGTATTTAGGTGCAGTGTTTTAACTAACGAAGCAGATACAAACGAGTATGAAGCACCAGAATTCAAATAAGGTTCGAACAGGATGATCAAAAAGAAAAATCAAACTTCCAACCAAGATATTTCTACCTCTATCAGGTATGCCAGCCGTGAGGGAATGTGTTTGCCCCCCAGAAGATCCTGTACCTTATCCTTTTGCCTTTTGCTTCTTTGGACGATCCTAATAAGATATCTTGTTTCTCCGTAATGATAACAACTAGTCTTCTTATTCTTTCTAACATCTTTATTTAAGTAGTCCGGTATTTCACAAGTGTGGTCCTTCCTTTTCTCTTGGCCCCTTGTTATCCTTATCGCCTTTCTTTGTGTCCTTTCCATGTCTCTCCTGCACATTCTATGTTCGTGACCTCGTACAAAAATGAGGCTTCGTCCTTCATTAACCAAGCAACTAATTGAACCCTCCTCCCATCGTCTATCTTAAAGGTACCAATAAGTCCTCCACTTCCTTCTAGCTTTGACAAATGTTCCAGTCCCATGAAGCAGTTTTCCGCCCATCGTACGGAAGTTCTTACATATCTTAGAAAAAGCGTCTATATATGGGGGAAGAAATTCAAAAAGGAAAGAGGAAGAGATTTAAAACGGAGATTCGAAGGAAAGATATATGGCTCTTGGAGGTTATGTTTTTAAAACAAACTTTTCTCTTGAAGATACTTTCCTTAAAACATATTTTTGAAAGTATTTCTTTATAAAAACTCTTTTGAAAAATAGTTTTTCAAAATCCCTTATCTGTTCTGTTAACCTTCAGCTCTGATACCACGTGTAACACCCCACATCCATTAATGTCACTCTCAAAGGGAATGCATTAACTTTCATGGAGTATTATTGGTGTATAGAACAGAATATAACAAGACTGTAACATATATTGGTACTTGAAAATTTTAAAACAACTTTTATTGCATCGGAGAAATAGTTTGATTACAACAACATCATAAACCAAGTACACTTAGTATCCATCTTGACAAATTGTTTTCTGAGAACATAAAGTAAAAAAGCATAACCCCAACATAAGTAGCCATAAAAGAGATGAGCTGAACTCTACTTTCAGCAATCCAAGCACTTCCAAAAGAGAGAGAAAGAGATCCAAATCAAGCTCCACTAGTACTAGTCCCACCCTGAGAACTTGGGGGGGGGGGAGGGGAAAGGAAGAAAAGAGGCGAAAACAAGGGGGGTCCGAAATAAAGTTTGGCGAGTATAATAACTTTAACAATATAATTATTAAAGTAACTAGGATAAGGCATAAATTGGTAAAACAAGGAATGACTGTGAAACAAGTGGGCAAGTCAAAACAAACAAGAGGAATATTTCGGCGTTATTCTCGTTCCTAATTGTTGTAGGATAATTACTATACTGCACCAATGTTAATTACACCACACCATTACTAGTCACCCTAAAAGTTGATCTCGCCCACTGAACAAAATAATAATAATGGTAGTTTCGTGTACCCCTAGCTGTCTTCATGGGTGCCACCTGCCCCTATCTCCACTAGTTGTACCCACTACCCTCCTCATTCTAATTACAATGTTTATTCATAATATGGTAGTTATACTCCTAGCTATCTTCATAGGTGCCTCCTGCTCGTATCTCCGCTAGTCGTACCCACGACCTTTCCCATTCGATCGGCTCCCTAACTCGTAGATACCCGTGCTGGTCCCACAGTGGGGTGTATCACTCCCCAAAGTGGCAACCCGATACCACTAAAGATGCACGGCTTTTATCTACACGATGCAACAACGTCTTACCTACCAGCCCGGGCCCACGCACGCAAATGACCCCGTTAGACTTGCGTTGCTACCGTTAACCCGTTTTGACCTCTTACAGTCAAACCCAGTAAGCGTGTCCCGTCCTCGATCCAACACGAGCTCACAAAGATACTTAATGGGTTACTGGTTTGAAAAGGGTCCCCATGTTTGACACAAGCTTTCCACCTATGCTTGGTCCCCACTAAGTTTCCCCACTTAACCCTTTCTTATTCATGTCTTCTTACATGTTTTCAACTTGATTAAGTGTTTATAATTATATCCCACATGTCACCCATGTTATCCACTTAACAAATCAACATGTGTTATTGGTTAAGCTTGTCTTAACCCTATCCGCTTATCAGATCAATATATTATTGGTTAAGATGGTCTTAACCCCATCCACTTATATCTTATTGGTTAAGTTGGTCTTAACACTATCCGCTTATCAAATCAATATATATTATCGGTTAAGTTTGTCTTAACCCTATCAGATCAATATATATTATTGGTTAAGTTTGTCTTAACCCTATCCACTTATCAGATTAATATATATATATATATATTATTGGTTAAGTTTATCTTAACCCAATCCACTTATCAAATTATTGGTTAAGCTGGTCTTAACCCTATCCACTTATATATTATTGGTTAAGCTGGTCTTAACCCTATCCACTTATATATTATTGGTTAAGCTGGTCTTAACCCTATCCACTTATCATGTTTTACTTAATTTATGATTAAGTACATCTTAGTTCACAGATACATTGGTTAAGAGAATAACTCCCTAAGTATCAACCCTGAATACCGAAATCAACATCAGATTGGTACTTAGAGAATTATTCACTCAACCAAACTTCTGTTTGTCATTCATATTCGTCTTTGATCAGCATTAATTAATTATTAATGCACAGACCTCTCACATTAAGTCGATTGCTTGTGGCCGCTGGATATGCCGGGCGGTTCCGGGCAGACTTCCACCACAAGCCAGACTTAACCTCGTGTCTAAGCATCATTTAATTTATGCCTTTGACCTCTCACATTAGACTATCATTTGTGGTTGCTGGATTTGCCAGGCGGGTCCGGGCAGCCTTACACCACAAACGAGTCTAACCTCGTGTCTTAGGCATTTATTATTACACATTATTATTCAACTCCAATTTGAATTAATATCCCTATTTCAAATTGCCAATAACTTCCAATTTTAATCCATGTCCATAATTTTCACTTAAATTATGTCCATAATTACTATCCATATACCAATTAATGTCTCAAATTAATTATATGCCTTTAAGCCATTTATGCCAATTTTCACAATATACATATTTAATATTTTCCCATTATCCCACGTCATTCGTACGTTGAACATGAAATATGTTAGACTCGCAAATAGTCTAACTCATAAAAAGGAAAGAAACATCACAACTTGCATAACACACAAAATAGATCTAACTAGCATAACATGGATCAAAACTGGCATGATTATGATTCAAATTAACATAAATTTGCATAATCAACACTTGCATAGGCAATAGTCATAAAACATAAATTCGTATAAACTATGTACTGTCATGGATCTAAATGTATAGATCTAAACATGTAATTGTGAACTTGCATATATGGATATGGTTTTCCCTAAAGCTTGCATATGAATTTCATAAAACTTACATTCAAACTAGCATATGATTCATATACAAAACTAGCATAGGCAATGGGCATATAGAACATAAATTTGCATAACTATGTACTGCCATGGATCTTAATATAGATCTAAACATAAAAATGTGAACTTGCACAAAAATATGGTTTTTCACGTAAACTTGCATAAATTGTGAACTTGCATATAGATTCCTACAAACTTGCATATGGATCTAAACATGTAAATTAGTGTTACATGTTTTGCTTATAACCAGCATATGTATATGCTTGATTCATATATGAACTTGTGTACAATTCACATATAGACTTGCATAAGATTCATATATAATTTAACATCCCAAACTTACATAAGATTCGCATATGATTTAACATCCCAAACTTGCATAAGATTCACATATGTTTTAACATCCCAAACTTACATAAGATTCGCATATGATTTAACAACCCAAACTTACATAAGATTCACATATGTTTTAACATCCCAAACTTACATAAGATTCACATATGAAATAGATCTACAAACATAAGTTAACAAAACAATCATATATTCACAAACAAAATCAAGTAACGTCACATGATTCAACAGACATGTTCTCATAATCCAAGTCATGACCCATCATAATTAATTTATTAATTATTTTGTGAAAGAAATTATACTCACAAACAAAAGAACAGTTTTGTTTTTATGGAATCTGTATTCTAAAACTGAATTGCTCTCCATTGATGTAGACTAATTGTTATTCTAATTTAGATTAGAATTGATTTTGATTCTTTCTTCTATCTTGCATTTGATTTGAAAGAGAACGGCGGCTACTCTAGGTTCACTATTGACAGCATGATGGCTCTTGGTATGAATTAGTGTGATTTTAGGTTGAGGGTTAGGTTGCTTATATAGAATTTTAATTAATTAAGAGCCATCAAATAAGCAATCAAGACCATCCAGACAAGATAGAATAACCACCTCAGCCCTAATGACTCAGCAGTGAGTCAAAACATCGTCACATTTCAGATCTTCCCGGGGGGTAGGTCGACCCCCAGGTCGACCTGTATATAGGGAGGTCGACCCCCTGGTCGACCTGGCCTGGGGTAGGTCGACCCCCAGGTCGACCTGCCTTGGTATTTAATTTCCTGAATTGTTTTATATAAATTTCTGAAAGTTCTGAGGGCCATAACGTCTTCATACGGAGTCCAATTCATGCAAACTCAGTCTCTATCTCAAGCAGAATTCCGAGACGAACGCAATGGAGTAACCCATTTCCCTTAATTCTCACATTTAAAATTAAGTATTCTTTAATTTGTTAATTTTAGTATTTAAAATCACGGGGTGTTACAAGTGCGGATACCTAATAGCTCTGATACTAAATGTGACACTCCACATCCGTTAATGTCACTCTTTATCAGAATGCATTAATTTCGGTGAAGCATTGTAGGTAAATAGAAACAGAATATCACAAGGCAGATATAAAATAGCAGCGAAAATTTAAAACATTATGATTTTGCATTTTTGTACTCTGATGGTTTTTAGCGCACGATAGATGTTTTGTTTTGATGTACTCAGTTTCAGTATTTTATACCTGATGTTGTAACTGGCTTTGAGACTATGATGTTTTCTACAAAATAATGAATTTTTAAATTTCCGCTGCTATTTTATATATGTCTTGTGATATTCGGTTTCTGTTTACCAACAACACTTCACGGAACTTAATGCATTCTGGTAAAGAGTGACATTAACAGACATGGGGTGTCACATATGTTAAGTACAACTTATCTCATTACATAAGTTATCTCATTCCCTCTATGGTTTATTATAACCTAAGTTATAATTTCCACTTGTCCCTAGGACAAGCCTACCTATTATCTTTCCTTTTCCCCTTTCAGGTTTATTCATAATAGGTTATTATCATTCCTTGTTCATTTCAATGTTTATGCTGTTGAAACTTTCATTCATTTCCATTAATTACAATTAATGTCATTTATTTCTATACTGGCATATGCATATATTCATATATGTGTTTATGCACCAGACCTCTCACATTAAACCGACCACTTGTGGATATTGGATTTGTCGGGCGGTTCCGGGCAGACTTCTACTACAAGTTAGACTTAACCTCATGTCTTAGCACCGTTACATGTATATTTATGCACTAGACCCCTCACATTAAATTAACCATTTGTGGATGATGGATTTACCGGGCGGTTCAGGGCAAACTTCTACCACAAGTTGAATTTAACCTCGTGTATAAGTGCGGTTACAATTTCCTATTTATTGTAAATTTAGGCATATGCATTCTTCCAAATTTTACTATAATTCTTATTTACAATCTTTTGGCATAATAATATTCTTAAACAAATATTCATTGTTCATTGTAAATTTCATAATTACAGCATTTACATATATTCCCAATTCAGACAGGTGATTTATGGAAATAGGTCATATACAACAGAAATGTTCTCAGTAGATTTAATTTCAATTACCACAATTATTACCAATTTCATTATAACATAACTTACAATATCCTATTAACAGGTTATTAGAACAGGTCTATATCCAACAGTAATCATTTCCATATATTCTAACAGGTTTATACATTTCAACAGATTTATACATTTTTACGGGGAATGCCAAACGATAAGTATACCATTATCGAAAAGTATAACTTAAATCCACTCACCTAGTAGCTTTCCAATTCATGAATGGCTCCCCTAACTGAATCTAGAACATAAATTACCATGGATTCATAATTCTCAAACTAAAAGAAAAGGGAAGAAAGAAGAGAAATCTAAATTGACCAGATCCAATAATTTACCTCACTTCGATCAGAATTCTGAACACCCATTTGCAGATATACATTCTATTCTCTAGATCTTGAATCAGAATTTCCTACGTCTAATTATTCTATTTTCTGAAGAGATTTAAGGAGGAAGAAGAATAGCAGAGTCTAGACAGCCTCTCAGAAAATATGAGATTTACGCAAGGCTCTGCTAACCTATTTATAGGTGTTCAAGGAAGTGGATATGATCTTGTACACGCAGCGCTGAGTCAGCAACGAATATGGTTTGAAAAACAGTCCAGGTTCGTCAAACGAATCTGCCCAGATCTGGAGTGTGTCGACCTAGCCCCCTTGGGTCAACCCAGGCCCTAGTTCGGCCTATTCTTCTTTCTTTTCGCGCATTATCTTCAGTTTGAATTGATTTGAATTATTCTTATATTATATTCGTTTATAAGCTCCTTATACGTACACAAACTTCTAATGTTTGAATTTACACGTATATATACGCGCAACTTTTATTTCATTTTCAAAATTAAAACGATGTTATGTCGTTATTTAATCCTTACCTATTTTCATTGATTGCAGGTTTATTTTGAATTTCTCTTCTGTGTATATATATATATATTGCACATATATATGCATATAACTACATATACATGTGTACATATATTTTTGTACTTCCTTATATGTATAATTTTCTTTATATGTGCATTTGTACATATTTTCCCTTGAGGACATGTATTATTTTAGTCGTTTCTCTAAAATAAAAATATGGCGCCCGTGGGAATCGAACTTACGCCACTCTTTTGGAAGTCACATGTCTTTACCAACTGAGCTACAAAGGCTTTTGTTAACAAGGCTAAAAACAATGGTGAATCATTGTTCTTTTCTTATACCTCCTTTTCATCTTTGTTTCAATATTTCATTTAAAGGTGTCTCTTTCTTTTTAAATCGGTTTTCTGCAATCCATAGGTCTAAATTGACTAGAAAATCGCCATGGACGTAACGATGCTAATCCCGTGACCAAACTCGGGAAGCTCTTCAAATTTTATTTTATTATTTAAATAAAAATGCGGAGTGTTACAAGTATACTCAATATCAATTGATCTTCCACCTAAAAAACTTTTTACTACGAAGACAAATTCATCCCTGGAATGCTTAAGGAAATTTGTTTCATATGAATCATCTTTAAATTATGTAAATACCAAAATGGAGATAATGCAAAATTTTACTTTTTTATACGTTGCATTTTGAGTGTCATCTTATTATCAATAATGTGCCATAAATCTCTTTTGAAAATAAATTTGATGTATGAATTTGTTTTGATTAGGTTCCTAAACTGATCTCGACCACATCTCTGGAGGATCCTGCTTCCCAAGTTTCAAAAACTAAGGAAAAGATCATAATTAGTACTGAAAATAAAAAGGCGTTCTAAGATTCCATTTCTGGGAAATTCACAGATAACCCTCTTGCTTTAGAGTAGTTTAAATTTTTTAAAGAACAACAGGTTATTGTGCAAAGTCTCAGAGAATAGAGGGGAGACATGGAAGGAAAACTTGTTCAATAGGAGAAATATCTTATTGAAACAAAGAATTTGATAAAGGCTAATCTTGCAATAGATTTCGAAAAAGAAATGAACGTGCTACGAGAATAAGTTTGTGACTTAATGATCCAGCAAAAAGATTGTCAGGCCTCCTACAAGTCCTTGGAATTTATTTTGAACGATGGTGCTATCAATTTCCTGATTCCTCCTTCTGATATTCTTCTGGTCCGGCTTGAGCCACTAGTCTTAAGAAAGAATCCACTAAAATATTCCCCCATTCAGCAAACCCTCCGAAGGGTTTAGACAGGGGCATTTTGAAAATTTGGGTAAATAAGGTATGTTTGCTCCAAAAATAGTTCAAACACCTAGGGTACGAGAATTTTATTTCATCAATATGGTTAGAAAATGAATGGAGCCGCACTCAACAACAATTGAAAGTAAAAATGCCAAGAAAACAAAATGGAGACGAGGTTTTAGAGTGGTTCAACCTTGTGTTAAGCCTACATCCACTGTGATTGGAGTTTGCATTATCATGACAATAGTTACAGAACGCACAAACTCTCCTTACCCATACATCCTCTTACTCTCTCAATATATTATCACTTTTTACATATAGATCTCGTTTAAGTTCATGAGGTTCAATGAAATAATGGTGGAATCTATGGAGGAGAAGGATGGATAAGCGATGGAGGAGGAGGCTTCCTTCAATCTTACGCACTTATAGAATTTTAATGGACGCCATGGCCAAGTGAATGAAAGATCTTCGGGCGGAGATAATGATCATTGTTGAAAAGTTTTTGGAATGGCTAAGGATGGAGTTTAGCAGCACTTCATAGTGGCCAGAAGTCCCCCCTTTCCAGTGGCAGCCATGGCTTATTTATAGGTGAGCCTCCCTCTAAGAAATGAATTGGAGTTCTGCTTTGTAGGCTATAGATCGCCTGTCTTATTAATCACGAACATGCCACTGCTTAGATGTAAACAACTAGTGACAATTGTTTCCAGCTGTCCTGTGCGAGCGACTTCGTAGGAGCGAATGGTTGTGTAGGAACAAGTGACGTATCATCGTGTTTAGGCCTTTCATAATATGGCTTGCATACATCATCTGATTGGAGCACTTATATCTGATGGAAGACTAGCGGTTGATCAAAACCTGTAGAGCTGATATATGTGCGATCGCTCTGATTGTAGTGTTAGTGACAGATCAAGGAATGAGCGAGAGTCCGAGGTTGTAATTCTGCTAGCGGATGTGAGGTCCACGGGTGGTTCCGTGGTCGAACGTCTGCATAATAGATTATGTGATTGAAACCAATTCCCTTCTTTATCTTGTGCGACCGATTTCCTTGATGCAAGAATAAACGACTTTCTTGATGTGGGCGATCTCTGCAGAATATACGGGCCTCACTGTCTTTAGGCATTACCACTCTTAGTGTGCGACCTCTCTGTATAGTTGTGCTGCACTTTATGACCAACCCCTGCTCTCGTGCTTGACCCATGGTCCATGTTTGACCTTGTTGTGTACGAAGGACCTTGGTTGAGGCATGCGTGCACGAACCTTGTGAATGCTCGTTCTATGGTTCTAATATGGACTTAATTCTTCAATGTACATACGATCCTTAAGGGATAAACATTTGCCCCTCAAAGTTTGTAATTCTCAGCTTGCACAGATTACATGCTTCGAAATAATGAAATGTACTATCAATTGATGGATTAAGCCCAATTCCCTGTAAGACGAGCACACTTACTAATGTTTCGTGCTTATTGAATATCTTTATAGTCGTTCGTGCACAGACATAGCAGTTTGCTGACTGGGTCTGATGGGCTATTTTCCGGGATAGTTGAGCATTTTATCCGGGCCTGACAAAGCTGTCGTGTCACCTTAATTTGAAAGGGCCTTTTAGTCTTCTTTAAATATTGTCTCTTCAGTTTTCCGCTCTTTATGTATTTTTTTCTTTCTAAAAATATTGCTTTAATGGTGGCTCTGCTATAGGAGATTCCTTACTGCCTTCGATTACTCCCTGACCCCGATCGTATTACCTTCCTTAACTTGCCATTCCGTCTGATCTTTTCAGACCAAATTTCTTCAATTTTGAAATCGATTAGAGCGCTTCGTCTTCCAAATCGAACTCGCTTGTTGGTATGTAAGTAAATTTCTTCTTTAACTTTGCTTCTTGAGTTAATCCAACTTGCCTCATGAAAGTTCCTAGTTGGTAAAAACCGAATTATCTGACCATATATTAAAGTTTTCACCAATTTGACTTAGTATGCTCAGGAGTTTGATCATAATCGTTTGACAGGCCCGATTTGTACAAAAGCCCCTCTTATTCTTTGATTGCAATGAAATGTTTACAGGTTGCTTGTCAGAATTTCTCTGAAACGACATTTTTAATTTACCATGCCTTCGCTAGATGTTTGATGAAATGCCTGTGTCACAGAACTTTGACATTGCTGTCATTGCTTTATGTTCTGCTTGTTGTTGGCAGCATTAATTTGCTATGCGCGACCAATAATTGTTGATAATCGACTGGGCCAAAACCTTCATATATGCAGGGGTCACGATCGACCAGTCGAATCTGGTTTGCTTTTGTTGTATGAACTTTCCTTGTAATGCTTAACCCATAATGGCAAGCCCTACCACACACCTTTAAGCTTGTTTGTATTGCCGGTAAGTTCTAGGGACTAGGTATGTTTAATGGAATGCTTGGTTTGGAGGGCACATTTGCTCAAAAATAGCTTTTCCTTTATTATTAGCTACCAGGCTGTAGCTTATTTCTCAAACATATCCATCCATGTAGAAATGCAAACTAAAAACCAATCTAGTCAAAGCATCAAGGAGGGTACTATATCTGAAGAGGCTAGAGGTTCTAGTCAGGTGGCTGAGGCTGCCCCAACTATTGGCTCTGTTAGTCAAATTTATCCTCATCCTCGGCTCCTTGGATGGGTGCCTTCTGCCAGTCGTAAATCGACGCTCCCATTCGACTTATACCGACTAATGTGTGCTCGTTTAGGATTTACGAAGGATGAAACCAGATTTCCAAGGAAAGAAGATTCAGCTGATCGTCCTCCCCCTGGGTATGTAGCAGTCAATCATCTTATGTTATCCAGTGGAGCAGTTCCTCCTTTTAACTCCTATTTAGAGAACATTTTGCGGTGTTTGGCTATTGCCCCATATCAATTGCATCCCAACGGATATCACATTTTACTAGGGATATACATACTCTTTATGAGAGTCAAGTAGCGAGCATCTAGGTTTCAGGATATCTGTTCCTTATACGCTTTCAAAAGAAGGGAGGCAGACGGTCCCTCTTTCATTTCTATGGAGGGCAAATATTGTAGAATTATTACTAGTCTAGCAGATGGTGTCAAAGGGTTTCTAGATCAATAATTTTTATGTCCGATGTCCTACAAGCTTCTATGGGCGGTGGATGGAAGGAGGTAACTGCCCTCTGCTCTGTATTTCTCTCTCTTTTTTTTAAAAAAAATTGGTTCTCTTTTCATCTTGCAGCAATTCCTCCCAATGAAGGCCTTGTCCTTGACCAGGCTCTTCTTGATTCTTTGGTTGCTATTGACAAGACTGAGAGAAGTAGACAAGTGTTGCTTTTAGAAGGAAGGGTGCGTTCGCAGTCTTTGAGCGTGCCAGAATCAGTTTTTGTGGCGTCTGACGCGTCGGACGCCAACGGATTTCTCCCCATTCAAATGGAACGGTCTCCGAAAGCTGGAAATCATCCCGTTGGCGTCGGATAATTAATTACTCAGATCCTACTTAGTTATGAAAGAATACTTAGCTTAGTTGGTAAGTGTACATGGCTTGTTGGAGATAGACCCAAGATTAAGTCCCACCTTCAACCAAATTTTTAGTGTTTTGTTGTACACTGCGTTATTAATGCTTAATGCCCAATGTAGACTATTTGTTAATGCTTAATGTCATTTTTCATTTTTTTTAAATTGGTAAAAACACATTCGCTAAGTAGATTTAACGGTCCAATTAAAAATCAGTACATAAATTAATTCAAAACAAAAAAATTAACAACTAATTACCCCGTTCAAATACCACGCTCAAATACCCCGTTCGTAGCTAAAAACACATTTCCCGTTCGCTACAGTACCACGCTCAAATTCCCCGCTCAAATGCCCCGTTCCCGTTCGTTAAGAACGCACCCGAAACCTTCATAAGTATTAGCTACTCCATCCTTCAAGATCTATTAAGAAAACCTTGGCTTATACGCAAAGTGCCACGGGCAAATCCTTTTCCAAAAAGAAGCGCTTAGTCCTGGGTGACAGTAGCCAATCTTCTCCAGGATATTCCTTGCCTTCAGTTATTAAAGGAGTGATAAAGGAGTGGATGAAAACAAAGATGGTACAAGGGATGGTATAATTTCTGAAAAGATTATTGAAAATCTTGTTCCCCTTTTACTCAGGAAGAGAATTCTACAGGAACTTTCGGAGGCATGGGAGATGTAGATACCATCAATTATCTTAGTCAGGGTGATATTGTGACTTCTGACCCTGCAATATCTGTCATGGAGAAAACCGAAGAACCTGCCCAATGGCCTGGGAAAGCTTTCGATTCGGGAGCTCCCCTTGACATTGGTTCGTTATTGGATGTACACTGAAATAACTATTATAGGCACTTTATGCTTTTCTGCAAATTATATAGTTTCTTTGTATGCTCGCTAAAGTTTTGCTTCGTTCCCTTGGCCAGGTATGGGCAGGACACACTCATTATCAGATAGTTTCTTCTAACAAAATGGCTCTATTGATCCATAAAGTCTTTTACAATCTCGCCTTTCTCGTCATTTGAAGCGCTCCCAGTCGTCCTCGTGTTCTCAACCTCAACATATTCTCGAATTTCCGATGGCTGATTCTTTATGGAAGGAAGGATCCGATTACGTAGGGGGATTGGATAAGGGCAATAAAAGTTGGCACCTTACAGAAGGAGAGAAGAAGAAAAGGTGAAAAAACGACCGTGGCAAAAGTGAGATTCAAAAATGTTCCTTATCATATGATTTTCTGGACCCTGATGTTACTACTTTCCCTAAACGATCCATCGTTCCAACTTCTTCTCAAATCCAAACGATTCTCGATCGACCTTCTTATAAGGTTTCACCTGGTAACTTGATGCTTAAGGATCGTTTCGGAGGTTGGGATTTAAGAGGAATGCATTTTGACTTAGATCTGCATCCAAATGATAAACGGGATGCTGTTGAGGGCTTAAATACTATAAAAAGTTGCATGATTACCCAGTGTAACACCTCTAGGAGTCAACTTGAAACGCGGTTGAATCTGGCCATGAGCAATGTTGATAGGCGATTAGAACATTGGGCCAAGTTTGGTTATGAGTTCCAGAGATTAAATGCCTGACATCTTGACCATATTGACATCTTGGAAAATGATAAAGCTGGGTTAGTTCACTTGATCAAGTTTCAGGAATCTGAAATTGCTTCTTTAAAGAGTGGGAATGTTAGAGTAAACAACTTGGAGGCTACAAATGAGGAACTCAAAAGGAAGATCGAGGCTGTAAGGGGGAACTCCGAGAAGCTCAATCTGCCCAAGAACTTGCTGAATGTCAATTGGCTATGGAGAGGCGGGCTTCGGCTTTTCATCAACAAGAAAAAGTGGTTCTTGAGGGCAGGATTAACTCTCAAAATGAGACTCTTAGGATTCTAGAAGAAAACAAGATCAAGCTGCGCAAAGAACTTGATGAAGCCAGGATTAGGGCTGACAATAATTTGTTTGAATTTTATGTTTACAGTGTCATGAGTCGTGGAAGTTTAAGCTATCTGAAAAAGGAATTTCCACGGACTTTGGCTCTTGTTTGGGAACGAGTGCTCTCATACTCTGGTGGTGTCTATGATGAATATCTGCAGGAGAACCTCTTGGAAGAAGAAAATCGTAAGGCTTTGGTTGGAGGCAGGAAGATATTGGCAGATGAGCAAGCTCGATCTTCCAGGGGAAAAACCTCAGATGTTACTTCCACTTGTAACCCATCCAGTCTTATTGATATTGAAGCTTCAAGCTCTCAAACTCCCTCTGCAAATTATTCTGTCCAAGATGCTGTTGGAGTTTGACCCATTAGGGAACACACCATTTAGGAGGACGTTCTTAAACAACGCATGAGCCATAATGACACTTCTTTAAATGATTACGAGGTCGACTTTACATATCCAGTAACTCTAGGTAAAATTGATATCTATCAGTCCGCGCTGAATTTGGATTATCTTACCTCTTCTCCTGGGTTTGCTGAATTTTGTGCTTGTTATTCATTTGCACCAGGTCCGCCCTCGCCAATTCTTTTGTCGACCGGCGGTACCGCTGTTTAAACTGTCACTGTTGATTCCTTTCTAGTATCAACCAATATTAGTCCGCGCACCACACCTTTACCAGGCGACCCAACACTACTTAACATGTCCGACCTGGAAGACGAAGATGAAGCTTGGAATACTAATGTTGTGTCTGCTCTGACACACAAGAGGAAGTCCATTGCAAATAGCCTAGAAATTATTAACCTGTCCTCTCCTGATAGTTCTTGCGTAGACAAGAGAACAAAAGATAGATGTTAAGCAGTTGGTTCTCCTCCTCCTTTTCCTATTAAGAAGTAGCATTCATGACCTTTATGTTTTGATTTCAATCTATTTTCTTATTGTCGTGCACTTAGACCGGTTGTATATGCGAGTGCCAGTCCTCGCCTAATATTTTACGCTCGTATACTTACGTTGTATCATTTGATATTATAATGGTTTCGTCATTCGCTTTTACGAAAGAAAATATCTCACGGGGATTCGATTTTGTTCGTCAAACGATTCTATTGAAAGTTCGTTCTCCGTTGTAAAGTTATAGCAAACTTGTGAAACGACCAATTTTTCATGAATTTTCTAAGTCATAGCCACGACTTTATTTTTGGTTGGTCAGTTCGTGATGATTAGGTTGGTATTCAATCGTATTTCCCGCTAACCTAGTAGTACAAGCTCTTCGGGGATTAGATTTTTAAATATGGAAGGTCATTATGTTGTTTTTTTTGTGCGTGCCCCCATGGGATGTCTTGGGTTTCAATTTTCGATCCAAGTTCGGTCTTGTTTCTTCTGATTTCTCTAGAACCGAAAAGACCTTGTTGGATACCCCTTTCGGCTAGGATTTCTGTTACCCGCTTTCTGTAATGAACCAAGGATTTTCGGCCTCGAAAATCGACATAAATACTTTTACCGTAACTCATGCCGAACTTCCAAACACCGAAAACACCAGAACTTTATTAGAAAGAATATTAAAGGGTGAGATAAGAAAGAAAGAAATATTAGAATAGAAGAAGAAGAAGAACCAACACAACACAGAGTCTTACATCGCAGCGGAACAAAATATAATACAGATTAAATATTTACTGAGAGCTTTAAAAATACTTACAATATCAGAGTACATCACACATCTGGGCAGTTATAATAACATGTCTCAAACACAACACACAGCGGAATAATACTAGATACAATACGTCTGAACTTTTCCGGCTTGTCTCTTCACAACATTCGATAACCTGAACCTATACAACCCGGTCTAACCCGAGCATTTACAAAACACTGGGTCAGTCTGGTGAACCAGAGTGACAAAAACTCGAAAAAGGGTTTAAGGGAATCATCCAACTTGATTCTAAAGTCCAAAATCTTTTTGAAAGAAAAGGATAATCGTAATACCAAATCCACACATAAATACGGATGATTTTTACCTTACAATAACACAAAACATTTTTGAAATCAATATCTTTTCTGATATTATAATAGCCTAAATACAAATAAATATCAATCTAGCGGAATGCTTGCATCTCACGCTCCATATATATAGTATACAATCAAAACCGCGGGCGCTTATTGGAGATTGGATTCCAACTATGACACGGTATGGGACCACCTGTCGATAGTGTATCTCTAAGGGGAATACACTGGGTTCAACAAGAACGTCTTGCAACCCGGCCTACACATGACCGACCACCCATTTCGCTTGAATGTATCAAATGTATATCACCAACGGTTGGGCTCAAACCACCGTTTCCCAAAAGGGACAACATCGAAATAGATTAAAGAAGGAAATGAAATTTCTCTAGATAGGCGATTATACACCCTAATGGGAGCGACCAACATAGCCATGTTGCCTGCCCGATTTTCGTCATTTCCCGGTTGATGGGGCTTGAGATCAGAATTTACTTTTAGAACATCTGGTCACCATTCACTTTGAATGCCACATCGTCAGATCCATCAGATATCACTAATTGACATCCACAAAAATACTCTAGTTATTTGGCTTGAGAAAAACCATTTCTCCGCCATCAACTGTAGTACGTTTGAAGAAATCAAAGTACGTAATTCCTTGGGAAATACTCTGTCAGACATCCGTCCATACAAGTCATCCAGGAACAGGATGAACCGAAGGCACCCTCCTACCACATCCAAGGAATCACCCTATAGATCAGTAGCGAGTAGTCGTCGCAATCCGTAGATTCCAAGCACGATAGAACCACAGTTTATCTCTGGTTGCAACATCATAGATTATTAGTAGTTCTTCCGTTTATGAAGATCTACGGTCTTCAATGCTCCATCTCTATCAACTTCTGATATCTTCACGTATTTGTTGGTTAGAATGGTTTTCGAATATAAATTCCATCCCGGTCTTTCCGTACCAACAATCGTATTGGACAGATTTGATAGTCGGTGATTTAACTATCAAAATAAACAGTATTCAATCATGAAATCCAAGGAGTTCACGGGTTAAGTTTTCAGCATCAGTTGGCCTTTTAATTAAAACAAATGTAAATTTAAAACTCTTAAATATTCGATATTATAAATATAGTTTCCGCTTTCTATTTTATCATAAGATTATTCTTTAAACAAATTCATTTTTATATATCCATTTTTTTATTTTCACTTTCAAAACATTAGCCACGCTATTATCTAATATTGGGAAATCCATTCAACCTATTACTTGCAAACCAACGTTACGAGATATATTTTATTCATTACTTGACAGTACCCAATGCTTATTCCTATCGAATAAAACCCAACTTTTACATTTCCTTTCTAACTCAAAAAAATCGTTATAATTCACGCAATCCCCTTTTATTTCTCTTTTACTTGGAATCATCCCCTTTAAATATATATATATTCTCACATTTTCTAATTTTCTTTACTTCGGATCCCTCGTTATATATTTTCCAAATTTCCACTCAAACATTGCATTATTATTTCACTAACGGAAATAATAAATTATCACTAATCCCTTTTACCATTACAACTAATATCATCTTCAGATAATCCTGAAGTCGTTCAAGTTGGGGTATTTTAATTACCTCTTAGACCTTGATCAACAACGTTCTTATCTTCAGATGGATACCCGTTGTAATCCAAAAATCGATACTTCATTCTAATACCAATGCAAATTCCCATTTTACTATTTTATTCAAAATACGGTTTCATACAACCTTCTTATCCCTTTGAAAATCTCCTTCTCGAATATAACATTATTCCTTAATTTAATAATTAAGTAATTCCTTATAAAACACCACTTTTTAACCTTTACCTTTATAAACAATTTTAGTTCATAATTCAGATTTGTTTATCAAATCCCATGATCCACTTCTTTACCCAAATTCACTTTTACCAATCCCTTTCCAAATCCATTCAACCATTCCCCGCTTTGGAAATCTTAATTCAATTTCTCCCTTTTTACTTAATCGCATTTTTAAGTAACGTTAATTTAAAATTAACGATATAACACCTCAAACCTCATTTATATAACCCTGGTTTATTATAAACCTTTTTAAATAATTTCCTTTTACTTAATTCAAATAATTAAGTAATATTTATTTCAAGCTCTTGTAATCGCTAGGAATTTCTTTTTAACATCGTTATAAAAATTTGGGTTTTAAATATAAAACCTGCTCATACACCCCTTTCACCATTCAACTGGATTTCATTTCAATTTCAATTACTTTTTAAATGAATTTACATAAAAGGGTAATTTCCTAAATTATTTTTAATTAAAATAATAATTTACTTACTTTAACCATCAACTACTTTAGTGGTTAATTCCTTTATTAACTAAAATAAATAGTAAATCCTTTTTAAATCCTTATTAATTAAACAATATTCATTGAACTATTTTATTTAAAATACACTAATTTAATCATTATCCCCAATTTAAAACGGTCGATTTAGTCACTCAAATCACGGCTATCCAATTCCAATTTGTTCTCCCTTTAAATTAATTAATGATATAATTAATTTAAATAATTCCATTTAGTTATCTCTTAACAAAACAAATTATCAAATTTTTAAATCATTAGATTAATTTCCTATTCCCGTATTTATAAATCTGATTTACATCAGAATTAACTTTGTAAAATCAATTAATAATTAATTATAAATTCAAAAAATAAATAATAAATATTTATTTCATTTTTATAAACTTATTTTTAATATAATTTAATTCAAAATCTATATCCATTTATAAAAATAAATTTTATAACTTCATCTCTGTCGATCTGCCTAATGGTAAATCAAAATTTATAAAACAATTGATTTTATAGGCCATATGTTGCCAAATACTCAACCAATACCGCCCATTGGTTTAAACTAAACAAATGTTGAATTTTCAATCAACAATCAAATCAGTCATCCCATCAGATCAGTTCATATATGATAATATGAAAATAATTAATATCTTTGAGGAATCTGGTTGGATCCCTCCAACATGTTCTTCCCTGTATCCAAAATGGTTATCTCAAATCAGATCATTCAATTTCATTTAACTGATGGTAATAAATAACGACCATTTAATAGCAACCAATTCACAAGCAATTCAAACAATTTAAAATACGTTTATAAATAAACGTGACCAATGGGGTAAATTACCTCCATTGGATCCAATCTTTAAAATAATGATTTAGTATTTCACTTAAATTAAACAACGGTTTAGTTTCATTGGTTAAATCAACAAATAAATATATAATTAGCGAACAGTCAAACATAAGCAACCAGAGCACACAAAATAAAAACCCAATTTATATAAAATATAAATGGGAAGACCTGAGTGAGTTTAACTCACCTTGATTCCGTTTTCCGCTGGAGCGGTTCGGCTACAGTCAAATTAAACAACTTTTAATTTAATTATAAACCTAGCTGTCTCCATCTCTGTCCAACATGGTTCCACTATGTAATACTTGTCAATACAGTTCCAGAATGTAAGGTTTTTTTCCAAGTTCCAATGTCCCTTGTTTGATCCAATTCTGTCAATGTACGTACAAATTATAAATATTATAATTATATGTTAACTTTATTAATAAATTAATTTCGTTAAATCTCTTTTCAAATTGTACTAATTACTTTTGTTATCAACAGTAACTAGCCTCTCTTCTATGTGCTTTGTTCTGAACAATTTCACCAAGCCTATCATGATCTAAAAACCCCCACTTCACCATGATCTTATACCTGTTCAAGACCAATATACTTTAATTTAACTTAATGATATTCCTAATTTAATTAAACAATTAATTTACCTAAGAAAAATCAGTACCAGGTGGATTACCCTCTTTCACGCCTCCCCTCTCTTCTGTATAATCCCACATGCATGCCCCCTTTTTATTTTTATCTTTTCCTTTTTTTTATTTGTTTAAGGGGCCGAAAGCCCAACACCTTGAATGGACCGCGCACCCTTTCTCTCTTCTCCACTACATTATTGTTGTCCCAATACTTCTTCCCCAACAGTTATTATCTCCTTCCCAAAACAAATTCCAACACTATAGTACATTTCCTTTTCCTTGCTGCCACGCAACCATCCCCTTCCACCATTCATTTTCTTCTACCTAAATATGACACTACTCCTTTTCGAGCAGGCCATAAAACCACACTACCTTGTTCAGCTCACATATCCAAACGCCTATCGTCTTTTCCTGTTGCTTCACCGAACCAAATATGCGCTTCTCCCTTCTGTACCTAGCTCCAACACTCACACAATTCTCCTTAAAACCACTGAGCCCCTCTCTCTTGTTCTAACACTTCACGTTTTTATTTTATTTTTTTATTTTTATTTTCTATTTACCATCCATGCTCCGCCTACCCCATCAACTTGCAACTGCTCTGACCGACTCCTCCTCCAACGAATGCGCCACCCAATATCACACCGTACCCCATCTGCTCACGTGCAGTACTCCCCACTTGTTCTTTGTTGAGGCCTTTGGCTAAATTCAATGGTTGTGGAGATCTAAGTTACTTAGTAGATGGGGATATATTGCTCTTGCTGTGAAAACTAAGGGTAGATTTTCATTTGTTTGCTGGTGGTTTTATAGTCTTACGGTTGCTCTGCATACAAGAAAGAGAAATGGAGTGATAGGTATTTATAGACAAAAAAATGGGATGGATGAGAACAACGTCATTCAGCTACATACAACGTAGGGTGATATTTTGCAAATGTAGCTGCATAGTAGAGTTAGAGAAGAGGGTAGCATCAGTTGTTTCATCAACCGAAAGAAAGAAAGAAAGGATGTGTAGGAAATGAAAATATAGGCTGTAGACATCTAAAAGGGTAGCTGTGTCTTCTCATTTCATGGCTGGAGGATTTGATTAGCATGTGCAATCTTGGAGACTCGTTTCTTGGATAAGAGCTATTTAAGTAGCCTTAGTGCGTGATTTGGATGTTTGGATGGAAAAAGACGTGTGCATCGCAGAAAATGAAAAGCAAATACAATGTAGCTGCGTTCTCTTCCATTGCTCTTTGATTTTGATGGTATAGCTGTGTATGTAATTTCATGTCAATAGCATTTTTAGCTTAGGGTACCGGCATACTAGCGTGTGTTTTCATTTCTTATTTTGTACATGGGTGGGTAGGTCTGCTTGTACTAGTCTGCCTGAAATATACTTGACAGTACAATCTGTGGTGATAAGAAGGGCCATCTTACTTTGCGTTGAAGGGAAAGTTTGTAATATATATTTTTATTTTACTTTCCTTTGGGTATGTCCATTTTCATATGGTTGTTTAATTTTAATCTACCATTTTTCTCCGCTAACATCAATATACGCACCTCCATATCTGATCTTCAAATGCAAAGAACTGGAAGAACTACTACGTCTAGACATTACGGTTCCAATGAAATTTGTTTGATGGAGTTCCGACTCCATTTGTACAACGATGTTATTCTAGTTCCAATATATTTATCGGTTTACGTTTTAATTTTGCCTACCGATAAAATAACTCCAATTGGCTCCGAACTGGAAATATAGCGATAACTAACTATACGTGTTCCAATGAAATTCATTTCGTCGAAAACGGAGATCGTTTGGAAAACAGCTATTTCTAACGCTTATATAATATCGATTTAATATAAATAGAATACAAGACAATTAAATTAAATAATAATTTTTATTATTGAATATATTCAAATAATTTGCTAAATAACTTCAGATATAACCCAACATGGATTTACAACTCAACAATAATATATTTGAGTTAAACCACATCCAAATTATATAAAAATCCTTTTAAATAAACGTTATAATTTATAAACGATTTCCATAATGACTATTTTAAAAATTGATTTGGACATAAATAACAAACTATAACACGAAATCTGAATTTTTCTCTTTCATATAAAAATTATAAACAACACGAATCTGTTTCTTGTTTCATAGAAATCCGACTTATATCGGATCATGTGTGTTTAGTTGAAGTTCAAAACCCAATATAACGAACTACCGCGCCATTTCGAGCTCGATTTATATTTATATAAATATATAACGTTCAAACTTCTTTTTAATAACGAATTAAATAATAAAATCCATTAGTATTCCAAATAAAATATTTAAAATAATAAATTAAATTAAATATTTGACTGCCAAAAATACGGGTCGTTACATTCTTCCCCCTTTAAAAAAATTTCGTCCCCGAAATTGTTAAGGTAAGAAAAATGCTACAAATCCCGTTAATTTCCAAATCCAACTTATTTTAAATCAAAAACCAATTTAATATCATAAATAAATATTTTCAAAAATATCAAAAAATTTCTAACACTTTAAATTCTCGGAAAAATTCAGCAGAGTCTCCCCTGTACGGGGTGACATCTGCGATATCGTAGGAAAAAATAATATATACATCGACCCACACGGTCGGAAAACAAAAATCAAAACCCAAAATTTTATATTTTCGCGTCGGAGTACCATTTACGAGCGCTATTGAGCATAATTGCTCAATTCATATGCGATTTACCCAACCAATATCAATCTGCCTAGCCATCTTCCACCTGTACTTAACTCAATTCACATATAAGTAATAAATATATGAAATTCTAAAGTAAAGTTTCACTAATCAGCAAGTATAACTACACCAATTCCAAAATCAGCCAGATAGCATCAATTCATCTTCAAATACAGGATTAAACCACAAATTTTAATTCATATACAGTTTCATTCTAGTTTAATTATACCAGAAATTATTCTTTAGTTTATAATTCATTTAGCTCCGTTAAATTGGTGATTATTCCAATCAAACAAACTATCATCCAATAACAAGCAATTCGTAATCAACGACCAATACACAACCAAATCAATTGAATTTACATTCAATATTAATATTTTATTTTGGTTTCACATATTTGAACATCAATCGATTAATATTCGATTGATTATTATTTATTCAAATTTCAAATTTATTTAATTTAAATTCAATATCATTCTTACTTAAATTACACTTGACCAATTTAAATTTCAATTCAAAATTTCAATCCAATTCGAATTCCATCCAAATCAATCAAACACGCTAATATCTCAATAATTTGACAAAATTATTTCTTTTCTATAAAAAATATAATTTTGGGTAAAAGTATTTCATTTACCCCCTTTACAAAACCATATTGTATCCATTGCCAGTTCAATGCTTCTCAACGCTTGAACTGATCAACCGACACAATACAAAACATTTGTATATAAAATTTACAAATACGCTCTCATATATATATATATATATATATATATACTCAATCTCGATCTAGGGTAGCAGTCTCTATTGAGTTACACCACAGAGCCAAGGTTATTAACAAACCAATAGCTCTGATAACACGGTAACGAACCAAGGATTTTCGGCCTCGAAAATCGACATAAATACATTTACTGTAACTTATGCCGACCTTCCAAACACCGAAAACACTGGAACGTTATTAGAAAGAATATTAGAGGGTGAGATAAGAAAGAAAGAAATATTAGAATAGAAGAAGAAGAAGAAGAACCAACACAACACAGAGTCTCACATCGCAGCGGAACAAAATATAATACAGATTAAATCTTCACTGAGAGCTTTAATAATACTTACAATATCAGAGTACATCACACATCTGGACAGTTATAATAACATGTCTCATACACAACACACAGCGGAATAAATACTATATATAATACGTCTAAACTCTTCCAGCTCGTCTCTTCACAACATTCAATACCCCGAACCTGTACAACCCGGTCTAACCCGAGCATTTACAAAACACCAGGTCAGTCTGGTGAACCAGAGTGAGAAAAACACGAAAAAGGGTTTAAGGGAATCATCCAACTTGATTCTAAAGTCCAAAATCTTTTTGAAAGAAAAGGATAATCGTAAGACTTAATCCACACATAAATACGGACGGTTTTTACCTTACGATAACGCAAAACATTTTTGAAATCAATATCTTCTCTGATATTATAATAGTGTCTAAATACAAATAAATATCAATCTAGTGGAATGCTTGCATCTCACGCCCCCCCATATATATAGTATACAATCAAAACCGCGGGCGCTTATTGGAGATTGGATTCCAACTATGACAAGGTATGGGACCATCTGCTGTTAGTGTATCTCTAGAGGGGAATACACTGGCTTCAACAAGAACGTCTTGCAACCCGACCCACATATGACCGACCACTCATTTTGCTTGAGTGTATCGAATGTATATCACCAACGGTTGGGCTCAAACCACCGTTTCCCAAAAGGGACAGCATCGAAATAGATTAAAGAATAAAATGAAAATTCTCTACATAAGTGATTATACACCCTAATGGGAGCGACCCATATAGCCATGCTGCCTACCCCATTTTTGTCATTTCCCGGTTGATGAGGCTTGAGGTCAGAATTTACTTTCAGAACATCTGGTCACCATTCACTTTGAATGCCACATCGTCAGATCCATCAGATATCACTAATTGACGTCCGCAAAAATACTCTAGTTATTTGGCTAGAGAAAAACCATTTCTCCGCCATCAACTATAGTACGTTTGAAGAAATCAACATACGTAATTCCTTTGGAAATACTATGTCAGACATCCGTCCATACAAGTCATCCAGGAACAGGATGAACCAAAGGTACCCTCCTAGCACATCCAAGGAATCACCCTATAGATCAGTAGCGAGTGTCCTAGCAATCTGTAGATTCCAAACACGATAGAACCACAATTTATCTCTGGTTGCAACATTAGAGATTATTAATAGTTCTTCCGTTTATGAAGATCTACGGTCTTCAATGCTCCATCTCTATCATCTTCTGATATCTTCACGTATTTGTTGGTCAGAATGGTTTTCGAATATAAATTCGATCCCGGTCTTTCCGTACCAACAATCGTATTGGACAGATTTGATAGTCGGTGATTTAACTACCAAAATAAACAGTGATTCATTCATGAAAATCCAAGGAGTTCACTGGTTCAGTATTCAGCATCAGTTAGCCTTTTAATTAAAACAAATGTAAATTTAAAACTCTTAAATATTCGATATTATAAATATAGTTTCCTCTTTCTATTTTATCATAAGATTATTCTTTAAACAAATTCATTTTTATATATCTAGTTTTCTATTTTCACTTTTAAAACATTAGCCACACTATTATCTAATATTGGGGAATCCATTCAACCTATTACTTGCAAAACAACGTTACGAGATATCTTTTTTTTTCATTACTTGACAGCACCCAGTGCTTATTCCTATCGAATAAAACCCAACTTTAACATTTCCTTTCTAACTCAAAAATATCGTTATAATTCACACAATCCCCTTTTATTTCTCTTTTACTTGGAATCATCCCCTTTAAATATATATATTCTCACATTTTCTAGTTTTCTTTACTTCGGATCCCTTGTTATATATTTTCCAAATTTCCACTCAAACATTGCATTATTATTTCACTAATGGAAATAATAAATTATCACTAATCCCTTTTATCATTACAACTAATATCATCCTCAGATAATCTTGAAGTCATTCAAGTTGGGGTATTTTAATTACCTCTCAGACCTTGATCAACAATGTTCTTATCTTCAGATGGATACCAGTTGTAATCCAAAAATCGATACTTCATTCTAATACCAATACAAATTCCCATTTTACTATTTTATTCAAAATACGGTTTCATCCAACCTTCTTATCCCTTTGAAAATCTCCTTCTCGAATATAACATTATTCCTTAATTTAATAATTAAGTAATTCCTTATAAAACACCACTTTTTAACCTTTACCTTTTTAAACAATTTCATTTCATAATTTGTATTTGTTTATCAAATCATATGATCCACATCTTTACCCAAATTCACTTTTACCAATCCCTTTCCAAATCCATTCAACCATTCCCCGCTTTGGAAATCTTATTTCAATTTTCCCCTTTTTACTTAATCTCATTTTTAAGTAACGTTAGTTTAAAATTAACGATATAACACCTCAAACCTCATTTATATAACCCTGGTTTATTATAAACCCTTCTTCTTAATTTCCTTTGACTTAATTCAAATAATTAAGTAATATTTATTTCAAGCTCTTGTAATCGCTTGGAATTCCTTTTTAACTTCGTTATAAAAATTTGGGTTTTAAATATAAAACCTATTCATACACCCCTTTCACCATTCAACTGGATTTCATTTCAACTTCAATTACTTTTTAAATGAATTTCCATATAAAAGTAATTTCCTAAATTATTATTAATTAAAATAATAATTTACTTACTTTAATCATCAACTACTTCAGTGGTTAATTCCTTTATTAACTAAAATAAATAGTAATTCCTTTTTAAAACCTTATTAAAACTAACCAATATTCATTGTACTATTTTATTTAAAATACACTAATTTAATCATTATCCCCAATTTAAAATGGTCGATTTAGCCACTCAAATCACGGTTATCCAATTCCAATTTGTTCTCCCTTTAAATTAATTAATGATATAATTAATTTAAATAATTCCATTTAATTATTTCTTAACAAAACAAATTATCGAATTTTTAAATCGTTAGATTAATTTCCTAATCCCATATTTATAAATCTGATTTACATTAGAATTAACTATATAAAATCAATTAATAATTAATTATAAATTCGAAAAATAAATAATAAATATTTATTTCATTTTTATAAACTTATTTTAAATATAATTTAATTCAAAACCTATATCCAGTTATAAAAATAATTTTTATAACTTCATCTCTATCGATCTGCCTGACCGTAAATCAACATTTATAAAACAATTGATTTTATAGGCCATATGTTGCCAAATACTCAACCAATACCGCCCATTGGTTTAAACTAAACAGATGTTGAATTTTCAGTCAACAATCAACAATCAAATCAGTCATCCCACCAGATTAGTTCATATATGCTAATATGAAAATAGTTAATATCTTTGAGGAATCCCGTTGGATCCCTCCAACTTGTTCTTCCCTGTATCCAAAATGGTTATCTCAAACCAGATCATTCAATTTCATTTAACTGATGACAATAAATAACGAGCATTTAACAGCAACCAATTCACAAGCAATTCAAACAATTTAAAACACGTTTATAAATAAACGTGACCAATGGGGTAAATTACTTCCATTGGATCCAATCGTTAAAATAACGATTTATTATTTCATTGAAATTAAACAACGGTTTAATTTCATCGGTTAAATGAACAGATAAATATATAATTAGCAAACAGTCAATCATAAGCAACCAGAGCACACAAAATAAAAACCCAATTTATATAAAATATAAATAGGAAGAACTGAGTGAGTTTAACTCACCTTGATTCCGTTCTCCGCTGGAGCTGTTCGGCCACAGTCAATTTAAACAACGTTTAATTTAACTATAAATCTAGTTGTCCCCATCTCTGTCCAACATTGTTCCACTATGTAATACTTGTCAATACAGTTCCAGAATGCAAGGTTTGTTTCCAGGTTCCAATGTCCCTTGTTTGATCCAATTCTGTCAATGTATGTACAAATTATAAATATTATAATTATATGTTAACTTTATTAATAAATTAATTTCATTAAATCCCTTTTCAAATTTTACTAATTACTTTTGTTATCAACAGTAACCAGCCTCTCTTCTATGTGCTTTGTTCTGAAAAATTTCACCAAGCCTCTCATGATCTAAAAACCCCCCACTTCACCATGATCTTATACTTGTTCAAGACCGATATACTTTAATTTAACTTAATGAAATTCCTAATTTAATTAAACAATTAAGTTACCTAAGAAAAATCAGTACCAGGTGGATTACCCTCTTTCACGCCTCCCCTCTCTTCTGTATAATCCCACACACAGGCCCTTTTTTTTATCTTTTTCTTTTATATGTTTAAGGGCCGAAAGCCCAACACCTTGAATGGCCTGCGCACCCTTCCTATCTTCTCCACTACATTACTACTATCCCTATACTTCTTCCCCAACAGTTTCATCAACTGAAAGAAAGAAAGGATGGGTAGGAAATGAAAATATAGCGTGTAGAAATCTAAAAGGGTAGCTGTGTCCTCTCATTTCATGGCTGGAGGATTTGATTAGCATGCGCGATCTTGGAGACTCGTTTCTTGGATAGGAGCTATTTAAGTAGCCTTAGTGCGTGATTTGGATGTTTGGATGGAAAAAGACATGTGCATCGCAGAAAATGAAAAGTAAATACAATGTAGTTATGTTCTCTACCATTGCTGTTTGATTTTGATGGTATAGCCGTGTATGTAATTTCATGTCAATAGCATTTTTAGCTTAGGGTACCGGCACACCAACGTGTGTATTCATTTCTTATTTTGTACATGGGTGGGTAGGTCTGCTTGTACTATATACTTGACAGTACAATCTGTGGTGATAAGGAGGGCCATCTTACTTTGCGTTGAAGGGAAAGTTTGTAATATATATTTTTATTTTACTTTCCTTTGGGTACGTACATTTTCATATGGTTGTTTAATTTTAATCTACCATTTTTCTCTGCTAACGTCAATATACGCACCTCCATATCTGATCTTCAAATGCAAAGGAACTGGACGAACTGCTACGTCTAGACGTTATGGTTCCAATGAAATTTGTTTGATGGAGTTCCGACTCCGTTTATGCAACGATGTTATTCTAGTTCCAATATATTTATCGGTTTACATTTTAGTTTTGCCTACCGATAAAATAACTCCAATTGGCTCCGAACTGGAAATATAGCGATAACTAACTATACGTATTCCAATAAAATTCATTTCGTCGAAAACGGAGATCGTTTGGAAAACTTGTATTTCTAACGCTTATATAATATCGATTTAATATAAATAGATTACAAAATAATTAAATTAATAATTTTTATTATCGAATATATTCAAATAAATTACTAAATAGCTTCAAATATAACCCAACATGGATTTACAACTCAACAATAATATATTTGAGTTAAACTGCGTCCAAATTATATAAAAATCCTTTTAAATAAATATTATAATTTATAAACGATTTCCATAGCGACTATTTTAAAAATTGATTCGGAAATAAAAAACAAACTATAACACGAAATCTAAATTTTTCTCTTTCATATGAAAATTATAACCAACACTATTCCAACGTTTCTTGTTTCATAGAAATCCGACTTATATCGGATCATGTGTATTTAGGATAAGTTCAAAACCCAATATAACGAACTACCGCGCAATTTCGAGCTCGAATTATATTTATATAAATATATAATGTTCAAACTTCTTTTTAATAACGAATTAAATAATAAAATCCATTAATACTCCAAATAAATTATTTAAAATAATAAATTAAATTAAATATTTGACTGCCAAAAATACGGGTCGTTACACTTTCGGCTAGGATTTCTGTTACCCCCTTCGGCTAGGATATCTGTTACCCCCTTTCGGCTAGGATTTCTATTTATACTCGTCCTTCCAACTATTTGCTTCATCATGGGAGGTGGATACTAATTCTTCTCATTGAGTTTTTGTTCGATTTAAAGAATTCTTATCCCGCACCTAACAAGGTGCCTCTTTTGGGACTAACAATTTTCATCGTCGGACAAATTTGATACTATATTTGTATTTTCCTCAAAGCTTGATGCCAACCCCTTCAATGGATGCTTGCTAAGAGTTTGGCGTGTTTCATAGTGAAAAGTGCAGCTTCCTGACTTGCTGTTTGTTTATCATGCTTTTCACTATTTGCCCCAGAACAACTTATCCTCTTGAAGCAATATGCTTATTTAGCATGATGTTTCCAGTCTTCAAGTTGCTTTGCATGGATGTGCTCTGGGAAGCCTTCCATTATGGTTTAATTTGAGATGAGCGATTGCTTTTACTATGGCTACAATTAAGAAATTGGCTTTTAGTATGGTCTTACAATTATGTCATTTAGGTAAGCACATAACTTTTTGATTTATACAACTTTTGTTTAAAACAACATAAGTGAATCATCTTTTACTGCTTTCAAGAATATCGCGAGTAAAATAGCAAAGTAAAATGACTATTGATTCTTAAGTAGTAAAGTAATGGAGGTTGCTTATTCAGAACCACCGTAATTAGGACGCTGACTACTGATCCTCAAGTAAATGCTGGCCTTGGATCGGTTTGGGCAATCTACTCATTACTTATTACCCCTTGCGTGTGGAGAGTTGGAGCAGTGTTCATGGACTTGTACATATTTTTGTAAATGATTCTTCCTGATCAGCTCCTTGATTAATGATTTTAAATGCCTACAATCATTTGTGTCGTGCCCTGGCTAGTTATGAAATTGACAAAACCTTCCTAACCTTAGAGAAACATCTTTGACTTGCATTTGTTTTGGGATTGGATACTTCTCGGTATCCTTAGTTGCCATGAAGATATTCTTTATGATGTCATTAAGGGGAGTGAACTCAGAATTCTTAAAAAAGCGTAGCTTCTTCTTATTCCGGTTATCTTTTCTTTCGTTGCTCCTCTTCCGACTAACAAAACTACCTTGCGCACTACCTTTCCTCTTTAGCTGTTCACACACTGATTTCTTTTTAATGCTCATATATTTTTCAGCTTTATTGAGTATCTGTTCGAGTGTACTTGGTTTCTTTTTCTTAATCCATCGTCCTAACTTGGTCTTTTTACATATGGCCCCTTCAAAGCCATCAGAACTAGTTGTGGCTCATAATTTTCAGTTTCAGCCACTCCCATATTAAAGCGGGTGAGAAAATCTTTAACGGACTCTCCTGGTCTTTGTTGTATTTCACTTAGCTCCATGACATCCCGGATTCTGGCTACTTGGAATCTGAATTGCTTACTGAATAATTTGGCCAAGGTAGCGAAGTCATCTACAGACTTTGGCAGCAACTTTGTGAACCAAAGTTAGGCCACCCCCTCTAAATAAATCGGAAAGTATAGGCATTTGATCTCGTCGGTGGCGCGCGCCCCATCCATACGTTAATCATATTTGCATAGGAATACATTGGGATTGCTTGTCCCTTTTTGGAATTGCAATGTTGGAGGTTTGAATTCCTGTGGATATATAGCCATTTTGATTCTTTTGGTGAGTGGGGTCTTAGTAGGAGAAAATCCCCACTCCTTTCGATTATCCTCTTGTTTCATGCCCTCCTTCACAATTCTACATGCCATTCCTAAAATATTTTCTTGCTCTTTGCTCTAATCCATGAAATAAGCGCCTTCCTCCTCGCCAGATTCTCGTCTAGGCATGTAATTACAATCTGGAGACAGGGGATATGGGGTTTCTTTCGAGAGGAATGCTCCTTTCATGGGACCACCCAACTGTTAAGAGGTTGTATCATCAGAATAATTACACATAGGTGCTTTAGATTTTCCGCGGTCCAGATTAGCATGATATGTAGCTTCGTGGATAGAATTTCCCTTTTTTGCGCTTGAAGTAGAGGATTCTGTATCGTGGGCTTGACTTGTTCGAGCGGGTAAAAAACAAGTGGCACTTAACGTGGCTTTTGTAGTAGCGGCTTGAATAGCAAACATCGACTCAAGTTTCTTCATCATTGCATCGTTTGCAATGATTATTTGACTCGTCGGTCCCGCTATCGCTTCTTCCAATTCTCTTTTGGTTATAGCTACCTCGACTCTTGACGATTCTCCTATCTCGAAACGAGTGGTGGGTGATGTGACAGTATTAGTATTGTCGGTGAGGTCATCGACTTCGCGAATGACTTCCTTTGGTATACCCATGGTTTCAAGCAAAGTTTTCTAAGAAGGTCTTGTTGGATTTCAACAGGGAAAGATGCAAATACGCCCCCACGGTGGGCGCCAAAATGTTTGCTCCAAAAATGGTTCAAACACCTAAGGTACGAGAGTTGTATTTCATCAATATGGTTAGAAAATGAATGGAGCCGCACTCAACAACAATTGAAAGTAAAAATGAAAAGGAAACAAAAGGGAGACGAGGTTTTAGAGTGGTTCATCCTTGTGTTAGGCCTACATCCACTGTGAATGGAGTTTGCATTATCATGACAATAGTTAAAGAACGCATAAACTCTCCTTACTCATACATCCTCTTACTCTCTCAATATATTATCACTTTTTACATACAGATCTTGTTTAAGTTCACGAGGTTCAATGAAAGAATGGCGGAATCTATGGAGGAGAAGGATGGATAAGCGTCGAAGGAGGAGGCTGTCTTCGATCTTTTGCACTTATAGGATTTTAATGGGCGCCATGGCCAAGTGAATGAAATATCTTCGGACGGAGATGATGATCATGGTAGAAATGTTTTTGGAATGGCCGAGGACGGAATTTAGCAGCACTTCGTGGTGGCTAGAAGTCCCCCCTTTCCAGTGGCAGCCATGGCCTATTTATAGGTGAGCCTCCCTTCAAGAAATGAATTGGAGTTCTGCTTTGTTGGCTACATATTGCATGTCTTATTAATCACGAACATGCCACTGCTTAGTTGTAAACAACTGGTGACAGTTGTTTCTAGCTGTCATGTGCGAGCGACTTCGTAGGAGCGAGTGGTGACGTAGGAACGAGTGACGTATCATCATGTTTAGGCCTTTCATAATATGGCTTGCATACATCATCTGATTGGAGCGCTTATATCTGATGATAAACGAGCGGTTGATCAAAAACTGTAGAGTTGATATACGTGTGATCGCTCAAATTGTAGTGTTAGTGACAGATCAGGGAATGAGCCAGAGTCCGAGGTTGTAATTCTACGAGCGGATGTGAGGTCCATGGGTGGTTCCGTGGTCGAACGTCTGCAAAATAGATCATGTGATTGAAACCAATTCCCTTCTTTATCTTGTGCGACTGATTTCCTTGATGCAAGAATAAACGACTTTCTTGATATGGGCAATCTCTGCAGAATGTGCGGGCCTCACTGTCCTTAGGCATTACCACTCTTGGTGCACGACCTCTCCGTATAGTTGTGCTGCACTTTATGACCAACCCCTGCTCTCGTGCTTGAGCCGTGGTCCATGTTTGACCTTGCTGTGTATGAATGACCTTGGTTGAGGCATGCGTGCACGAACCTTGTGAATGCTCGTTCTATGGTTCTAATATGGACTTAATTATTCAATGTACATATGATCCTTAAGGGATAAACAGGGTAAAGCATGAAGTTTGGAAATATTATAAAAGTCAAGGGAAATACTATGCTAATCATCATATTTGTGAATATTTTACCAAGTCAAACTTATAAAGAAGGAGATGTATCATCACAAAAAGTGTAATGCCGAATATACGAAGGCAAACAAACTTCTTACGACAACCAATAGAGCTTTTAATTGAGCTCTCAAGTCCCAGGTTGATTTAGTTGATGAGGTTGACATCATAAGGGAAACAGAGGTAACACTTAAGAATATGCTTCAAATTTCTATAAAACACCTTTCGGATCTCGCTTTGTCATAAAATTTAACAGAGAAACTTCAAAATTTATGAACTTTCTTTTCTTTTTCATACTTGTTTTTGTATAAACCATTTATTCATACTGTTAACCGAAACCTTCCTTTAAGTAGACATGGTGAAAGGAGGTCGAAGCAATGGAGGAAGCCTTCTAAAGAATCAGGGAAAAGACAATTGCGTTAAAAGTATCCATAGTAAAGACTTCCAGATAAATCAAGGGGTTCGTGCAATAGTCAAAAGAATTTCTTCCATTAAACAAGGCAACAACAGAGATACAGGCTTCAGGTACATTGAAGAAAAGCCCCTTCTGGTAATATCGAAGGACATGTCTTTCTGAATATATGTTCTGGAACTAGATAGCAAAGCATAAGATTTGAAACACTCAAAAGAAGGAGGTTCCAGATAGTTATACATCAGAAAATAACCCCATGTTCAGTGAAAGGCTCATCAAGTTGAAGGGCATTTCGTTCTGGGATGAGCAGGCATCACATGTCAAAAGCTTGCGTGAATATATCCCTCCTGGTACAATCAGACCTGCTTCTTAGAAGATGTAACCCATAAGTACTATAAAAACAATCCACTTTCCGACAAATGTGCCTTCGTAAAGCTCTCAGGACTGCCTCCGAAAGCATCTGGACGAAGCCTATCAAGCGAGAGAAGGTCAAGCCACTCCTATAAGTATGACCTCATGGATCCATAATCGAGATAAAAAATTCATTCCAAAATCTGTAATCACAAATTATGGAGAATAACCCTAATTTCAAAATTGAATTGGGAATTTCTCTTTTCTGTAATCTTTTTTGACAGTTCATAATAAATGAAGGAGAATTAAGGATCTTAACTTATAAAGTTTAATTTTAAGACAAAGGGCTTAATCATTTTTGGCTGTTAGCTAGTTTAATAACCGATTGTACATGATCTAATCTTCCAATTTCTTATTCTTATCCGAAACCATGTTACAAAACACACAAGGAGGTGCAATGAATCTAGGGCCGACAGTAGTAAAATCCAATCCAAAAGGAGTAGGGAGAGCTACTACTAATGAAACATGATTCCCTTAATTAGATACCATTAATTTCCTCTCCTCTTTGTTGGATTCTGCAACATAAGATTCTATATTTACTAAGTTCTAAAATAGAGCCTTCCTAATAGAATCATCGATACATCGAAAGGAAAAGGGTTTGCCACTATCTAAGGTTTTGGTCATACTTGACACATGAGATCTTAGCCTCGTGCGCCTTCAGCAACCTAGGATCGAAAAGATGAAAATGTCTATTTACCTCAAACGAAGGCTTCCAAGGATATCGAAAGCTAAATACAGGACCTTTCCGAAATTATTAATATATAATAGGACCAATACGTAAGCCTTTGCTTTCAGTATTTTTTTACCGATTATAGACTTCATTTTTCTTATAACTTATTTACTTGAGCATGTCTTGGTATGTGTGGATTTACCCGCTTACCTTTCTCTTAATAAACATAATAAATCAAAATCTATATCTGCATATTGAAATAATAAAAACCTTGAAACCTTCTTCTAGAAATGATTAGTTTTTACGAAGCCTTCTTTAGCTTAATAAACGATTTGAAATCGCAATTTGGATACAGAAATTTAGAAACCATCTTCTAAAATAATTAATATAAATGAAGCCTACTTCGGCTAATAGAAGGTATGAAACTCAGATTCAAGTATAGTAATCTAGAAGTAATTAATATAAACCAAGTCATCTTCGGCTTATAAAAGACCCGAAACCCATATTCAAGCAATAATAAAAAATAATAAAAGTCCAGAAATCTTCTTTTGAAAATAAGTAATATAAATGAAGACACCTTCGGCATATAAAAGATGTGAGACCCAGATTCGGGTATAGAAATCCAGATACCATCTTCTAGAAATAATAGACATAAACAAAGTCACCTTTGTCTTTTAGAAGATTCGAAACCCAAATTCGGGTATTATAATAATAGAAATCCAATAATCTTCTTCTAGAATTAACTGATAATGAAGAAGCCTCCTTTAACTAACAGAAAACCCTAAACCCTTATTTGGGTATTAAAATAATAGAAATCCAGAGATCTTTTTATAGAAATAATATATATGAAAATGCTTTCGATTTTGGTACATTTTTTCCACATTTCTGTCTTTTTCTAAAGATAAGGCTAGGCATGCTTTAAGTTCTCCTTTTGAGCATTCATTTCCTTCAACGGGACGAGGCATAAGTAAATGCAGGGCGTTCTCATTCAAATGCATGGCTTATTCTAAAAAGAACAGAGGCAGAATGTGCTACATTCGGAGCCGAGCGCATGCCCCTAGGCTTACGCATCCGTCCTTCAAGAGGAGCCTTGAATGCATCAAGGTGAAACATCCCACCTCCGTTAAGGTCACTCACAAAGGGAATGCCTTAATTTTGGTGGAGGTTTATAAGTAAAATAGGGGAGCCTTGAACAGAGCCTGACTGAGCTGAGCTGTTTCCTCCCTGTGGACCTGGGGGGGGGGGACGAAAGAAAGAAGACGAAAAGAAAATAGGGTCAGACATAAAGCCTGAGTAAATCTAGTAACTCTTCAGTATGTGAATAAGAAAAGGGCATGATAGATATATATACTGAAAATAGGATAGTGTTACAAGCTAAGGGGGTGTCGAATGTACTATCGCACCCATACTATATCTCTGCATCTACTTGAGTTTACTCTAACTGGCACCCTATGGTGAGGGTAAAGTGACCCCCAACTTTATTTAAAGATCGGCTCCTACTCGCGTTAACATGTGTCATACGGCCCCCAAGGATTGTAGATACCTATGCTGGTCCCACCATGGGGTGTATCAAGACCCATGGTGGTGGCCCCGACACAAATTCTAAAAGGCATAGGTTATACAACTGGTGTCCCCGGTGCCCTGGTTGTCTGCTCCGAAGTGTGTGCACGCCCATACCCCGTTAGACCTGCACTGTGCACCCACCGCCGTCGTTTGACCGCTTACAATCAGCCCAGTAATCGTGCCCCACCCTGCCTAGTTTCAGGGTAACGTTGATACCTAAATTGGGTTACTGCTGAAACGGGTCCCTCGTTACCAGGATTTTCTAGTCAAACATGTTAAGTGGTTAAGTGTCTGTATTTACCTAACCCCCACCCATCAATTCGTGTTAACATGTCGAATTTGGTTAAGTGTTATAGTTGACTTAACCCTACCACCTGTCCTTAGCCTCTTAGGAGCACCAGACCACTCACATTAGACAGGTATTGCTATGGTTACTGGATATGCCGGTCGGTTCTGGGCAGGTATACACCGTAGCTCAGTCTAACCTCGGGTCTTTATTGGGCTCAATGCTTAACCACATTGGATAGGTATTGTTGTGACTACTGGACAGCCGGGCGGTTCCGGGTAGGTTTACATCACAACTCAATCCAACCTCGGGTTAAGCATGTCGTGTTTTCTAAATTTACATATTTTATTATTTCTCAAATACATATATGTAAATGTCATATCTTTTATTTTTGGGTATAACAATTCATACCGCTTTAAATGTCATTGGCATGTGCCAAACATGCCAACATATGTTTTCATGTTTTACACCCAACGTCATTACCCCCGTTTATACGTTCGCAACGTTATAACAAATGTTGGGCTTGACACAATTTAGCCCAACTTTATAAGCGTAAGAAAAAGGGGAAATCAAGAACATGTAATATTCGACAACATATAAGGGTGTGTGGCGCATGAACTTGCAATTTAGCGATACTAACATAAATGATGGGTCATGTGAACTTGCATTCAAATCAAAGTACAACTAAGTAGGTGACATATGAAAGGGCATAGTTTAAGCTTACACAGCTTGTGTTTAAATATGTTTAACTTGGCATAATGTCAAACACAAAACTAGCATGATGTATATTCACCAAAAGGTCCAATTATAACATTTAATCACATAGCCTATTTCAACATGAACTTGCATAGTTTTTGAAACACAAGCGATACTTAACATAGATCCAATTATACTTGCAAATAAACATGGAAATGATAACATAGGCTTTGGGTCATGTAGGCATAAAAGGTTTCAAGTCTAAATCATGTTTACATAAACTTTAGGCCATGTAGGCATAAAAGGTTTCAAGTCTAAATCATGTTCACATAAACTCTAATTTAGACTAAGGGAATATACATAGTCCATGCCATCGACATATACATAAAAGGATCAATTTCTAATTTTTGCCACAAACTTGCAAGTGCCATTGTTTTCATATACAATTATTCAATAGGCTTGCATCAATCAATTTATGCCACAAACGTCAATACACAAGTCATGACAGAATCATCACAATACATAGAATTTTATACAATATAATAACACAATTCTATTTTCATTCACATCGAATCACATCGCAATTCTTATTCATATTCTGAAAGGTCACTATACTTACAACGAATGCAGAATCTTGAATTCTGGATTCTGAATTTTGAAATTGAAATGCGCTCCTTTGGGTAGACTAACGTTGCGTTGAAAACTTTTGATTTAAACTTTAAATCTTCTTCTTAGTTTGATTCGTCTCTAGGCTTTTCTCTTGGCGGCTATGTTCAATTCCTCCCTAGCAGCATGACGACTCCTTTCTCATATTTTTGTGTGAATTTTCAGTTGAGAGTTAGGGTGTATTTATAGATTTTTAATTTGTTTTGAGCCGTCAGATGAAGATAGGAGGAATCTAGGCCATTCAAAATTCAGAGAGCCAATCAAGAGGTGACACGTCAACCCTAGTGACACACAGGGCCTCAGAAATTCGAGCCAGAGCCAGACCTGGCTAGCCAGGTCAACACCCAGGTCGACACTATGGTCGACCTGGGGGGGACCAGGTCGACACTATGGTCGACCCTATGGTCGACCTGGTCTCTGGGCGGGAATTTTCCCGCCCAGCCCAGTTTGAACCTGAAATTCGAAATTTTGAAATTAAACTGAGCTGTTTGAATTTAAATTTGATTCTGAAACTTCCGAAGGCCATAACTCCTTCATACGGAGTCCGATTCACGCAAACTCGGACTCTATCTTAAGCAGAATTCTGAGACGAACGCAATGGCGTAACCCGTTTCCCTTAATTCTTTCATTTAGAATTAATTATACTTTAATTTGTGAAGCTTAGCGTTATAGAATTCACGGGGTGTTACATTCTCCCCCCCCCCCTTTAAAAGGATTTCGTCCCCGAAATCTTTAAGTTAGGAAGAATGTATATCCTACCATCCAACAGTCCATCTACTCAACCAACAAACACATGCATCCACTGTCTTTAAAAGACTTCTAATGCTTCGTGATCATATGCATAGTGAGTGCATATGTCCTTATCTAATGCAGAAATCAGGCGGTCTACTGATTCAGTTGACCTCCTTAATGCGAATTATGTAAGTGTCATGAATCCATTATGTATGCAAATTTTTCCTACTCATAATTCTACATGAGTGCACAACTATTCATACAAATGCGACAACCATATGACAGCATATCAAGTTTCAACCATATACAAATGAGAATACACATATGCAATATGAAGTGACTGAGCCGATCTATAACCTAGGGTGTGTGTGTATATGCATCCACGAGAAACCACTAGCAACCATTTGCAGCCATCATCCATAACATGTTTTCAAATACATGTTTGCATCCATTTGTTTTCAACCTAAGGAGTTAGGAAAAGGACCGAGGAGATATACCTAAAAGATAGATAAAGCATAACTTAAGGAAAAAGAGAGAGATCAAAGATGTACCCTCAAAAAGAAGAGGGTAGGAAGCGCGTATTCTGTCCTTAGTTTCCCAAGTCGCGTCTTCCTCGGCGTCGCTCCACTGAACTTTAACGAGTTTGACTTCGCGGTTGCGTAGCTTTTTCACTTCCGTTCCTAAGATGCGGGTTGGAATTCTCCTCACAGTTGCTTCACGTTCCACTTCGGCTTCTTCTAGAATGCTAGGTTCCACCACTTCCGCTGACTCATGCAAACACTTCCGGTGGTGAGAAACATGAAAGACGTTGTGAACTCCGGCCAGTCTCTCGGGTAGCTCTAATCTATAGGCCATCTTTCCAACCTTCTCGATGATAGGGAACGGTCCTACAAATCTTGGTGCTAGCTTTCCTGCTGATCCAAAACGAATGACGTTCCTTAAAGGTGATACCTTAAGGAAAACCCTGTCCCCAACCTCAAACTCAAGGTCGGTCCTTCTTTTGTCGGCGTAGGATTTTTGTCGGTCTTGCGCAGTCTTCATTCTCCTATGTATCAAGTTTACTTTCTCCGAAGTCTCTCGAATCATATCTGGTCCAAGTATAAGCTTATCTGTAGACTCGTACCAACAAGTTGGTGATTTTCACGGTCTTCCATACAAGGCTTCGAAGGGCGCCATACCGATGGTAGCTTGGTAGTTGTTATTATAGGCAAATTCCACTAAAGGAAGGTGATCCTCCCACGTCCCTCCAAAGTCGAGAACGCAAAGTCTCAAAAGATCCTCTAAAACTCTATTCACCCTTTTCGTCTGGCCGTCGGTTTGGGGGTGATAAGCCGTGCTCAGATATAACTGTGTGCCTACAGCTTCTTGTAGACTCCGCCAAAACTCGCTTGTGAAGATAGGGTCTCGGTCACTAACAATGCTGGAGGGTATCCCATGGAGTCGAACTATTTCCTTGAGATAAAAAGATGCTAGAGATGCGGCAATCCTTCTACTCTTGATAGGTATGAAGTGGACGCTCTTAGTAAGCCTATCTACTATTACCCAAATGCTAGTGTTGCCTTTTCTCGACCTAGGTAGTCCATCAATGAAGTCCATTGAAATGCTATCCCACTTCCACTGTGGGACCTCTAAAGGATGAAGTAGTCCTCCAGGCTTCTTTTGTTCCGCCTTGACCCGTTGGCAGGTCATGCACTTAAAACGAAATCTGCCATGTCTTGTTTCATGTCGTTCCAAAAGAAAGTCCTTTTTATATCCTTGTACATCTTATCGCCGCCAGGGTGTATGGTCATCTTGGAATGATGTGCTTCTTCGAGAACCTTCTTTGTTAACTCCCTTGCTTGTGGGACGCATAATCTTCCATCTCGCCTCAGCCAACCCTTATCATCGATGGCGTACCTACTCAGGTGACTAGAAATCTCACCCCTAATAAGTTTATCAATCACATCAACAAGCTAAGGGTCTTCACGTTGTGCAGCCCCTATTGAGTCCAAGAGAGTAGGGCGTACTTCGAGAGATGCTAGCAAACCCGGTACAAAATCTGAGGAGGGCCTAAAGTTAAAACTGGCAATATACTCCAAGCTTTGTCTTTCCACAAAGAGAGGGTTTAAGGTCAGTTTCTTACGGCTCAACGCGTCTGCTACTACGTTGCCTTTGCCGGGAGTATAGGAAATTTCAAAATCATACGAGGCAAGAAACTCCATACATCTTTGCTGCCTCAAGTTAAGATCCTTCTGCGAGAAGAGATATTTCAACGATTTATGGTCAGTGTATAATTCGAACTTCTCACCCAGGAGATAATGGCGCCAAGACGATGGCGGCTAACTCAAGATCGTGGGTTGGGTAGTTCTTTTCATGAACTTTTAATTGTCTTCCACCATAAGCTACTACCCTTCCTTCTTGCATTAGAACAGCGCCTAGTCCCGTTCCACATGCATCCGTGTATACCGTGAACATTTTGCTTCCATCTGGCAAAGTCAGAACTGGGGCTGTTGTGAGAGCCCTTTTTAATCGTTGGAAAGAAAACTCGCAATCCAAATCCCAAGTGAACGCCAGGTTCTTCTTTGTTAGCCTTGTGAGTGGGGCTGAGATTTTCGCGAAATCCCTAATAAACTTTCGGTAAAAACCGGCTAGCCCAAGAAAGCTTCGAACTTCGGTTGCATTTCTTGGTGTCTTCCAATCTTGCACTGCCACCACTTTTGCGGGGTCCACAGCCAACCCCTATTTGGACACTATATGCCCCAGAAATCTTACTTCTTTTCTCCAGAAGTGACACTTGGAGAATTTGGCTTTTAGTTGATGAGCTCGAAGAGTTTTCATGATTTCTTTCAGATGCTGGGCATGCTCTTCCTCATTCTTTGAGAAGATTAAGATATCATCTACGAAGACAACCACAAATTTGTTGAGGAATTCTCTGAACACCTTGCTCATTAGGTCTACGAAATAAGCGGGTGCATTTGTCAAGCCGAAAGGCATGACAAGCCACTCGAAGAAACCGTCTGGGGTTCTGAACGCCGTTTTATCAATACTATCTTCAACTACTCTTAGCTGATGGAACCCAGTTGCCAGATCAAGTTGGGAGAAGACCGTTGCACCTACAAGTTGATCAAACAAATCGTCGATTCGGGGAAGAGGGTGCCTATTTTTCTTGTTCAATTTGTTTAACTCCCTATAGTCGACACAAAGGCGAAGCGAACCGTCCGCTTTAGTTGCGAACACCACTGGAGCACCCCATTCCGAAATGCTCCGTCTAATGAACCCCTTTTCGAGAAGTTCTTTAACCTGCTTACTGAGCTCCTTTCTCTCCTTTGGAGCCATGTGTCTAACAGGTAAAGCTACAGGCTTTGCGTTATCCACAAGATATATGCGGAAGTCTATTTCCCGCCTCGGAGGTAAGCCTTTCACCTCCTCAAAGACATCCGGATATTCCCGGACTACTCTCACTGATTGCAAATTCTCATCAGAAGCATCAAGCGACTCTAGATAACTTAGCATAACAGCATTCAAGGATTACAAGAAATTTCTAGAGTGTTACCAAGCCGAGTCAAGAGCCTAACTACTCTTTTCTCACAATCAAGAATGGCACTATTATTGGATAACCATTCCATGCCTAAGATCAAACCATATCCCGAGAAGCCTAAGACAAAGGCATCACAACTAAACTCAACGCTCAGAATAGAGATTTTCAAACCCAAACAAACCATTGACAAGTAAGCGGAGCCCCCAATTGGATTTGAAACTACTAAGGGATCTTCTACCATACTAGTGTCTAGATGCAGAGATTCTACTAAGGCAGAGGAAATAAAAGAGTGTGATGCGCCAGAGTCAAAAAGTGTACGAACTGGATGATCATAAAGATAGACTACACTTTCTACAGAAATATTACTACCTCTTTCTTGCTGAGGTGCCACTAGCGCATGAACCTGACCCCCTAAAGTGGATCCAGCTTTCTGTCCCTGCCCTTTCTTCTTTGGGCAGTCCTTAGCTTGGTGCCCAGTCTCTCCACAATGGAAGCAACCACCCATCTTCGCCTTTCTTTTACGGTAGTCTTTTGATATATGGCCCACAATGCCACATATATTGCACCTTCTCTTCTCACGGGGCTTATTGTTCTTTCCTCCTTTCTTGAAGTCTGTTTTCTTTGCTTGTAGACCCTCTTTCTTCTCTTCCACCTTAACTTCTTTCTTACCGTGATCTTCCTCGTGTAGCAACGCCATGTCCACCAAGCTTTCATAAGTCGCTCCCGTGGATACATGGGTCGTGGCAAGGCTGTGTAGAGGCTCATTCAAACCCTTGACGAAGTGAAGTGCCTTCTTGTGTTGGATGTTTACTAAGTCTAACCCAAATCTGGCCAGCTGGTTAAACTGATTAACATATTCCCTGATCGTCATGCTTCCCTGTTTCAGATTTAGGAACTTTTCCATTTGCAGGCTCCTTTCTGCTTGGGAGAGGAATTTCATCTCAAACCTCGTCCTGAAATCCTCCCATGTTTCCACCGCCCGCTGAGCATTGGTAACTTCCCACCAATAGGAAGCCTCATCCTTAAGCAACCATACCGCTAGTTGTATCTTTTGCCTGTCATCCACTCCAAAGATGACAAACAGATCCCCAGCCTCCTTTAGCCAGTTTCTTGCCCCTACAAAGGATTCTGTCCCATAAAAATCTTTTCCACCCAGTGCCTTGAAGTCTCTACATGTTTTTGCGAAGGCATTTCCACGAGGAGGTGGAGGAGGAGGAACCGCGGCCACTGGAGGAGGGATGTCTGCTGGGCCTGCGCCATTGGCCCTTGCTTCTAAGTACCTCCTAAACCAGCCGGGAATCGGCACTCCTTCCGGGAGGTTAAGGTCTCCAGACATGCTGAAACAGAAAGGGAAAAATTCAAAACGAACGATAGAGAGAGAGAGATAGGGCACATGGCTTTGGGGGATTTTGTCTTTTATAAATATAACACTTTTTCTTGAAAAATGCTTCTTTAAACTTTCTTTTGAAAACAATTTCAAAATTTTTTATCTTGTCTGGTAAACCTATGCTCTGATACCAAGTGAAACACCCCACCTCCGTTAAGGTCACTCACAAAGGGAATGCCTTAATTTTGGTGGAGGTTTATAAGTTAAAACCACAGATAAACTCAAGACAGATATAAATACACATATTTTAAACAGCGGAAACCAACAGACTTTTATTCATCAATACGTGTTCCAAAACAAAACATTCCATAAATGTCTCAAAATACTTCCATCATTACAACATCATAACTTTCTTGATTATTAAAGAAGCATAAGACATAAATAAAGTGACAAAAATCCCCATAGTGATATCCAAAGCCATAGTCCGAGCAAAAGAGACCCAAATCATACATCTACATTCTTGGAGCTTGAACAGAACCTGACTGAGCTGAGTTGTTTCCTCCCTGTGGACCTGGGGGGGAACGAAAGAAAGAAGACGAAAAGAAAATAGGGTCAGACATAAAGCCTGAGTAAATCTAGTAACTCTTCAGTATGTGAATAAGAAAAGGGCATGATATATATATACTGAAAATAGGATAGTGTCACAAGCTAAGGGGTGTCGAATGTACTATCGCACCTATACTATATCTCTGCATCTACTTGAGTTTACTCTAACTGGCACCCCATGGTGAGGGTAAAGTGATCCCCAACTTTATTTAAAGATCGGCTCCTACTCGCGTTAACATGTGTCATACGACCCCCAAGAATTGTAGATACCTATGCTGGTCCCACCATGGGGTGCATCAAGACCCATGGTGGCGGCCCCGACACAAATTCTAGAAGGCATAGGTTATACTACTGGTGTCCCCAGTGCCCTGGTTGTCTGCTCCGAAGTGTGTGCACGCCCACACCCCGTTAGACCTGCACTGTGCACCCACCGCCGTCGTTTGACCGCTTACAATCAGCCCAGTAATCGTGCCCCACCCTGCCTATTTTCAGGGTACCGTTGATACCTAAATTGGGTTACTGCTGAAACGGGTCCCTCGTTACCAGGATTTTCTAGTCAAACATGTTAAGTGGTTAAGTGTCTGTATTTACCTAACCCCCACCCATCAATTCGTGTTAACATGTCGAATTTGGTTAAGTGTTATAGTTGACTTAACCCTACCACCTGTCCTTAGCCTCTTAGGAGCACCAGACTACTCACATTAGACAGGTATTGCTACGGTTACTATATATGCCGGTCGGTTCCGGGAAGGTTTACACCGTAGCTCAATCTAACCTTGGGTCTTTATTGGACTCAATGCTTAACCACCTACATTGGATAGGTATTTTTGTGACTACTGGACAGCCGGGCGGTTCCGGGCAGGTTTACATCACAACTCAATCCAACCTCGGGTTAAGCACGTCGTGTTTTCTAAATTTACATATTTTATTATTTCTCAAATATATATATATGTAAATGTCATATCTTTTATTTTTGGGTATAACAATTCATACCGCTTTAAATGTCATTGTCATTGGCATGTGCCAAACATGCCAACATATGTTTTCATGTTTTACACCCAACGTCATTACCCCCGTTTATACGTTCGCAACGTTATAACAAATGTTGGGCTTGACACAATTCAGCCCAACTTTATAAGCGTAAGAAAAACGGGAAATCAAGAACATGTAATATTTGACAACATATAAGGGTGTGTGGCGCATGAACTTGCAATTTAGCGATACTAACATAAATGATGGGTCATGTGAACTTACATTCAAATCAAAGTACAACTAAGTAGGTGACATATGAAATGGCATAGTTTAGGCTTACACAACTTGTGTTTAAATATGTTTAACTTGGCATAATGTCAAACACAAAACTAGCATGATGTATATTCACCAAAAGGTCCAATTATAACATTTAATCACATAGCCTATTTCAACATGAACTTGCATAGTTTTTGAAACACAAGCGATACTTAACATAGATCCAATTATACTTGCAAATAAACATGGAAATGATAACATATGCTTTGGGTCATGCAGGCATAAAAGGTTTCAAGTCTAAATCATGTTTACATAAACTTTAGGCCATGTAGGCATAAAAGGTTTCAAGTCTAAATCATGTTCACGTAAACTCTAATTTAGACTAAGGGAATATACATAGTCCATGCCATCAACACATATACATAAAAGGATCAATTTCTAATTTTTGTCACAAACTTGCAAGTGCCATTCATTTCATATACAATTGTTCAATAGGCTTGCATAAATCAATTTATGCCACAAACGTCAATACACAAGTCATGACAGAATCATCACAATACATAGAATTTTATACAATATAATAACACAATTCTATTTTCATTCACATCGAATCACATCGCAATTCTTATTCATATTCTGAAAGGTCACTATACTTACAACAAATGCAGAATCTTGAATTCTGGATTCTGAATTCTGAAATTGAAATGCGCTCCTTTGGGTAGACTAACGTTGCGTTGAAAACTTTTGATTTAAGCTTTAAATCTTCTTCTTAGTTTGATTCATCTCTAGGCTTTTCTCTTGGCGGCTATGTTCAATTCCTCCCTAGCAGCATGACGACTCCTTTCTCATATTTTTGTGTGAATTTTCAGTTGAGAGTTAGGGTATATTTATAGATTTTTAAGTTGCTTTGAGTCGTCAGATGAAGATAGGAGGAATCTAGGCCGTTCAAAATTCAGAGAGCCAATCAAGAGGTGACACGTCAGCCCTAGTGACACACAGGGCCTCAGAAATTCGAGCCAGAGCCAGACCTGGCCAGCCAGGTCGACACCCAGGTCGACCTGGGGGGGACCAGGTCGACACTGTGGTCGACCTGGTCTCTGGGCGGGAATTTTCCCGCCCAGCCCAGTTTGAACCTGAAATTTGAAATTTTGAAATTAAACTGAGCTGTTTGAATTTAAATTTGATTCTGAAACTTCCGAAGGCCATAACTCCTCTATACGGAGTCCGATTCACGCAAACTCGGACTCTATCTTAAGCAGAATTCCGAGACGAACGCAATGGCGTAACCCTTTTCCCTTAATTCTTTCATTTAGAATTAATTATACTTTAATTTGTGAAGCTTAGTGTTATAGAATTCACGGGGTGTTACACAAGGGCTTGTGGTGCCTTACGCATCCCCTAGTCTTACCCTCCTAGGAGGCGCCTAGGATATACCTAAGGCTTGGAGTCAGGCACACTGCCCTAGGTTGATCCCTTCCCCCGTTGGTGAAGGATCTTGGTATAACAAAGAATTTAATGGGAGTCGGGCGCATGTTCTTTGGCTTCACCCCCTTCGAGAAATCCCCGACTAAGTCAAGGACCTTTTAAGTTAATCCATAATGAAATGGCATGCAACAGCCTGTCCGGAGTTTTCCTAAATTTCGACCCAGAAAAGACCCATTGAAACTTAGATCCACTCTAAATGGATCATTGGTTCATGTAAGGAAATACATTTGCACAGAATAACTGATTAACAAAGCATTATGGAAATCTCACACAGCGGAATGAGAAAGTATAATACCAAAATAAGATGTACCATTTTACAAAAAGCCACAGAATTCAAACACAGATTGTCAAGGTACAATTATTCAATAGGCACATCATTAAAATTCATCATTTAAAGTTTCCATAAGCAATACAGCAATGATAAATAATAATAACATAATATCTCCATTGTCCTTTTAGTCTCCACCATTGCTTCATCCATTGGATCAACCCCACATACTAACCTCTTGGATATGTTAAGGAGAGGGGTCAGAACATAAAGTCATGTGTAACTGAAAATAGTATTTACTTATAGACCATACTCTAGATTTGGCATCTTATATATATATATATATATATATATCAAGGTATGTCTACAAAACAGAAAAGCACACACATAAATAAGAAGTATCTAACCAATGAGGTGGATATCCGAGTCAATCGCTTAAGACCTCCATTAGTGCATTTAGGACGAAGACCCAAAGAGGTGGACATTCTCGGTCACTTAAGGCCCATATTGACTTATTTAATAAAGGTGGATTCTTATGATCTCTTATAACCCTGAGGCGGACCATAGGCCCTTAAGACACCATCCTAATATGTCACTATTCCTACGTGATCCATATTCTCACAAGTAATATGAGAAGTAGTATCTTGCCGCTTAAACCTGTTTTAAGGTAGGCCCGCACGTAGCCATTTATGACCCCTCCAGCGGACCTCACGTGTTACTAGTTAACTGATATTACGGTAGAACACCTATGCCGCTTAAGAATTCCCTTAAATAGTTAGTGAATTAAATAGCATGAAAGCTACGTATCGCGTAAACCAAATCTGTCCCTAGGTTGGCCCTTACAAGCTCCTAGAGGAAGTGGACATCCCCCGTGAACTACCCTACTCCGTTACCGCTATGCCTAACCACTTTCATAAAAGAAGGACCCATATACTTACTTCGAATCTAATAAGGGTGGCATGACTTTGGTACATATCCAAGGAATAAACCTTCAGATTGGATCATAGTCCTAACCACTTAAGACCCAAACTAGACAGGAAGAGAGTCGGCCACGTAAGACCTTCGCAAGGCGTAGTAAACCTGCCTATTTTTTGTACATAATAGGTTTATATATATATACACACACACACTAGACCTCTCACGTTAAACCGTCTACATGTAGATGTTGGATATGCCGGATGGTTCCAAGCAGACTTCTACTGAAGGTTGCTGGATTAGTGTACTAAACTTGGATGGACCATGGCACCCAAACCTCTCACACTAGCCGGACCCACCTATGGTTGCTGGATTTGCTGGTTGGTTCCGGGTAGACTTCTACCACAAATGACGACTAATCTCGTATTTATGTGTCATTATTTAATATATAGATAACCCATTCTATATATACCCACAAAAGCAACCATTAGATGGGGACATTTCAAATTCTGACTGTATTCTAACGTAATTATTACATCATTATTACATTGAGTTATGTTGATTACGCTACATAAATAGAATATTTAATACGTATAATAAGCGCTACTTTTCGTATGGACAAAGAAACATCTTAATGGTGTAAATTGTCAATTTGATCTACGTTCAAGGCATACAAGTTTAATTTCCACATCAAATCGCTAAACACATGGCATAAGGGAATAATTAATGATAGCAGTAACGGAAAAATACAACATAAAAATCAAAACTTGCATCCCTAGGCATATTGGAATAATTTAAGTAAAGAATCAAGAGCGAGGTGTAAATCATACACATATATACATGTATTTTCATGAATACATATATATATATATATATACATAGACCTTTGTTTAACCTAATTTATCCCTTCTTATGTTGTTCATCAAAACGTTGACATTTGATTTGTTTCAAATTTGAATACGTTCAGATTGTCCATTTAGAATGGAAATCTAACCTATTCAAATAATAAAACTAATCAAATCCAAATCTTTTTACATCACAAACAGTGATTTAGATAAAATGGACAAATAATATCAAATAAAAGTTTATCACCCAAATGTTCTTCATCCGCTACTACAACAAATCCATAAACCCAATATCCGTTGAAAATTCTTGCGAAATATATATAAAAACAGGAAATGTCGTGGATTTGACGATGTTTTGTCTATTTGATGCGAACTTCAATCCCTGGAGATCTATATACATAATAATCAAATAATTAGAATTCTTATATATAAAAATCATGTGATTCTAGATCTGTATTCTAATTCAGTTATTATAAGAAAAAGAGATTAGAAAAAAGAAGAATAGATTTTAAGAGAAGAAGAAAACCAATTATGAATTTGTCTGGAACCAATGGCAGATTGAGGGCATAGATAGATAGATAGAGAGACTAAGTTTATGTATGGAGTTTAGGTGGTTATTTATAGGTGTTTGTGTAAACATGAACCGTAGGATTATTAAGATTTATTCCTAGGTGTTAATCCTTATAAACTAACCCAAAAACCTAACCCAAACTCAGCCTTATTGGGCATATGTTGCGCCAGGCGGTCGACCGCTCCCCTAGAAGGGCGGTCGATCGCTCCCCTAGATGGGCGGTCGACCAATAGTCGACACCCCTCTAGGAGGGGCAGTCGACCCCTCAGTCATTGTTTTGTCCAATAAACATATATGGGGCTGGAAATATATTTATTATATAATGTTAATCAATTTAGTTTATTTCTTACCTTATACACATTATTCTTGTCCTCTTATCTTTATCTCTTCGTTTGAAATTCAAATCTACCTAAGGGAATGTGATTATTATCCAAATTATTTTATCCCTTAGATATATTATTAATTCAATCACATATATACATATATTTACCATATGATTTCTTTAAGTTGTAATTTCTTCATAGGAGTACCGTTTTCATTATATTATATATGAAAACGTATCAGAATTTCGCCACGAACGCAAATAAAATATTTTCATGACCAAATTCTTATTACTGCAAAATTCCCTTTTTCAGTCCATTTATATTTTATTATTTAATTTCTTATTTTCATTTATTATTATTATTATTATTAAATTTAGGTATATTTTTACGAGGTGTTACATTCTCCCTCCATAAAATAGATTTCGTCCTGAAATTTGTTTGAAGGGGCGAAAAACATAACTCGTTTTAAACATTCATGTTGTACACCCATGTTATTTATAATTCATCTATGACTCGCAGTGACTATGAACTGCAGACTTACTTAAGTGAGCTCAATTCTAACGTGTATGTGTAATAAGTGATGCAGTATGTATGCGAAACATCTTAATATGCATATATTTCTATATGAGTGTGTTGTGCAATTGTGTTGCATCCATTTCCTAACATCCAATCTAGCAACCACAATGCATTCATAAACATAATTTAGAGGAAAAATTACCTGAGAAAAGCTCTGGGTGGGTCTGTCTCATCTTATCCTCAGTCTCCCATGTGCTTCCCGCAGGATCATTTCCCCATTTTACTCGGACGAGGCTAACAATTTTATTGCAGAGTCTCTTGATTCTGTGCTCTACAATCTTTGTAGTGGCACGGGGCACACTGGACTCCAACTCGAGTTTCCCTATGTCCCCAATTTCATCAAGCTCGAGTCGGATATTAGAATCATGAAGGCATTTCCTCAGATGAGATACATGAAAAACGTTATGGATTCCCAATAGGCGTTCTGAGTGATCCACTCAATAGTCCAAAGATCCTATCCTCTCGATGATGCGAAAAGGCCCAATAAATCTAGGTGCCAACTTCCCAGTCTTTCCAAATCGGACGGTCTTCTTGAGAGGGGATAACTTTACAAATACCAAGTCTCCGATATCGAATTCAAGTTCCCTCCTTCTCTTATCGGCATATGATTTCTGATGGTCTTGGGCTGCCTTCATCCACTGCCTAATCAAAGAAATATTCTTCGTGGAATCATGGACAAATTCTGGTTTGAGTATAACCTTGTCGGTAGTTTCCCACCAACAAGTTGGTGATTTGCATGACCTCCCGTAAAGTGCTTCAAAGGGGGCTATACCAATCGTCACTTGAAAACTATTGTTATACGTAAACTCCACAAGCGGTAGGTGCTGCTCTCAAACTCCTCCAAATTCGATAATGCAAGCTCAGAGCAAGTCTTCTAGGGTCTGATTTACTCTTTCTGTTTGGCCATCGGTTTGTGGGTGATAAGATGTACTTAGGTTGAGGGTCATTCCCATTGCTGCTTGTAAACTTCCCCAAAATTCACTTGTGAATAAGGGGTCCCTATCACTCACTATACTAGATGGGATACCATGTAATCTAACTATTTCTCTGACATATAATTGGGATAATGAAGCTGCAGTCCTACTCTTTTTGATTTGTATAAAGTGAGCACTCTTGGTGAAACGGTCTACTACGACCCAAATAGTCTTATTTTCCTTCTGGCTTTTTGGAAGTCCATCAACGAAATCCATGTAAATATGTTCCCACTTCCACATGGGAATCTCCAAAGGTAATAGCAATCATTCGGGTTTTCCTTGCTTCGCTTTTACTTTTTTGGCATGTTAAACATTTAGTTATGAACTCGACTACATCCCTTTTCATCCCTTCCCAATGAAGATTCCTCTTAATATCTTTATACATTTTATCTCCACCAGGGTTTATGGTCATCTTTGACCTATGGCACTCCTCTAAAATTTATTTTCTAATTTCCTTATCTTTAGGGACGCAAAGTCGTCCTTTCCCAAGCAAACTCCCATTGTCACTTAGTGAATATCTGACTAGATGGGAAAAGGTCTCCTTCCTCTCCACCTTTTCTTTCAGGCATTTTATCTCTCCATCAAGGTCTTACATACTCTGAATCCTTTCTTTTAGAGTTGGTCTAACAAGCATGGCTCCAAGAAAACCATTAGAAGTTATTGGCGAGGGTTGCAAGTTAAAATTAGGGAGAAACTCCAACTGTTTCCATTTTGAGATTGCATTTAAGGATGCATGCTTTCTACTTAATGCATCTTCTACAACGTTCCCTCTCCCTGGGGTATACTAGATCCAAAAATCAAAAGACGCAATGTACTCCATTCATCGTTGTTGCCTCAAATTCAGGTCACGTTGAGAGAATATATACTTTAGGGATTTATAGTAAAAAGTTCAAATTTATCCCCTAAAAGATAATGCCTCCACAATTTTAAAGCGAGCACTACTGCGACTAACTCAAGGTCATAAACTAGGTACCTCTTCTCATGGTCCTTGAGTTGTCCACTGTCATAAGAAACAACCCTTCCTTCTTGCATAAGAACTGCTCCAAAACCGGTTCCGCATGCGTCGGTGTAGACAGTGAATATCTTTAAGCCAACGGGTATAACAAGAACTGGTGCACTAGTTAATACTTCCTTTAATCTCTTAAAGGCTATATCGCACTTATTATTCCAAGAAAAATACCAAGTTCTTCTTTTTTAGTTGGGTTAAAGGAGTAGCAATCTTTGCGAATTCTTTTATAAACTTCCTGTAATATCCGGCCAATCCAAGGAAGCTCCTCGCCTTCATAGCATTTCCAAGTATTCTCCATTCCTTAATTGCCTCGATCTTTGTGGGTTCTACTGCCAAGCCTTTGCTTGACACGATATGTCCCAAATATATAACTTCTTCCCTCCAGAAATGGCACTTTGAAAATTTTGCTTTCATTTGGTTCTTCCTCACTATCCCTAGAACCTGTCTTAAGTGACTTTCATGCTCTTTATGGTCCTTAGAAAATATAAGGATATCATTTATGAAGACTATAACAATTTTATTTAGAATTCCCCTAAACACTTTACTCATGATATCAACAAAGAAGGCGGGTGCATTCGTCAGTCCAAAGGGCATAACTTCCCATTAGAACAATCCATCTGGTGTCATAAACACGGTTTTATATTTACTGTCCTTCGGGATCCATATTTGGTGAAATCCAGTGGCAAGGTCTAATTGGGAAAATACTCGGGCTCCTCCCAAGTGGTCTAATAGGTTATCAATTCTAGATAAGGGGTACCTACACTTTTTGGTTAACTTATTAAGTTCCCTATAATTCAACCAAAATTTAGAGATCCATCAACTTTGGTGGAAAATACAACAGGTACATCCCATTTAAAGGTACTGCGCTGAATGAAGCCTTTCTATAGTAACTCTGAAACATAATAATGCTTTATCCTTGTTCCTAATGTTATAAGGAATTTTCATGCTACGTCCTCCTCGGCGATGAATAACTCTCTTGTCGCAATCTAGAATGGCCCCACAAAATGACAGCCAATAAATACCTAAGATAAGGTCATACCCTATAAAATCCAATGCATACGCTTCGCATAGGAATTTGACATCGTCGACGTAACAACCCACCCAGAATGGGCCTAAATTTCAACCCAAAAAAGGCCCATCGAAACTTAGAACAATTCTAAACGGGTCGTTGGTTCCTGTAAGGGTTACATTTGCACAGATAAAATATACATAAATACTTCGAATGAAAATCTCACACAGTGGAAAGAGAAAATATAATACTGAAATAAGATGTTCCACTTATTTAAAAATCATAGAAATAAACCAGCCAAAGTTATATCTGTTCAATGGGTACATCAAATAATTCATTCTCACAAGTCTCTATAAGAAGTAAAGCAATAACTACTAATAATAGCATAATGACTTCGTCTTCGTCTTCAGCTTCCGTCATAACTTTGTCCATAACTTTACCCCATCTACTAACCTATTGGATATGTTAAGGAGAGGGGTCTGAACATAAAGTTCTGTGTGATAGAAGTATGGTGTTACTTAATGTCTGTAACATCCCGCATTTTACGTATCGAAGGATTGTAAAATATTTTTATTTAATTCTCTGTGGGTTGGATCATTATCATATTTTGATATGTTGGTTATAGGGATGTGAGACATATCCATATTTTTTACCAGTTTTAATTGTGACCATTTTGCCCTTGTCAGTCTTGCACAGGGTATAACTTTTGTCTAGGATAAAATCAGGTGCTGAGATCGGTCTCGTCGGGAAGGAAATGGTGTTGCCAATTTCGTAGAGTGGTCACATTAAAGATTTGGTTTAGAGGTTTGGGAGAAATCACTCTTTTAGAGTTTCACAATTTCTGTTCAGGTTTGGCTAGCCATAATGAGCAGATTTGGAGTGGCCCATTAGTGGTATTGTGGGAGGCCATAAACAGGGGTTTAAAGGCATGGAGAATAGTTTACTTTCTTCATTCTCTCATTTGGTTGAGCTCGTGATCCTCCTTGCTCAATCAAATACACCTTTCCACCATTAAAATTCTAGATCTACCTAAGAGAATCGAAGATCTACATCGTTTGAAGCTAGATCTACGTCAAGTGAAGAGGGATCGCATCAAATCAAAAGGTTTGAAGCATATTCTTCGTTGTTCGGATTGAGAATTTAGCGATTTCGATTTAATTTGAAGAATTGGTGAGTGATAAGCATCTCTCATACGGATTCAATTAAGTATATGGATTGTTTGATCTTATGTTCGTCATTTCAAGTTGTTTTTGCATATATCTAATCGATGTAAGTATGATTTTAATTCAAATCACCATAGGATCTAATCTAGCAACTTATAAACGGTAATTTCAAACGTTTATTCTATGTTTGAATCCATTTTTTGATTTGATTATTTGTTGAATCGTTGTTTTAATGTTTGTTGATTATTGCTTGAATCAATGGTTGTTTTGTTGATCGAATTTGGATCGGTGGTGTTTGATATTGACCGATGGTGTTTGAGCGTGTTGCGCAAGCAAGTTTCTATTAATTGGGCGTTTCATGGATTGGGCGTTCCATAGACTAGGCATTTCCATGGACTGGGCATTTCATGGATCGGGTATTTCTATGGACTGGGCATTTCCATGGACTGGGCGTTTCATGGATCAGGCATTTCTATGGGCCGGGCGTTCCATGGACTGGGCATTTCATGGATCGAACATTACTATGGACTGGGCATTTTCATGGACTGGGCATTTCATGGATCAGGCATTTCTATGGACCGGGCGTTCCATGGATCGGACATTTCTATGGATCGAGCATTTCATGGACTGGGCATTTCATGGATTGGGGATTTCTATGGACTGGGCATTTCCATGGATCGGGCATTTCATGGATCGGGCATTTCTATGGACCGGGAGTTCCATGGACTGGCCATTTCATGGAATGGGCATTTCTTTGGCCCAGGAGTTTCATGGACCGGGCATCTCCATAACTGGGCATTTCATGGATCGGGCATTTCTATGGACTGGGCGTTTCATGGATTGGGCGTTTCATAGACCAGGCATTTGTACGAACTGGACGTTTCATGGATCATGCGTATCATGGATCGAGCATTTCCACGACGGGCCGAGCATAATAGTGACAGCATTTCTAAAACGTTATTGATGGGAATTGAAGCGCCGTGGTATGTTTTTCATACCGGAAATGTTGAAATGTTATGGATTGAATACAGACCAAAAGTGATGATTATTTTGGTTTGCGAATGGACGTGGCTTCGAAGTGAATTCAAGACGGAATATTCAAAGTGCTATGATGTGCTCGTTGATCGTAGTAATGCAATGAATGTGAAGACAATTCAAGGGTGTTGAGTTGTAGATAATGGTTGCTCGAGAAGGTTGCTTGAGCTATGAATAGCCGTCAGGGAGGATGACTAGAGATATTGAAGGCCAAGAGATTATCATTGCCGTAGGTTCTAGCAGGCTCAAAGCAGGGGTACAATAGAGACGTCTAAAAGACCGGTTATATGGTCGAGTACCATGGGTATCGTTGAAAGGCCTAGATATGTATTATTGAAAGGCGTATGGAGTTTTTTGCTAGAACTGGGGTTACCATTAACCCTTGACGTAAGGCAAGTTTGGCCATCATACGATTAATGATGGTTTCAAAGCAGGATAGGCAGTGATAGCCCAAGTCATTGAATGTTGGTTGTTTTGCTTGTACTGTCTCAAGTAGACTGTCTGACGTCGAAGAAGATGTTTTTTGGGTACTTGTCTGATGTTGGTTTAGGCCTTCGAGGATTGTGCTTGAGGGATGTTGATCTTAATTAGGGTGGTTTATGTGAGATATAACTGGTTGCTACGATTTCTGTTTTCTGGTTATCTCTTATCTCCATGGATGCATCATTGTTATCAAATGTTTGTTGTGAAGGCTATCACTGTCAGATGTGAGGAAGATGGGTTTGGATTCTCATCTGGTGTTTTGGTAGATTGGGTGGTTAATCTGCCTATTATCATATACTTTATTGATGATGTTAGATAGTTGTTTTATTGCTCACTAAGACTGTTGTCTGACTCAAGGTTTTATGTTTCCCTCTTATTGCCTTGTGTTGTCCTCCGGTTTTGTATGGGCAGACTGAGTAACAGGTTACAGGTAGCATAGCTTAGTTAGGCAAGGATGTTGTGCGGTGGCGAGAAGGAGGCTGACGTATTACTTTTTACTATATAATATATGTTGTTTTCCATTGTGTGATGATTGACTCTGAGTGTTGTAGTGAGGCGAATTTGTACATACATTTATGTTGTAATCCAAAGATGTATGGATATTCTTTCTAGTTGTTATGAAAGTTCAAGTTTTTCCTCAAATATGCTTCACTATTATTACATGTTGTATATGTTCTATTATATTTTATCCTTGCGATGTGAGTTATACAATAGGTTCTGCAAGTGTTTCATATCTCGATGATCATCCAGAGCTGTCTGGCACGTCTTTAAGCGCATTACTTCCCTTGTTAAGTACAAGAATTATGGGCGGTCGTCACATTTGGTATCAGAGCTTTGGTTAATCGATTTTAGCCAAAGTTCGAGGTAGTAATTACATATGAGAGACGTACTTGTATATTTTTATGGATGCATACTATATAATACTATCTAGTATAGTAGCATTTGAACTCCATTAGCAACTTTTCTTGCAGGTAGCTAATCATTCTATATGGCAGATTTAGAATGAGTCCACGAACTTCAATACATACTGCTAGGGAGGAGGCTATTCCTGGAGGGGAAAATGGCAGTACACCAGATTACCCAGCCATGATTGAGGCATTCATGAGAAGGGTACCCGTTCCAGTGGCATCCATGGTAGATGTAGGTGTGCAGGTGCCTAGGGTTGTGGATTTTGCGAAGTTGTATAAAGACTTCACATCTCTAAGGGAAAGCTATTCAAGGGGACATAGCCGACCGAAGAGGTTCAAAGGTGGTTAGATGCTTGTATACGTATTTTTGGAGGCTTGGGTATAGATGATGCAACTAAGAGAAAGATTGTGTCAAGGCAGATACAAGGCAGAGCCATGGAGTGGTGGAATTCTGTAACGCTTGAGACTTTGGAAGAAGGGATGACTTGGAAGTAATTCCAAGTCAAATTCAAGACGAAATTTATCTTTACTACTCAGAAGTCCGTTCTATTCAAGAAATTTGTGGAGCTGAAACAGAATGGTAGACCGGTGCTTGATTATGTTTCTTACTTCGAGGCATTATCCAAACATGTTGGTTCATACATTGATTCTCCTTATCATAAGAAAAAAAAGTTTGTTATGGTTTTGGATACCTATATTGGGAGACCGTTGGTGGATCATCTTGACGATCCATATAAGAAGATAGTGGAGAAAGTTGTTCGACATGAAAGCTTGTTTTTGTGTTGACCAAAGGCGGTGTCTTTGAGTCAGACAAGTATGTGTTGACCAAAGGCGGTGTCCTTGTAGGAAAAGGGTACATGTATGATGGTACGTTTAAACTTAATGTTGATACAAATAAAAGTATTAACTCTGCTTATATCATTGGCTCGTTTTCATTATGGCACAATAGATTAGGACATGTTAATAATAAAGGCAAGCTTGATATTATATCTTTAAATCTGATTCCCAAATATAAAAGTGATATGTTAGATAATATGTATCAAGATATAAGCGATCTTACTACTGGAAAGGGATGAAAAGAGATATTGGAAAGTTTATTTCTAAATGCATGAACTGTCAGTAGATGAAAGCTGAACTGAAGAAGCCGAGTGGATTGCTTCAGCCATTGGAAGTTCCTACGTGGAAGTGGGAGCATATATCGATGGATTTTATCGATGGACTACCTAGAACCAGGGCAGGAAACAAACAAATTTGGATCATCGTGGATCGCTTGACCAAAAGTGCAAGATCCATTCCTGTCAAATCAACTAGGATACCATCGAAGTTGGTTGAGGTTTATATAAAATGGATAGTTCGATTCCATGGTATCCAGAAGAGCATAGTGAGTGATCAAGATCCATTGTTTACGAGTGGATTTTGGAAAAGTTTGCAAGAAGCTTTGGGAACCAAGTTGTGTTTAAGTATGACTTTTCACCCCCAAACTGATGGTCAAACCGAGAGGGTTAACCGAGTTTTGGAAGATCTGCTCAGGACTTTTGTGTTAGACTTCAGAGGATCATAGGAAGACCATCTACACCTAGTCGTGTTTGCATATAACAATACTTACCCGTCGAGCATTGGGATGGCACCATATGAGGCGTTGTATGGTAGACCGTGTAATTCTTCGGCATGTTGGTTAGAGATTGGAGATAAGTTAATACTTGGGCCTGAAATGATAAGAAAAACCTTGGATTGTATCGAGATCGTTCGGCAATGAATGAAGGCAACCCAAGATCGTCAAAAGAGTTATGCCGATAAGCGTCGAAAAGATTTGGAATTCGACGTTGGCGATATGGTGTTCATGAAGATTTCGTCGTTAAAGCATGTTGTTTGGTTCGAAAACAAAGGAAAGCTATCCCCAAGATTTGTTGGACCGTTTGCGATAATCGAGCGAATTGGAAAACTCGCATATAGGTTGGAGTTACCCATAAAGATGTCGAGTGTGCATAATATTTTCCACGTGTTGTTTCTTCGAAAGTGTGTGCATGATTCGAATGTGGTGGTATCTCTAGAGCAGTACGAAGACCTAGAAGCTGAGACCATAGTTACGAAACCTCGTAAGCCGCTTCGCGTTGTGAGAAATGACACGAAACAGCTTAGAAGGAAGATGGTTAGGCTAGTCAAGGTACAATGGAGTGAGAATGATGACGATTGTACGTAGGAGAGGGAAGAGAGTATGAAGACGACCCATCCGGAACTCTTTATTGGTATGACCCATAAAATCGTGTCATCATTACATCAGTGTAACTTGTACCATTCTGATTGTGATTGCTGATAGAGTTATGCGTGCTAGGATAAGGATGTGGATGTATGGTTTGCTGGATGTTAGCTTGGGTGATAGTATTGGCTGCTCGTGGATGTTAGGCATGCACAATTTTTTGGTTACTTGTATTGTTGGGATTTCGGGGGCGAAATTCCGAAAGGGGGGGAGAATGTAACAGCCTGCATTTTACATATCGAAGGATCGGAAAATATTTTTATTTAATTCTCTAAGGGTTGGATCATTCTCATATTTCGATATGTTGGTTATGGGGATGTGAGACATGTCCATAATTTTTACCAATTTTAATTGTGACCATTTTACCCATGTTAGTCTTGTACATGGCATAATTTTTGACTAGCATCTAATCGGGTGATGAGATCAGTTTCATTGGAAATGAAACGGTATTTCCAATTTCGTAGAGTGGTCACATTAAAGAATTGGTTCAGCGGTTTGAGAGAAATCGTTGTTTTAGTGTTTCACAATTTATGTTCAGGTTTGGCTAGCCATAATGGGCTGATTTGGAGTGGCCTATTAGTGGCCTGGTGGGAGGCTATAAATAGGGGGTTAGAGGCATGGAGAATAGTTTACTTTCTACATTCTCTCATTTGGTTAAGCTCGTGATCCTCCTTGCTCAATCAAATACACCTTTCCATCATTGAAATTCTAAATCTACATCAGAGAAACGAAGATCAACATTGTTTGAAGCTAGATCTACGTCAAGTGAAGAGAGATCGCATCAAATCAAGAGGTTTGAAGCATATCAAGAGGTTTGAAGCGTATTCTTCGTTGTTCGAATTGAGAATTTAGTGATTTCGAGTTAATTCAAAGAATTTGTGAGTGACAAGCATCTCTCACACGGAGTCAATCAAGTATATGGACTGTTTGATCTTATGTTCGTCATTTCAAGTTGTTTTTGCATAGATCTAATCAATGTAATTATGATTTAAATTCAAATCACCATAGGATCTAATCTAACAACTTGTAAACGGTAATTTCATATGTTAATTCAATGTTTAGATCCATTTATTGATTTGATCATTTGTTGAATCGTTGTTTTAATGTTTGTTGATAATTTCTTGAATCAATGGTTGATTTGTTGATCGAATTTGGATCGGTGGTGTTTGAGATTGTGTTTGAGCGTGTTACGCAAGCAAGTTTCTATGGACTGGACATTAAATGGATCAGGCATTTTTATGGACCGGGCATTCCATGAACTAGGCATTTCCATGGACTGGACGTTTCATAGATCGGGAATTTCTATGGACCGGGCGTTCCATGGAATGGGCATTTCCATGAACTGGGCATTTCATGGGTCGGGCATTTATATGGATTGGGCATTTCCATGGACTGGGCGTATTATGGATCGGGCATTTCTATGGATCAGGCTTTCCATGGACTGGGCATTTCCATGGACTGGGCTTTTCATGGATCGGGGATTTCTATGGACTGGGCATTTCCACGGATTGGACGTTTCATGGATCGGGCGTTCCATGGACTGGGCATTTCATGGATCGGGCATTTCTATGGATCGGGCGTTTCGTAGACCGGGAATTTCCATGGACTGGGTATTTCATGGATCGAGCATTTCTATAGACTAGGTATTTCCATGGACTGGGTATTTCCATGGACTGGGCGTTTCATGGATCGGGTATTTCTATGGACCGGGCGTTTCATGGACTGGGCATTTCATGGATCAGGCATTTCTATTAACCGGGTGTTTCATGGACTGGGCATTTCCATGAACTGGGCATTTCATGGATCAGGTATTTCTACGGACTGGGCGTTTCATGGACGGGGCATTTCAATGGACTGGGCATTTCATGGATCGGGCGTTTCATGGACCGGGCATTTCCGTGATGGGCCGGGTAGAATAGTTACATCATTTCTGAAATGTTATGGATGGGAATTAAAGCGTTGTGGTATGTTTTTCATTACGTAAATGCTGAAATTCTATGGATTTAATATAGACGAAAAGTGATGATTATTTTGGTTTGTGAATGGACGTTGCTTTGAAGTGAATTCAAGACGAAATATTCGAGTGTTATGAAGTGTTCGTTGATCGTCTTAATGCAAGAATGTGAAGACAACTCAAGAGTGTTGAGCTGTTGCTTAAGAAGGTTGCTTGAGCTATGAATAGCCGTCAGGGAGGACGACTAGAGATATTGAAGGTCGAGAGATTATCATTGTCGTAGGTTCTAGCAGGCTCAAAGCGGGGTACAATAGATGCGTCTAAAAGACCGTTTGAATGGTCGAGTACCCTGGGTATCATTGAAAAGCCTAGATACATATCTTTGAAAGGCGTATGGAGTTTTTTTGCTAGAACCGGGGTTACCATTAGCCCTTGATGTATGGCAAGTTTGGCCGCCATACGATTAATGATGGTTTCAAAGCAGGATAGGCAGTGATAGCCCGAGTCATTGAATGTTGGATGTTTTGGTTGTACTGTCTCATGTAGATTGTCTGACGTCGAAGAAGATGTCTCTTGGGTACTTGTCTGATGTTGGTTTAGGACTCCGGGGATTGTGCTTGAGGGATGTGGACCTCGATTAGGGTGGTTTATGTGAGATATAATGAATTGTTATGATTTATGTTGTCTAGTTCTCTTTGATCGCCATAGATGCATTATTTTTAGATGGATATCCAAGTCAATCACTCGTTAGTGTTTTTAGGGACCCAACGAGGTGGACATTCTCGGTCCCTTATGGCCCTATTAAAGGTGGATTCTTATGATCTCTTATAACCCTGAGGCGGACCCTAGCCCCTTAAGACTTCGTCCTAATACGTAAACGTTCTTAAGTCTATACTCTCAATTGTAATATGAGAAGTAGTATTGCGAACATTACTACTTAACTGTTATTACGGTAGGACACCTATGTCGCTTAAAACTTTCCTTAGACAGTTGATGAGCATGCAATGGCCACATATCTTTCATATATCAATCATGTCCCTAGTTGAGCCCTTACAAGCTTCTAAAGGAAGTGGACATCCCCGTGAACTATCCTTCCCCCTTACCGTTTATGCCTAACCACTTTTAGAGAAGGAGGGCCCAAAGACTTACTTTAAATCTAATATGGGTGGGTTCCATGACTTTGGTTCCTCTCCAAGGAGTAAACCTTCGGAGGGATCCCAGTCCTAACCACCTAAGACCCAAACTAGATAAAAAGAGAGTCAACCACTTAAGACCATTTCAAGGTGTAGTAAACCTACCTATTTTCACACGCAATAGACTTATATATATATACACACACACTAGACTTATCACATTAAACCGTATACATGTAGATGTTGGATATGTCGGTCGGTTCCGGGCAGGCTTCTACTACAGGTTAGTTTAACCTCGTGTCTAGTGTGCTATGTTTTTGAATGGCCCATGGCACCTAGACATCTCACATTAGTTGGGCCTATTTGTGGTTGCTGGATTTTCGGTCGGTTCCGGGCAGACTTCTACCACAAATTTCAACTAACCTCGTGTCTATGTGTCACTATTAATATATATAAAGTCATTCTATATACATACACACAAGCAATCAATATATATATATATATTTATATATATGGGGACATTTCAAATTCGATCTTTATCCTAATCGCACTTATTACATTAATTACGTTGATTACGCTATACTAATAATATAATAATAACTGCATAACAACATTAAATATTCGTGTGAACGAGGAAACGTTCTAACTAGGTGGCAATTGTCAATTTTTCCAAAATCAAGGTATACAAGTTAATTTTTCCATACATTTATCGCAACAACTTAGGCATAATAACAATATAACAAATAACAGTGAATGGAAAATATACACACATACAAATTTCAAGTTGCATTCTAGGCTTGTTAGAATGATCTCAATACTAGATTAAAAATAAAGTATTACATACACTTATACATGTATGTTTATAACTTCCACTTTATCTAATCACCCCTTTTTGGTGTTATGCACATAAAAACATTTACATTTAACATATTTCAAGTATGAATATGTTTGGATTCAAATTAGAACCCAATTCTAATAAATTCATGAAATACCCAAATTTCTACCCTTTTTACAATCAAATGTTTAACAAGGTGAATTACACAAAATAGAAACAATAGTAGCAACACCCCTTTTCGTCTTTAACATAATATTAAAATCAAAAATCCACAAAACCCAAATAATCATGACAATTCATACGCAAATATAAAATAGAGGATTTGAGGTTTTGGTATTTATATTATCGATTTCCATATCCTCCTAGGCATATCTATCAACATGATAATCTAATAAAAATATGAATATGCCTAAGTAAACGATATTCCACTCACAGATCTGGGGAAGAACAAAGAGAAATCTGTAGTAGATTTAGATCTGCGCCAATTCTTTGCGACAACGTGCTCCGGTAATCCTCCTAATATATATATATATATATATATATATATATATATGTGTGTGTGTGTGTGTGTGTGTGTGTGTGTGTGTGAAACATGTATTAGAATCTCACATATATATTTATACCAAATTCCAGAATACTAAACCTATATGAGTTAGAATGGAGAATAGATAAGATTAAGGTTGGAGGAATAGAAGAAATTCCTAACCTTTTATTTTCTAGAAATTAGTAATGGTAGAGAGGTAGCATGGAGGCAGGGATAAGAAAATAGCTAGGGTTATAATGTGTGATATGAGGGCTATATATAGTTGCTCGTGTGAGCGTAGATCGTTGGATCACTCAAATTCAATCCAGGCCTTTTATTCATACATATCCCTCTAAAAAAAACATAACCACATAGATTTATTATGCGGTCCAACCGCCAGGTGGTCGACCTGAGAGGTCGACCGGCAGTCGACACCCCTCTTGGGAGGCGGTCGACCCCTTGGGGGCTGGAACGCCCAATAAACTGTGTTGCTGAGGTGTTTATTTTAATTAATACGTTCCTTAATCTCTTGATCGTATTCCTTATATATAATATCTTTTGTCCCCATGATCTTATCTTTGTTTCAAAATTCAAATTCTACCTCCTTATTTTGAAATATATTTTGGACATATATATATATATTATCCATTTAATTATATATATATATATACTTCGTTTACTATCCAAATTCATTTGTTCATAACTTTTTTATACATTGACCGTTTTCAGCATATTATGTATGAAAACGATTCAGAATTCCGCCACGAATCCAAATAAAAGAATTTCGTAGCCAAATTCCTAAAGCTGCAAAATCTCATTTTCCATCCCTATTATTTAATTGCTTATTTTTAATTATTTATTTAATATTAATACTTATGAATTTTACGGGGTGTTACATTTTGCCCCCTTAAAATAGATTTCGTCCTAAAATATGTTTAAGGGGCGAAAAACACAACTTGCTCGAACACTTTTGTGTTGTACATCCATGTTATTTTTAATGCATCCATAAACATCAATGACTCGTAGTGAATATTAATTGCAGACCCACTAAAGTGAGCTCTACCCTAGCATGTAGGTGTAATAAGTGATGCAATATGTATGCGAACAACCTAAATATGCATATATTTCAATATCAGTGCTTGGTGCAATGATGTTGTATCCATTTCCTAATATCCAATCTAGCAATTACGATGCATCCATAAACGTTATTTTGAGGGGAAAACTACCCATGAAAAGCTCTGGGTGAGTCTGCCTCATCTTATCCTCGGTCTCTCATGTGCTTTCCGCAGGATCATTCCCCATTGTACTCGGACAAGGCGAACGGTTTTGTTGCGGAGTATCTTGATTCCATGCTCTACAATCCTGGTAGTGGCATGGGGCACCCTTAACTCTAACTCGAGTTTTTCTATGTCCCGAATTTCGTCAAGCTCAAGGTCTGATAGCAGAATCATGAAGGCATTTTCTTAAATGACATACATGAAAAATATTATGGATCCCCGATAGATGCTTTGGGAGATCCACTCGATAACCCAAAGATCTTATCTTCTCGATGATACAAAAAGGCCAATAAATCTAGGAGCCAACTTCCTAGTCTTCCCAAATCGAACAATCTTCTTAAAAGGAGATACTTTTACGAGTACTACGTCTCAACATTAAGCTCAAGTTCCCTCCTTCGCTTATTGGCATACGATTTCTGACGGTCTTGGGCTGTCTTCATCCTCTGCCTAATCAAAGATATCTTGTCCGTGGAATCACGGACGAAGTCTGGTCCGAATATGACCTTGTCGATAGTTTCCCACCAACAAGTTGGTGATTTGCATGGCCTCCCGTATAGCACTTCAAAAGGGGTCATACCAATCGTTGTTTGAAAACTATTATTATATGTGAACTCCACGAGTGGCTAGTGCTGCTCCCAAACTCCTTTAAAGTCCATGATGCAAGCTCGGAGCAAGTCTTCCAAGATTCTGTTTACTAGTTGTGCTTAAGTGAAGGGTCGTTCTCAATGCTTTTTGTAGGCTTCTCCAAAATTTTCTTGTGAACAAGGGGTCTCTGTCACTCACAATACTCGATGGGATACCATGTAGTCTGACAATCTCTTTGACATATAATTGGGCTAATGACGTTGTAGTCCTTGCCTACTTGACTGGTATAAAATGGGCACTTTTGGTTAAACGGTCTACCACAACCCGAATGGCCTTATTACCCTTTTGGCTTCTAGGAAGTCCATTTACAAAGTCCATGGAAATATGTTCCCACTTCCACGTGGGGACCTCTAAAGGTAACAACAATCCTCCGGGCTACCCTTGCTCTTCTTTGACTTTTTGGCACGTCAAGCATTTATCCACGAATTTGGCTATGTCTCTCTTCATTCCTTCCCAATGGAGATTCCTCTTCATATCTTTATACATTTTATCCCCATCGGGATGTGTTGTCAATTTTGACATATGGAACTCCACTAAGATTTCTTTCCTTAACTCTACATACTTAGGGACGTAAAGTCATCCATCCCAAAGTAAACTTCCATCATCGCCGATCGAATATCTAACCGAATGGGGAAAGGTCTCCTTCTTTCCCACTTTTTCCTTTATGCTTCTTAATTTCTCGTCAAGGTCTTGCATGCTTTGAATCCTCTCTCTTAGGGTAGGTCTAATTATCAAAGCCCCAAGGAAACCATTAGGAAGTGGTTGGTGAGGGTAGCAAATTAAAATTAGAGAGAAACTCTAATTGCTTCCATTTTGTCATTGCGTTCAATATCGCATGTTTCCTACTCAGAGAATTCGCCAAAACATTCCGCTTGCCCAGGGTATACTGAATCTTGAAGTCAAATGAGGCAATATATTCCATCCATCGTTGTTGTCTCAAGTTTAGGTCACGTTGAGAAAATAAATACTTAAGGGATTTATGGTCGGTAAAGAGTTCAAACTTCTCCACTAAAAGATAATACCTCCACATATTAAGGGCAAATGCTACTGCGGCTAACTCAAGGTCATGTAGTGGGTATCTCTTTTATGGATCCTTGAGTTGTCTACTAGCGTAGCAACTATTCTTCCTTCTTGCATAAGGACCGCTCCTAAACTAGTCCGACATGCGTTGGTGTAAACTGTAAACAATTTTGAACCGTCGGGTATAATTAGGACTAGCGCGCTAGTTAATACTTCCTTTAATTTCTTAAAGGATATATCACATTTATTAATCCAAGAAAACACCAAATTCTTCCTTGTTAATTGGGTTAAAGGAGTAGCAATCTTTGCGAAGTCTTTAATGAATTTCCTATAATATCCGGCCAATCCAAGGAAGCATCTTACTTCCGTATTATTTCGAGGTATCCTGCACTCCTTGATTGCCTCGATCTTCGCGGGGTCTACGGCAAAGCCTTCACTTGACACAATATGTCCTAAAAAACTTACTTCTTCCCTCAAAAATGGCACTTCGAGAATTTTGATTTCAAATGGTTCTTTCTTAATATCCCAAACACTTGTCTCAAGTGGTTTTCATGATATTCATGATCTTTTGGAAATATAAGGATATCATCTACGAAGACTACCACAATTTTATTTAGAATGCCACTAAACACTCTACTCATGAGGTCAACAAAGAAGGCGGGTGCATTCGTTAGTCCGAATGGCATAACTTCTCATTAGAACAATCGTCTGGCGTCCTAAATGCAGTTTTGTCCTTGCTGTCCCCCGAAATTCTTAACTGGTGAAATCCAGTAGCAAGGTCTAGTTGGGAAAATACTCGGGCTCCTCCCAAGTGGTCAAAAAGGTCATCGATTCTTGGTAAAGGGTACCTATTCTTCTTGGTCAATTTATTAAGTTCCCTATAGTCCACACAAAGTCTTAAAGATCTGTCTGCTTTGGTGGCGAACACAACAGGTTCACCCCATTCTGAGGTATTTTGACGAATGAAACCTTTTTGTAATAACTCTGAAATCTGCTTATCTAACTCCCTTCTTTCCTTGGGCGCCATATGCCTCAAGGGCAGTGTTATAGGTCTAGCGTCCTTCTCTAGGTCAAAACGAAAACATACTTCTCTATGGGGTGGAAGTCCCATGACTTCCTCAAAAACATCCAAGAACTCACAAACTATAGAGACCGAAGATGGTCCTTTAGTGCTAGAAGATAAGGAATATAATAAGGCTTTATCCTTGTTCCTAACATTACAAGGAATATTCAAACTACGTCCTCCTCAAATCCTAAGACGAATGATCCTCTTATCGCAATCTAGGACATCCCCATAAAATGATAGTCAGTCCACACCTAGGATAAGGTCATACCACATAAAATCCAATGCATACGCTTCACAAAGGAACTCAACATTGTTGACCTCCAATACTAGGTATTTACACAACAACTCAAGATACTTAGATCCTCTGATAGGGTTGGCCACCTCTATCGGACTATCCGAGATAGATATGGGAAGGTTCAATAGATTTACTAGTCGCTTGAAGATAAAATAATGGGTTGCTCCGGAATCGAACAAGGTGTATACAGAATTTCCTAAAACATAGGTTATACCTTCAAGTGCAGGTTTCCCTTGATCTCTTGGGGGTCGGCTTTCAATCGATGCTGCCTCTATTATATAGTTCTGGCCACTCTTGACAACTTTGGGTTTTGGGCAGTCCTTGGACATGTTTCCTTCTTCCTGGTAGTTGAAACATTTTCCTTTGAAACTCCTTTTTTGCCAATGAGGTCCTACAATCCTTGGCCTCATGGCCCTTGCGGTTGCACCTCGTATAAGTCTTTGCTTTCTTTTTGAATTTATTTCCCTCCTTCTTGTTTTTCCATCAATCCTTCTTCTTATTTTTGTTGGAGCTTCCTTCTCCTTTCTCTCCTTCTTTATCCTCCTTGGACCCTTCCATCGTGCAAAAGATAGCTCTCTCTCAACTAGGGTCTCGAATGTTCCCCCAAATGTTACTTGGGCTAATAAGGTTTCTTTCAACAGAGAGTTCAGTTCTTTAAAAAATATTAGGGCTTTGTTCATGGGGATGTCTACCAATCCTCTTCCAAGCTTACATAATTCGGTAAATTTGGATACATACTCTTGCAAGCTCAAGCTTCCTTGCTTGTGGTGGATGAATTTCTCTAGCTGGATAGTCATTTTTGCCCTTGGCAAAAACTTTGCTTCAAAACGGGTCTTAAATTCGGCTCATGTAAAAATCTGGCTCTCGTTCCCTCCAGATATTAGATTCCACCATTCAAGGGCTTCATCCTTCATGTGCCAGGCCGCTATCCTCCTTTTCACTTCATCGGACCATCCAGTAGCTACAAAAATTCTTTCACAGTCCATATCCAAGATTGAGCATTATTAGCAAAGCCTTCCTTTCTAGAAAATGATTTCCCTCCAAGATTCGTAAAGGTCTTACAATAGGGAGAAAAGTTGAAGGCTACCTCAGTTGCAGGAGCTACGGGAGCCGCTGGGGCAGGATTAGCGAAACGGGCCTGTTCCATAGTACGGAGGTACTGCTAGAACCACTTTGGCAAGTATCGGGGTCTTGCCTGGTTACCCTGCTCAATAGGATTTTAAGCCATTCTACTATCTGAAAAGAAAAGGATGAATCCTTTAGTGGATACTCCTCAGATAGTATTTAAGCTGAAAAAGGAAGAAAACGATAATGATGCCTAGTATAAATGTGTATGCTTATTAGGGTAAATATTATATATATATAGTTTGAAAAATATTTTTCAAATTACAAATATGCCTCTCATACGTATAATTCCCTTATAATATGGTAACCTATGCTCTAATACCAAATGTAACAACCCGCCCGGAATGTGCCTAAATTTCGACCCAGAAAAGGCCCATCAAAACTTAGAACCATTCTAAATGGTCGTTGGTTCCTGTAAGGATTAAATTTTCATAAATAGTATATACACAAATACTTCGAATGGAAATCACACATAGCGGAAAGAGAAAATATAATACAGAACTAAGATGTACCACTTATTAAAAATCACAGAAATACAATAGTTAAAGTTACATATGTTTAATGGGTACATCAAATAAATCATTCTCACAAGTTTCCAAAAGAAGTAAAGCAATAACTAGTAATAATAGCATACGACTTCGTCTTCGTCCTCAGTTCCCATCATAACTTCGTCCATAACTTTACCCCATCTACTAACATGTTGGATATGTTAAGGAGTGGGGTCAGAACATAATGTTCCGTGCGACTGAAATATGGTGTTACTTAATGTACATACGCTATATTTTTAGCAGGTTACATATGTCAAAGTATGTCTACGCAACATACAAGATTTATACAAACACCAAGTATCTAACCAATGAGGTGGATATCCAAGTCAATCACTCGTTAGTGTTTTTAGGGACCCAACGAGGTGGACATTCTCGGTCACTTATAGCCCTATTAAAGGTGGATTCTTATGATCTCTTATAACTGTGAGGTGGACCCTAGCCCCTTAAGACCCCGTCCTAATACGTTAACGTTCTTAAGTCTATACTCTCTATTGTAATATGAGAAGTAGTATTGCGAACGTTACTACTTAACTGATATTACGGTAGGGCACCTATGTCTCTTAAGACTTCCCTTAGACAGTTGGTAAGCATGCAATGGCCACATATCTTTCATATAACAATCATGTCCCTAGTTGAGCCCTTACAAGCTTCTAGAGGAAGTGGACATACCTGTGAACTACCCTTATGCCTAACCACTTTTAAAGAATGAGGACCCAAAGACTTACTTTAAATCTAATAAGCGTGGGTCCTATGACTTTAGGTTCCTTTCCAAGGAATAAACCTTTGGAGAGATCTTAGTCTTAACCACTTAAGGTCCAAACTAGATAAAAAGAGAGTCAGCCACTTAAGACCTTCTCAAGGTGTAGTACACCTGTCTATTTTCACATGCAATAAACTTATATATATACACACGCTAGACTCCTTACATTAAACCATATACCTGTTGATGCTGGATATGTCGGTTGGTTCCGGGCAGATGGTTTAACCTCGTGTCTAGTGTACTAAGTTTTTCAATGCCCCATGACACCTGGACATCTCACATTAGTTGGGCCTACTTGTGGTTGCTGGATTTGTCGCTCGGTTCCGGCCAGATGTCTACCACAAATGGCAACTAACCACGCGTATATGTGTCACTATTAATATATATATATATATATAAATCCATTTTATACACGCACACACAAGCAATCAATATATATATATGTGTGTGTGTGTGTGTATGTGTGTGTGTGTGGAGGGACATTTCAAATTCGAACTTTTTCCTAATCACACTTATTGCATTAATTACATTGATTACGTTACACTAATAATTTAATAATAATAGCATAACAATGTTAAACATTCGTATGAATGAGGAAACGTTCTAACTAGGTGGAAATTGTCAATTTGTCCAAATCAAGGTATACAAGTTAATTTTTCCGTACTTTTACCTCTACAACTTAGGCATGATGGCATAATAACAATATAACAAATAGCAGTGAATGGAAAATATACATACATACAGAATTCAACTTGCATCATAGGCTTGTTGGAATGATCTAGAGTATTACATACACTTTTACATGTATGTTTACTACTTCCACTTTACCTAATTCACCCTTTTTTGGTGTTATGCACATAAAAACATTTACGTTTGACATATTTCAAGTATGAATACGTTTGGATTCAAATTAGAACCCAAACCTAATCATATCATGAAATACCCAAATTTAAACCCTTTTAGGTTACAATCAAATGTTTAACAAGGTGAATTACACAAAATAGAAACAATAGTAGCAACACCTCTTTTCATCTTTTACCCAATATTAAAATCAAAAATCCACAAAACCCAAATAATCATGACAATTCATACGCAGATATAAAATAGAGGATTTGGGGTTTTTGGTATTTATATTATCGATTTTCAAATCCTCTTAGGCATAACTATCAACATGATAATCTAATAAAAATGTGAATATGCTTAAGTAAATGATATTCCTCTCACAGGTCTATGGAAGAACAAAGAGATATCTGTAGTAGATCAAGATCTGCGCTAATTGTAGCGTCCCAAGGAAATTCGACACTTGAATCCAGACACTAACACGTCCCATGTCCAAACTCAAGTATCGAAAACCCAGAAAGCTAATAGAAAGAAGTTAGAGGATGAGAAGAGAAAGAAGGAATTATTAGAATAGAAGAATAAGAAGATCAGAGTCTCACAGCGGAACGAACAAAATATAATATATCAAAATACTTTATACAAAGGAACTGTGTATATACATACATACATACATACATACATATATATATTTGATTACAACATCAGAGTATACATTTAGATCAATACAACACACAACAAAAATAAACTAGTACCGGTAAATATATAGAATACGTCTTGGCTTCAACTCCTTTTCGAAAACTCCAAGCGAAACCTAACCTGGAAATATACTCAGTCTAACCCGTGCACATTTGAAACAAATCAAAATTCACCTGGATCAGTCTGGAATACTTTCAGTGATAAATTCATAGCACAACAACTTGTTTAACTTTAAAAATCCTTTTTGAAAGAAAAGGATAATAGTAAGACCAGTCCGCACATAAACACAGACGGTTTTTACCTTATTATAACCCAAAACACATTTGAAATCATATCTTATTATGATATTATGATAGCGTCTAAATACAAGTAAATAGAATCTAGCAGAACGCTTGCATCTCACGATCCACATATATAGTATACAAACAAAACCGCGGCGCTTATTAGAGATTGGATTCCAACTATGACAAGGAATGGATCCACCTGCCGATAGTGTATCTCTAGAGAGGAATACACTGGGTTTAACAAGAAAGTCTTGCAACCCGACCACACATGACTGATCACTCATTTCACTTGAGTGTATCAAATATATTGTCACCTTACGGCTGCAGCCACCGTAGTCCGCGTAGATACAGAAAATGAAAGAAGTAACAAAACGAATATTCTCTAGATGGTGACAATACACCCTAATGGGTGCGACCCACATAGCTATGCTGCCTGCCCGATTTTTGTCATTTCCCAGTTGTGAGGCTTGAGGTTATAATCGACTTTTGAAACATCTGGCCACCATTCACATCGTCCGTATAAGTCATCCAGGAATAGGATGAACCGAAGGTACTCTCCTACTACATCCAATATAGGAATCATTCCATGGATCAGTAGCGAGAAGTCCTTGCAACCCATATATTTCAACCACGACAGAATCACAGTATATCTCTAGGAATCAGCCAGAGATTGTAAGTATTCTTCCGTTTTATGAAGATCTGTGGACTTCAATTGCTCCATCTCGATCAGCTCCTTCCACGTTTTCGTATTCATTGGTCGGAATGGGTTTCAAATAAAAATTTGATCCCGGTCTTTTCGAACAAACAACGTTTTGTGCAAGATTTTGGTAGTTGGTTATTTAACTATCAAAATATAAATCCACAAAATAAAAACGAATCCATAGGTTTATTTCACAGCGTCACTTAGCCTTTCTCCATTCGTTAAATCCAATCTTTATATCTTTTAAAACTTCATATACAATTCTTTATTCCAAATAAAACCTTTTATAAACCCGCAATAAGTTTACTCCAAAACACAATTCACTTATCTTTTGATAAATCCTCACCTCTTATTTAATATAGAAGATTTAGATCGCATCCTTATAACTTAACTTGCCTTGCCATTTTGATTCATTTTTGCATTTCCTTTTCGATTTTCATTTCATCCCTTCATTAGTCCCTAACTGTTAACCAGTTAAGAAAACAATTCCCAAAGTATAAACCCCGAAGGCCGAAACCAACATCAGATAAACACATAGAAAATCATTTAACTCAACCGACCACCAGTCAGGTTCCAATTCTTACATTTCGAATCTTGGAATTTATTCCATTCATAAACGTTTAATAACTTGTTTCAATAATATATTCAATACAATGAGTTTCATAACTTCGTCGAAATCTTGAATTTCATAAATTCAATTAAATAGAATCTCAAATAAGAATTTACTTTAAACCACTATTTAATCTTAACTTCTATTATCATTAATATAATTTTCTTTACAATATCATTTTATTATAAATGAGCCTTATCTTTTCATAAACCCATTATCCCTTTTTAAATCCTAATATCCCAATTTGATTATTATTAAATAAACGATAATCAAATATCAACATTTAAAAAAAATGTTTATTTAACCATTTATCACTTCCATTAAATAAATTAAATTAATAAACCGATTTTAGTTAACATGGTTAACTTAGTCAACTCTAAACATGATTAATTCGTTAAAAAAATCTTGATTCATTTTCCCATTTAAATTAATTACAAAATTAATTAATTTAAATAATCCCATTTGATTATTAAAAATCTAATCAATGTAATCTCATTTTATCAATTAAGCTCGATTATTAATTGTTACGTTAATTTCTACTCTCTTGCTTATTAATCTTATTAATATAAAAATCATCTTTATAAAATCCTTTGATAATCACTTATAATATCAATTAAATAAATAATAAATATTTGGTCCCTTTATAAGCTTCCGTTTCAAATAATAGATTGTAAAATAAATTTTATAACTTCATTTCTATCAGTTTACCTAACAGTAAATCAATCTTCATAAAACAGTCTATATTTGGGCCATCTGCTATAAATTCCTCAACTAATACTATATATTGATTCGAAACAATATTCAACAATGAACAAGCTTAAAGTCAATGGGGTTTAATCAGTTCATATATAGTATGAAATAAACATCATACTAAACATTTGAGGAATCCGGTTTGATTCCTCCCACCTGTTCTTCCCTGCATCACAGATCATTATAATATTTCATATCAGCATATAATTTTACATTAAACAATGATAACATAATTCACATCAACCACTAAATCAACCATAGGCATCCAATCAATCAATTATCAAGAGTTAAATTTAATTATATGAATTTAATCACATCATAGAAATTCCAGAAAAGTGTGAGAGTTAACTCACATTTATCTCGATTGACGGTTGTCGCATTATACCGTTTAACTTTAAACTAGCATTTAAAATTAAATGAAAATTCCAATTGTCACTTCTCCTCTCCGAATTAGTACAGTAGCGTAGCATTCTTCGATGCGGTTCCAATGAATCCAATTTTATGTGATTCTACGATCGTATGAATTTGTTACGACCATTTAAATTTAACTATAAATGTGTATATATATACTAACTAAATTTATAATTAAATTTTAATCACTAATTACCAATTTCAATTTTACGGCATATTACCTTAACTATTCTACCACGTCATCCTAGAACGTGATTTCTCCATTGCGATGGTTTCTTCCCCCGTAGTCTTCTACTTCTATATGTCTCCTTATCTTCCATGCAGGCATCCACGCCTTTGCTTCTTTTTATATATTTATTTTATTCTCCCTTTTACCCACGTAAGACCAAAAGGCCCATCTACAAACTCCAGCACCCATACGTTAAATTCTTCTTCTTCTTTTTTTTGAAACTGTCGGCCCACACCGCACTGAAGCCCACTTGCCCCTTATTCTTTCTTCCCTTCCAGCATGTCTTATCCCCTGAAGCTTTCTTCACGTTCCTTGATGCTTGCCACGCCCAACTTCACGCAATACCCAGATTGTTTCTGAAACACCCCACCTCCGTTAGGGTCACTCTCAAAGGGAATGCCCTAATTTTGGTGGAGGTTTATAAGTACAAGTCACAGATATACAAGACAGATATAAGAACACATATTTGTAAACAGCGGAAGAACAACAAACTTTTATTTCATAAAGTCAAATACGTGTTACAACAACATCCTTTCCAAAAGCATAACATAACACTTTCATAATCTGTCTTGAGTACATTATTTAAAGAAGCATAAATAAAACATAGATAAACTGCAAAAGCCCCATAGTGGATTGTCCAAAGCCATAGTTTAAAACAGGAAAGTCCAAGCAATACATTTCTCTTCTTCAAGCTGGATGCTAAGGTTGGTCAAGCTGCTGTGTTCCCTCCCTGAGGACCTGGGGGGGAAACGGAAGAAAGAAGACGAAAGAAAAGTAGAGTCAGACATAAAGCCTGAGTAAGTCTAGTACTATTTTGTCTATGAATAAAGAACTGAGTATGATAAGTATAAACAAGAAGTGGGCATGCATTATAAACTTGGTTAAGTTGTCTAGGGTCGAATATACTATTGTACCCCATGTTAATCTCTGAACCCATATAAACTAGTTTCCCACTGGAACCCCATAATCAGGGTGATGTGATCCATTCTATGATGATCGGCTCCTACTCGCATAGTTACATGTGTCTTACGGCCCCCGATGTCGTAGTTACCTATGCTGGTCCCACCATGGGGTGTATCAAGTCCCATAGTGGCAACCCGACACAACCTTAGAGTGCACAGGTATGCTACTGGTGTCCAGTGCCTTATTTTTCTGCACCGGAGTGTGTGCACGCCCGCACTCCGTTAGAACCTACACTGCTACACCACCGCCGTCGCTTTGACCTCTTACAATCAGCCCAGTAATCGTGCCCCTCCCTGCCTAGTTTCAGGGTATCCTGATACACCTTCTAGGGTTACTGCTGAAAAGGGTCCCCTGTTACTAGGTTTTCTATCTCTAGCCAACATGCTAAGTTGGTTAAGTGTTTCCTAACCTAACCCCCACCAGTCCGTTTTGTTTAGCATGTTCTATTTTGATTAAGTCTTTAGTTCACTTAATCCTATCAATCCTGACTCAGCCTTAAATGTCTTATTAAGGCCCTGACCTCTCACATTAGACAGGTATTGTTGTGGCTGCCTGTTGCCGGTTGGTTCCGGGCAGTCTTACGCCACAACTCAGTCTAACCTCGGGTCCTTGCTGGGCTCCATGTTTAACCTCCCACATTGGATAGGTATTGTTGTGACTACTGGACAGCCGGGCGGTTCCGGGCAGGTTTACATCACAACTCAATCCAACCTCGGGTTAAACACATCGTATGTTCTACATTTACATATTTTGTCATTCCTCTTTATTTCTTATATGTAAATATTTGCGGCCCATTATTAAGTTAATGGTGTAAAGGTTACACAAATCATGGGCCCAACCCATACTTGAACTTGGGCCCTTCTATTTTATATTTTCATTCATTAGTAATTTTAACCCAACGTTATTTTCCCCCGTTTAACACGTCCGTTTATATATATTTTGGGCTTAGCCTTTTAAAGCCCAAATTAGCCATGCGAAAAGGGGAGGCTTAAAGCGTAATTACATACACAAAGAGGGGAATGTGAGCGCATGAACTTGCAATACGACGTTGGAAATACAAAATAGAAACTGGTGTACTTGCATAGTGGTAACATAGGTGACATGAATCAAAGCATGTGAACTTGTAATTGAGATATCATTATTGTCACATGAACCTATATTTTTATTTAGGCATAATGTCAAACATAAGCATGGCATAAATATTTCTAGCATAAGCATGGCATAATGTCGAACATAAGCATGGCATAATATCAAACATAAGCATGGCATAAGTATAGTTAAATTTGTTCACATAACCATGGCATAAATATTTCTAACATGAAATCATGATTCTTACTTTAGCCATGTAAACTTACAAAAAGGGACCTTTTGAACCTAACCTAGCCATGTACCACATATGTCATCATATAATTCTTGTAAACAAGATAGACCTAATCATGGTTTTCAATTATGCCAAATATCATTCATAGCCTAGCCATATTCATCAATTTGCAAATAGGTTTTCTAGTACAAAAGCATGGCTTAAAACATAATGCCAAATTCTCAACATAATTTCATATGGATAATAACCAAACTTGTTCCAATTACTTACAAAATGATTTATGCACAAAAATATACATCATGGTGGCATAGAAGCAAACCCCAAACTTGCATGAATTTAAATCAACTACATACATGTAGCTTCAACATGGATTACATAATTTGCGAAATATTCCAAACGTATACTTGCATAGAACTACCGCATGTAGTTCTTTATAATGAATAACATAATTCACAAATATCCAAACGTATATAATATTTCAAATTGATAAGAACGCACAAATATGAATTACTTTATTGCCACAATTCAAGCATACAAACCAACACAATTGTTTATTCATACCAAAGTAATACTCTACTTACAATGGTGTGATGAATTCTCTAGTTTAGGGATTGAAGACGCAAATTCCTTTGTTGAATTGATTTGTTTAGGTTGCTTTAAGCTTTAGAATCTTCCTCCTAATCCTCTCTCCAATTTGGTGGCTACTCCTAGTCGTTCCTCAGCAACATGGCGGCTATGTTCTTATTTTTGAATGAATAGATTAGGGTTTAGTCTAGGGTTGTTTATATAGAGGTTAGGAACTGATTAGGACCATTGATGTTGCTTGGATTGATCGTAGCCATTCATTAGATAGAGAGACCAATTAAAACTTGCCACCTAGCCCTAATGACAAAGCAGACCACAGAAATTCGACCAAACACAGACCTGGCCAGCCAGGTTGACTGGGCTCGACCAGGTCGACACCCCTGTCGACAGGGCTGTCGACAGCCCTGTCGACATGGGTAGCCCAGGTCGACAGCCCAGTCGACCTGGGTGGCCCAGGCGGGTGTTCTTCCACCCTGGCCCATTGGGCCCCACTTCGGAATATTTAATTATTTAATTCTGTTTGAATTTTAAATTTAATTCAAAACTTCCGAAGGCCATATCTTCTTCATACGGACTCCGTTTTTCGAAAACTCGGACTCTATTTCGCGTATTTTTCCGAGACGAACGCAATGGCGTATCCTGTTTCCCTTAGTTCTTTGATTTCAGATTAATTATACTTAAATTTGTTAATTTCACAGTTATAGAATTTTCGGGGTGTTACATTCTCCCCCACTTAAAAGGATTTCGTCCCCGAAATCTTCAAGTTAGGAGGAATGTATATCCTAACATCCAAACATCCATCTACTCATCCATCAAACACGAGCATCCATTGTCCTTAAAAGACTTCTAATGCTTCATGATCATATGCGAAGTGTGTGTGTACATGTACTTATCTAATGCAAAATCAGGCGGTCTACTGATTCAGTTGACCTCCTTAATGCGAATTATGTAAGTGCCATGCATCCATTATGTATGCAAATTTTCCTATTCTTGATTCTACATGAGTGCACAATCATTCAATACAAATGCAACATCCATATGACAACACCTTACAGTTCAACCATATACGAGTGCAAACATATATGCATATGCAATATGAAGTGACTGAGCCGATCCAAAACCTAGATTGTGTGTGTATATGCAACCACGAGCAACCACTAGCAATCACTTGCAACCACTTGCAACCATCATCCATAACATGTTTCAACTACATGTTTTCATCCCAAAAAGATTCTACCTAAAAGATACGGTCGAGGAAATATACCTAAAAGATAGATAAAAGCGCAACTTAAGGAAAAAGAAAGATCAAGGATGTACCCTCGAACAGAAAAGGGTACGCAGTGCGGATTCTAGCTTCAGTTTCCCAAGTCGCGTCTCCCTCGGCGTCGCTCCACTGGACTTTGACGAGCTTGACTTCGCGGTTGCGTAGCTTCTTCACTTCCGTTCCTAAGATGCGGGTTGGAACTTTTCTTATGGTTGCTTCGCGTTCCACTTCAGCCTCTTCGAGGATATTTGGCTCTACCACTTCAGCTGACTCATGTAGACATTTTCGGAGATGTGAAACGTGAAAAACGTTGTGGACTCCAGCCAACTTCTCGGGTAGCTCTAATCTATAAGCCATTTTCCCAATTTTCTCGATAATAGGGAATGGCCCTACGAACCTTGGTGCAAGTTTTCCTGTGGTTTCAAAACGAACGACGTTCCTTAGCGGTGATACCTTGAGAAAAACTCTGTCTCCAACCTCAAATTCAAGGTCGGTCCTCCTCTTGTCGGCGTAGGACTTTTGTCTGTCTTGGGCCGTCTTCATCCTTCTTCGTATTAAGTCTACTTTCTCTGAAGTCTCTCGGATCATGTCTGGTCCAAGTATGAGCTTATCCGTGGACTCCCACCAACAAGTGGGCGATCGGCACGGTCTTCCATATAAAGCTTCGAAGGGCGCCATTCCGATGGTTGCTTGATAGCTGTTGTTGTAGGCGAATTCTACCAAAGGAAGGTGGTCTTCCCATGTCCCTCCGAAGTCAAGGACGCATAGTCTTAAAAGGTCTTCCAAAACTCTGTTCACTCTCTCCGTTTGGCCGTCGGTTTGGGGATGATAGGCTGTGCTCAAGCATAACTGCGTTCCTACTGCTTCTTGCAGACTCCGCCAAAACTCGCTGGTGAAGATGGGGTCTCGGTCACTAACGATGCTAGATGGTATTCCGTGGAGTCGAACGATTTCCTTGAGGTAAAGTGATGCTAGGGATGAGGCAGTTCTTTTACTTTTGACAGGTAAAAAGTGGGCGCTTTTAGTAAGCCTATCCACTATTACCCAAATGCTAGTGTTGCCTCTCCTAGACCTAGGCAGCCCATCGATGAAGTCCATTGAGATGCTATCCCATTTCCACTGCGGGACCTCTAGAGGATGTAGTAGTCCGCCAGGCTTTTTCTGTTCCGCTTTAACCTGTTGGCACACCATACACTTAGAAACGAATTCTGCCACGTCCTTTTTCATGTCGTTCCAGAAGAAAGTCCTTTTTATGTCTTTGTACATTTTATCTCCGCTTGGGTGTATCGTCATCTTGGAGTGATGTGCTTCCTCGAGAACCTTCTTTACTAAATCTTTTGTCTGTGGGACGCATAGTCTTCCATCTCGCCTTAGTACACCCTTATCGTCAATGGAGTATCTGTTGAGGTGACTTGAAGTCTCACACCTAATTAGCCTATCAATTATTTCCACTAGCTGAGGGTCTTCGCGTTGTGCTGTCCCTACTGAATCCACTAAAGTTGGGCGCACTTCGAGAGATGCTAGCAAGCCCGGTACGAAATCGGAGGAAGGCCTAAAGTCGAAGCTGGCTATAAACTCTAGGCTTTGTCTTTCAACAAACAACGGGCTTAGGGTCAATTTCTTTCGGCTCAACGCGTCTGCCACTACGTTGCCTTTGCCCGGAGTGTAGGAGATTTCGAAATCGTACGAGGCAAGAAACTCCATCCATCTTTGTTGCCTCAAGTTAAGATCTTTCTGCGAGAAAAGATATTTCAACGATTTATGGTCAGTGTAAAGTTCGAACTTCTCACCTAGGAGATAGTGTCGCCAAGACTTGAGTGCAAAGACGATGGCGGCTAACTCAAGATCGTGGGTTGGGTAGTTCTTTTCGTGCACCTTCAACTGCCTCCCGCCATAAGCTACTACCCTTCCTTCTTGCATTAAGACGGCGCCTATCCCTGTCCCACATGCATCCGTATAAACAGTGAACATCTTGCTCCCATCTGGCAGCGTCAAGACTGGGGCTGTTGTAAGAGCCCTCTTCAGTCGTTGCAAAGCAAACTCGCAATCCAAGTCCCAATTGAACACTAGATTCTTCTTAGTCAATTTCGTGAGCGGAGCTGAGATTTTCGCAAAATCCCTTATAAACTTTCGATAGAAACCTGCTAGTCCTAGGAAGCTTCGGACCTCAGTTGCATTCCTTGGTGTCTTCCAATCTTGTACCTCCACTACCTTAGCAGGGTCCACCGCTAGCCCTTGTTTGGATACTATGTGCCCAAGGAACCTCACCTCTTCTCTCCAAAAGTGGCATTTGGAGAATTTGGCTTTTAGTTGATGGACTCGCAAAGTTTCCATGATTGCCCTTAAGTGCTGAGCATGTTCCTCTTCACTCTTTGAGAAGATAAGGATATCATCTACGAAGACCACTACGAATTTGTTGAGGAAATCTCTAAATACCCTACTCATCAGGTCCACGAAGTAAGCAGGTGCATTTGTCAAGCCGAAAGGCATGACAAGCCATTCAAAGAAACCGTCTGGGGTTCTGAAAGCCGTTTTATCGATGCTATCTTCAGCCACCCTTAGCTGATGAAAACCGGTTGCTAAATCGAGTTGGGAGAAAACAGACGCTCCTACAAGCTGGTCAAATAAATCGTCAATTCTAGGGAGAGGGTGCCTATTCTTTTTCGTTAGCTTGTTGAGCTCCCTATAGTCAACACACAGACGGAGTGAACCATCCGCCTTTGTAGCGAACACCACTGGAGCGCCCCATTCTGAAATGCTCCTCCTAATGAACCCCTTTTCTAGAAGCTCTTTAATCTGTTTACTGAGCTCTTTCCTTTCCCGTGGAGCCATATGTCTAACGGGCAACGCAACGGGCTTTGCATTATCTACAAGATATATACGGAAGTCTATTTCCCGCTTCGGAGGCAAGCCCTTCACCTCTTCGAAGACATCCGGATATTCCCGGACCACTCTAACTGATTTCAAATTTTCAACAGAGGCATCTAGCGATTCAAGATAACTAAGCATAACCGCATACGAGGGATTACAAGAAATTTCCAAAGTATTACCGAGCTGGGTTAGGAGCCTAACAACCCTTTTCTCACAATCAAGGATGGCCCCATTACTGGATAGCCAATCCATACCCAAAATCAAACCATACCCCGAAAAGCCCAAAACAAAGGCACTACATTGAAATTCAACACTTAGGATAGAAATTTTCAAATCCAGACAGATCATAGACAAATGAGCTGGGCCCCCAATTGGGTTTGAAACAATTAAGGGGTCCTCTACCATACTAGTTTTTAGGTGCAGAGATTCTACTAAAGCAGACGAGATAAAGGAGTGTGATGCGCCAGAATCAAATAAAGTGCGAACGGGGTGATCATAAAGATAAACTACACTTTCTACAGAAGTATTTATACCTCGCTGTTGCAATGGTGGCGCTTCTAGCACATGAACCTGTGCTCCTGGAGTGGATCCAGCGCCCTGCCCCTGTCCTCGTTTCTTTGGGCAGTCCTTAGCCCTGTGGCCTGTCTGACCGCACGAAAAGCACCCACCATTCTCCTTGGCCTTCTTTTTTCGACAGTCCTTTACTAAGTGCCCCACTTTGCCACAGAAATTACACTTCCTCTTCTCTTTGTTGCCTTTTCCGCCTTTCTTAAAGTCTGTCTTCTTAGGCTGCAAACCCTCTTTCTTCCCTTGAGAGCTTTCTGCCTTTGTCTCCTTCTTGCCCTTATCCTCTTCATTCAGCAATGCCATTTGCACCAATCTTTCATACGTGGCTCCCATGGGTATATGGGTCATGGCCAAACTGTGTAATGGCTCATTCAACCCTTTGACGAAACGGAGAGCCTTCTTGTGCGGGGTGTTGACTAGGTCAAGCCCAAACCTAGCCAGCTCATCGAACTGATTCACATACTCTCTGACTGTCTTGTCCCCTTGCTTAAGAAATAAGAATTTTTCCAACTGCAAACTTCTTTCCGCATCTGAGAGAAATTTGGTCTCAAACCTTGCCCTAAAGTCCTCCCATGTCTCCACTGGTCTTTCAGCATTAGTGACTTCCCACCAGTAGGAAGCCTCGCCCTTCAATAGCCATACTGCCAATTGTACTTTTTGTCTGTCTTCTACCTCAAAGATGATGAATAGATCCTCAGTTTCTTTCAGCCAATTTCTAGCTGCTACGAAGGACTCAGTTCCATGGAAATCCCTTCCTCCCATAGCTTTAAAATCCTTACATATCTTAGCAAACGCGTTTCCCCGTGGAGGAGGTGGAGGAAGAGGTGCTGCTGCAGCTGGATGATTTCCTGCAGCTGGGGGAGGAGGAACGGTAGGACCTGGCTGAGTGGCCCTTGCTTCTAAGAACCGTCTAAACCAACCAGGTATTGGTACCCCTTCCGGCAAGTTAAGATCTTCGGACATGCTGAAACAAAAAGGATAGGTTCAAAACGAAGGATAAGAGATAGTACCTATGGCTTTGGGGAGTGGACTTTGCCTTTTAAAATAAAATAATATTTTTCTTTTTTAAAAATGCTTCTTTAAATTTCCTTTTTGAAAATAATTTTTTTTTTCAAAACTTTTTATCTTATCTGGTAAACCTGGCTCTGATACCAAGTGAAACACCCCACCTCCGTTAGGGTCACTCTCAAAGGGAATGCCCTAATTTTGGTGGAGGTTTATAAGTACAAGTCACAGATATACAAGACAGATATAAGAACACATATTTGTAAACAGCGGAAGAACAACAAACTTTTATTTCATAAAGTCAAATACGTGTTACAACAACATCCTTTCCAAAAGCATAACACTTTCATAATCTGTCTTGAGTACATTATTTAAAGAAGCATAAATAAAACATAGATAAACTGCAAAAGCCCCATAGTGGATTGTCCAAAGCCATAGTTTAAAACAGGAAAGTCCAAGCAATACATTTCTCTTCTTCAAGCTGGATGCTAAGGTTGGTCAAGCTGCTGTGTTCCCTCCCTGAGGACCTGGGGGGGGGGGAAACGGAAGAAAGAAGACGAAAGAAAAGTAGAGTCAGACATAAAGCCTGAGTAAGTCTAGTACTATTTTGTCTATGAATAAAGAACTGAGTATGATAAGTATAAACAGGAAGTGGGCATGCATTATAAACTTGGTTAAGTTGTCTAGGGTCGAATATACTATTGTACCCCATGTTAATCTCTGAACCCATATAAACTAGTTTCCCACTGGAACCCCATAATCAGGGTGATGTGATCCATTCTATGATGATCGGCTCCTACTCGCATAGTTACATGTGTCTTACGGCCCCCGATGTCGTAGTTACCTATGCTGGTCCCACCATGGGGTGTATCAAGTCCCATAGTGGCAACCCGACACAACCTTAGAGTGCACAGGTATGCTACTGGTGTCCAGTGCCTTATTTTTCTGCACCGGAGTGTGTGCACGCCCGCACTCCGTTAGAACCTACACTGCTACACCACCGCCGTCGCTTTGACCTCTTACAATCAGCCCAGTAATCGTGCCCCTCCCTGCCTAGTTTCAGGGTATCCTGATACACCTTCTAGGGTTACTGCTGAAAAGGGTCCCCCGTTACTAGGTTTTCTATCTCTAGCCAACATGCTAAGTTGGTTAAGTGTTTCCTAACCTAACCCCCACCAGTCCGTTTTGTTTAGCATGTTCTATTTTGATTAAGTCTTTAGTTCACTTAATCCTATCAATCCTGACTCAGCCTTAAATGTCTTATTAAGGCCCTGACCTCTCACATTAGACAGGTATTGTTGTGGCTGCCTGTTGCCGGTTGGTTCCGGGCAGTCTTACGCCACAACTCAGTCTAACCTCGGGTCCTTGCTGGGCTCCATGTTTAACCTCCCACATTGGATAGGTATTGTTGTGACTACTGGACAGCCGGGCGGTTCCGGGTAGGTTTACATCACAACTCAATCCAACCTCGGGTTAAACACATCGTATGTTCTACATTTACATATTTTGTCATTCCTCTTTATTTCTTATATGTAAATATTTGCGGCCCATTATTAAGTTAATGGTGTAAAGGTTACACAAATCATGGGCCCAACCCATACTTGAACTTGGGCCCTTCTATTTTATATTTTCATTCATTAGTAATTTTAACCCAACGTTATTTTCCCCCGTTTAACACGTCCGTTTATATATATTTTGGGCTTAGCCTTTTAAAGCCCAAATTAGCCATGCGAAAAGGGGAGGCTTAAAGCGTAATTACATACACAAAGAGGGGAATGTGAGCGCATGAACTTGCAATACGACGTTGGAAATACAAAATAGAAACTGGTGTACTTGCATAGTGGTAACATAGGTGACATGAATCAAAGCATGTGAACTTGTAATTGAGATATCATTATTGTCACATGAACCTATATTTTTATTTAGGCATAATGTCAAACATAAGCATGGCATAAATATTTCTAGCATAAGCATGGCATAATGTCGAACATAAGCATGGCATAATATCAAACATAAGCATGGCATAAGTATAGTTAAATTTGTTCACATAACCATGGCATAAATATTTCTAACATGAAATCATGATTCTTACTTTAGCCATGTAAACTTACAAAAAGGGACCTTTTGAACCTAACCTAGCCATGTACCACATATGTCATCATATAATTCTTGTAAACAAGATAGACCTAATCATGGTTTTCAATTATGCCAAATATCATTCATAGCCTAGCCATATTCATCAATTTGCAAATAGGTTTTCTAGTACAAAAGCATGGCTTAAAACATAATGCCAAATTCTCAACATAATTTCATATGGATAATAACCAAACTTGTTCCAATTACTTACAAAATGATTTATGCACAAAAATATACATCATGGTGGCATAGAAGCAAACCCCAAACTTGCATGAATTTAAATCAACTACATACATGTAGCTTCAACATGGATTACATAATTTGCGAAATATTCCAAACGTATACTTGCATAGAACTACCGCATGTAGTTCTTTATAATGAATAACATAATTCACAAATATCCAAACGTATATAATATTTCAAATTGATAAGAACGCACAAATATGAATTACTTTATTGCCACAATTCAAGCATACAAACCAACACAATTGTTTATTCATACCAAAGTAATACTCTACTTATAATGGTGTGATGAATTCTCTAGTTTAGGGATTGAAGACGCAAATTCCTTTGTTGAATTGATTTGTTTAGGTTGCTTTAAGCTTTAGAATCTTCCTCCTAATCCTCTCTCCAATTTGGTGGCTACTCCTAGTCGTTCCTCAGCAACATGGCGGCTATGTTCTTATTTTTGAATGAATAGATTAGGGTTTAGTCTAGGGTTGTTTATATAGAGGTTAGGAACTGATTAGGACCATTGATGTTGCTTGGATTGATCGTAGCCATTCATTAGATAGAGAGACCAATTAAAACTTGCCACCTAGCCCTAATGACAAAGCAGACCACAGAAATTCGACCAAACACAGACCTGGCCAGCCAGGTTGACTGGGCTCGACCAGGTCGACACCCCTGTCGACAGGGCTGTCGACAGGGCTGTCGACAGCCCTGTCGACATGGGTAGCCCAGGTCGACAGCCCAGTCGACCTGGGTGGCCCAGGCGGGTGTTCTTCCACCCTGGCCCATTGGGCCCCACTTCGGAATATTTAATTATTTAATTCTGTTTGAATTTTAAATTTAATTCAAAACTTCCGAAGGCCATATCTTCTTCATACGGACTCCGTTTTTCGAAAACTCGGACTCTATTTCGCGTATTTTTCCGAGACGAACGCAATGGCGTATCCTGTTTCCCTTAGTTCTTTGATTTCAGATTAATTATACTTAAATTTGTTAATTTCACAGTTATAGAATTTTCGGGGTGTTACAGTTTCGGTTCCTTAGTTCGTTCTGCTGTCTCTACTGTTAAGAACCCATCTTCCGCCCAATGCCAGTGTCCTCCCCCTCTCTCCACGCAAGAAAACACTACATGTTCACCATACACTACTTCTTAAACTTGCTGCTACATGAAAGAAATTATACACCGTGCGTTGAAGCTCCCCCACTCTTTATCCAAAACTGACGCCAGAACCCCATATGATGCAGCTTCTCCGCCTTGTACGTCTTCCGGAACCGAGACCGACCATGGTGATTTCCAACCGAGCTCCTCCATCAGTACGTTGGCTCCGAGCCTTCACTTGAACCGCCGACGCCCTCCGCTGCATGTACAGCTCCACCGCAAGGCCGTAGCCTGGCTTACATTAACTTTCGCGGCGCTATTTCCTGTTTGTCATATCCATGAATATGCCTGTCACCTTGTTTATGTCCAAAACCGCAGCCTTTAAACCTTCCCCAATCCCCAATGTTCATCCACCGCCATAATCTCCAGTCCCAGGCTCCGTCGCCTACCCCATCGACTTTCCATCGCCCTCCACTTCGTATGTCTTACAAGTTGAACACCCCTACATGCACTACCCCTCTCAGCCTTGCTATACACCGCCTCCATCACTTAAACACAATCGCAAGTCACGTGTAAGGCCACTCAAGCTTAGTGAGGCAAATTTTAATGTTAAACGATATTTTCCTTCTTTTTGTTTTAGTTGGAGATTTGAGTTTGTTACGACAGAAGAAGAAAGAAAAAGGCAGCTTTTATTTGGTAATGAGGTGCTCAGTTTTCTTTGTGTTTGTTTGAGGGAGAATGAATGTAATAACCCGGAAATTCTGAACCAGTTTAAAATTTTTATTTTGGCAATTTTAGTGAATTTTGAAGATTTAAAATAGATTATTTTAAATAATATCGACGAAAAATTTATTTTGAATATAATTCGAACGTATATATTTATACGCGTCGTCGTTAGAATAAATAATTAAATATAATTATAAATAGAATTGAAAATGGCGCGGTAGTTCGACAATTCGATTTCAAACTTCAATTGAATGTACCGGGTGCAAAACAAACAGGATTTTAGCGAAACCAAAAACATTAGGATCTATTTGATAATATCTTTCCAACGAATCCGAAAAATTGAAATTTCATAACGGGAATCAAAAGATATGTCCAGTTGAAAATTCTGAATAGTCGCTATGGAATTCAGGCCCTTAAAAATGGAAATTTTGCAAACGACCTCGGATTTCGACGAAACCACTTTTGTTGGGTCCGTGATGTCAATTTATTGCTAGGTTTCAAATTTCATAATTTTTCGAACCAATATGTGAGCGTGGCAAAGGAAAACGCGTTTGACCAGTTTCAGTTGATTTTAATCGACTGGAAAATGGCCATTTTTCCAACGGTCTCAGAATTCGACGAAATTAGTTTTGTTAGGACCGTATCGTCAATACGAAGTTAGAAAATATTTTTTTGTAATTTTTCAAGTTAATATGTGACCCCGGTAAATTGAAATGCGCGTTCAAATTCAATATATAGAGTTATATGTTGATTTTAACGGAAACTGATCGAGACGATCAAATCAGCTTGCGATACATATCCCATTGTGTTCGGAATGGGGGTAAAACGCTATGGACGACAGGCGGTGGGCCTCGTTTCGAGGTCGTATGTAAAAGTCAACTTTTTGAAAATAAATAAATTAATTAAATTAAAAAATTAAATCTCTCTCCTCACCCTCTCTATTTCTCTGCCCCCCCCCCCCCCCCCCCCCCACGTTCAAAATCATTTTTCAGAAAAAAAAAGAAGAAGAAAGGAGGAGCGCAGCAGCCGCCGCCGCCCTCCCCGAGACCACCGCCATCTCGTCCTCCGCCTTCTTCTCCCCGTCGCCACTTCCTCTTCCTCCCTCCACCAGCGATCTCGCGCAGCCCTCCCTCTCTCCTCCTAATCCCGAACGCAACCCAACCCTACCCCGAGTTCCCCCGCGACCACCACCTCGAGCCCAGGCTCCGACCTCCCCTCGCCTGGCGCCCCACCTCGATCCCCTCTTCTCCTTCAACCGCATCCCCTCCACCTCCTGTTAGCACGCAAGAAACCCCCCACCTAAGGAAACCAATCAAAGTAAGTTTTTCCCTTTTTCTTTTCTTTTCTGACCTTGTTTATTTTTTGTTAGAAATAAAAACTGATAATTTAAACAAAGGTTTGATTTTTATTCGAGTGAAGTAGCAAATAACAATATGATTTTCTATATTTTTAAAGATTTAAAAATATGATTTTTATAAAGTAGAAGATTTAAAAATATGATTTTTATATTTTTAGAAGTATAAAAATACGATTTTTATATTATGTAGATAGCAAAAACATCATCTTTATATATGTAGCAAAATAAAATTCTGATTTTTATTATATATACGTTGAAATAAAAATGTGATTTTTACAGTGATAAAATAGAAAAGACGATATTTTTAAAATAGAAAAGACGATATTGATAAAATAGAAAAGACGATATTTTTAAAATAGAAAAGACGATATTTTTAAAATAGAAAAGACGATATTTTTAAAATAGAAAAGACGATATTTTTAAAATAGAAAAGACGGTATTTTTAAAATAGAAAAGACGATATTTTGAGATGAGTAGTGAAGTAAAAATATGATTTTTACTTCGAGAAAAATATAATTTTTATATAGGTAAGATAGTAAAAATATCATCTTTATATGTGTAGCAACATAAAAATGTGATTTTTATAATGATATTTTTATAAAGGCGAAATCTTTATTTCTGAAAATGGAATTTTTATCTATATGACATCGTAGTAAAAATTCGATTTTTATATATTGAATAGCGAAGTGAAAATTCGATTTTTAAATGTATGAAGCGATTATAAAAATATGATTTTTCAAATTGAAAGTCAACAAATAAAGATGTGATTTTTTATTTTAAAGACATCAGCAAATAAAAATGTGATTTTTATATATGTAGTGGCTACGGGCAACAAAGGTGATAAAAAGGCGATAACGACGAAGATTTCTCTAAATGAAGTGGCGTGGAGTTGGGATAGCTTTCGGTGAGAATTTCTCACCTTTCAATTTCTTTTTCTAGTTATATATATATATATATACTAGGATGCAGACGGTGTTTAGTAGCACCCGACACAATCGTCCACAGACCATGGACTTGTTTGTTTGATTGCAAAAATTAGTTAGATTATTTGATTGAAATTGAATTGTTCGGTGAAATGGAATGGATTTGATTGATGTGTGAATGGCGTGGGCCTTCACTAGACCGGGGATAAGGCTAGGCCTCGTCCCGTTTCTAGTATCGTGCCGTTATGCCGCCGAAATTTTCTAAAATGAGTTAGAAAAATAAAAATATCATTTTATTGTGTAAATGAATAATAGAAATTCATGTGTTGGAATAAAATGTTTTATCGTTAAAAATATAATTTTTAACGTGAATATGAATATAGTGAATGTGAATAAATAAAATATTCATTTACAAACCGGACGGTTTGTTTATGTACACCTATTTGAATGACATTGATTGGGACGATAAATTTTACACATCGCCCAACTGCACAAATAAAATATGCGTTTGATTGTTTGAAACCCCACACGGGTGTTGGGATGAAATTTGAAGTTCACTCATCCTGATTGATTAAATATGTCGATCGATTGATTGACAGGCTGTTATAAGCGTTAGATATCTATATTTGATGCTTATACAGTGTAGTGCACTTTGGTTGATGGTTGATTATTTTTCAATGCTATTATATACGTGTGATGTATGAAAATCCATATAATTAACATTATATGGTGATTGATTGAGCCTCATTCCAATTTAGAAAATAAAGAATATTATAAAATAAAGGTTCATGTGTTGACTGTACTCATCCGTTGAGATTAGTCATGTGTTGAACGAAATATTTTAATAATAAAATTTACATCTTTATCAATATAAAATAAAGGTTCATGTGTTGACAGTACTCATCCGTTGAGATTAGTCATGTGTTGAACGAAATATTTTAATAATAAAATTTACATCTTTATCAATATAAAATAAAGTTTCATGTGTTGAACGAAATATTTTAATAATAAAATTTACATCTTTATCAATATAATATAAAGGTTCATGTGTTGACAGTACTCATCCGTTGAGATTAGTCATGTGTTGAACGAAATATTTTGATAATAAGAAATATTTGAAATAAAATATTTGAAATGGAAATATTTGAATAGGAAATATTTGAAAAAGAAATATTTGAAATAGAATATTTGAAAATAGAAATATATGAAGCCGTGTTGGTTAGATTGACGCCATTTTGACGTGAACGATATTTATATCGATTTTATTCATTTTAAAATGAATATTGAAAAGTGATTTCGAAATCGTATATTTTGAAATGAAATTTGAATCAAATCGAATAGAAAACGAATTCGAATTGAATATACAACGAATTGAATTCGAATTGAATATATAACGAATTGAATTCGAATTGAATATATAACGAATTGAATTCGAATTGAATATATAATGAATTTGATTCAAATAGAAAACGGAAATGAATGGAATATAAAACAATTTCGAAATGAATGGAATATAAAACGATTTCGAAATGAATTGAATATAAAACGATTTCGAAATGAATTGAATATAAAACGATTTCGAAATGAATTGAATATAAAACGATTTCGAAATGAATTGAATATAAAACGATTTCGAAATGATTTGAATAGAAAACGAATTTGATTTCAATTGAATATATAACGAATTTGATTTGAATAGAAAACGAATTTGATTTCAATTGAATATATAACGAATTTGAATCGAATAGAAAACCACTTTGAATTGAATCGAATTGAAAACGAATTCGAATTGAATTTAAAACGAATTGAAATGAATTCAAATTGAATTGAAACTTGAATTGAATAGAAATGAATTTTAAAACGAATTTATAAGGAAAGATTCAATTTTGATTTGAATTGAGATGGAAGTTGAAATTGTTTTTGAAACGAATTCAAAACTATTTATAAAATTCGTTTTGAATGGTAATCGACAAAATATATATTATATATATTATATATATAATATAATGGCCTGAATAGAACGCGCCGCGCCGCGGCAGTTCGTGAATTTCGACCACTTATTTCAAACGGACATTACGGGAGATCCGACCGTCGGATTCTCCTAAAACCGAAACCGTTGGGTTCGTATCGAAAACAGCTTTCTGGCGAATATTAGAAATTTGAAATCTAACGGTTGGATTTGGAGTTACGTCCAAATCAAATTCGAAAAAGGTCGCTGTAAGTGCAGTTCGATGGCCGTTGATGGAAATCGACTGTACGGGCCTTGATAAAATTATTAAAAATAGTAATAATTTGTGAAAAATCATAAGAAATGATTTGAGGGAAATTGGGGTGAAAACTCCATATTTGAAAAGATAAAAATGGATTTTTATCGAAATGAACTAGTTTTGAACTTAATTTAAAAACCAATTATTTTAAATAAATAAATTAGATTTAAAAAGGGGTTTTAAATAATCGGAATTTCTAATATATTTGATTGGATTTGAAATGGGTTTGTCGTGAACTGTGTTTTAAATAACACTAGTTCTTTAACCCGATAATAAATAGAATGTGATTTGGGTTTGTCGTGAACTGTGTTTTAAATAACACCTAGTTCTTTAACCCAGTAAAAGGAGTTTTAACGAATCTGCAATTAGGTTGAAATGTGAATCTATAATCTAAATTATCAAATTTAGAAATGAGCGAGAATGGAGTATCGCTAGTTTTGCTCCAAAGCGATAGTTAAATCTTTAATTAGATTTAAACGTGAAATGGTAATTAATTTTACCGATAACACCATAGTATTAGATATGGAGTATTACCAGTTTTGCTTCATGGGATGAATAGGTTAGGATTGGGAAATAAAAAAATAATAATTACTTCGGTGTGGTTCGCTAATCTCGACTAGTTTGAAAAAACCATAATTTGGTTTGAAAGGACATCCAAAGGAAGATTAAAGGATAAATTCTAAAGAATTTATCTTGGATAAAATTAATGGGAACCTTTCCCTAATGAATTGGAATGAGGTGTATGTTGTGTTTGTGTAACATTTGTTTTAATATACGCGGGTTGTTCGGAAAGTCCGGGTTTATACCCATTCTGAATAACCGATTCGACGATATGTCAAAGATGAAGACGGTGGTCGAAGACCGGAAGTTTTCACATCGTTTGGATTATTACTGACGATCCTGATTGGGCTGTACACCCAAGAGGATGGAAATAGTTGGTGGTTGTCCAGACGTACTTGGAGATGGATGGATATGCGAGGAAAGTGCCTCCGGTTTCGTTCAGACCCAGAACGAACTTGTAAAGGGATTGTGTGTCTGACATTGGATTTTATTCTGTGTTGATTGATTTCTATTAAATATATATCTGTTTGGCGGCGGAGAATTTATTCTCTTGCTTAACGCCCTTCTCTGAGACGTACGAGCTTAGAGGTTATATATCGATAGATATCAATCGCATGGCATGAATTGCCTGTGTGGCATACTGAGTTGCATGGATCAAGGCTTCTGTTGAAAAGCAAAGTCTTGTGGTTGATGATCAAAGCACGGCGTTTGTGGCGTAGCTTTGTGTATAACGTGAATTCGCGAGCCTCACACCTCGGTATGAGTCAAAAATGGGATACGGACTACAGGGAGAGCACGACGTTTCTTTCTAGCTTTGGTGGTGTCAGTGACTTACCAGCCCTGACATTTATATACTTTTCACCTATGTGGTTGTTGGAATGCGAGGCGCCTCGATTATAGGTCTGTAAGGACCGGGAAACGTGTGTTCAGGCATAATTAATCCTCTAACGTAAGTGAGGACCGGCCCTGAAGCATCCAGGATTGCCCAGAGTGTGTAGTCCTGTGACATTTGCTAGAGTGTCTTGAGCGCGGAGAGGAGCTTGCCCCTTGCCTCGACTCATGACGGAAATCCAATTTCCAATACGTGCATTTCGGTTTTAATTGTAGAACTAGTATGGCGACATAGTGGTATGGGACATTCATGCCGCCTATGATTTATATTTATGATTGAAATTGTTTTGGACACTATACACTTATTATAGTATCAAATGATTTGTTTTAAACGTACCAAGCATGTTTGGCTGTTATAAGGTAAAACCCTATCCTCCGGCTTGCGTTGCATTGTGTGATGGGACCTGGGTCTTATAACAGCTTCATTTTTTCTTTATTTAGCATTGCGCTGTTTGTTCTATGCACTGGTATTCTTGGGGGGAAACCCGTTCCGTGTTATACGGCGTGGTCCCTTGATTTACCTAACTTTAAAACCAATATTAATAACTGTTTTAGTTCTCACACTAGTCACATGACTGACCTGGAGTTTATTGTTTTAACCTAAACTCTGGGTGCCCCTATTTTCCGCACGGGCAGCTAGTAGTTTTGGTTTTGCAGATTTATATTCACAGGATCTTGGTTTACAGCTGGAATGATATCCGGAAAGCTCTGTATCCGTGTATCACCTTCAGTTGTGCTTTGTATTATTTTCCGCTGCTATGTAATTTATTGTAATCTCTGATATTTATCGAATGTAATTTATTCAATTATACTCTGTATATTCTTGTATCTGATGGAATTGTTGTAATAGCAATGAAATGTTCCTCCGTCTGCGTTCATTTGTGTGTTGTTCTCAAAGTATCTGCTCTTTCCCTCACGGGGAAGTTACGGGTCCTTACAGTGGTATCAGAGCTTAGGTTTACAGTGCTCGAGAACAAGGCACATTAGAACCATACGAAAGAATTCATCAGATCTTGGGTTAGTAATATCCAATTAGAATGACTCGTTAGAGATAGGATCAGTAGTATCCTAGAACGAGTGTGAAGAGTATATTTTTCAAATGAAAATAATTTTCTTTGAAAATTTAAATCGTTTTAAACGTATTTGATTATTTATTTATTTTGAATATGGACAATCTAGTATATAAAGGTTTTGTATATACGCGTCATGAACGTATATTCGAAGTTTTAATATATTAGATAGATATAGAATCATACTCTAGTCGCCCGGACCTGATTCTGATGATTGACGCGTCATCATTAGTAATTATTTTCGTGTTTCGAAGGTATGATTTCTATATATTTCCATTAGACTGGTGTGAGAACCAAAACTAATATAGCTAGAACACATTGTTGTGAATTGGCATCAAAAACATGATTTTCTGTATATGTGTCAAAATTATGAATTTGAAACTCTAAACCACTAATTGATTGATGTTTGTGTTGAATGTTTATTTGTTTGATAATTTTGAACCCATTATGCCTAATTGTATCAAATATTGAACTGTATTGAAAATTGGTCGCATTTGCTTGCATATACACATACTTACATTGAACAGGTCATAGCAAGGAGGCTAGAGCCGAAGAATAAAATTTGTTTGCCCGACAAATAGGTACATGTTTACTATAATTTACTGTTTTGTTTGGGTGATGATGATTTTATGAGCCTATTGGCCAGCCGCTTGGCTTTTTCTTTTTCTTTTTGAGATCAGAAGGCCTGTATGGCAATTTCGGGATTTTCCCGTGGCTCCTGGTGCAAGGGAGGTTATGGCGAAATTTTTCGAAAATTTAGGGTGTTAGCCAAATTTTTGAAGAATTTGAAAATTCTCAGAAACTGAAAAGTTGGAGAATGGAAGCCAGATCGAATGTAGAGTTAATTAATCAAACCACTTTCGACTTTGTTCCTTTTCGGGGACGAAAAGTTTTAAGTGGGGGAGATTGTAATAACCCGGAAATTCTGAACCAGTTTAAAATTTTTATTTTGGCAATTTTAGTGAATTTTGAAGATTTAAAATAGATTATTTTAAATAATATCGACGAAAAATTTATTTTGAATATAATTCGAACGTATATATTTATACGCGTCGTCGTTAGAATAAATAATTATATATAATTATAAATAGAATTGAAAATGGCGCGGTAGTTCGACAATTCGATTTCAAACTTCAATTGAATGTACCGGGTGCAAAACAATCCGGATTTTAGCGAAACCAAAAACATTAGGATCTATTTGATAATATCTTTCCAACGAATCCGAAAAATTGAAATTTCATAACGGGAATCAAAAGATATGTCCAGTTGAAAATTCTGAATAGTCGCTATGGAATTCAGGCCCTTAAAAATGGAAATTTTGCAAACGACGTCGGATTTCGACGAAACCACTTTTGTTGGGTCCGTGATGTCAATTTATTGCTAGGTTTCAAATTTCATAATTTTTCGAACCAATATGTGAGCGTGGCAAAGGAAAACGCGTTTGACCAGTTTCAGTTGATTTTAATCGACTGGAAAATGGCCATTTTTCCAACGGTCTCAGAATTCGACGAAATTAGTTTTGTTAGGACCGTATCGTCAATACGAAGTTAGAAAATATTTTTTTGTAATTTTTCAAGTTAATATGTGACCCCGGTAAATTGAAATGCACGTTCAAATTCAATATATAGAGTTATATGTTGATTTTAACGGAAACTGATCGAGACGATCAAATCAGCTTGCGATACATATCCCATTGTGTTCGGAATGGGGGTAAAACGTTATGGAAGACAGGCGGTGGGCCTCGTTTCGAGGTCGTATGTAAAAGTCAACTTTTTGAAAATAAATTAAAAAATTAAATCTCTCTCCTCACCCTCTCTATTTCTCTGCCCCCCCCCCCCCCCCGCCCCACGTTCAAAATCATTTTTCAGAAAAAAAAAAAAAGAAGAATAAAGGAGGAGCGCAGCAGCCGCCGCCGCGCCCAGGGAGCCGCCGCTCTCCCCGAGACCACCGCCATCTCGTCCTCCGCCTTCTTCTCCCCGTCGCCACTTCCTCTTCCTCCCTCCACCAGCGATCTCGCGCAGCCCTCCCTCTCTCCTCCTAATCACGAACGCAACCCAACCCTACCCCGAGTTCCCCCGCGACCACCACCTCGAGCCCAGGCTCCGACCTCCCCTCGCCTGGCGGCCCACCTCGATCCCCTCTTCTCCTTCAACTGCATCCCCTCCACCTCCTGTTAGCACGCAAGGAACCCCCCACCTAAGGAAACCAATCAAAGTAAGTTTTTCCCTTTTGCTTTTCTTTTCTGACCTTGTTTATTTTTGTTAGAAATAAAAACTGATAATTTAAACAAATGTTTGATTTTTATTCGAGTGAAGTAGCAAATAACAATATGATTTTCTATATTTTTAAAGATTTAAAAATATGATTTTTATAAAGTAGAAGATTTAAAAATATGATTTTTATATTTTTAGAAGTATAAAAATACGATTTTTTTATTATGTAGATAGCAAAAACATCATCTTTATATATGTAGCGAAATAAAAATCTGATTTTTATTATATATACGTTGAAATAAAAAAGTGATTTTTACAGTGATAAAATAGAAAAGACGATATTTTTAAAATAGAAAAGACGATATTGATAAAATAGAAAAGACGATATTTTTAAAATAGAAAAGACGATATTTTTAAAATAGAAAAGACGATATTTTGAGATGAGTAGTGAAGTAAAAATATGATTTTTACTTCGAGAAAAATATAATTTTTATATAGGTAAGATAGTAAAAATATCATCTTTATATGTGTAGCAACATAAAAATGTGATTTTTATAATGATATTTTTATAAAGGCGAAATCTTTATTTCTGAAAATGGAATTTTTATCTATATGACATCGTAGTAAAAATTCGATTTTTATATATTGAATAGCGAAGTGAAAATTCGATTTTTAAATGTATGAAGCGATTATAAAAATATGATTTTTCAAATTGAAAGTCAACAAATAAAGATGTGATTTTTTATTTTAAAGACATCAGCAAATAAAAATGTGATTTTTATATATGTAGTGGCTACGGGCAACAAAGGTGATAAAAAGGCGATAACGACGAAGATTTCTCTAAATGAAGTGGCGTGGAGTTGGAATAGCTTTCGGTGAGAATTTCTCACCTTTCAATTTCTTTTTCTAGTTATATATATATATATACTAGGATGCAGACGGTGTTTAGTAGCACCCGACACAATCGTCCACAGACCATGGACTTGTTTGTTTGATTGCAAAAATTAGTTAGATTATTTGATTGAAATTGAATTGTTCGGTGAAATGGAATGGATTTGATTGATGTGTGAATGGCGTGGGCCTTCACTAGACCGGGGATAAGGCTAGGCCTCGTCCCGTTTCTAGTATCGTGCCGTTATGCCGCCGAAATTTTCTAAAATGAGTTAGAAAAATAAAAATATCATTTTATTGTGTAAATGAATAATAGAAATTCATGTGTTGGAATAAAATGTTTTATCGTTAAAAATATAATTTTTAACGTGAATATGAATATAGTGAATGTGAATAAATAAAATATTCATTTACAAACCGGACGGTTTGTTTATGTACACCTATTTGAATGACATTGATTGGGACGATAAATTTTACACATCGCCCAACTGCACAAATAAAATATGCGTTTGATTGTTTGAAACCCCACACGGGTGTTGGGATGAAATTTGAAGTTCACTCATCCTGATTGATTAAATATGTCGATCGATTGATTGACAAGCTGTTATAAGCATTAGATATCTATATTTGATGCTTATACAGTGTAGTGCACTTTGGTTGATGGTTGATTATTTTTCAATGCTATTATATACGTGTGATGTATGAAAATCCATATAATTAACATTATATGGTGATTGATTGAGCCTCATTCCAATTTAGAAAATAAAGAATATTATAAAATAAAGGTTCATGTGTTGACTGTACTCATCCGTTGAGATTAGTCATGTGTTGAACGAAATATTTTAATAATAAAATTTACATCTTTATCAATATAAAATAAATGTTCATGTGTTGACAGTACTCATCCGTTGAGATTAGTCATGTGTTGAACGAAATATTTTAATAATAAAATTTACATCTTTATCAATATAAAATAAAGGTTCATGTGTTGACTGTACTCATCCGTTGAGATTAGTCATGTGTTGAACGAAATATTTTAATAATAAAATTTACATCTTTATCAATATAATATAAAGGTTCATGTGTTGACAGTACTCATCCGTTGAGATTAGTCATGTGTTGAACGAAATATTTTGATAATAAGAAATATTTGAAATAAAATATTTGAAATGGAAATATTTGAATAGGAAATATTTGAAAAAGAAATATTTGAAATAGAATATTTGAAAATAGAAATATATGAAGCCGTGTTGGTTAGATTGACGCCATTTTGACGTGAACGATATTTATATCGATTTTATTCATTTTAAAATGAATATTGAAAAGTGATTTCGAAATCGCATATTTTGAAATGAAATTTGAATCAAATCGAATAGAAAACGAATTCGAATTGAATATATAACGAATTGAATTCGAATTGAATATATAACGAATTGAATTCGAATTGAATATATAACGAATTGAATTCGAATTGAATATATAACGAATTGAATTCGAATTGAATATATAATGAATTTGATTCAAATAGAAAACGGAAATGAATGGAATATAAAACGATTTCGAAATGAATGGAATATAAAACGATTTCGAAATGAATTGAATATAAAACGATTTCGAAATGAATTGAATATAAAACGATTTCGAAATGAATTGAATATAAAACGATTTCGAAATGAATTGAATATAAAACGATTTCGAAATGATTTGAATAGAAAACGAATTTGATTTCAATTGAATATATAACGAATTTGATTTGAATAGAAAACGAATTTGATTTCAATTGAATATATAACGAATTTGAATCGAATAGAAAACCACTTTGAATTGAATCGAATTGAAAACGAATTCGAATTGAATTTAAAACGAATTGAAATGAATTCAAATTGAATTGAAACTTGAATTGAATAGAATGAATTTTAAAACGAATTTATAAGGAAAGATTCAATTTTGATTTGAATTGAGATGGAAGTTGAAATTGTTTTTGAAACGAATTCAAAACTATTTATAAAATTCGTTTTGAATGGTAATCGACGAAATATATATTATATATATATTATATATAATATAATGGCCTGAATAGAACGCGCCGCGCCGCGGCAGTTCGTGAATTTCGACCACTTATTTCAAACGGACATTACAGGAGATCCGACCGTCGGATTCTCCTAAAACCGGAACCGTTGGGTTCGTATCGAAAACAGCTTTCTGGCGAATATTAGAAATTTGAAATCTAACGGTTGGATTTGGAGATACGTCCAAATCAAATTCGAAAAAGGTCGCTGTAAGTGCAGTTCGATGGCCGTTGATGGAAATCGACTGTACGGGCCTTGATAAAATTATTAAAAATAGTAATAATTTGTGAAAAATCATAAGAAATGATTTGAGGGAAATTGGGGTGAAAAACTCCATATTTGAAAAGATAAAAATGGATTTTTATCGAAATGAACTAGTTTTGAACTAAATTTAAAACCCAATTATTTTAAATAAATAAATTAGATTTAAAAAGGGGTTTTAAATAATCGGAATTTCTAATATAGTTGATTGGATTTGAAATGGGTTTGTCATGAGCTGTGTTTTAAATAACACTAGTTCTTTAACCCGATAATAAATAGAATGTGATTTGGGTTTGTCGTGAACTGTGTTTTAAATAACACCTAGTTCTTTAACCCAGTAAAAGGAGTTTTAACGAATCTGCAATTAGGTTGAAATGTGAATCTATAATCTAAATTATCAAATTTAGAAATGAGCGAGAATGGAGTATCGCCAGTTTTGCTCCAAAGCGATAGTTAAATCTTTAATTAGATTTAAACATGAAATGGTAATTAATTTTACCGATAACACCATAGTATTAGATATGGAGTATTTCCAGTTTTGCTTCATGGGATGAATAGGTTGGGATTGGGAAATAAAAAAAAATTACTTCGGTGTGGTTCGCTAATCTCGACTAGTTTGAAAAAACCATAATTTGGTTTGAAAGGACATCCAAAGGAAGATTAAAGGATAATTTCTAAAGAATTTATCTTGGATAAAATTAATGGGAACCTTTCCCTAATGAATTGGAATGAGGCGTATGTTGTGTTTGTGTAACATTTGTTTTAATATACGCGGGTTGTTCGGAAAGTCCGGGTTTATACCCATTCTGAATAACCGATTCGACGATATGTCAAAGATGAAGACGGTGGTCGAAGACCGGAAATTTTCACATCGTTTGGATTATTACTGACGATCCTGATTGGGCTGTACACCCAAGAGGATGGAAATAGTTGGTGGTCGTCCAGACGTACTTGGAGATGGATGGATATGCGAGGAAAGTGCCTCCGGTTTCGTTCAGACCCAGAACGAACTTGTAAAGGGATTGTGTGTCTGACATTGGATTTTATTCTGTGTTGATTGATTTCTGTTAAATATATATCTGTTTGGCGGCGGAGAATTTATTCTCTTGCTTAACGCCCTTCTCTGAGACGTACGAGCTTAGAGGTTATATATCGATAGATATCAATCGCATGGCATGAATTGCCTGTGTGGCATACTGAGTTGCATGGATCAAGGCTTCTGTTGAAAAGCAAAGTCTTGTGGTTGATGATCAAAGCACGGCCTTTGTGGCGTGGCTTTGTGTATAACGTGAATTCGCGAGCCTCACACCTCGGTATGAGTCAAAAACGGGATACGGACTGCAGGGAGAGCACGACGTTTCTTTCTAGCTTTGGTGGTGTCAGTGACTTACCAGCCCTGACATTTATATACTTTTCACCTATGTGGTTGTTGGAATGCGAGGCGCCTCGACTATAGGTCTGTAAGGACCGGGAAACGTGTGTTCAGGCATAATTAATCCTCTAACGTAAGTGAGGACCGGCCCTGAAGCATCCAGGATTGCCCAGAGTGTGTAGTCCTGAGACATTTGCTAGAGTGTCTCGAGCGCGGAGAGGAGCTTGCCCCTTGCCTCGACTCATGACGGAAATCCAATTTCCAATACGTGCATTTCGGTTTTAATTGTAGAACTAGTATGGCGACATAGTGGTATGGGACATTCATGCCGCCTATGATTTATATTTATGATTGAAATTGTTTTGGACACTATACACTTATTATAGTATCAAATGATTTGTTTTAAATGTACCAAGCATGTTTGGCTGTTATAAGGTAAAACCCTATCCTCCGGCTTGCGTTGCATTGTGTGATGGGACCTGGGTCTTATAACAGCTTCATTTTTTCTTTATTTAGCATTGCGCTATTTGTTCTATGCACTGGTATTCTTGGGGGGAAACCCGTTCCGTGTTATACGGCGTGGTCCCTTGATTTACCTAACTTTAAAACCAATATTAATAACTGTTTTAGTTCTCACACCAGTCACATGACTGACCTGGAGTTTATTGTTTTAACCTAAACTCTGGGTGCCCCTATTTTCCGCACGGGCAGCTAGTAGTTTTGGTTTTGCAGATTTATATTCACAGGATCCTGGTTTACAGCTGGAATGATATCCGGAAAGCTCTGTATCCGTGTATCACCTTCAGTTGTGCTTTGTATTATTTTCCGCTGCTATGTAATTTATTGTAATCTCTGATATTTATCGAATGTAATTTATTCAATTATACTCTGTATATTCTTGTATCTGATGGAATTGTTGTAATAGCAATGAAATGTTCCTCCGTCTGCGTTCATTTGTGTGTTGTTCTCAAAGTATCCGCTCTTTCCCTCACGGGGAAGTTACGGGTCCTTACAATGAACCCATATATATAGTGTAAGGAAAGGATGGATGAGCACCACTTCTTTTCACTCGTAAGACCTTAACATTATGGAATAGGCTCAAAGATGGATTTGACTGGGTATGGAGGAGTTGTAAAGAGATTTCTTTTAACTGATGGAGCTAGAACGTGGGTACAGTTGTAGTGAGACTTCATGACTTTTTCCCATTTCGGTTTGCAGTAAATGTAGCCTTAGTTGTGAAGGTGTGGTACTAGACAATGTTATATTATTAGTGTGTCCATCTCCCTGCTAGGTATAACATATGTGTGAATTTTTATCTTCGTTTGATTTTATGCGAAATGACCAAAGATGTTTATAGACGGTGACCAACGATTTTTAGTTTAAAGTTAACGTACCCCATTATATATAAAACTTCATCCGCATACGACCTGCTACCGACAAAAATAAAAATACCATCGCGCCCAGCAGTGTGCCACGATCACAAATATATAATAAAATAGACTAGTTAATTAATTTTGTGAAACCCCAAAATGCTGATATAGGGTGTAAAATACTCCAAATAAAAAATTGCTTATTTTCCAAATTAAAAATTACAGTAAAATTCTAAAAATTAAATTATAACTACGCCTCAAAAATCTTTTCCAAATTCAAAACCAATAATTTATTATATTCAATAAATCGTTATGATCTATAAATGATTTCCCAACGACCATTTGAAAATTTGATTTGGCCATAAAACAAAATCTACAATACGAAAACTCGATTTTTCTCTTCCACTAGAAAAATATTATCATTTAGATTCAGACATTTCTTGTTTCACAGAAATCCGACTTAAAACTGATTCTATAAAATCAACTGAAGTTCAAACTAAATTTTACGAACTACCACGCCTTTTCGAGTTCATTTTATAATTAAATATAAATATAAACATTCAATCGTCGTTTAATTAACGAATTCGATATTAAATTCCATAAACAATTCAAATATAATATTTAAAATAAATTTAAATATTCGAATTCAAATAGCCGAAAAATCCGGGTCGTTACATTCTTCGCCCCCTTAAAAGAATTTCATCCCCAAAATTACTAAATAAGAAGAATGTTCCGAACTTGATTATTTCCAAAATAATTCATTTAAAATATTGTCAAACATGTTTCTAAGTTTCAAAAAAATTTGAAAAAATTCGCCAGCACCTCCTCTGTACTATTCGATCCAAACTACTACAGTTCGCTACTCCGCCCCTCACAATGATCCAATAAAACCAAGCCGCAACCTAATTCAGGAGTATAAAATCATTCACCAAACCAATATATTAAGGTTTACCTATTTGTCGGGCAACTTGATTCCGATTTCGAAGAAAACCAACTAACTGCACTTCCCTCATCCAATCTGTGTAACCGAATCAACTCCATAGTCTTCTGGAATCTGTACTTAACTCCACTTACAATGCAAGTAACAATCCAAGGTTAAATTGTTTAGTTTCATTTCTTAACTAATTCTTATTCCCAACTTATTATACTAGAATTTATCTCCTTGTTTCCAATTTATTCAATTTCTTATTAACTTGTTGATGAATTTAATTTAACCAACCAACATCCAATATACCAAACCATACACCATACAACCAAATAACCCCATATTTAACTTAGTTTAAGTTAAATTCTAATTTATTTAATTATATATTAAATTTCATATTCACAAATTCCTCTGGTTATACTAAAATATTCAAATTACAATCCTATTGGGATTCCCATTCAAATCAATCAACAAACTAATATTCCAACAATTGTATAAAATTATTTCTTTTCTATACAAAAATATGGTTTGGGCAAAATTATATCATCGACCCATTTATCAAAACAATATTGTATCAATTTTTCAGTTCAACTTGAACCGATCCAACAACACAATACAAAACATTTGTATGTATAAAATCTACTAATACGTTGTCTCGTATATACACTCAACTCAATCTAGAGTAATACTAACCCAATCTCTATTGAGTCACATCACAGAGCCAAGGTTGTCACTAAACCATTGCTCTGATACCAACTGTAGTGTCCCAGGGAAATTCGACACTCGAATCCAGACACTAACACGTCCCGTGTCCAAACTCAAGTATCGAAAACCCATAAAGTTAATAGAAAGAAGTTAGAGGATGAGAAGAGAAAGAAGGAATTATTAGAATAGAAGAATAAGAAGATCAGGGTCTCACAGCGGAACGAACAAAATATAATATATCAAAATACTTTATACAAAGGAATTGTGTGTGTGTGTATATATATGATTACAACATCAGTGTATACATTTAGATCAATACAACACACAACGGGAATAAACTAGTACAGATAAATATATAGAATACGTCTTGGCTTCAACTCCTTTTCCGAAACTCCAAGCGAAACCAAACCTGGAAATATACTCGGCCTGACCCGAGCACATTTGAAGCAAAGCAAAATTCACCCGGACAAGTCTGGAATACTTTCAGTGATAAATTCATAGCACAACAACTTGTTTAACTTTAAAAATCCTTTTTGAAAGAAAAGGATAATAGTAAGACCAATCCGCACATAAACACGGACGGTTTTTACCTTACTATAACCCAAAACACATTTGAAATCAATATCTTATTCTGATATTATAATAGTGTGTAAATAAAAGTAAATAGAATCTAGCAGAACGCTTGCATCTCACGCTCCACATATATATTATACAAACAAAACCGCGACGCTTATTGGAGATTGGATTCCAACTATGACAAGGTATGGATCCACCTGCTGATAGAGTATCTCTAGAGAGGAATACACTGGGTTCAACAAGAACGTCTTACAACCCGGCCATACATGATCGACCACTCATTTCGCTTGAGTGTATCGAATATATTGTCACCTTACGGCTACAGCCACCATAGTCCGCGGAGATACAGAAAATAAAAGAAGTAACAAAATGAATATTCTCTAGATGGTGACAATACACCCTAATGGGTGCGACCCACATAGCCATGCTGCCTTCCCGATTTTTGTCATTTCCCAGTTGTGAGGCTTGAGGTTATAATCGACTTTTGAAACATCCGACCACCATTCACATCGTCCATATAAGTCATCCAGGAACAAGATGAACCGAAGGTACTCTCCTACTACATCCAATATAGGAATCACCCCATAGATCAGCAGCGAGAAGTCCTTGCAACCCGTAGATTTCAACCATGACAGAATCACAATATACCTCTAGGGATCAACCAGAGATTGTAAGTAATTCTTCCGTTTTATGAAGATATGCGGTCTTCAATTGCTCCATCTCGATCAGCTCCTTCCACGTTTTCGTATTCATTGATCGGAATGGTTTTCGAATAAAAATTTGATCTCGGTCTTTTCGTACCAACAAAGTTTTAGGCAACATTTTAATAGTTGGTCATTTAACTATCAACGTAACGTACTGACTTTCCCGTACCCTTTGAGTTGACAATCATAAATCACGTCCAACCCAAATTGCATAGAAAAGCAGATAGTTATTAGAAAGAAATTAGAGGGTGAGATAAGAAAGAAACAAATATAGAATAGAAGAATAAGAAGAAGAACCAACACAACACAAAATCTCACATCGCAGTGGAACAAAATATAATATAGAAATAAATCTTTACTGAGAGCTTGAAATAAAACTTACAATCATCAGAGTACATCACACATCTGGACAGTTATAATAATTTGTCATCATATACAATCACACAGCGGAATATATAATATCATACGTCTGAACTCGTTCATCTCGTCTCTTCATAGCAACTGATAATCTGAACCTGTACAGCTTGGTCTAACCCGAGCATTACAAACACCGGGTCAGTCTGGTGAACCAGAGTGAGAAAAACACACTAAGTTTAAAGGCATCACACAACTTGATTTTAACGTCAAAATCTTTTCGAAAGAAAAGGATAATTGTAAGACCGAATCCACACATAAATACAGACGGTTTTTACCTTACGATAACCCAAAACATTTTTTAAAACAATATTATTCTGATATTATGATAGTGTCTAAATACAAGTAAATATCAATCTAGCTGCTCCACATATATAGTATACAATCAAGACCGCGGGCACTTATTGGAGAATGGATTTTCTGGAAAGGTATGGGACCACCTTCCCGACAATGTACCTCTGGAGATGAATACATTGGGGTTCAACATGAACATCTTGCAACCCAGGCTAAACATGACCGGCCCCTCAATTTCTCTTGAGAGTACCGAATATATCATTACCACAGTTGGGGGCCAGCAAACCGAACCGATAACATACATACAAAAATAAAAAGGGACAATCGAAGGCATTCAATTTCTCCAGATCAGGTAATGATATACCCTTTCGATGGGTGCGACCCACATAGCCATGCGACCTGCCCGATTTTTTGCCATTTCTCGGTTGATGAGGCACGAGGTCATAATTTATTTATTTGTTTGTTTACTTTTATACTTTTAGAACATCTGGCCACCATTCACTTTGAATGCCACATGATTGGATCCTCCAGAAAACACTAATTGATTTCCACAAAAATACTGTAGTTGTTAAGCTAAAGAAGTTTCCCATCTATGCCACCAACTTGGTATGTTTAAAGAAATCAACGTACGCAATTCTTTTGGAAATACTATGTTTGACATCCGTCCATACAGGTCATCCAGGAATAGGATGAACCGAAGGCACCCTCCTACCACATCCTAGGAATCACCCTATAGACTAGTAGTGAGTAGTCCTTGCAATCCGTAGATTCCAATCACGACGGAATCACTACCAAATATATATCTCTAGGGATCAGCCAGAGAAATTCAACAGTAGTTCCTCCGCTCATGAAGATTTACGGTCTTTAATTGCTCCATCTCGGTTAACAACTTCCACATATTCATACTTATTGGTCGGAAGGGTTTTCAAATATAAATTCGATCCCGGTCTTTCCATACCAACACACGTTGGGTCTGATTTTGATAGTCGGTTATTTAGCTATCAAAATAAATAATTAAAAATAAAATAGATCCATTGTTTTAGTACACAGCTTCACTTGGCCTTTAAAAATTAATATATTGGTTGTAATACCAAAAATAATATATTAGTTTTAATATATTAATATTCTCAAATCCTTTATTTATATACTTTGGAAAATATCTTAAATCATATTCAACTTTCCTTCAACTACTGTTTCAAAATATTGCTAAAAACATTACTTATTATTTAACATTTGGAAATCGATTCAAATTATCATCCTTAAAACAACCGTTACGAAATCTTCTTTTCATTTCATTATTTGAACACCATAATCGTCACTTATCCTTTTAGAATAACCCATTCTAAATCTCATATCTTTGTTTTGAAAATATCGTTATATTTTCACAAAATCTCCTTTTATTTTTTCTTTACTATAGAAATATCATTTCATATTGTCAAGCCCATATTAGTTTCCTTTACTTTTGAATTTCAATATATGTATATTACCAACTTCTTTAAATAACATTACATTATTATTTCACAAAATAATTCACTTTTAATATTTCCATCTTTACAACTAGTATCATACCCTGATAATCCTGAAGTCATTCAAGTTGGGGTATTTTAATTGCCTCTCAGACCTTGATCAACAATACTCTTATCTTAAGATAAATACGAGTTGTAATTCAAAATCCTATATTCATTCTAATACCGACCAATACCAATTTACTATTTCATTTGAAATATGGTTTTATACAACCTTCTTGCTTTTGAAACCCCTTTTTTTAATCTACTATTATTACTAAATTCATTGATTTAGTAAATGATAAATAAAACATCAAACTTTAAACTTTAACTTCTTTAAATTATTTATTCTATTATGTAGATTCTTAATACAAATTGTATTACCAAAACTTTTGCCAAATTAAAGTGCAAGAATACTTTTCCCCAAACCTTTTAATTATTTCCTTTCGGAAAATCTTATTTCAAATCCCATCCATTTCACTTAATGTCATCATTAGGTAATGTTAATTTAAAATTAACGCTTTAATTTCACATCTCTCTTTATAAACTCGTTTATACATCTCTGGTTTAATATAAACTCTTTTCGTCTCGATTTCCTTTTCTTAATTCGAACATTTATTTTAAGCTTCTCGCATTCGCTTAAAATCACATTATAAGTTCATTCACCAAATTCGGTTTAAATATAAACCGTTCATAGGCTTCCTTAGAAATTCAATTATATTCCATTACCACTTCGATTACTTAAATGAACTTCATTTAAGAAATAACTCCTCAATTTATTATAATTTACTTTATCGTTAACTGGAATAAATGTTAAATTTCCCTTTTAAAAATCTTATTTAGTTAAACGACTATTCGTCAAATTATTTCAGATTAATCGGGACAAACTAATTTAATTTAATAATTAATTTCCGTTAAAACAGTTGACTTGGTCAACTCTAAAGCATAATTAACTCATGGATCAATTCTAACTCGTCTTTTCATTTAAATTAATAAATAATATTATTAATTTAAATTATCCCATTTACTTCGATTATTATTAAATAGATAATAATCGGTTCATATAATCCCATTTTAATTATTACTTAAAAATAATTAATCCTAATTATTAATCGTTACATTAATCCTTGTTCAACTGCTTATCCGTCTTATTAATATTGGTTTTTGTTTTATAATCATTTAACAGTTTAGTTGAGGCACATGCTTCGCATATGATATATTTTTGATACAAAAATGGTGATTGACGGTTTAAACAATCAATATATATGTGGTTGGTTTATTTCCTTTTTATAAACTTCATTTTAAATAATATATTTGAAAAAATGTATTCAGTTATAAAATAAATTTTATAACTTCATTTCTAACGATTCACCTAATGGTAAATCAATCTTTATAAAACGATTATAATTTAGGCCATCTATTGCCAATTTCTCAACCAATATTTCTCATTGGTTAATATCAAGGGTTCAACAATAATCAATAATCAATAATCAATAATCAATCCATCATCCAATCAGGTTGGTTAAATAGTACATGTGATATAACATAAAAATAAACAATATATTTGATAAATCCGGTTGGATCCCTCCAACCTATTCTTCCCTGTATTCAATATGACAATTTATAATAAACATGAATAATTAATTCAACTGGTAACGGTCAACTAACAACCCTTCAAGCATCTAATTCAATTTTAAATGTTTATATTATTATAAACGTACCCAACGAGGTAAGTTACATTCATTGGAAATAATCATTTGAATAACAATTTCATTTCATTTAAATTAAACAACTGTATAATTTAAACAATATATAAAAATATTAAACAAACAACCAAACAATCATCAATCATTCAATAATTAGCAATCATAGCACACAGACAATAAAACCCGACTTATATAAATATAAGTGGGATAACTGAGCGAGTTTTACTCACCTTGATTTATTCGTTGATTAAAACAGTCCATTTCAATAAAATTAAACAGTCGTTTAATTTTATCAAAAATCCGGATAGTTTCTAGTTCCGACCAGATTAGCTTCATTATGCTGTACTCGTCGATACGATCCCGACGGCTCTTGATTTGTTCAATTCTAATAATACAATACAAATTTATCAATATTTTAAACTATAAAATCTAACTAATATTCAATAAGTTTTAATTAATTATTTTATTAACCATTATAATTAACATGTTAAGTTAATTACCGTTCTTCCCATTTGCTCAAGCCACCGTGAAACAAACCCATGTATTCAATAGCACCTGATTTAAATAAAATGATTCTCTTTTATATTTTATCCAACAGAAAAGTTTGTTTGTGTTTGTTCCAACTTTCATACCATGTTGTACGGCCCAATGCCACGTCCACAAATCCAAGCCCGTGTCCACACATTCGCCAAAGTATCTCCTCCCCAAAACGTTCCCTCACGCAATAGTGTGTTTTCCTCTCCAAACACCTGGAGCTCCCCTTCCCATTTTATATTTTATGTTTTCGTTCTTTTTATAATACTAAGGCCAAAGCCTAGCCCGTTCAAAACCCACGCTAAAAGGAGCCCGCACTATCACCCATGGCTACAGTTTTCTTCTCACATGCACAGATACACACCCCTCATTTTCCACTGCTCATACATTTTTTTAAAGAAGAATCAACTGCGTATTTATAGAAGAAGGTCTGTGGTCCTCACGTTTTACATTTTCATTTTTATTATATTTCTTATTAGGTTGCAGGCTTTTGTTTTAGAGTAGCATGCAGAAGTAAGCATAGGACAGGCAATGGAATGGATAGCTCTTGATTTGAAAATGCATAAAAATCAAATATACTTGGGCATGAAGCTTTGTACGTGCAATAGTCTCTGTATTTTGTCGGTAGGCTTGCACGTGTTTTTGCTTAGGACAAAAGATTATTTTTATTAAATTCTTATTTTACTTAAGACTTAAAAATGTTTTTATTATATTATTATTTAAATAGTTGAATTATTTCCATGTACATTAACGTTTAATGTTCGTACCGCCACACATGATCTTCCAATGCGGCGAAAATGGACGTACTGCTACATCTTGACGATACGGTCTCAATGAAATTAATTTCGTTGAAAAGCGACTCCTATTGTACAACGATCTTATTTTAATTTCAATATATTTATCGGTTCATGTTAAAATATCGTCCACCAACAAAACAACTCTGATTGGCTCCAAACTGGAAATATAACAATAACTAGCCATACGTATTCCACTAAATTCGTTTGGTCGAAAACAAAGGTCGTTTTGAAAATAATTATTCATACGGCTTATACTATATCGATAATATATATATATATATATATTAAATATAAATTAATTAAACTAAATAATAATAAATATTATTATCATCGAATATATCCAGATAAAATTATATACAGCTTCAAATCCTACCAATATAGATTTACAACTCGATATTAATATTTCCGAGTTAAACGATATCAAAATATATAGAAATTCCCTTTAAATAAATTAAATAGACGTTATAATTTATTAACGAAACCCATAGCAACTATTTTAAATTTTGATTTGGACATAACTAACAATCTATAATACGAAACCTGGATTTTTCTCTTTCATATGAAAATTATAATCAAAATATATCGAATTCTGTATATCCAATTGAAATTCAAAACTCAATATTACGAACTACCGCGCTATTTCGAGCTCGATTTAAATTAATATATAATTTTAACGTTCAAAGTTCGTTTTAAATAAAGAATTCAATATTAAAATCCATAAATATTCTAAATAAAATATTTCAATTAATAAAATAATTTAAATATTCGACTACAAAAAATGCGGGAAATTACAATCAAAACAAACATCCATAAAATAAAAACGAGTCCACAGGTTTATTTCACAGCGTTACTTGGCCTTTCTCCATTTGTTAAATCCAATCTTTATATCTTTTAAAACTTCATATACAATTCTTTATTCCAAATAAAACCTTTTATAAACCCCCAATAAGTTTACTCCAAAACCCATTTCACTTATCTTTTCATAAAATCTCATCTCTTATTTAATATAGCAGATTTAGATCGCATCCTTATAACTTAACTCGCCTGGCCATTTTGATTCATTTTTGCATTCCCGTTTTGATTTTCATTTCATCCCTTCATTAGTCCCTAACTGTTAACCAGTTAAGAAAACAATTCTCTATGTATAAACCCCAAAGGCCAAAACCAACATCAGATAAATACTTAGAAAATCATTTAACTCAACCGACCTCCAGTCAGGTTCCAATTCTTACATTTCGAATCTTGGACTTTATTCCATTCATAAACGTTTAATAACCTGTTTCAATAATATATTCAATACAATTGAGTTTCATAACTTCGTCGAAATCTTGGACTTCATAAATCCAATTAAATAGAATCTCAAATAAGAATTTACTTTAAACCATGATTTAATCTTAACTTCTATTATCATTAATATAATTTGCTTTACAATATCATTTTATTATAAATGAGCCTTATCTATTCATAAACCCATTATCCCTTTTTAAATCCCAAGATCCCAATTTGATTATTATTAAATAAACGATAATCAAATATCAACATTTAAAAAAATATTTAACCATTTATCACTTTCATTAAATTAATTAATTTAATAAACTCTTTTTAGTTAACATAGTTAACTTAGTCAACTCTAAACATGATTAATTCATTAATCAAATCTTGATTCATTTTCCCATTTAAATTCATTACAAAATTAATTAATTTAAATAATCCCATTTGATGATTAAAAATCAAATCAACGTCAGCTCATTTTAACAATTAAGCTCGGTTATTGATTGTTACGTTAATTTCTACTCTCTTGCTTATTAATCTTATTAATATAAGAATCATCTTTATAAAATCCTTTGATAATCACTTATAATCTCAATTAAATAAATAATAAATATTTAGTCCCTTTATAAACTTCCATTTCAAATAATAGATTGTAAAATAAATTTTATAACTTCATTTCTATCAGTTTACCTGACGGTAAATCAATCTTCATAAACAGTGTATAATTGGGCCATCTACTATAAATTCCTCAACTAATACTATATATTGAATCGAAACAATATTCAACAATAAACATTTTTAAAGTCAATAGGGTTTCATTAGTTCATATATAATATGAAATAAACAGCATAGTAAACATTTGAGGAATCCGGTTTGATTCCTCCCACCTGTTCTTCCCTGCGTCACAGATCATTATAATATTTCATATCAGCATATAATTTTATATTAAACAATGATAACATAATTCACGTCAACCATTAAATCAACCATAGGCATCCAATCAATCAATTATCAACAGCTAAATTTAATTATATGAATTTAATCACATCATAGAAATTCCAGAAAAGTGTGAAAGTTAACCCACCTTTATCTCAATTGATGGTTGTCGCGTTATTTCGTTTAATTTTAAACTGTCATTTAAAATTAAATGAAAATTCCAATTGTCACTTCTCCTCTCCGAATTAGTGCAGTAGCGTAGCATTCTTCGCTGCGGTTCCAATAAATCTAATTTTATGTGATTCTACGATCGTATGAATTTGTTACGACCATTTAAATTTAACTATAAATGTATATATATATACTAACTAAATTAATAATTAAATTTTAATCACTAATTACCCATTTCAATTTTACGGCATATTACCTTAACCGTTCTACCATGTCATCCTAGAAAATGGTTTCTCCATTGCAATGGTTTCTTCCCCCGTGGTCTTCTACTTCTACATGTCTCCTTATCTTTCATGCAGACCTCCACGCCTTTGCTTCCTTTTATATATTTATTTTATTCTTCCTTTAACCCACGTAAGACCAAGCGGCCCCTCTACAAACTCCAGCACCCGTACATTAACTTCTTCTTCTTTTTTGAAACTGTCGGCCCACACCTACAATGAAGCCCACTTGCCCCTCATTCTTTCTTCCCTTCCCGCATGCCTCATTCCCTGAAGCTTTCTTCACGTTTCTTGATGCTTGCCACACCTAACTTCACGCAATACCCAGATTGTTTCGGTTCCTTAGTTCGTTCCGCTGTCTCCACTGTTAAGAACCCATCTTCCACCCAATGTCAGTGTCCTCCCCCTCTCTCCACGCAAGAAAACATCGCACGTTCACCATACAATACTTCTTAAACTTGCTGCTACATGAAAGAAATTATACACCGTGTGTTGAAGCTGCCTCACTCTTCATCCAAAACTGACGCCACAACCCCATATGATGCAGCTTCTCCGCCTTGTACGCCTTCCGGAACCGAGACCGACCATGACGTGATTTCCAGCTGAGCTCCTTCGTTAGCACGCTGGCTCCGAGCCTTCACTTGAACCGTTGACACCCTCCGCTGCATGTACAGTTCCACCACAAGGCCGTAGCCTGGCTTATATCAACTTTCATTGCATTATTTCCTGTTTGCCATATCCATGAATACGCCTGTCATCTTGTTTATGTCCAAAACCGCAGCCTTTAAACCTTCCCCAGTCCCCAACATTCATCCACCGCCATAATCTCTAGTCCCAGGCTCCGTCACCTACCCCATCGACTTACCATTGCCCTCCTCTTCGCATGTCTTACAAGTCGAAAACCCCTATATGCACTACCCCGCTCAGCCTTGCTATACACTGCCTCCATCACTTAAACACAATCGCAAGTCACATGTAACGCCACTCAAGCTTAGTGAGGCAAATTTTAATGTTAAACGATATTTTCCTTCTTTTTGTTTAAGTTGGAGATTTGAGTTTGTTACGGCAGAAGAAGAAAGAACAAGGCAGTTTTATTTGGTAATGAAGTGCTCAATTTTCTTTGTGTTTGTTTGAGGGAGAATGAACCCATATATATAGTGTAGGGAATGGATGGATGAGCACCACTTCTTTTCACTCGTAGGACCTTAGCATTATGGAACAGGATCAAAGATGGATTTGATTGGGTATGGCTGAGTTGTAGTGAGATTTCTTTTCATTGATGGAGCTAGAACGTGGGTACAGTTGTAGTGAGACTTCATGACTTTTTCCCATTTCGGTTTACAGTAAATGTAGCCTTAGATGTGAAGGTGTGGTACTACACAATGCTATATTATTAGTGTGTCCATCTCCCTGCTAGGTATAACATATGTGTGAATTTTTATCTTCATTTGAATTTATGTGAAATGACCAAAGAGGTTTATAGACGGTGACCAACGATTTTTAGTTTGTAGTTAACATACCCCGTTATATATAAAACTTTGTCTACATACTACCTGCTATCGACAAAAATAAAAATACCATCGCACCCAGCAGTGTGCCATGATCACAAATATATAATAAAATAGACAAGTTAATTAATTTTGTGAAACCCCAAAATGTTGATATAGGGTGTAAAATACTCCAAATAAAAAGTTGCTTATTTTCCAAATTAAAAATCACAGTAAAATTCTAAAAATTAAATTATAACTATGTCTTAAAAATCTTGTCCAAATTTGAAACCAATAATTTATTATATTCAATAAATCGTTATGATTTGTAAGTGATTTCACAGCGACCATTTGAAAATTTGATTTGGCCATAAAACAAAATCTACCACACGAAAACTTGGTTTTTCTCTTCCACAAGAAAAATATTATCAATCAGATTCAGACGTTTCTTATTTCACAGAAATCCGACTTAAAATGGATTCTATAAAATCAATTGAAGTTCAAACTAAATTTTACGAACTACCACGCCGTTTTGAGTTCATTTTATAATTAAATATAAATATAAACTTTCAGTCATCATTTAATTAACGAATTCGACATTAAATTCCATAAATAATTCAAATATAATATTTAAAATAAATTTAAATATTTTAATTCAAATAGCCGAAAAATCCGAGTGGTTACACTAATTCTTTGGGACAATGTGCTCCAGTAATCCTCCTAGTGTATATATGTGAGAAACGTGTATAGAATCTCATATATATATACTCATATATATATATATACACACACACACCAAATTCCACAATACTAAACCTATATGAATTAGAATAGATAAGATTAAGGTTGGAGGAATAGAAGAAATTCCTAACCTTTTATTTTCTGGAAATTTTTAATGGCACAGAGGCAACATGGAGGCAGGAATAAGAAAATATCTAAGGTTCTAATGTGTGGTATAAGGGGATATATATAGTTGCCCGTGTGAGCTTAGATCGTTGGATCACTCATATTTAATCCAACCCTTTTATTCATGCATATCCCTCTAAAAAAACATAACCCTTTTATTCATGCATAAACACTCCTCTTGGGGCGGCGGTCAACCTCCTAGGGGCTGGAACGCCCAAAAAACATGCGTTGCTGAGGTGTTTATTTTAATTAATACGTTCCTTAATCTCTTAATCTTATTCCTTATATACAATATCTCTTGTCCCCGTGATCTTATCTTTATTTCAAAATTCAAATTCTCCCTCCTTATTTTGAGATATAGTTTGGACATATATATATATATATTATTCATTTAATTATATATATATTCTTCGTTTACTGTCCAAATTCATTTGTTCATAACTTCTTCATACGTTGACCATTTTCAGCTTATTATATATGAAATGGTTCATATTTCCGCCACGAATCCAAATAAAAGAATTTCATAGTCAAATTCCTAAAGCTGCAAAATCTCGTTTTCTAGCCTTATTATTTAATTGCTTATTTTTAATTATTTATTTATTATTAATACTTATAAATTTTACGTGGTGTTACAGTCGATCACCAATACTAGGCCTTTGTACATCAACTCAAGATACTTAGCTCCTCCGATAGGGTTGGCCACCTCCATCGGATTACTAGAGATAGATAAGTGAAGTTTCAACAAATTACCTAGCCTCTTAGAGGTAAAAGAATGGGATGCTCCTGAGTCAAATAGATTGTATACATAAATTTCTAAAATAGAAGTTATACCTTCAAGGCGGGTTGACCTTAGTCTCTTGGTGGTCGGCTCTGTATTGGTGCTGCCTCCAATGCATAAATTTTTGCCGCTCCAAATAACTTTAGGCTTTGGGCAGTCATTAGACATACGACCTTCCTCGTTACAGTTGAAACACATTCCTTTAAAATCTTTCTTTTCCAAAGAAGTCCTGCAATCTTTAGCTTCATGGCCCTTGCGGTTGCACCTTGTACAAATTTTGGCTTCCTTCTTGAATTTAACCCCTTTCTTATTACTCTTCCACCACTCATTCTTATTCTTATTAGAACTTCCTCCTCCCTTCTCACCATCCTTATTCTCCTTAGGTTCTTTAGCTGTGCATAAAATGGTCGTTTCCACTAAGGTTTCAAAGGTTACTTCGAACGTTATTTGCGCTAACAAAGTGTCCTTCAATGGGGAGTTCAATCCCTTAACAAATTTTAAGGCTTTGTTCAATGGGGTATCCACCAAACCCCTACCAAACTTGCTTAACTCGTTGAATTAGGCCACATACTCTTATAGGCTCAAGCTTCCTTGCTTGAGATGGATAAACTTCTCTAACTAGATCGTTATCTTAGCTTTTGGCAGATATTTCGCTTCAAAGCGGGATTTAAATTCGGCTTATGTATATATTCGGCCCTCGTTCTCTCCTTATACCAAGTTCCACCATTCAAGGGCTTCCCCATTTAAGTGTCAGGCCGCAATTCTCCTCTTTACTTCGTATGGTCATCCAGTGGCTTCAAAAATCCTTTCATAGTCCGTTATCCAAGTTTGGGCACTAGTAAAACCTTTTGTTCCAGAGAAGGATTTCCCACCAAGGTTTGTGATGCTCTTACAGAATCGAGAAAAATCAAAGGCTACCTTAATGGTAGGATTAGGCACCGCTGGGGCGGGATTAGCAACAGGGACTTACTCCACAGTACGGAGATACTGTTGGAACCAAAATCGAGGTCTTGCCTGGTTTCCATGTTGGGAGGATGATCAGCCATTCTACTATCTGAAAAGAAAAGGAAAAATCCATCAGTGGATACTCCTAAGATAGTATCTAAGCTGAAAAGGGAAGAAAACAATAAAGTTGCCTAGTATAGAAGCATATGCTTATCGAGGTAATTACATATACATATACATATATATATACATATAGTTTGGAAACCTTTTCAAAATACAAATACGTATCTCATACGTATACTTTCCCTATAATCGGGTAACCTAGGCTCTAATACCAAATATAACAACCCGCCTGTAGTCTGCCTAAATTTCGACCCAGAAAAGGCCAATCGAAACTTAGAGCCACTCTAAATGGGTCGTTGTTTCCTGTAAGGAGATACCTTTGCATAGAAAATCGATAAACATAACATTATGGAAATCTCACACAGCGAAATGAGAAAATACAATACCAAAATAAGATGTACCGTTTCATAAAAAGCCACATAATTCAAACACAGATTGTCAAGGTACAATTGTTCAATAGGTACATCATTAAAATTCATCATTTAAAGTTTCCATAAGAAATACAACAATGACAACTAATAATAGCATAATATCTCCATTGTCCTCTTCAATTTCCACCATTGCTTCATCCATTGAATCTACCTCACCTACTGACATGTTGGATAAGTTAAGGAGAGGGGTCAGGACATAAAGTCCTATGTGACTGAAAATAGTATTTACTTAAAGACCATACCCTAGATTTGGTATATAATATATATCAAGGTATGTCTATGAAACACACAAGCACACACATAAACAAGAAGTATCTAACCAATGAGGTGGATATCTGAGTCTATCGCTTAAGACCTCCATTAGTACATTTAGGGTGAAGACCCAACGAGGTGAGCATTCTCAATCACTTAAGGCCCATATTGACTTATCTAATAAAGGTGGATTCTTATGATCTCTTAAAACCCTATGGCGGACCCTATCCCCTTAAGACCCTGTCCAAATATGTCATCGTTCCTAAGTCTATATTCTTATAAGTAATATGAGAAGTAGTATCTCACCGATTAATACCGATTTTATGGTAGGCCCGCACGTAGCCAATTAAGACCCCTCAGGTTGACGTCACGTGTTACTACTTAACTGATATTACGGTAGAATACCTATGCCGCTTAAAACTTCTCTTAGACAGTTGGTGAATTAAATAGCATGCTACGTATCTTGTAAACCAAATATGTCCCTAAGTTGACCCTTACGAGATCCTAGAGGAAGCATACATCCCCCATGAACTACCCTATTCCATTATCACTATTATTAACCACTTTCAGAAAAGGAGGACCCATAGACTTACTTCGAATCTAATAAGGGTGGGTCCCATTACTTTGGTACCTATCCATGGAATAAACCTTCAGAAAGGATCCTAGTCCTAACCACTTAAGACCCAAACTAGATAAGAAGAGAGTCATCCATTTAAGACCTTCCCAAGGCATAGTAAACCTGCCTATTTCCACACATAATAGGATTATATATATATATATATATGCACACAAGACCTCTCACATTAATCTGTCTACCTGTAGATGCTGGATATGTAGGGCGGTTCCCGACAGACTTCTACTGCAGGTTGGTTTAACCTTATGTCATAGTGTACTAAACTTGAATGGCCCTTGGCACCCAGATCTCACACATTAGTCGGACCCCTTTTGTGGTGATTGGATTTGCCGGTTGGTTCCAGGCATAATTCTACCACAAATGACGACTAACCTCGTGTTTTTGTGTCATTATGTAATATATAGATAAGTCATTCTATATACACACACAAGCAACCATTAGATGGGGACATTTCAAATTCTAACGTATTTATTACGTCATTATTACGTTGAATTATGTTGATTATGCTACACAAATAGAATATTTTATACGCATAATAAACAGTAGTTTTTGTATGGGCAAAGAAACGTCTTAACGGTGTAAATTGTCAATTTAATCTACATTCAAGGCATACAAGTTTAATTTCCACATCAGACCGCTAAACACATGGCATAAGGGCGTAATTAATGATAGCAGTAATGAAAAAGTACAACATAAAAATCGAAACTTGCATCCCTAGGTTTATTGGAATAATTTAGGTAATGAACCAAGAACGAGGTGTAAATTATATACATATATACATGTATTTCCATGAATACATATATATACATAGACCTTTGTTTAACTTAATCTATCCCTTCTTATGTTGTTCATAAAAACGTTGACATTTGATTTGTTTCAAATCTGAATACGTTCAGATTGTCCATTTAGAATGGAAATCCAGACCTATTAAAATAAGAAAACTAATCAAATCTGAACCTTTTTACACCACAAACAAAGATTTAGATAAAAAAATCAAATCAAATAAAATTATATCACCCAAATGTTCTTCAGCTGCTACTAAAACAAATCCACAAACCCGATATCCATTGACAATTCTTGCAAAATATATATAAAAATAGGAGAATTGGGGGTTTCATAGTTTGATATTATCGTTATTCCAAATCTACTTTGGCATACTGATCCATATAATTACAAATGTAGAATATGCCTAAGTAATTACTAACTCCACTCACAGTGATTGGAAATGTCGTGAATCTGATAATGTTTTGTTTATTTGACGTGAACTCCATAGAGATCTATATGCATAAGAATCAAATAATTAGAATTCTTATATATATATATATATAAATCATGTGATTACAGATCTATATTCTAATTCAAATCATTTAAGAAAAATAGATTAGGAAAAAGAAGAATAGATTTTAAGAGAAGAGGAAACCTATTATGAATTTCTCTGGAACCAATGGCAGGGTGGAGGCACGGATAGAGAGAGAGAGGGTAGGTTTAGGTACGGAGTCTATGGGGTTATTTATAGGTGTTCGTTTAAACAAGAACCATAGAGTTATTAAGATTTAATCCTAGCTGTTAATCCTCATAAACTAACCCCAAAACCTAACCCAAACTCAGCCTTATTGGCCATTTACAGCGCCAGGCGGCCAACCGCTCCATTAGAAGGGCGGACGGCACCCCTCTAGGGGGGCGGTCGACCCCTTGGTCTCCATTTTGCCCAATAAATGTATATGGGGCTGGAAATATTTTTATTATATAACGTTAATCAATTTAGTTTATTTCTTACCTTATACACATTATTCTTGTACCCTTATCTTTATCTCTTCGTTTGAAATTCAAATCTACCTAAGGGAATGTTATTATTATCCAAATTATTTTATCCCTTATATATTATTAATTCAATCACACATACACATATTTACCATATGATTTCTTTAAGTTGTTATTTCTTCATACGAGTACCATTTTCAACATATTATATATGAAAACGTATTGGAATTGCACCACGAACACAAATAAAATATTTTCGTGATCAAATTCTTAATGCTACAAAATTCCCTTTTTCAGCCCATTTATATTTTATTATTTATTTTCTTATTTTCATTAATTTTTATTATTATTATATTTAGGTATATTCTTACAGGGTGTTACAGGGAATTTCACTCCCAAGCAAGTAGAATTTTTTTATTTTGGGTTTGGTTTTGACCATTACCTTTGTAGGAATTCTTATTTAAAAGGATTAATTAACAAGAATAATCCCAAGTTTAACGTATCTTCCCATGTTAATCCCAAATTTGGATTATTTCTAAATAATCTGAAGTTTAGGGGGTCCATTCCCATATTGATCCCAATTGCTGGGTGACTTGTTATAGCCAGTTTCATTCCTTTCTCACTCTCACGTGACACAGCCCTTCTTCCTCAAATTGAAATCAAACTGCTGCTCTCACATCGGCAAATCATCCAGCCCAAAATAACCATCATCACCCATCAAATCCACGTTCGAACTAGCTCCATCAATACCACCTCCAGAATCGAACGCACCAGAATCGCCTGAACCAACAGCGACAAATCCCCCGCCTTTCACTACAATAACATCAAGCCCACAAAATCGAGCTCGTGAGCCCTCCCCTCTGCTAAAAATCGTTTCCACTTAATGTGGATAGAATTGATCTGTAGTGCATGTGGCATGAGCCGATGTGGGTCTAATATTTATTCACTATCCTTCAACTCAAATGGACCAGATTAATCATATGCATATAATCTTTTACCACCAGTGTTAAGATTGGTTTACGTATTGTGTAATTCTTTACTGTAGACGGCAAAAACTGTATTAATAATGAAGTCGTGATGTCATAGCATGCAGATTTAACTGGTTTTGGAACTTATGTAGTGCTATTTGATATGTATAGAATATGTTTATGTGATGCGATATTTTGTGAGACCATTAGATTTGAGATTTTGAAGGTTGTTAGTATAGTTTTTTAATGCTCTCTTTATATGTCAATATGTATAGTAATGATTTATCGTCTGGGGATTACGATGTTCGAAATGGCTGGTTATTACAACTAGATTATCGATAGTATCTACTTTCAAGGCTCAATATAGGAACTGTACACATGTTTATACCATAAAATCAGCCTATTCCAATGAGCATCCATGGCTTGCTAAATAGTAAAACACAAGTCAAACGAAAATCCTAGGAGTAAATTTTACCTCAACAATCCAGTCATAAATGTATGAGTTTTCCACTTACCATGTCAAAAACGTATCAAGAAGAGGAACGTATACACGTAGTCATTGTTATAATAATCATTTGGTTTATAAGTTCCCCTACCTTTCTTACTGTATCCTAGTTTAATTCATTAGTTGAGGTATTCAGTCTTCCTCTTGCGGCTGCCTTTGTTGTTTAGCAATTATGTTGTGAATATACTTTAGTTGCCCCTATGTCCTTGAACACCTAATTCATTCACCTATCTACCATCAATTGTTTCCCTAACGCAACATGTGGCCCTATACAAAAGTTCTTTTCAGTAATTCTCAAGAATAATGGTAGGCAATGACAGTTTGGACGGAGTGGAGCTGACGTTGGCGTTGGGTTGTTGCAGAGGAGGAGGTCCGACGGGGTTCGTTGTAGAGGAGGGCAGTGACGTGTTGTAGTCAGTTATGCGGGTTGGTGGGTTTCAGATCTGGTAAATAGCAAAAGATTAAAACTTAAACCTGCTACAGCAGGTTAACAGGGAACTGAGATCAATATGGGAAGGGACCCCTTAAACTATGGATTATTTAGAAATAATTCAAACTTGAGATTAATATGGGAAGACACGTTAAACTTGGGATTATTCTTGTCAATTAATCCTATTTAAAATGGGATTCAAATTCTCATTAAGCTCATTAATTATTCATTATGTATTCTCTTAATTTTCCTTTCCTACGGCAATGAAGTATTACTTTTCTAAGAGCTTTGCAATGATTGGGTTCGTGGCCATTCATTAAGTGATAATGATAATAAGGTCCACCCTCATTCCTTTCGTACTTTAATAGATTTTTCCTTAAGGGCCAATAGTCAAGCTCTTCTCTTGTCAATAGATAAACGTTCTCCATTAAGGTTATTATCTTATACTATGTAGGCGATTTGAGTTTCGATTTTCCCTTCAGAGACCTACTCCTTAAAAAAAATTCCTTTGCCATGGCTCTTTGTTTCCATCACTAGCCATTTTATTTTTAGGATCCCTTTTTGGTATATGACTTGTAAGAGTTTCACTCGTGATCATGGCTTCACTTTCCGATTTCTTTCGTTAGACGAAAATTGGCAAAGGCTTGCTTGTATTCAGTTGCCATCTTTGAGCGAAGGCTTCATAAACTTTTACCAATTCCTTTTCAAATGTTATTCCTTGCGAGTAAGCTTGAATCGCCTTTCTCATCTGAAAGGCCAAATTGTTGCCTTTCACCCTAGTTTGTTCTAAAGCAAAGTAAGGTGTTGATCCACTGCGAAAGGGGCATATTCCAATTGTCTGGATCATAGGATTCGACCCTGTTTTGATTAATTGTACTTAAAGCCTCCATTCTTAGCATTTTTTCCTCGTAGAATCTTAAGCCAACATAAGCTATCTTCGGTATAAATGGGTTAGAAGACCATTGCTCGGATCCATTCAATCTATCATCCTTACATGATTGGGATTGTGTCAGAGGAGGTTGTGCCTCCCTTCTCCCTCTAGAGATTGATCCAGTGTTATTTTTAACCTCTTGTTTGTTACTTTCTTGCTGATAGCACGAAAGGGTTATAACTTCCTTTCCTTTGGTAGACCGTGGAGGTGTTTGATACTTTCTCTCGGGCTCATTCCCAACCCTTTACAAATGTTCACTTGTTTCGTAGGTACTCTTTCCCAAATATTAGTTAATACCTTTTGGTTTATACAAAACTTTTCTCAAAGAATAATAATCCCTTTGTAAATCATATTGAGTTTTCTTATGCTTATGATTCATTTGTACTTTTGTCAGAAGAAGTTTTTGCATAATAGGGAGGTTAAAAGATATCGAAGGTTCTAGTAATCCTTCCAGTATCGAAAAATTAGCCAAAAATATGGTTATTACCTCCTAAAACAGTGTATTCCTTATATAATCCTTTACTTATGAACATGTTAGCTCACGTTATGCTACCGTTTCCATAATAAAAACTTATGATCAAATGTCGATGGGATGGAGTTAGAAATACTACTAGAAAGAAGCTTTGTCCCTTGGTCTATTAGATTTTATTGATGATTTCCTATTGGTTTCATAGTAAGCCCTTCGATCAGGCCACTAGTCCCTTGTGTGGGGTTTCAGGATTCTTACATTCCTGTGATATATTTCCATATAGATCACTTTTACAAAAAGGGGTTTAGATTGTGTCGACAAAGGATCTATCGGATCTTTCGAAGGAGACTTAAAGTTGTAATTGTTTTGGTTCACCTTAGAAAACCATCGATAGGTTATAAGCCATGTGGTTTTGGATATTTCATCCCTAACATTGGTATAAATCTATTCTACAACTTAAGATCCACTGGATCTTTTGGAGTGTATAAATCTATTCTACAAGTTGGGACCCTTTGGATCTTTCGGAAGTTACTTCTATCGAACCACTGTCTTTTTGATACTTTCGGTGTTGGACCTGCAAAGTTGTAAGATAATAATAATATAATGATTTAGAAAATTTCATTTCACTACCTCAATTACATGAATAAATCTCTTTATTTATAAGTTCTGATGTTACAGACTTTCCCCAAATTGATTTTGAAATTAGGGTTTATAACTCATACTTTTAGATACAAGAATGAGAATGAGAAATTTGATCCTAATTCTGGACCCCTAAGGTTATATTTATAGGGGCAGATTGGCCCTTCCTTCGTCATAGAGCTTCTTCCTGATATTTCTGGTGAAGCACATACAATAAACAAGTGAAGGAATCTACTGTTATTTCTCGGGAAGGTAGTTATAGTTTCACTGCCTTGCTTTACGAAAGTGCTCTTCTGGTACTGGAAGCTTTGGCAATTTGCGAGAGAAGCGAGCTTGTGGATGCTCCTGGATTTCGGCATTGTTTAAGGCATCATCTTCTTTTGAATATGATGTCCGCTAGCAATAATTATCTGGTGGAGGCTTGAAAATAACCGTCCTGGTGACTATGCCCTTCGGGTTACACCGACAGGTGCTTTCCTTGCGGGATAGAATCCTTTCTTCCATCAATTCTTGTTTCAAAAGCAAATGTTGATGGAATGATCTTAATTGTGCTGAAGAACCGATGTTCTTAGCACTTCTTTAACTTAGCTTTGACTTCTAGTTTCTCCTTGATTATCTTGGTGATAATAAATTTGTTGTCGATTTCTTAAGTCGACAATGAGTAAATCGAGATAAGAGAAACAATATAGAAAACTCTTTTAGGCTAAGTGGGTTATCAATATGAGATGGTTTCATTTAAGAGCACCGGATCGTCGAGTACAAATCACTTATATTAAACACTGCATTTTCCTCGGATGATGCTCGAAACTTATAGATCGAAAAACACTGACTTCGAGCTTTTAGCATCCTCCATTAAGCAAATACTTAGGAACGAATGCACCTAACTACTCTGAACGGGGGCTTCCTTACATAGAATGTCTTCTCGATACCCAACTCGTAGATACTCAGGAGAAGATTCTTCCTATCACTCTGAGGCTGAATCAACATCAGTTATAAGGTCCTCGTCAGTTCACATCAAATCTTCGGCTCATGCCCCGGTTGAAACAGCCATCATAGCAGCAGGACAGGTAGTCGATTTATCATGTCCCGTACTTAAAAGTGTTCCTCTTCTGCTTGAGAGGTCACATAAGATGCTTCAGATCGTATGTATTCAATTTCAGATTTTGGAATGCGACATGTAGTTGGCAACCCAAAATGAAGTTGTAGATAGGTCTTCATCTGGTTACACTGCATGTCATCGCTTGATGTTTCTGAAAGGATATGTTCCCCCTTTCAATCCTTTTTTATGGATAATACTATAGGAATTGGTGATTATTCCCTTCTAGCTTCACCTGAACGGTTATGTTGTGTTGATAGGCATATACATACTCTTTATATGGACATACAGGCATCCTCCTACATTTGATGAATGTTGTTGCCTACTTCTATTTGAAAGAAGGAGTGGCCACCCTTCTCTGGTCTTCGTGGAAGCACAAAGGAATAACAGTCCCATTTTGAATCTACCGAGTAAATCAGTTTTTCTTCGTGCTGTATTTTGAAGGGTTTAACAAGACACAGACTCAAGGAGGTGAGCTTTTGAGCTTAGCATTTTCCATTACTTAAGTTCAAAGCTCAGGCAAGAAACTTGGAGTTGAGTCTAGAGTCAAAGGCATGATACCCGCAATTCAACATATCGAGGAAAGAGACTTTGTTCGGCATGAAGAAAAAGTTACAATGTTGCAAGATGTATAGGAGGGAGAAATATTAGGAAGTGACGATGACTCCAAGCTGAAGAGGATGATTCGTATTATGAACTTGCAAGGTCTTTCGATGAAACTTCTAATGTAAGCCAATTTGGCATGAAACTGACATTTCTAGAGAGCAGATGGATGGGTATCTGAAGATCCCAGCCATCTTGTTACACAAACATCTTTGAATGGTGATGACTTTTACATTTTTGGGGATTCAGGTGATATCCACATTGCTCCTACTGAGATTTTCAATGAAATTTTTACATCGATCGCTCCACCCACTTGCATATCTGGCACACTTGTCACTCCATCTTATGATATTCGTGCTAGTCCCGTTATTTCGAAGTCTATCCCAGCCGCTACAATTCTCATAAAGACAAGCAGTTCATGGGGCATCGAGTTTTAGATTACACACCATACACATTTTAGGAGCACCTGCACTTGGTACAAACACCATCTTCCATTACTTATGTTTGATTAAGGATTTAACCGGGTCTTTCTTCTTTTGTTCTAAGTCATATCTTGCATCGTGGATATTATGATGACATTAAGCATCACTCCTCCAAACATCCTTCAGAATCCAAGCGCTCCCTCCCCCACTTATTCAAAAACCGAGGAAGAGAGGATAAAGAGAAGGAAGATTTGTAATAGAAAGGATTGGGAAGACCACGAGTGACGAGATCGAGATAAAGGCAAGAAGGAAGAGGACCACCTAAAGAGAGAGAGAGAGAGAAGGATAGAGGACTTGATGAGAAGATGGTAACCGGAGGAAAAGAACTGTCGAAGCATGCCAATGTTGATCAAGGCCAATCCGGGGACCAACAATCCATAGTAACTGCTAGGTCCCTTTCCCCTGGTCCTTCGGTTCCTGCTTATTCTACAGCAGCTGACTTTGGTCCCTATATTTATAGAGTCCTACAAGGACCTCTATGCACTTCTGAATGGTCCAACCCATTTGACTTTGAGTCTCCCTGACTAGTTTCACAGAGGAATTAGATTTAACTTGGATTTGAAGATGGCAGACCAAGAAACCATTCCTAAGAATTTAAAGGTCTTCACAAGCGACGTACAAAAGGCATCTTTTTGGCAGAAATTAGCCCACGAGCTTCAAAGGATCAATTACATGAACTATACCCAGAACCTGACCCATGATAGTGATCAAGAAGAATGGATGAAAGCTGTCAAGGAGTACGATGTTGAGATTGAGCAACTTGCAAAAGAGAATGAAGAAGCTCTAAAGGCTAAGAAACATGTTGAGGAGGAGGGGTCAAAGCAGCTAACATTTATAAGCGAAAGGAGGAGTGGCTACAATAGCAATTGAAACAAGCCCGCGTTACTGAGAAAGTCACCGTATGCAGCCTTGAGTTCGAAAGCGAAGTTTTTGAAACTCGAAAAGTGTGGTGCAACTGACCTAGATGGCCCCTTCTCAAGCACTAGAAATTGTTCAACTTCGAAAGCAGCTCTCCCAAAAACAAAAGGAGAAATAACACATTGCTACACAGAAGGCCATTGTCGAGAAGATTAACACAAAAACCATGGATAGTCACAATTCTACCATGATGAATTTCTTTGTCTACTGTGTCATAGGGAGACATAGCTTATCATTTTTGGATGAAAATTTTCACTGCACTCTAGCTGATGTGTGGGAAGAGATTCTTGCTCAACTTTTTTGGCATTGAGTATAGTGAGGAAGTGCTAATGGCATTTTATTTGAATGATGAATCCCGAGACGCTCTTGCTAAAGAGAAAGAAGAACTTAGGCTCGAGAGGGAGCAACATGCTTTAGATGGAGTTGGATCTTTGGACCCGTTGCTTCTAGTGCAACCAACCCTCATATAGATCTAAATGGTGGCACTGGCACTTTCGATATCAGCATCATGACTATCATCCGAAACATATATTTAATCTAAGTCATTAGCAGCGTTTACGCAGCAATTCAGATTATTCTCGTATTAAGATTCCTGGAGATAGCAGTTTTGTTTCTTCCTATAGCGAATTGATTTATCTTCGCGATGTACACTCTCTGCGTTTGACCTTAATTTCCTCTGCGGTGATCTGAAGCAAATGAATGCACATTCTCTTCCAAGTTTAAATCTACTCTATTACCCTCCAAGTTGGACCTAATGGCAAGTAGAGCATCCAGCATCTTCATTATAACCCCATTGGTTGTAACGTCCCTCCTTTTCGACCGTTTTAAATCGGTAATTAACCCCACTTAAAACACCCAAATCGACGGATCATTATTTAGTAACACAGATTTTAATGATAGAATCAGCACTGAAAATAAATAACACGGTATTGAAATAGCAGAATAAAACTTTTATATATATATTCAGAATTTTGAATACAAGATTTTTCAATACACAGCGGAATTTTAAAAGAAGTTTGAATACAATAAAAATATTTACTGGTTTAAAATTTTAGAGCGTGCCGTCTTAGAAATCCCAGCTTCGCCAATCTTCGAATCTCAAGTTGTAAACTCTAAATCTGTAATGCTCAGGGTTTGACCCCGAGTGTTACAGATTTAAAGTTTACAGCTTATGATTCGAAGATTGGCGAAGCTGGGGATTCCGAAGATGGCGCACTCTGAAGATTTAAACCAGTAAATATTTTATATTCAAATTATATTTCATACCGATGTATAGAAAAATATGTTTTTGACGGAAAAAAATGTCGTAAACACCAAAGATTCCTATTACTAGGAATAGTTAATTTGGTCGCAAGACTAAGTAAGAGAAAGAGAAAAAAGACACGAGTATTTATAGTGGTTCGGCCGCGGATTAGGCCTACGTCCACTTTGGAAGGATGTTGCACTTTTATTAATCACTCAAGAATTACAAGGTAGAGCCTCGCTCTTTACATCTCATTACATTTGCTTGTAGGTTAGGTGATGTCATCATTCTCATGGATGGCGTAATAATTGACATATATAAAGGAATATATGAAAAAGAATATTTAATTCTCCTTCTTCCTCAAATAGGAGATGCCATTAATGAGGCTTATTAAGCTCTAGGGAGGTCTCAAGTGAAAAAAATTCAACCCCTTTGAAGTGTGAGGCTATGGGCTATTTATAGGAGTGGGAGTAGGTAGGAGTAGGTAGAAAGAGGGACCAGATGCAGGAAATTCGAGCCTGGCACCCTTGTGCCTCGAAATTTCGAACCTGGGTACGGGTTCGAAATTTCGAGTCATCTGGGTTCGAAATTTCGAACCCGCCGGGTTCAAAATTTTGAACCCAGATGCGGGCGCAAAATCTCGCTCCGTTGGGTTTGAGATCTCGAACCCAGCCGTGGGCGCGAGATTTCGCGCCCGCTGGGCTCGGGATCTCGAGTCCAGCTATGGGTGCGAGATTTCACATCTGCTTGGCTCGAGACCTCGAACCCAGGCATGGGTGTGAAAATTCGCACCCGGCTGGGCACGAATTCCGCGTCATGCTCGTGTGAGGTTCTTCCGAGGGGCACGATGGTCCCGGGACCGGGTGGTCGAGGCTCGTAACTCCTTCGGGGTCCGAGGCCTTGGTTTGCGGACGTCTTCTGCATTCCTTGAGGCCACAGGCGGTGTAATCCCTTCTCGATCCTGTTTCTTTCACTCCTTCTTGTTCCTTTTCGGCCTCAACTTCACGAGGTACGTTGAGTTGAGCGTATCTGATGCTCTACTGGGAACCGGACCAAAAAGCCAGTTAATATTTTCCCCCCAAAGTACGTCTTGACTTTGACATGATGTGCTTTGCATAGGTTGAGGGAGTGGCGAAGCCGTTAATCTTTCCTGTAATTCGAAAGGTAAAATAATTGTTAGCGGTAATGCCCATTCCCCTGGCGGTGCAGACGAGCCATCGTTGGAGGATGTGTCGTGCTCGGACCGTTGAGCATTCATAGTGCGTAGCCTCTGTGGATGTGTGGGAGTCGGCATGTGCGTGTACGGAGTACATATACGAGGCCGCTTGTCGCAGCGTTCCCGATCCTGGAGGTGCGGCCATCGTTACCGTTGTCACCGTCATTCTTCTTCCCTTTTTTTTGGGTCGAAAATTCTCAAAGCCCAAAGGGCCTCGAAATTTTGAGTCCCTGGAGGGCTCGAAATTTCGAGTCCCTGATGGGCTCGAAATTTCGAGCTGGGGCCTCGTAATTTCGAGTCCCTGGGGGGCTCGAAATTTCGAACCCATAAGGTTCGAAATTTCAAACCCATACCAGTGGGCTCGAAATTTTGAGCCCGCAGTGGAATGCGTAGGGTCGTTTTTTCTTTTATAAATAGGGTCTCTCCCTTCACTTTCTCCCTTCTTTTTTTTCTCTCTCTGGCCCCCATTGCTGAAAGCTTCGAACCCACGAATTCGAACCCAGTGAATTTCGAACCCGAACTAGGTAGGGCCTCGAGTCGAGGAGTTGAGAAGAGGAGGAGGTCGAAGGGCCACGGCGGAGACATCGAGACCTCGTGGGCTCGATTTTTTCGAACCCAGCTAGGTTCAAACTTTCGAACCCAATGGGTTCGAATTTCCGAACCTCAGTGGGTTTGAATTTTCGAACCCACGGGGTTTGGACTCTCGAACCCTCGCGGGCTCGAATTTTCGAACCTGGGGGGCTTGAGGCTTCGAACCTTTCTGGGTTCCGATTTCTGAACCCGTGGGTTCGAATTCCCGAGCTTGCCTGGGTTCGAAATTTTGAACCCAGAGGGTCTCGAGTTTTCGAACCCAGGTTGATTCAGAACTTCGAACCCTTCTGGGTTCGAACCTGGAGCTTGAACCTTCGAGCCTAGGGACACGGTCGTTGCCGGGTTTTCGATTTGTCACGCCGATTGGAATTTGACTTCTGAATATTTGTCTCTGGATTTGCACGCTCAGCGTCGATGCATATATTATTAACCGTGCGCGTGGGGCTTAGGACTATTCACATAGGGTAGAGCATACAACCGAGTTGGGACTTGGACTGTTACGAATCGTTCTGAACTTTCTTTATGTAGCTCATCCTTGCATCTCATTGCACGCACATGTTAGTTGTTACCAACACGAGGGGTATAGGTCACAATACTGCCTGTTCTAACACTAATGCGTTAAAGTATAGCTAAAGATGCAGACCAGATCAAGGACCGGAAAGACTATGGAATTTGTGGCTTCCCAGCCAGACTTGCACACATCCGACCCTACCCCTAGAGGTGACTCGTCTGGCAGCGAGCTTGAGACCACCATTGGAGGATCGACTTCTTCTCATTCGACTAGCTTGCCCGAAACTTCTGAGTGCGGGGAGCAACCTGAGCGATAATATTCCCCGGTCGTAACTGAAGAGGCCGAGAATATAGATATCATGGGCGATGATGAGCCCGTACCTCCGGTGGCTCCGGACATGCTGCCCGATGCGGTAATTTTGGAGAATCCTATCGACTCAGTGCAGTCGTGTATGGATGCCGTCGCGGTCAAGAAAATGGCAGCCCGATTTAAGATACTAGTGGGTGATACGCATGCCCCCAGGATAGATGACAGAGCCCATATACCACTCGAGGGTCTTACTGCCTGGAACCGACAAACTTGCCTATCTGGGTGCATGCCCCCAGCTAACAACTTCATTCGAGACATGTTGTTCTATTTCCGTCTCGCGCCATCACAGTTACCCCTCAATGCTTATGCTTCTCTCCTGGGGACTTACGTTCTCTTCTGTGAGTTTTTGAACAGGGGGCCCACTGGGGACGATATTTGGTATTTCTTCCACTTAAGGAAAACGAGCACAGCCTCTCTCTCTCTCAATGGTTTTGGAAGTGACGGCTGCTACAAAATTCTTTGTCGGGACGTGGCCTAGGCTGTTTGTGTTTAAGGGCGAGTGGTTCTTCGTCAGTTGTCCTCCCGGATTTGCTATAAGGTGGCTTGAGGGAAGTAAGTGTTTTTCTAACTCCGTTCCTTGCTGTAACTTTAGGATTCCTTTCTTTATTCATGGTTTTACATGGGATATGACAGGAAATCCGAGAGCGCCTATGGGTGATGAATATTGGCAACGCCTTAATGCTTTGCGGGCGATACCCAAGAATCCTCGTGACACCAGCACCGTAACAAGTCAGGATCGCCCCGCCGCGCTGGGTTGTTGCCGGACAACCGAGTTATGATCAGGCCCACAGTTGCTTTCAATGTGCCTAAGGAGGGAGTTGCGGCAGGTTCTTCTCCTATCGGGCGAAAGAGGAAAATGCCCCCAACATGAGGAGAATTGCAAAAGACTGTTCCGCCTCAAGGAGATGCGCGCAGAGGTGAGGTTCATGGTCAAGAGGAGGTTGCCAGAGAGGAGGGGTTATAGAGCACTCACGTCCCGTCTCCGGCAGGGGAGGGGGAAGGAGTGTTGGATAGACCGCAGTCTCCCGCAACTCACTCAGGGGCCACTGCCTCGCTTGAACCCGCGGGCCAGTTTGATGGGTTAAAGGGACTTGCCTTAGTAATGACTCCATGGCCGAATACGACGAGCCTGGAGGAACTTTCTTATGCGGCTGATGGGTTAACTTCCCCTATCGGGCCGCAATCTGGTCTGTTGAGAGAACACTTAGGGCATTCATTCATAACACTGCACTGCATAGATGTTGGCCTATGTGAGTTACTCGACTAACTTCGGCTTGTACTATTGGCAGGTGTCATGGAAGGAGGACGTGGCGGACAAAGTTATGGGTGCGGGAGTCGCCAGCATCCCTAGAGTTCTTCTTTCGTGAGATTCCAGAGATCCGCCAGCTTGTATAGTGCTCCACCTTCAAGAGAACAAGGCAGCGGCCATCGAGACCGGGATCGATCTTGGCGATCTCCATCACCTCCTCATCCTCCTTCTATCCATGTGTCCGCGGGAGATACTCGGCTCAACATAGGTGACTCACGACCTCGTCCTTCGGTAGCTCCCACGTCGGTCCCCCCTCCGGTCCTAGCTCAGCCCGCTAGGGGGAGGGGGTTGCTGTTTGGCCAATTGAGGCATGACACGGAGGCGGCGACGGGAATGCAAAATCTGACGGAATCTCAGATCCGAGCGTTTTCCAAAAAGGCGAGGAGGGAATTTTTGAAGCTGTACTTCCCCCAATATCACTTTAACGAGCTGTTGTCTCTACCTGATCTCCGCCCTGCTCCTAGCAGGGAATCCGGGGACATATGGATGCATGTACAAGCTGCGTACCATCAAGCCAACGAACTTACCAAGTATTCTCTCCACCTTTCAGAGTTGATCAAGAAGAAAAACCTGGAGCTAATCAACCGACAATTAACTATCGATGGTGAAAAGACCTCGGTTACTCATTTGGAAACTAAGATAGGTAGGTCTATTTGCTGTGTTGTGGTTAGTTAGCCGCTATCCCATGTGTTTCCCAGTTTTAACCTTTGACCATGTTATTGCAGCGGAGCTGAAGCAAGCCTATGCGATCTTAAAGGAGGAAGATAAGCATGACCGCGAGACTTTCAGCGATACAGTAAGTCGCTTGACCCTCGAAAATACAGCCCTTAAGAATGATAAGGACGAGTGGTCCAAAGTGTGTGTTGAGATGGAAAAAGAAATGGGGAAGGTTACTCAGCTCCAGAACGATAATACTGCTTTGAGCGAGGAAAACAAGAGGTTGCGGGCTAAGAACGCCGAGGTTACTGAGCTAAAGAGGCAGCTCGAGGCAATGAAGAAAGCGAAGGAGGATGCTGAAGCTAGCAACAGGGATGTGTTGAGCGAGGCTGAGGGTATAAGGGCTGAACATGCGAGGGAGATAGAGCAGCTAAAGGGACAGTTGAATGATGCAGAGTTCCGCATTGGATCCTCCTTCGAGGAGAGTATTAATAGCATGTATGTGAAAGCTTTGAGGTTCCGCGGGATCTGGTGGGTCGAAGACTATCCCGCGAGCTTGCTAGAACTTGGGATAGGTTAATCCCCTATGAGGCCTTCTTGCGTCGAGTGGACGTGAGCACATTAGACGAGCGCCAACTTGCGAACGTCCTTTTGAACAACGACGAACGCAAGAGGCTAGAGGAGGGAAGGAGGCTATTTCAAGAGGATGCTGAGAATGAGAGGTTGGCAAGGCTTGCCGAAGAGAAAGGAAGTTTGTGGTGACCGAGTGCGTGGTTGTGCTGGAAGCATTCGCAGAGGGGAGTTCTCATCCGCCTCCTGACCCCGGATCTGTCATGATGAGTGGTTCTGGGGGTTCGGCCCACACTGCTACTAAGTATAATCCTGACTTCCCAGCACTGGGGGATACCAGATTCACCTTACCCACCGTTGCGAGCACCCTTCCTATCATTCCTACGCCATCCTTGACCTTAGGTAAATTCTTTTACCCTGCATTCCTGAGAACGAAGTGATTACCAAATTTATGGACTAAAAAAGGTTGTGTTTTTGCTTATGTAGTTCCTCCTGGGTCTATGACAGCAGCGGATCCTGCTCCCATGATCCCTCAAATGACTGAAACTGGGCCGGGCCCCGCAGGGGCACAAGCCGGAGAGGGCGGTGATCAACTCGATACCTTTTCTATCATAAGAATAACTTCTAACATGGTCGACATTCTCAACGAAGAAGGAGAGGTGGTTGACGGATTAGGTTCCCCTGTCAAAGGCCCAGTAGAAGTCGATGTGGCTTCGATGGCTGCCCTGGTGGCGAGTCAACAGGCCAAGATGATGGCCAAGTGTGAAGAGGTGGAGGAGAAACGGGAGAACGACGAGGATACCAGGAAAGAAATCCTAACGAAGACTCGGCAGGATGCCGAGGTGAGGGCTGCCGATACCGTTGCGAAGAAGCGAGCCGATGAGGAGGCTGAGAAGAAGAGGGCCAATGATGAGGCCCGGAAGAAGAGGGAGGATGAGGAAGCACAGCGGAGGACTGCCGAGTCTCTTGAGAAAGCCAAAGCTGGTGGCATCACGCCTCACATGTCCCAAAAGCTTGTTGCCCGGAAGGCCACCAGAGAAACCAAGGAGAAAGCTGAGCGGGAGGGCAAGGCGGTCCCGGCGACGAGTGACGTTGTGGTCGGGCTCGCTGCTGGGGGTGTCCCCAAGCCTATGTCGTAGGCCACCCTGATTGACATTACTGAGATTTCAAGCGGTGAAGGGACAGGCGAGAGACGCCTCTCGGCTTCCCATGAATCGACCACTTCCCGGAGGGGCGGAGATGGAAAGAGCGAGTCTGGCAAGAAGAAGCCCAGAACCAAGGATGAACCGTCAAGCGTGGAATCTGCAAAAAAGGACAAGCACAAGCACGAGAAAAGAAAGCATGGTTAGTGTTAGCAATCTTAGTAGGGATTACCGTTATTTTGGTAGTGTATGCCAATAGTTTACACGAGTACGACCCTCGCTTTTGGTTTTTCAAGACATGGTGTGGTTCTCATGTACACCCTGTCATTAGAAAGTAAAAGTATTAGACACGTAGTTCGTTTAGCGTGTGTGTGTGAAAAGGAAATGTGAATTAGTAAAGATCGATATTTATGTCAATTGTTCGGATGTTCTTTTTATGTTTTCCAGCGTCCTGTACTTGCATAAACTTACTTATCGTTACAATTGTCACAAAAGCGATTAGGGCCCGTCTCTGGGTAAATTATTCTAGAGAGGTGAGGTAGAGCGCTGGTTTCAGTAAGTTCCCCTCAGCTCAGGGAACCCATAATTTGCGAAACCAGGCTATGCGCCAGCTATTTTGGGTGGCCCGGGATTAAACCCAAGTATAGAGAAGGCGTAGGGCATCGCATTGTGCGGTCCGTCAGGTGGGTGGCTCTCCCATCGTTCTTTGGGTTGAGGCGAGCCGCCAGACGTCGTTTATTCGCCGGCGTAGTTTTCAGCCCCGATCATCAGCTCGTAAGGTCTGATCGTGGCCATGGGCTGCCCCCTAGCCTTGAAAGCTAAGGGGAAGAAACGATTTAAGGTCGGTCTTGGTGCTGCGCTAAGATTCGACCGGCACCCGTAACCGGCGAACAGAGATTTGCATCGATCTTAGTCGGTCGCTGAGTGGCGCCAAACCGCTTGGACTAGGACGCATAACGATTTATCCTCGGCCTCGGCACTGGGTTAGGGTTCGAGTTCGTGGTTGTTTAGACTTGATCGCGCCGCGGGCCGGCGATTCGAGTAGCGTTGCCGGCTCCCGTGCTCGGCGTGCCGGGCATAGCCAAGCGTTTCAGACTCAATGTTGCCTAGAAATTGGGATGGCCGCGTCGGCTTCCGTGCCCGAGGTGCCGACGTGGTTTTCGTAGGCGTGAATCGAGTTGGTTGTTGGAAAACAAGGCGCATTACGTGAGAAGTAAACAACAGGGAGACAGGAAATTGAACACCATTTCTACTAATAACTTTGGCAGTAACAGCCTTTACAATGCCTTGAATTTCTGATAAAACAGAACGTTGTTCGAAAAGCATAAACAACCATAAACCGAGTTATGTGAAGTAGCGGCGGAGATGTTCGTTGTTACATGCCCTTGGGAGTTCAGCTCCGTCGACGGTGGCGAGCCTGAAAGTTCCATCATTGAGCTTTCGATGTATGGAGTATGGGCCTTCCCAACGAGGCGCGATGGATGTTGGCAGGGGAAAAACCCTCTTTAGCACGAGGTCGTCGATGTTTAGGTCCTTGAGGTAGACCCGCGAATTGAAGTATCGGGCTACTCGCTGTTGTTGGGCGGCGGCTCTGATATCGGCCTCGTTCCTTTTTTCTTCCAGCAAGTCGAGTGATCCCAGAAGTAGATCTTGGTTTGTCTTTGGATCAAAATATGTGACTCTATGGGATTGTAACTTGAGCTCAATGGGAATGACGGCTTCAGATCCGTATGCGAGGGCGAAAGGAGTATGGCCGGTTGCTGTCTTGTGGGTGGTGCGGTAAGCCCATAGAGCCAGAGGAAGTTCGTCTGCCCACATTCCCCCAGCCTTTTCCAGACGTTTCTTGATGATGGATTTGATGACCTTGTTAACCGCATCGACTTGCCCATTGGCTTGGGGATGAGCCACCGCTGAGAATCTTTTATCGATGCCGTGGCGCTGACAGAAAGCTTTAAACTCGGTGCTCTCGAATTAAGTGTCGTCGTCGGATATGATATCCCGAGGCACTCCATAGCGGGTAATGATGTTGCGGACAACAAATTTGATCATCTTCTTCATGGTTATGGTGGCGAGAGCTTCAGCCTCTGCCCACTTGGTAAAATAGTCCACTGCGACGACGGCGAATCGTGCCCCACCTCTGGTCATTGGGAGAGTTTCGATGATGTCGATTCCCTACATGGCAATGGCCATGGGATGACCATTTGAGATAACTCGGTAGGCGGGGCTCGTCGAATCTTGGAGAAGCGCTGGCAATTATGGCACTTGCGAGCATAGTCCACGACGTCTTGATCAAGTGTGGGCCAGTAATAACCATGTCTGAGAATCTTTCTGGACAGGGACTGCCCCCCAGTATGATCGCCAGATTCGCCTTCATGTATGCTGCTTAGCACTTGGAGGGTGTCGCCGTGAGCTACTAACCGGAGCAAGGGAACTGAGAAACCTTTGCGATAAAGTACCCCGTCCATAAGAAGGTAACGGGCGGACTGGCGAGTGAGCACGCGCGTTTCCTTATAGTTCTTAGGTAGAATCCCGTGCTGCAGGTAATTTCTAATCGGTGGCATCCAGGATTCGGGCTCGGGTTCGGTGTTCATAATCGTCTCGTCTTGCCCTTGCTTGAAACTTGGAGAGTTGAGGACTTCAACCGGTTAGAATCCGTTAAGTTGCGGATCTTCAGAGCTTGCCATTCTGGCGAGGGAATCCGCTTTTTCATTTTTCTCGCGTGGGATATGGGTGATGGTGAAATGCTCGAGGCAAACGAGTAGCCCCTGAACCCGGGCCAGGTATTGGGCAAGCCATCCCTCTTTCGTTTGATACTCTCCCGGTACTTGTCGGACGATAAGTTGTGAATTGGAGAAGATGTGGACAGTCTCTAGCTTGAGTTCGATCGCGATTCTAAGCCCGACGATAAAGGCCTCGTATTCCGCATCGTTGTTGGTAGCAGAGAAATTTAGCCTTAGTGCGTAATACACCGGGCGTTCTTCGGGGGTGATGAGCATGACTCCGGACCCGGAGCATTTTCTATTATAGGAGCCGTTTACAAACAATTTCCACTTAGCGTCGGGAATTCCGGTGTTCACCATGGGTTCCTCCTCGGGGGCTGTGAATTCCACAATGAAGTCTGCGAGGGCTTGGCCGAGGATGGCTCGTCGGGGGATGAAGGTTATCTCGAACTGGCTTAACTCTATGCTCCACTTTAGTAATCGCCTTGACGCCTCGGGTCGTTGTAGGACCGGACGTAGTGGCTGGTTAGTAAAAACTTTTAAGGGATACGACTGGAAGTACGGCCGGAGCTTTCTAGAGGAAATCAATAAGCAGAATGCCAGCTTCTCGAGCTTCAGGTATTTCTTCTCTGCCCCCGTCAGCCGCTTGCTGATGTAGTAGATGGGTCGTTGAGTGCGATCTTCGAGACGTATTAGTGCCGAGCTGATTGTCTGCGCAGAAATAGCCATGTAAATATATAAGTCCTCATGGTCTATAGGCTTAGAGAGGATAGGTGGTCGCTCTAAGTGATCCAGGAGTTCCTTGAATGCGGAGACGCATTCGGGGGTCCACTCGAAGTTGTGTTTCCCTTTCCGGAGTAAATCGAAGAAGGGGATGCATTTGTCGGTGGCCCTAGAGATGAACCGACTTAAAGCGGCGACCTTCCCGTTCAGACTTTGGACATCCCTGATGTTCTCAGGGATGCGGATGTCCCGAATAGCATGGATTTTTTCTGGTTTAGCTTCGATGCCCCGAGAATTTACAATGAAATCCAAGAATTTTCCCAAGGCAATTCCGAAGGAACATTTCAGGGGGTTGAGTTTCATGTCGTATTTGCGAAGGACATCGAACATTTCGGAGAGGTCGTGGACGTGATCACTTGACATTTTAGATTTTACTAGCATATTGCCCACGTACACCTTCATGGACTTTCCGATTTGATTTTTAAAGAGTTGATTAACCATTCGTTGGTAAGTGGCGTCGGCATTTTTAAGGCCGAAGGGCATAACACGGTAGCAGTAGAGCCCAAGGTCGGTTATGAAAGAGGTACGATCTTGGTCGTGGAGGCTCATCGGGATCTGGTTGTAGCCTGAGTAGGCGTCCATGAAGGATAATAGCTGGTATTCGGCGGTCAAGTCGACTAGTCGATCGATCTTCGGGAGCGGGAAGTTGTCCTTGGGGAATGCCTTGTTCAGATCGGAGAAGTCGATGCATATCCGCCACTTACCGTTGGCCTTTTTAACTAGAACTGGGTTGGAAAACCATTCGGGGTAGTCAGCTCCGTGGATGAAGTCGTTGTTGAGCAGACGGTCTACCTCTTCTTCGAGTGCCTTGGACCTCTCGGGCCCTAAGAAGCAGCGCTTCTGTTTAACTGGAGGTATTCTGGGATCTAAGCCAAGGGAATGGCAAGCAATTGAGGGGTCGATGCCTTTCATTTCGGAGTGAGTCCATGCAAACACATCTAAATTGGCTTTCAGGAAGCATATGAGGTCTCCTTTAACTGCTGGGTGGAGTTGTGACCCTACCTTCAACACCCTCGTTGGGTCGTCGAGGTTGACGAGAACGTCCACTGTGGATTCAACCGGGGTAGCCCTCTCGTATTCGGGTTCTTCGTCCTTCCGTGGGTCGAGATCATTGGAAAGACAAGAGTGGCGCATGAGCCAGGGCCCAAACGCCGCTAATTGCTATGCCGAGACGTTCTTGGCGCAAGAAGGAATGGGCACGGCTTTGCCCTTATCCTTATTGCATGCATTCTTCCATTCTATGGCGTAACATTCTCTGGCGCTTACTTGGTCGCCCTTGACGGTTCCGATCCCATTTTCCGTCGGGAATTTCATTAGGAGAGACCATGGTGCCATATAAACTCGGAATTCAGTGAGGAAGGGGCGCCCTAGGAAAGCGTTGTAGGGGGAGTCGATGTCTATGACCATGAAAGTGAGAATCCATACTCGGCTTCGGTCCCCCTCGCCCGGTTCTACGGGCAGGTCGATCATCCCTACAGGGGAACTAGAGGCCCCATTGATGTCGTGAATTGCGGCGTGACATGACTTTAAGTCGTTTGTTTCCAATTTCATCTAGTCGTAGGCGGCCTTAAAGATAATGTTGACCGAGCTTCCGGAGTCGATTAAGATCTTCCGAACGGAAGCAGCACCGATTTGGGCAGTGATGACTAGTGGATCGGTGGTCGGTATTTCCACCCCTGTCGATTCCCCTTCTCGAAAGACGATGTCGTCTCGCATGGTTTTTTGTAGCTTGGATGGGACGGACTCAGGGAGAGCGGAGCAGGCTTCGTAAGTAGCATGTTTTATGGAACTCACATATTCCTCCATTTTTCGAAAGCTGTTGTGTGTGGGGTAAGGTCCGCCACAGATGGTGTTGATCACAATTCCTCGTCTTGGGTTAGATGGTCCCGGAGCTCCCTTAGTGGCTGCTTGTGGAGCTGGCGCTGGAGGCTGCGAGTTTGCTTCGGTGGGAAAGGGCTCTTGGACATATTGCTCGAGCCGTTTCTCGCGAATAAGTTTCTCGATTGCATCCCTAAGTTGGCGGCATTCGTTGGTGTCGTGCCCGTACACGCCATGGTATCAATAGTACCTCCCGGTGTTCTTCTCGCGGTCAGTTGATTCTCTGACGCGCGGCTTCTTGTATGGCAGGCATGTTTTTAAGTAGATTGTCTCTATGTCTTCATTCAACGGGGTATAAGTCTCGAAAGCTTGGCGAGGGTCGTGCTTTCTTAATTCTGTTGGGCCTTGCCCGTTGTTTCGTCCATCCGGCCTGCCATTGTTTGGTTTTTGCCTTTGGGGACCTGCCCCCTATTTTGGTCGAAGGACTCCCCGCCTCGCCTACCTCTGAAGGGGTTATTGGCGGTATCAGCTGGGGGTCATTGAGACGACTCGTGGCGGAAAGCCGGTTCCGCCTTACTTCTTCTTGGCACAAGTACTGATCTGCCTTCTCATAGAAGGCGTCGAGGCTCTTTGGCTGCTTTCGATCGATCCAGGCCCCGAATTCTGATGTAGGGAGGACCCCTTTGGCTAGCTGAAAGAGTATGGTGCGAGGATCTGGATCCTCAACCTCGGTAAGAGATGTGTTGAACCGGGAAAGGTAGCTCCTAAGAAACTCGGCGGGCCCCTGGTATAGGTTGGATAAGGTGAGGGCATTCTTCGGAGTTGGGATATGCACCCTGAATTGCTTGACCAGTTCTGTCGCTAGTTGCCCGAAGTTGTTGATGGAATCGAGAGGGAGGCGGGAGAACCAAAGTAGAGCGGTACCGGACAGGAAGACCGGGAAGCATTTACATTTGGCTGGATTGTCGCCCCGGCTCGAGTCCATCTGCCATTCATAGCGATTTAAGAAGGCACAAGGATTAGTGGTACCATCAAAGAGTGGCATTTGTGGTATGCTAAAGCGCCTTGGCCACTCAGCTTTGTTTACTCTTCTTGTGAAGGGGTTACGCCTAATGTGAGCTTCCCACGCAACGTGGGCGCCCCCTCACATCTCTCTCATGACCCTTTGTATCATGTCGGGGAGGTAGGTCGAGTGCGGATCCTCCATCGGGATCTAAGGGTTTTGACACGGTTCCGTAGTCCTGTTGTGAGGTCGCCTTCTATGGTGGATGTCCGGATCGTCTTCCTCCATTTCCTTGACATCTATGATCGGGTCTATGTGGGGATGTTGAGGCGGAGCAGGGTGATGTGGATCCTGCTCTACAGGAGCACGGGCCGTTGGAATAGAGGGTCGTTGGAATAGCGGGCCCCTCACCCTGATTAGCGACCATTGGGTTGTGTCGAGGAAGAGGTTGGTTTGTAGGATCAGGTCCATCATTGATAACCAAGCGAGAGCGGTCTCGGTAACGTACCCCCTCGCTGTATGTGACTGTAGTTCGGTCGCCGTTGACGTTATCGAGAGCATTGGTGCGAGTGGCGACATTATTGATGAGGGTGAACCTTCTACTTTGGTGTGGGCCCCTTGACTCAGAAGAGGAAGTCTCCGATGCGGTTGGTCGGGGTCGAGCATTGTTCCGAGCTAATTGAAGTCGGGCGACGACGCGTTGACTTTCTTGAAGTTGGCGCATAAGACCGATGGTATCCCTTAATGCTTGGTTAAGCTCGACCGCGGTGTTCTCATATCTTTCATTAAGCGCGCGAATTTGAGCTTGGGTAACGGGCGCTTCGGGGTCCACCACAGGAGGGACGGTTTCATTAGGGGCCGGGACATCTACCGGTTGAGGTTGTTGGGAGGTACCGGCCTCGGCTGCGGCTGAAGTGCCGACCATTGCGTTCTTTGACTTCTTTACCATCGTAAGCGGACTCGACAGCAGGTTGGGCAAGGAACCTCAAGCCTGTCGAAGTCGAGATGATAACGTGGAAGAAAGATGCAAATCTTGAATTCTGATTCTCAGTGAAAGCACCAAATGTTGAAGGCAAAAAATGTCATAAATACCAAAGATTCCTATTACTAGGAATAGTTAATTTGGGCGCAAGACTAAGTAAGAGAAAGCGGTAAGAGACACGAGTATTTATAGTGGTTCGGCCGCGAATTAGGCCTACGTCCACTTTGGAAGGATGTTGCACTTATATAAATCACTAAAGAATTACAAGGTAGAGCCTCGCTCTTTACATCCCATTACATTTGCTTGTAGGTTAGGTGATGTCATCATTCTCATGGATGACGTCATAATTGACATATACAAAGGAATATATGGAAAAGAATATTTAATTCTCCTTCTTCCTCAAATAGGAGATGCCATTAATGAGGCTTATCAAGCTCTATGGAGGTCTCAAGTGAATAAAATCCAACACCTTTGAAGTGTGAGGCCATGGGCTATTTATAGGAGTGGGAGTAGGTAGGAATAGGTAGGATTAGGTAGAAAGGGGGACCATATGCAGGAAATTTGAGCCCGGCACCCTCGCGCCTCGAAATTTCGAACCCGGGTACGGGTTCGAAATTTCGAGTCATCTGGGTTCGAAATTTCGAACCTAGATGCGGGCGCGAAATCTCGCTCCGCTGGGTTCGAGATCGCGAACCCAGCCGTGGGCGCGAGATTTCGCGCCCGCTGGGCTCGGGATCTCGAGCCCAGCTGTGGGTGCGAGATTTCGCACCCGCTGGGCTCGAGACCTCGCACCCACTAGGTTCGAAATTTCGAACCCAGACATGGGTGCGAGAATTCGCACCCGGCTGGGTGCGAATTCCGTGTCATGCCCGGGTGAGGTTCTTCCAAGGGGCGCGAGGGTCCCGGGACCGGGTGGTCGAGGCTCGTAACTCCTTCGGGGTCCGAGGCCTTGGTTTGCAGACGTCTTCTGCATACCGTGAGGCCACAGGCGGTGTAATCCCTTCTTGATCTTGTTTCCTTCACTCTTGCATGTTCCTTTTCGGCCTCAGCTTCACGAGGTACGTTGAGTTGAGTTGAGTGTGTCGGATGCTCTTCTGGAAACCGGACCTAAAAGTCGGTTAACATATGTATATCAAAATTCTAATTTATATATAAAAGTTATTTCGTTGTTCAAATATTGTGTTATTTATTTATTCTGTGTTTTTTGTGTCGATTCTATATTTTTAAACTCTATAAGCTAAATAACAGTCCGTCAATTTGGGTGTTTTAAGTTGGCTTAAACACCATTTTGAAACAGCCAAAAAGACGGGACATTACATTGGTAGTCTTCATGTGTTGGTTCATAGCTTCTACCCGCATCTAACTCTCTTCTAGTTATGAACTCTCCTAGAGTGTGGGCCACACTTGGGTTAATGACGGGAGAAACATGAGTATCTTCAAGTGTGTTTCCAGAAGCCATCCTAGACTCGCTATTTTTCTTCTTGAGGGAGCCATTATTTCGCTTAGCTTTAAGGTGCTTTTGGCGACCTTATCAATGGAACTGTCTTCTAGACTGTGAGGATCTATAGTGAAAGCATAAATCTCTCATTAGGCTCAATTCTCAGTGAAAGCACCAAATGTTAACGCTAAAATTGGCACATGACTACAAGTATCACGAATACTACATAATATCAAAATAGACCACGATAGTTGGTCTGGATGAACAATTCTTGTTGTCTCTAGAGTCTGATATGGTTTGAAAAGATGTTTGGGTAGAGTTTCGATAGGCAAAACTCATGTCCTCCTTCTATAAGATGACATGGAGTATTTATAGGAATCCGAGAAGGGATTAGGTCAAGTCGCTTCATTAATAAGCCCAACAGAGTAACACAAGTCCACGCACCAAGTTTCATAATCATGTGACTTAATACTATGGACTAGTGCCCATCCATAGAGTTAAACAAATTTATGATGTATTCTCCTACACTTGCTTTTCTAAGCTCTCATGATCTTCTTTGAAAAGTATGGTGTGGTATGGACTTAGTTTGCTTGCACTTGTAGGTCCATTGCTTCCACGTGTTTGTTTTCAGTTCAATCCATCATGGTGCAATAGCTAGGAGGTCCCATTTGACTTGAAACTTCATTGGTAGGCTAGGTAGATGATATTGATCACAGTGGTATGGGTCTCAATGTGCCAACACACCTTGCTATGGACCGTTGTCAGTCCATAGGGTATGAACCGGTGCTGGTCCATACACTTAGTGTATTTGAGCGTCACACTTCTTATGTTGCTACTATTTGTTTTGAGTTAGTGTGAGAAATTTGGGTCCAATCCGAGGTAGGTGTCGTCGTCATTTCTTTGTAATGTCTTCTTCGGATTAAAAGCCAGTTAGTTAATTTTTTTTTTTTAAATATTACTTTGATTTATTAGTTGGATTTGGTTTTCAAAACTTGAAAACCAAAACAATCAGTGAAACCAAATTTAAAAAATAAATTATTTTAAAGATAAAAAATTACCATTAGCAATGCTATTGTTTGAAATATTTACATAACAATATTATTTTTCTTCATATTCATACTAATATTTTTTAGAAAATGCATCCGTTTTTTCAAAATGTTCGCATCATATAAACTTAACTAGTTATGTTATTCTTTATATTATATCAACAACTAAAAAATATATTTCATTCTAAAATAAACCAAACAAAATATTATCCATTGCTTGGTTTCGGTTCCAAAAAATATCGATTTGATTTTAACAATTTTAGTTGTATTTACTCACCCTTAAAAGAAAATGTACAAGGAGACAGCTAGCACATCTGTATAAAAAAGCTAAGAATTCTGTAAAGGCAAATTCTATTCGAACCCAACAATATGCTGAGTAGCCCCCCAAAGCATGAAAAAACCGGTATACCCACGATTTTGCTGAGTAGTCCCCCACTAATTTAAAAAAAATCCGAAAATACCCTCCCACGTAGAGAGAATGCATGATTTATCGGTGTATCTCGTAACAGCCCTACGTGGTTCATCAGTGTACCTCGTAGCAGTTCTCCGTGGTTCTTTCAAAGATCACGTAGTGCTACTACGAGGTACACTGATGAACCACGTAAGGGAACTACAAGATGTTCAGAAAACAGGGAAAAAATATAATATAGAAAGAGCATTTTCGTCCTTGTATTTTTTTGTTAAAACGGGGGGCTACTCAGCATATTTATGGGTTGAAATAGAATTTTCCTATCCAAAACCAAGTATACATTTTGGGAAATGTGCTTTTTTATGTCTATAACACAACAGATGAAAAAGTATGAAATACCGTGGGATGGAACAAAGAGAGGTGCTGACTGCGTTATAGTGTTCAAATTACAAATTTTCATTTTCAAAGCTTTCTTTTTAAATCAAAAAAAAAAAAATAATAATAATAATAATAAAAAATCGACATTATAACTTCGAGTTATTTCAAACTCGTTCTTGCTCAAATGTCACCACTTTCCCTAGGCATATCCTCCGCAACCTTACCCCGTAGGCACCCTATAATCCTATACTTCAACAATACATTCGCAATTATATGCTTTCTGCTTTATCTCTATGGCAACACATTTTCTTTTCATTTTCCTATTAAAAAAGGTAAAAAGATGAAACAAAATTCTTTTAAAATATCCTTTCAGACTACCAGTTTATTTTACAAACCTCAGTACTTCCCATTCCTACATATCACCCTCCCAACCTGACACAAGCAGCAAAATATAATCTTTACTCCATGCAAAAGACGGCTTAACTTGACCGCTAATTGTTCAGGAACAATTTTTACACCATAATGTTCACATATGTATACATTTCAGTAAAAGCAAACATCAAATTGGGGGAAGAAAATCATATTGGGGCAACACATGTAGTTCTAAAATGCCCGGTCTGATTGCATCTGCTACAATGCACGATTCTCTTCACTCTTCCTCGATCTTCTGCTCTCACTCTCTTCTTCCTCGGCCTGCCCTGTGGCTTCAAGCTCTTTGGCGGGTTAATCGCCATCCCTCCCCCTCCTTCAGAACCTTCCTTCCATAAACTCCTATCGGGTATCGGGTGTATGGTCTGCGAATACGTCTTCCTATACGTACTAACAGTGAAACAGCTCTCGGTATATCTATGAACATTCTGCCTGCAAGAGAGCAGTGCAGCCACGCCATGAGCACAGGGCAACCCATAAAGCTGCCAACCTCTACACAAACAGCATCTATTTCTTATATCGACTATGTTAGGACTATCATGTGGAGAAAGAACCTCGAACTCAGCTTCATTTGCTCTTCCTACCTGATAGCTCCTCGCCTTCTGGATAGCTTCCGAAACTCTATGCTCAGCCGATGGCACCAGAATCGTTGACCATTGCATGCTCATCTCTCTCCTTTCATTGAACCAAGTCATCAGTTGCCTTCTGATGCTTTCCATCATCTGTATTATCGGTAGTCCGGAAGCTTCCAGAATCCAGCTACTGTTCAATGAGTCTGCCACGTTAGCTGTTAAGTGTCCGTACCTGGTCCCTTCAAAGTAAGCAGTTGCCCATAATCGAGGGGGTACCCTACGAATCCAGAAGGCTGCGTCCTGCGACATTTCCTCTATTTCTAGTATTTTTGCTTCAAACTCAATTACTGTGAGAGCACTAGCTGCTTCCCAGAGCAGGTTTATGAGAACTGGGTTGCTACTGAATTCCTTCCGGAAGCTTTCACTCAGATGGCGCATGCACAGGCCATGGAAGGCAGTTGGAAAATTGTACTCTACCCCTTCGATGATTCCTTTTTGCTGGTCTGACAATATGGTGAGCCTTGGCATGTTCTCGGTGTTGGCTTCCAGCAACTGCTGCAGCTCGGACAGGAACCATATCCAGTTATCGTGGTTTTCTTCATCGACTACGCCGAAGGCTAGAGGAAATAATTCGCCCTCACCATCGAAGCCTGTGGCAAAAAGTAAAGTGCCGAGGTATTTGCTTTTTAGAAGGGTGCGATCGAGGCCGATCAATGGACGGCATGCATTAATGAACCCGAATATCGAAGCATGGAATGATATGAAAAGACGTTTGAAACTGTTGTCTTCTGGGTTTCCGTACACCAATGCAATGCTTCCAGGGTTGGTCGTCCTCAACTGCTCGCAGTATTCAGGTAACAACCTGTAACCTGTTTAAGAATTCGTCAATACCTATGAATTCGAATTCGAATATATGAGAAGGAAAAAAAAAAAAAATGTAATGTATTTTTGTTCATAGAAACCTACAAATTTAGCGCAGATTTGATGTTGGAAGAGAGAGAGAAAAAAAAAAAAAAAAAAGATCTTACAAAAGTAGGTTCAACTTGATCCTATTTTCCCAGGACACTAATGCAACTTACAGTATTTGGGTCTTCTCCTAGGCTCTCAGTTTCTGTAACCAAGATCAAGTCTGGAGAGGTATTTTGTTTCGACCAAAATTATACAAAGGACAAAGGTAGTAGCTTTAAGTTCTCCAATATTATCTTATAAGAATGCTATAAATATTTTATATATGATATAGATAATCGTTTTACTAACTTTCTACAAATTCATTACTTCACCCTTTATAACTAATACGGTGACAGCGAGGTTTTCATGAGACAAGAAAAATATGTACAAAATACATATAAGCACAAGAATGGTTACAACAATAAGTTTTATTTACGTTATTCATTGGCTAAATTATCATTATTGTTTTAATAAGCATTGTTTTCTATTTTCTATTTTGCTTAAATTTATTCTTTATACAAATGCCCCCCCCCCCCCCCCCCCTTTCCTTTTTTTGGGTCAGATTACTACTAGTACAATTACTAATTTTCTATAAGCTGTTAATGTCCTTTTTCCTGATTCTGCAGTACTAACCTTTTATGGTGATTTTCATCTCTGCATGAAACCTACCACTATAAACTTCCACCATGTTCGATAAACAGGGCTAGAAATTTTGTAATGTCAAATTTCCAGATAGTATGTGAATATTCTTATGAATTTTTTTTTTTTTATTTGTAAAACCAATTAAATATAACGCTTGACTGCAATGCCTGAAAATAACAACTTCAACTCCAGATGTAATATAAATAGTGATAAACTAACCAGTTTTTGTTGTCATTTGATTATATAACAATAAAAATATACAACTTCTAATATTTATTGATATATCTGTTAAATTAGCACCTATTGAAATATATTTTTTAATGATGAATTTAAAATTTATTGCATAGCATAAAAAAAAAAACTACTTGATAGGCTGAATTAAAAGACCACATAGCTTTATTTAAAAAGTATTACTGACTGAGTGTGTCATGTTTTCTTTTATTAGTTATAACGATACAATTTTAATCCATCCATGTATATTGGCATAGTTGTCTCTTTTTTTGCTCTATAACATATATTTAAGAATGCATCATATATCACAGTAAACAAATGATCAAACCTAAAGTGCAAGAAAAAATTGGAAATGATTTCTAAAGTGAAACTAGATGTCAACTATAAATGGTTCCCCAAACTTGAACGAGAATTGTTTTATAAAAAGTCATGTGTGTAGCATGGGTTCACACTATTTATTACAGTTCTTGGATGGATAGAGATTTAAAGAAGTCTCACTCTTACGTGAGGTATTCATAAGGGATATAAATATACAAAGAATAATAATAATTACAATCAAATATATTACTTCTGCTCTCTACCTCACCAAAAATCAAGGAAATCAATTTTGGGGCATTTTTCCAAATGCTTTCAAGTTTCAAAATTCACTTCTGCCCACTTTCAAAAAAAAAAAAAAGTATCGTGAAACACCCATGGTCAATTTTTTTCAGCAAAAATATACAGTTTAAACAACATATTTGCAACCATAACTACAAATATTTGTATTCTACACTGCAAAAATTTGCAGTTATAATCACATAATTTGAAGAATGAAATTTTTGCAGTCCACACGGTAAGCATGTGCATTTTACACTTTAAACATTTAAAATCCACACTGCAAAATTTCATTTTACAAAAACAGGCAGTTAAAACTACAAACATTTGCACCTTAATTGACACTTTAAATATTAATTTTTAAAGGATCAAAATGCTTAGTAAATTTTTAAAAGCAAACTAAAAATCCATAAAACTGATTATATCAAGTCTAAATGCTATTGAAATGTACACGAGTTGGAATCAGATAACATGTCTTGGTCACACTGGCCAATGCAAACAAATTGATTGATCTATGATTTAATGGTCTTAAAAAATTAGTGCATTTTAATAAGAACAAAGACGATAGGGTGCGTTGATATAGCTAAAATGCACAGAACTTTGAAAGACCTTAGTTTGGATTGCTCAGTGAACCTTTGCTTTGATTTTGAACCAAAGCAGGTTTTAAAATCCACTTTACTAACTCATATCATTTAAGTATTGAGAACGTCATATAGTTCTTTCTTATATAACCTTCTTCAAAGGAGCCTCTTACAGCTGCCATGATTCGCTCTTTTCCCCTCCAGGCTTGTTTGTAAGATAAAGTTATGCCATGCATTCGGTGGATCTCTTCAAGGATTTCTTTAGGTTTGCAATGTGGATTCTCACGCAGCCTTTCTTCAACAGAGTTAGCAACCCATTGAACTGAAGCTTGCTGATGCCCGAGATGATTGATCCCGCTGCAAGTATGCACTTCATGGATGGTTCTAATGGTGAAGGTAGGCACACCTGGCAACTTGGCAGCATGGATTCTCCAGGGGCAGCCTTCTGCAGCACATTTTGCAGTGAAACGAGTTTTATCGGATTTGACAGTTTGAATTTCAAAACGACAAGCTATAGCAGCGTCTCTGAGAGCCCTTCTACAGCTCTTAACATCTGGGTATTCTAGACCAACTTTCAGCTCATGATTTGTAGTTGTTAACACACGTGACTGAATCACGGAAGGGAGAACTAACTGCTGTTGCTGATGCTGTTGTTGAGAGTCGTGTGAGGGCTGAAGAGCAAGGTTGTGAGACTGATCCATGTCCAGGTTCTGACTCATTGCCTCAGCTAGAGTCAGCTCTTGATTTTCAGATAGATTCATTTCATGGTTAATGGAGTCATCCAGTTCTTGAGTTTGACCAAGCATGAGCTCGTTATTCATTTCATGGTGGTCATTAATTTGATGATGATGATGATCGTGATGCTGATGCTGATGATGATCATGATCATGATGATTGTAGGCAAGGACAAGTCTGTTATCACTATTGACATCATGGTGTCCAAGATCAAGATCATATTGAGCAAGATTGTGCCTTTGATGCGTCAAGTTGTGGGGTTGACCAATGACTAAATTGTGGCTTTGACCGAGTGCCAAATCTGGGGATTGACCAAGAACTAAATCATGGTTCGCCATGGATGATGGATGAGTTGTGCAGTTATCAATGTCTCTAGTCAATAAAAACATAAACGGATCAGGGTTAATATGACAAGGGTAGTTGGGTAAAAATGTCCGGTCCATCAAGGAAACACACATGTAGTTCAGTATAGTATAACGGTTAATTAGGAATGATGAAAGCATATGGAAAGAGGTAAAATGTTCATGTTGGGATTTTGGTACAAGCAATTGTGGCTCAAGTTATCAATTATTTACATACTGATACTGCCACGAAACTGCAAAAAGGCATCAACATTCTTACGTGATAATTGTCAAGACATAAAAATCTATGTAGTTACTTGGAGATGCATTGAACATTAAGTATGTGGCCATGAATCATTTTTAACAGAACAATGTATTCAGCAACTATAAATAGCTGGTGTTCCATTAAAAAACTTTTAGAAGTTTTTGAATAAATCATGTTTGAAATTGTTTTTAAGTGGGTTACTTTTCAAAATAGATATATGTATTCACAATTATTCTATCCTTTTAAGACAATTTAAAGAAGCCTGAATTTTAGACCTTGAAAAAACTATTCTCTTTGTACTTCACCGAACTAAAATAGTACCACTTTCAGTATTTTGTGGAAAGTTGATTTTTTTTAAAGCGGTTTATTTCTTTTTCGGTTACTATTATTTATTATTTAAGAAATGACCGCAGCTTCTGAAAACTAATCTGAATCTTCCAAGCATCAAGCGATAAAGAATATTTTGTGCTCCGCATTTAAAAGTAACTCCCCCGTCGGTGTAGTTTGTTATGCAGCCTATCCTAAAACATGATAAAACAGGATTGTGAGAGGCATGGCGAGCCAACATAAAAACCATAGTCTCTCTTTGAGAGAAGCTAGTTCAATACCACTTAAGATGGTATGGACATCTCCAATGGAGACCTCTCGAAGCACCTGTGCGTATTGCAATTATAGACCGTACTGAAGGATCAAACGAAGATAAAGGTCGACCAAGAGTGACATTATGAGAGGTGGTAGAAAAAAAGAAACTTGAGGGATTGGAATATATCCAAAGAACTAATGCGGATCAGAAACGCATGAAAGTTAGCTATCCACGCACCCGAACCATGAGCATATGATTGTAGGGGTAGTGTTTTCCGTTCTACATTATAGGATCAGTGAATATAAACCGAAGACGTAGTGCTTGGTCTTCAGTCTCAATTACTACTAGTACCATGATTACAATTGATATTATTATTATTACTACTACTACTACTACCATTTTGGTTTTTTATTTGTATTTGTATTTGTATTTATTATTATTATTTGTTTAACTTTTTTTTTTTACTTTTTTTCATTTTTATCTTTGTCCCTATTTTCACCATTAGATTCATTATTTTGTCATTACTTTTATCGACTTTGTCAATTGATTTTGGATTTCTTATTCAACCGACCCCAGCTTGTTTGAGATTACGGCTTAGTTGTTGTTTTTTGTAAGTAACTCAAGTTTATGCCATAGATCAATACTTGATATAAGTACAACAATCTGAATTTTCTCAGGCTTAGGCTTTAGTAGAGAATTTTATTTTACTGTCTTTAAGGAATGATTTCAATATAAACAAAATTATCGACTCTAAGTTAGATAAGTGAAGGGAGTTGGTTTTTTTCCCTTCAACGGATTACTTTTTGTGACCATAAATGATACGAGATGTTCAAAAAAAAAAAAAAAAAAACTTTTTAATAATAGTAAAATTTGCAAAAAAAAAAAAAAAAAGTATTATTTGCAAAATTATTTAATTTGTTTACTTTAATGTATTTCTTCACATATATTATTGAAAAATATACTTTCAAAGCATTTTTTATTTTGCAATTAATTATTAGAAATGTTTTGTTCTTACAATAAAATGAATTCAGAAATCATTTAAGAAACAGCAGCTATAGATTATTTTCTAGTGGTTTTTGTTTTAGTAGATTTTGTTTTGCATATAAAATTATGGCTCTATGTATACAGTGGTACCTAATACACTGACAACATTGAATTCTATATAACTAAATCCATAGAAAAATGCTATGTGTGTGCGGTATAACTGGCTAACTAAGACTAGAATAATTAATTTATGATACGTTATTTGTGCGAGTACATATGCATTACATGGACCAAGTTATTTAGGTGCTAAGTTCAAGACATAGTTCCAAAGTACGCATGTACACGGGGATAAATTAATATGTCCCAACAAAATTAGTGATCAAAATAAGATTCAGAATGTTCCCTACCATTGAAAAACTTCATGCAATCATGTTAATCAAAAACATAACCATGTTACATCTAAAAGATAACACGGTGAACTTTAACGTTAAAAATCAATTCCAAACAGGCTTCTATTATGTTTTCACATTCAAAATATGGATCACGTTGGAAACCGGTAAACACACAACTTAATGATAATGTTGAATATTCAGTTGACACTTCTACGGTGATACATTAAATTTGTGAGGTCTGCTGTATAAGAGAAGGAAAAAAAAACAATAATGGTTAAACGATTAAAAAAAATGAAATAATGGGTTTTTCTAAGTGTCTAACCAATAAAACAGAAGGGTAAAATTAAAAAAATTAAAAAGAACCATTCATTGCATTTCCACATCCGACCGCTTAACAATCTTATATACATTGAATTTCAAAAGACCAAAATGATGAACAGTAAGATAAATTCTGTTTCTACGACAGTATTCTTAACTAATTTAATATGACCAAACTCATGACATGAATATGAAATGCATGTACTTAAAACGGTATTATTCTCATTAATGTTCTATACGTCAGTAAATGGAACAGGTCACACATAAATGCGTCCATGCTAAAAGGAGGGAAGAGTGGGCTTTTTTGGGTGGGGGGGAGAGGGAGAGGGGGTGGAGTTGTTACTATATAGCAAATGTAATTCCAATTTCGAGATGTCTTAGCTATAATCTCATTGTTTCGCAATTGTTTTCTCATTCTTTTTATGTTACTTGTTTAATCTATTCCATTGAAATTAAGAAACAACGCAAGTATTATGATGTTTCATTATTCATTTTTAAAGAGAATGCTTATAAACAATGAGATGGTGCACAATCTTTGGTGCGCCAATCCCAAATTTGTAGAGCTCGACATTAAATTTTATATCTTAAATGTACTGATTCTAGTTGTAAGAGAAACTAGACAGTTTTTTTTATTGTAATAGGTAGGTAATTTATTCCTGTCATTCAATCAACCAACACAGTTACATTATATGGTTATCCTTTAATATTTTTTATAGCTTATTTATGCGGAGTTGATTAGCTCAAGCTAAATTGACTGATTTGATGTTTGTTAAATATGCTATAGATCAAATAAAATCTCATAAAATAATGTTGGTGACTGTGTTGCGCAAGTGGCTGATTAAAGGATGACATATTTAATTTAACGATGGCCTTGCATTTGATAGTGCAAATGACGGTTCCATTTGAACGTTATAGCTAAGACATCTTGAGCGGTATAACATTGATGTTCAAACAGACAAAATAATGTAATATTGAAGCAAACATAGCTAATGGTACTTAGCTTTGAAACACAAAATGAGTAAATTAACACGTTGTAGTTTGTCTTTTTTTTCTTTATATATATATATATATATATATATATATATATATATATATATATATATATATAATCGGGGGCACCCCTGTTGCACCACCTACCATTCGTAACATTTTCAAAATCATAGCTCAATTATTCACCGTTTAGACATTTATTCAAACCGTTAAATTTAAACATCAAATATATTATTATACGAATGTTGGAACGAGCTCAAGTTTGGATAGATCATTATATGTGTATGGATCGAACTTCTACAAATTCTCGTTCGATTTGGATTGTCGTAGCTCACGAACAGTAGGGGGTGCAACAGAGGTGCCCCCAATCGCTCATATATATATAAATAAATATATATATATATATGTGTGTGTGTGTGGTGGGGGGGGGGGGGGGGGTAGGTTCAACAGCACTCAAACAGTGCAGCATCCCAAAAACCCCTCAACAACACCAAGTATTTCGCAGTCTCACTCCTTCCACTCATTCGCTCTCATTCCACTAACATATTTAAACAATATATGGCTATGGCTCGGGTGCAAATGGGGGGCTCCTTGATCCTTCCTATATATATATAGACACACACACAGATATTTGTACATGCAATAATACATGCGAAATCCAAACACAGGTATTAATATTTAATCAAAACAATCAAAAAAACAAAAAGGAAAACAATATTTGTACCCAACATTTAGCTTTTTATTATATATGTTTTATACGAGAACGAAACATCAAAACATAAAATGTATGTAAATCAATGTTTTAAAACGCAAAAGGCGTAAACGAGGCGTTTTCGGGTCCGTGAGGCGAGGCGTAAGCCTCGAAGCGATGAGGCGTAAGCCTTTCAGGTAAAAAAAAAGCGCAACACATAACTTAATTTTTAATATGGAATAACATTAAGCGTCAAATACTAAGTAAAACCCATAAAGCATTCGAAGCAATTCAAATAAAATACAATTATTCTTGCACATTTAATATAAAATGCAAAAGATCAAATGATATCTTCCTCCTCATGCAAAAAATTCAAATTTTGATTTCTTAAAACTATTTGAAGATTACATCAAACTGCAATTTTGATATGTTCCATCAATTCAAATCGATTTGCAAAATTTATTTCGTGATATAACAAAGTTTATTGAAAAACATTCTTTAAATAACAATAAGAAAATTCATTATATTGCTCATGATCATTATTTCATAAACAATTTTACTTGATTGTGTAGATATTGAAATTGAAAAGTAAAAAATGCTAATTTTTTTACTTTATTTTGTCTTTTTTTATTTCTATTAAATAAGTAAAGTTCAATGACATTTATTTGTGTCAATATCTGCAACTAAAGATTCAAAGGTTTTTAAGTCATATGCCTCAGCTGTTTGAGGCGTGCGAGGCGTAAGCTTTACGTGCTTTGTATGCCTCAAGTTATTGAGGCGTAAACTTTAGAGGTAAAAAGCCTTTTGGAATAAGCCTCAAGGCGTTTTATCTCTTATTTCCTCGAGGCGAGCCTTGAGGCGAGCCTCGAGGCGGGTTTTTAAAAACAATGATGTAAATCAAGGTTTATTTATTCCTTTTCACTGCCAAATTTTATAGGTATATCTTTTTTCTTCTTTTGGTTCATTGTTCACAAAATTCATTTAAAGTTCATTAATCCATTCATTCAAATATAAAACTGAGGGTGCGTCTTTTTTATAGTTTGCATCTTTGGTTTTCTATTCTTATTTTCCAAAAAATGCATAAAACCAAGTATTCATTGTACAGTAGTCTATGCATATTAGTTTGCTTTTTTAGCTTTTAAAGTGCAATATATACATCCTAAATTCTTTTTGCTTGAAGAATATATGCATACATGATTAAAGATGCATCATTGTACGGCTGAGCACTATGTTGACATATATTATTCATACCCCAACTGCCCGTGGTAGTGCGGTAAAACACTTAATTGGATTACCAAATGTTTTTCGTTTAATTTCTCATTTTTATAGCTGAACTTGATCAAAATATACTCAACAACTATCAGAAAACTACGAAGTACAAAACTCTAATAAAAACAAATATATATGAATAACATGAAAAAGGATAAATTTCACAAAATAGCTCATACAAGACAAAATATAATGAAATACCATATATAATATTATTTTTTTGCTTAGGACGTACAAAACCATCTATAAAATTTGTGGAAAATAGACTAAAGGACAAACTTAGCCAAAAATTTGATGAAAAATATGTAAAGTTTGAAACTAAGGGAGAAGGACACATTTTAGTGTAAAGGAAAAAGGATGTGGACCCCCTGAATTCCATTTTTGCACTAAAATGTGTCATTCTCCCTAAATTCCAAATTTTGCATACTTTTCACTAAAAAAATTGCTAAGTTTGTCCTAAATCCTTTATAAATTTATACCTGAAATTCAATTGTTAAACAATAGTTACGTTTTTTTTTTAATTTAAAATTTAACTCCTAAAAAAACTTTGACTATAGAACCAGCATAATCAGATGATATTCTACTGTAAAAAAATGTAGTCTTGTAGGAATAGTTATGATGTGTCTACTGTAAAAAATGCAGTCTTGTAGGAATAGTTATGATGTGTAATAAATATGTAATTTTCTAGTACATGGGCAGTAAACAGTAAAGGTACATGTTGTGTGCCAAAGCCCTAGGATTTTTTTACATTTGTGTCGTTAATAACTATGTCAATGTTGCCACAATGTTGCTAAATTATATTGTTGTTACTACAACAATCACCCTTTGGTGCAATGCTGTTTACTACAACTACAAGTCTTTTTAATTTTCTCCAGTATTTGGTATATTACAGTAATGCCATTTTCTTTAAGGCAGCTTAAATTATAATAAAATAAGTTATTATAAAAATCATGATAATAACGAATGAGAAAGACAAAGAGTGTACTTCTGTTGGCAGGAAGTGAAAAAGGAAAGGTGCGCATGAATAAAAATTATATAACAAATATAGCAAGCAAATAAATGATGTTTTCAAACAGCATAGTCCACCATAACCCACTCAATAGAAAGCATAATTTAGTGAGATGCGACCACATTCCTAATAAGGCAATACATTGGACATAAAACAAAAAAGTTATTGCAAATCTGGGAACTATAGAAACCGTGTACGCCTTTTACCATAGAAACACACCTGCAAACACAGGTATTTGTTAAACGAAATATAACCAATCAACCCAGAGCTATCAAACATCAAAAGATAGGTGCAAAACAATCAAATAAATTCTTTTCACACTCCAAATTATGCAATTTAGAGTGTAGAACAAAGTATAAGAACGGTAAGCTATTAACATCCATACCTCCAGACTCCGAACTGATTCAAATCACGCTAGCTAACTTGATAAATCGATAAAGAACAAAACTTTACCAAGGGAAAGTAGAGCATAGCCTGAATTGGAAGAGTCGTAAACAAAATTTGATATTTCGACCGGAGATCGGCATGAGAAGCTAGGGTTTGCGGAGAGACGGAAGAGTTCAAAAAGGAAAAGGGCGGGTAATATGAAAAATAATAGTAATACAGGGAAAAAAAAAAGTGTGGAACAAAAGAAGGGTAAATAGAGAAAATGAAATTGAAGGGCAATTCGAGGAAGAAGATGGAGATTTACGAGTGTTGAAGGACAAGAAGGGCAGAAGAGGGAGGCAGATCTATTTCCAAAAAGCAGAGGGTAAATAAGTCAACTCGATACTCCCTCGTCTTGTGTTTTTATTAGACTACCGTTTTATCTCAACTGAAGGTCCTTTTTGCCCCCAAAGTGAAAATAGTTTGATAAGTCAACTGGATGAACTACTTTTCTAGTCCGTAAACTCATCATTTGTCTCTCCAACTTAATCATTATGGTAGTGTTTGCCCTGTTCATATCAAGAACACATTCCGTGCCGGAAGCACCAACATCACTTGTTGGACATTATTTTGTTCTTGTTCATCTTCATCCTCCCATATCATAAATTTGCGCCATCTCCATCTTTATAACTCCAAACCACAAAATAATGTCGTCAATCCGTAAGGTTATTAAAGTATATTTCAACGTCTCGGACTTTTTTTGCCTCTATGCTCATTCTTGTTGGTAGTCGATGCTACTCAGATAATGATGAAATGCGTTGTAAAAACATATTTCACATGTGATAGTAATAAAAGAAAATGCACAAAGCTATAGCAAAAAAAATCGATTGGGTCGTTTAAATGGTTTTGTTTATTGAACCGATGGCTGAAATCAAAATATGATACTCTTATAAGATATTGAGTTAAATATGGTCTATACAGTAAAACTGATGTTGCTCGGGATAATAGTAAATAGATTGTAACAAACAAGAAGAAATTGTGGAGTGATCTTCGTGTAAAGAAACTTTTTCATATGTGCACTTTGTGTTTGCAATCTTTTATGATTATTATTTCTTTTACGAAGCTAGAATGATTGTTTCGAAATATAGAAGTTGTTTGAGTATTTGAAACTGATGTAATAGTTGTTTCAAGGAATGAATGCAAATGGATGAACATTTTTACGCCTTCTCAACTGCCAATTAAGAACCATTGCAACGAAATACTTCTCCTTCAAAACATATCCGGTATGATAGAACATGACATTTTGATGAGTTTTTTTAATCAACTGGATGAAATACAAAGTGGAGAAATTCCTAATTTAAACTCACCAACCGATTCACCATTACAACAAGCTTCGATAATTTGTTCATCTTCTCGTGCTCTTACTAGTTCGAGAAGATGTTACATAGAAATTGGTGAGAAGCTCTATGACATCATTAACCAATCATACGAGAGACATATGAAAAATCTCATATGAATTCAGGTAGTTCAAACAAAATAACGTAGACTTAGCAAGAAATTATGTATACTACGAAGATATGGGCTTCACATTTAACGTCTTGGACATTGAGGACAATTTGATTCTGGTGAAGAGATGATAATTGTTAAGCAGCCTGGTAATAGAGATTTATTCAATACTTTTAACGATGACTTAGTAAAAACCGATTGTCGTCAGCGGTTGCGAAAAAACAGCACGTAAAAGAGTATCAAACTTATCGATAAACCAAGATAGTTGCAACAAATAGTATTTTTACTGTAATTGTGTTTCTATTGTATTATCTATGCATATCGTCGTTGTATTTTCAAGACGGATTAAGTAATTTGCATGTTTTTTCGATTTTGTACTGTTATTTCATTTTATTAAACGTATATTACAAAAAAGGATAAATAATTAACTATAATCGATTAAATAAGAAATCACAATTTAAATAACTCACTTGAATACCCATTCGTATTCCACACAAACGCATTTCTCATTCACTCAAATGTCTTTTGTCGTTCGTTAGAAACACACCCTATATCTTCTTTGTAAATAACTGACAATTATAGTCGAATTTTGCAAAGCCGAATGGACTGACCGAGAAGAACAAAATCTATACTAAATTTGATATGCTTATGTTAGGTCTAGATAAATAAAAATAACAATTCAACTCAGTCAAACTCAACTTATATTGATCTACAAAATGGGAGAGGAAATATATGTGTATTTAAAATATAATTACCTAACTAGACCCGACTGACCAAATCCGAACTGAACTCTAGATTGAGTTTTGTCTATATTTCAAAATTTGTAGTTTAAACCTAACTAAACTAGAGCCGCGTAGAATCGAGATCAATTGAATTCAGGTCCGACTCGAAAAGTCTAATTATCATCTTATTTACATGGAGAATTGGGCACTCGCACATGCCAACACCCGATGGGCTGATATTACACGAATTATCCAAATAAACCAAACAATCCAAACACAGAGTGCAGAAATGTAAATAACACCAAGTTTATAGTGGTTCGGTTGTTTATCCCTTAAGGATCATATACGCATCGAAGAATTAAGTCCACACTAGAACCATAGGACGAGCATCCATGAGATTTGTGCATGTATGCCTCAACCAAGATAGTTCATGCGTAACAAAACCAAACATGGACTACAGCTCGAACACGAGAGCAAAGGATAGTTATAAGGTGCAACACGATTATGCAGAAAGGTCGCACATTAATAATGATACTACCCAAAAACTGTGAGAGCCACACACTTTACGGAGATCGCTCATATCAAGAAAGTCGCTTATTCTCGCATCAAAGAAATCGATCATACAGGGTAAAGAAGGAAACCGGCTTCAGTCGCACGACCCATTCCGCAGATGTTCGACCACGAAACCATCCATGGACCGCACATCCGCTCATGGGATTACAACCTTGAACTCACACTCTTCCCGTGATTTGTCACTAGTACCACAATAAGAGCAATCGCACACACATCAGCATTACAGGTTTTGATCAACCGCTCGTTCAACATCAGATGTGAGCATTTCAGTCAGTTGAAAAATGTGCGAAAGCCTCAAACGTGATAACACATCGCTCGTTCTTATGCAATCGCTCCAACAGGATAGCTGGAGACAGCTGTCGACAGCTGGCTACAACCAGGCGGTGGCATGTTCGTAATAAATGTGACGAGCGACTTGGATGAATGGAAGTTCAAATCTCCACAGGGGTTCACCTATAAATAGGAAACACACCCCACCAAGAAAAGGGGGGATCCGGCCACCACAAAGTGCTGCTAAATTCCATCCTTAACCATTCCTTAGACATTTTTCAACCATGGTCATCATCATCATCTGAAAGTCCTCCATCCACTCAGCTATGGCGTCCGTCAAAATCTGATAGGTGTGAAAGGTCCAAGACATCCTCCTCCTCCATCTCCGTCGCCTATCCGTCTACATAGTTTAGAGTTTGTTTGCCATGGTGCATGCCTTATTTAAAGGTTCATACCATTTTTTTCCTTCTTCTTCACCGATCCTGCCATTCCATCATCGAATCTCGTGAATCTAAGCGGAATTTGTATGCAAATTTGAAATTATATTGAGTGGATAAAAGGATGTATAAAGAGCAAAAACTGGTATGTCTTGTAATCATCATCATGATAATACAAACTCTATTCATAGTGGATGTAGGCTTAACACAAGGCTGAACCACTATAAAACCTCGTCTTCATTAAGTCTTCCTTTGCATTTTTTCTTTCAATTGCTGTTGAGTGCAGCTTCACTTATCTTCTAACCGTATTGGTGAAGCACATTCATTGCACCTTTGGTGTTTGAACCATTTTTGGTGAAAACATTGTGGCGCCCACAATGGGGCCGTATTTGAGTCCTTCCCTGTAGAAATTCAACGAGATCTTCTCAGAAAACTTTGCTTGAAGTCATGAGTATACCAAAGGAGACCATCCGCGAAGTTAATGGCCATGCCGGCAATACTAATATTGTCACATCGCCCACCACCCATTTCGAGACAGGAGAATCATCAAGAGTCAAAATTGTTGTAACGAAAAGAGAATTGGAAGAAGTAGTGGCGGATTGACGAGCCAGATAACCATCGCAAACAGTGCAATGATGAAGAAACTTGAGTCAATGTTCGCTATTCAAGCCGCTACTGCAAAAGCCACACTGAGTACCACTCGCTTTCTACCTGCAGGAACAAGTCAAGCCTATAATACAGAATCCTCTGCTTCAAGCATAAAACAGGAAAATTCTGTTCGGGAAGTTACATATCATGCTGATCTGTACCACGGGAAATCTAAAGCACCTATGTACAATTCTTCCGAGGGCACATCCTCTCCACGATCGGATGATCCTACGAAAGAGGCATTCCTCTCAAAGGATACCCCATATTCCCCTACTCCAAATCGTAATTACACGCTTGGGCAAGGAATTGGCAAGGAAGAAGGAGTTCGTTCCATAAATCAGAGTAAAGAACAAGAATATATTTCAGAAATGGCATGTGAAATCATGAAAAAGAACTTGAAACAAGCGGACAATTGAAAGGAGTGGGAATTTCTTCCTACTAAGACCCCACTCACCGAAGGATTAAAATGGATGTATATCCACAGGAATTTAAGCCTCCGACATTGCGACCCTATGAAGGAACGAGCGACCCTAATGTATTCCTGTGTAGATATGATCAGCATATAGACGGGGTGTGCGCCACCGACGAGGTCAAATGCCTATATTTTCCGACTTATTTGGAGGGGGTGACCTATCTCTGGTTCACAAAGCTGCCGCCGACGTCTGTGGACAACTTCGCTACCTTGGCCAAATTATTCAGTAAGCAATTCAAATTCCAAGCAGCCAGAGTCCGGGATGTCATGGAGTTAAGTGAAATACAACAAAGACCAGGAGAGTCTGTCAAAGATTTTCTCACTCGCTTTAACATGGCAGTGGCCGAAGTTGAAAATTATGAGCCCCGACTAGTTCTGATGGCCTTGAAGGGGGCCGTATGTAAAAAACCAAGTTAGGACGATGGATTAAGAAAAATAAGCCAAGTACACTCGAACAAATACTTAATAAAATTGAAAAATATATATGAGCATTGAAGAGAACTCGGTGTGCGACAAGCTAAACACGAAAGATGGTGCACAAGGCAGTTTTGGAAGTCGGAAGAGGAGCAATGAAAGAAAAGATAACTGGGCCAAGAAGAAGCTGCGCTTCTTTAAAAATTATGAGCTCACTCCCCTCAATGCACCATAGGGAATATTTTCATGGCAACCAAGGATACAGAGAAATATCCAATCTCGAAACAAATACAAGTTAAAGATAGTGCTCTAAGATCAGGAAGGTGTTGTCGTTTCCATAACCAGCCAGGGCATGACACAGATGATTATAGGCATCTAAAGTCATTAATCGAGGAGCTGGTCAGGAAGAATCATTTGCAACAATACATACAAGCGCATGAACACTGCTCCAATCTCCACATGCAATGAGTAATGAGAAGGTCGCTCAAACCGATCCAAGACCGGCATTCACTTGAGGATCAGTTATCAGCACCCTAATTACGGTGGCTCTAAAAAATGACCTCCGTTATTTTACTTTGCTTTACTACTTAAGAACAAGTAGTCATTTTACTCTACTCTTTTACTTGCGACGTTCTTAGCAGATAATTCACTTATGATGTATTAAACAAAAGTTATATGCTGATCTAAATGATATGATGGTAAGATCATACTAAGGATCAATTTCTTAATTACAGACTAGTTAGAGCAATCGCTCATCCGCTAATTAAACCATAACAAAAAACTTCCCAAAGTACATTCCAAGCAAAGCAACTTAAAGACCGGGAACATCATGCCAAATAAGCATATCGTTTTGAGAAGATAAGCTGCTCTGGGGCAAATAATGGAAAGCATGATAAACGAACAGCAAGTCAGAAAGCTGCACTTTTCACTATGAAACACGCCAAACCCTTAGAAACCAATCATTGAAGGAGCTGGCATCAAGCTTTGAGGAAAATACAAAGACAGTATTAAATTTGTCCCATAGATTTGAAATGTCTTTTTGCCAATCCCAAAAGAGGCACCTTGTTAGGTGTAGGGCACGAATTCTTCGAATCGAACAAAAAACTCGATAAGAAGAGTTAGTGTCCACCTCCCGGGACGAAGCATAAAGATTTTAAAAAAGCTAAGCTGGAAGCACCAGTCCTAGCGCGGGAAGGATCATAACAAAATCAGAAATCCTAGCCGAAAGGGGGTAACAAAATCAGAAATCCTACCAAAAGGGGGTAACAAAATCAGAAATCCTAGCCGAAAGGGGGTATCCAACAAGGTCTTTTCGTTTCTAGAGAAATCAGAACAAACAAGATCGAACTTGGATCGAAAATTGAAACCCAAGACCTCCCATGGGGGCACCTCAAAAAAAAAACAATGTAATAACCTTGCATATCTAAAATCTAATCCCCGGAGAACTTGTACTACCAGGTTAACCGGAAATACGATTGAATACCAACCTAATAAACACAAGCTGACCGACCAAAAATGAGGTCGCGGCTACAAATAAGAGAATTCGCAAAAAATTGATTGCTTCGCAAGTTCGCTGCGACGCTACAACTAGAAACGAACATCCAACAGAATCATCCGACTAACAAGAACGAATTCCTAAATGATATTGTCTTCCGTAAAAACGAATGACGAAGCCATCATAATAACAAACACGACAACGTAGGCATACGAGCATAAAATATTACGCGAGGACCGGCACTCGCATATACAACCGGTCTAAGCACACGATAGTAAGAAAATAAGTTGAGATCAAAACATAAGGGTCACAACTACTTAACATCTATCTTTTGTTCTTTTGTCTACGCAAGGACTATCAGGTGATGACAGTGTGATAGTTCCTGAGCTTATTGCAACAGATTTCCTTCTGCGCGTCAGAGCGGACACGGCAGTAGTATTCCAAGCTTCATCCTCTTCTTCCAAGTTGGACATGTCAAGTATTGTTGGGTCTCCTGGCAAAGGTGTGGTGCGCGGGCTAATATTGGCTGACACTAAAACAGAATCAACAGTGGCAGTTTGAACAGCAGCACCGCTAGCAAACAAAAGAAGTGGCGAGGGCGGACCTGGTACAAACGGATAACAAGTACAAAATTTAACAAACCCAGGTGAAGAGGTAAGGTATTCCAAATCTGGCACGGACTGATAGATATCAATTTTACCTGGAGTTACTGGATGTGTAAAATCGACCCCATGGTCATTTAAAAAAGTATCATCATGACTCATGCGTTGTTTAAGAACATCCTCTTGAGTGGTGTGTTCCCCAATGGGTCGAATACCAACAACATCTTGGATAGAATAATTCGCAAAGGGAGTATGAGGGCTTGAAGCTCCGATATCGATTAGACCGGACGGGTTACGGGAGGTAACAACCAGGGGTTTCCCCCTGGAAGATCGAGCTCGCTCATTTGCCAAGATATTCCTACCTCTGACCAAAGCCTTGCGAACTTCTCCTTCTAAAAGATTCTCCTGCAGAAATTCGTCATCGACATCTCTAGAGTATGAGAGCACTTGTTCCCAAACAAGAGCCAAAGTCCGTGGAAATTCCTTTTTCAGATAACTCAAGGTTCTGCGACTCATAACACTGTAAACATAAAATTGGAACAAGTTATTGTCATCCGTAATCCTGGCTTCATCAAGTTCTTTGCGCAACTCGATTTTGTTCTCTTTAAGAACTCTAAGAGCCTCATTTTGGGAATTAATCCTGCCTTCCATAACCGCTTTCTCTTGCTGATGAGAGACCGAAGCTCGCCTCTCCAAAGCCAATTGACGTTCAGCAAGTTCTTGGGCAGACCGAGCTTCTCGAAGTTCTCCCCTTACAGCCTTGAGCCTCCTTTTGAGTTCCTCATTTCTACCCTCCAAGTTGTTTACTCTAACACTCCCACTTTTTAAAGAGGATCAGATGAACCAACCCAGCCTTGTCATTCTCCAAGACGTCAAGATGACGGGCATTCAACCTCTGGAACTCATACCCAAACTTAGTCCAATGTTCTAACCGCCTATCAATTGTGCTCATGGACAGATTCAACCGTGTATCAAGTTGACTTTTGGCGGTGTTAAACTGGGTAATCATGTAGTTTTTGATAGTGCTTAAACCCTCAATAGCATCTCGTCTATCGTTTGGATGCAGATCTAAGTCAAAATGCATTCCTCTTAAATCCCAACCTCAGAAATGATCCTTAAGCATCAAGTTACCAAGCGAAACCCTGTAAGAAGGTCAATCGAAAATTGTTTGTATTTGAGCAGAGGTTGGAACGATGGATCGCCCGGGGAAGTAGGGACATCAAGGTCTAAAAAATCAGACGATGAAGAACTTTCATGAATTCCGCTTTTGCCACGGTCGTTCCTACTCCTTTTGTTCTTCTCTCCTTCTGTAAGGTGTCCACTCTTGTTGTCCTTATCCGATGCCCCTACATAATTGGATTCTGCCCTTCTTAAAGAATCAGTCAGCGGAAGTTCGAGAATGTGTTGAGGTTGAGAACACGAGGACGACTGGGAGCGATTCAAATGATGGGAAAGACGAGATTCTAGAAGACTTTGCGGATCAATAAAGTCAGCATGTTGGAAGAAATTATCTGATACTGAGTGTAGCGTACCCATACCTGGCCAAGGGAATGAAATGAGACATCAGCAAGCATACAAATAAATTGTAAGGTGTGCAGAAAATGCCTATAGTAGTTATTTCAGTGCACATCCAATAACGAACCAATGTCAAGAGGAGCTCCTGAGTCAAATGCCTCCCCAGGCCGTTGGGTAGTCTCTAGGGTTTTCTCCATGGCAGACCTTGCAGGATCAGAAGTCACAGTATCACCCTGACTAAGATAGTTTATGGTCTCTAAATCTCCCAAGCCTCCAAAAGTTCCAGTAGAATTCTCCTCTTGGGCAAAAAGGGGGCGGGATTTTCAACATTCTTGTCAGAGAGTATATCATCCGTCGTACCATCTATTTCACTTTCTTCAATGACTGGAGGCAAGGGAGATCCTGGGGAAGACTGGCTACTATCACCCAGGACTAAGCGCTTCTTTTTGGTAAAGGATTTGCCTGCGGCACTTTGCGTATAAGCCAAGGATTTCTTAATGGACCTTGAAGGATGGAGTAGCTGATATTTGCGAAGGTTTTCCCCTGAAAGCAACACTTGTCTACTCCTCTCAGCTTTGTCAACAACAACCAAAGAGTCAAAAAGAGCCTGGTCAAGGACGAGGCCTTCGTTGGAAGGAATTGCTGCAAGATAGAAAGAAAACCATAAAAAAAACTCCAAGCAGGGGGCAGTTACCTCCTTCCATCCACCACCCATAGAAGCTCGGGGGACAACGAACATAAAAGTATTGGTCTGGAAACCCTTTGACACCATCTGTTAGGCCTGTAAGAATCCTACAATATCTGCCCTCCATAGAAATGAAAGAAGGAACATCTTCCTTCTTTCTTTTGAAAGCATATACGAAACATATGTCCTGAAACGTAGGTGCTCGTTGCTTGACTCTCATAAAAAGTATGTATAGCCCCAATAAAATATGATATCCAGTAGGATGCAATTGATATGGGGCAATGGCCAAATACCGCAAGATGGACTCTAAATAGGAGTTAAAGGGAGGAGCCGCTCCGCTGGACAACATACGATGGTTGACCGCTACATACCCAGGAGGAGGATGATTAGCCGAATCTTCTTTCCTAGGAAACCTAGCTTCACCTTTCGAGAATTTGAAACGAGCACACGTTTGTAAATACAAGTCAAATGGGAGCGTCGATTTACGACTGGAAGAAGGCACCCATTCAAGGAGTCGGGGTTCAAGATAAATCTGACTAACAGAGCCAACAGTTGGGGCAACCTCAGCCACCTGACCAGAACTTCTAACTTCTTCAGACATAGTACTTTTATTGAGACTTTGACCAGCTTAGTTTTTGATTTGCATTTCTACATGGATAGACATGAAGTAAGCGTCAGCCAGATTGTTAATAGTAAAGGAATAACAACTTTTAAGCAGATTTTCCCTTCAAACCAAGCATTCCATCAAACATACCTAGTTCCTAAGACTTAGCAGCAATACAAACAAGATCAAAGGTATGCGATGAAGTTTACCATTACAGCATTACAAGGAAAGTTTAGCCAGTAAAAGCAAATCAGGTTCGACTGGTCACTCGTAACCCTTACACATATAAAGGTTTTGGCCTAATCGCTTATCAAATGGTTGTTGGATGCCTATAACAAATAAATGCTACTAGCAACAAACATAACATAAAGCAACGACAACAATATTAAAGATATATGACACAGACATTTCATTGAGTATTTGGCAAAGGCAAGGTAAATTAAAATCGTTGTTCAAAAACATTTTAACAAGAAACCTGTAAACATTTCGTTGCAATCAAAGAATAAGAAGGGGCAGTTATGCAAATCGAGTCTATCAACAATTGAGTTCAAGCCCCTGAACATTCTAAGCCAAATTGGTTAAGGCTTCAATGCATGGTCAGATAATTCAGGTTTTACCAATTAGGAACTTTTATGGGGCAAGTTGGATTAACTTGAGAAGCAGAGTTAAAGGAGAAATTTATTTACATACCAGCAAGAAAGTTCGATCAGAAAGAAGAAGAGCTTTAACCAATCTCGAAGTTAACAGAATCCGAGCGAGATAGCAAATTAAGAAAGGTAGTAATCGGAAGTAATGAGAAATTTCCTACAGCAGAGCCGTCATTAAAGCAAGTTTTTTTAGGAAAATGGAATGCATAAAGAGCGGAAAAATGAAGAGACGATACTTAAAGAGGACTAAAAGGGCCTTTTAGGGTTACAGTGATGCGACAACTTCATCAGGCCCAGGTAAAATACTTAGTCATCCCAGAAAATAGCTCGTCAGACCCAGTCAGCAAAACGGTTATGCCTGTACACGAACGATCATAAGAATATTCAATAAGCACAAAACGCTAGTAAGTGTGCTCGTCTCACGAGGAATTGGACTTAATCTGTCAACTAATGTTACATTTCATTATTTCGAAGCATGTAATCTTCGCAAGCTAAGAATTACAAACTTCGAGGGATAAATGTTTATCCCTTAAGGATCATATACGCATCGAAGAATAAAGTCCACACTAGAACCATAAGACGAGCATCCATGAGATTTGTGCATGTATGCCTCAACCAAGATCGTTCGTGCGTAACAAAACCAAACATGGACTGCAGCTCGAACACGAGAGCAAAGGATAACTATAAGGTGCAACACGATTATGCAGAAAGGTCGCACATTAATAATGGTACTTCCCAAAAACTGTGAGAGCCGGATACTTTTCGGAGATCGCTCATATTAAGAAAGTTGCTTATTCTCGCATTAAAGAAATCGATCGTACAAGGTAAAGAAGGAAACCGGCTTCAGTCGCACGACCCATTCCGCAGATGTTCGACCACGAAACCATCCATGAACCGCACATCCGCTCATGGGATTACAACCTTGAACTCACACTCTTCCCGTGATTTGTCACTAGTACCACAATTAGAGCAATCGCACACACATCTGCATTACAGGTTTTGATCAACCGCTCGTCCACCATCAAATATGAGCATTTCAATCAGTTGAAAAATGAGCGAAAGCCTCAAACGTGATAACACATCCTCGTTCCTATGCAATCGCTCCAGCAGGATAGCTGGAGACAGCTGTCGACAACTGGCTACTACCAGGCGGTGGCAGGTTCGTAATTAATAGGACGAGCGACTCGGATGAATGGAAGTTCAAATCTCCATAAGGGTTCACCTATAAATAGGCCACTAAGAAAAGGAGGGATCCGGCTACCACGAAGTGCTGCTAAATTCCATCCTTAACCATTTCTTAGACATTTTTCAGCCATGGTCATCATCATCATCCAAAATTCCTCCATCCACTTAGCCATGGCATCCGTCAAAATCTGGTAGGTGTGAAAGGTCCAAGACATCCTCCTTCTCCGTCTCCGTCGCCTATCCGTCCTTCTTCTTCACCGATCCTGCTATTCCATCATCGAATCTCGTGAATCTAAGCGGAATTTGTATGTAAATTTGAAATTATATTGAGTGGATAAAAGGATGTATAAAGAGCAAAAAATGATATGTCTTGTAATCGTCATCATGATAATACAAACTCTATTCACAGTGGATGTAGGCCTAACCCAAGGCTGAACCACTATAAAACCTCGTCTTCAATAAGTCTTCCTTTGCATTTTTTCTTTCAATTGTTGTTGAGTGTGGCTCCACTTATCTTCTAACCGTATTGGTGAAGTACATTCATTACACCTTTGGTGTTTGAACCATTTTTGGTGAAAACATCGGCATTAACACCTACAGCCACTTTGTTGTAACCATTCATCATGGTCATTACGGTTACAAGAGTAATCCAAATCCAAGCACTTTGAATTTACAATGTTATGAATGAAAGAGGCAAAGTCCTTGCTAACTCCCTACAAGGCTCAAACAGCCATTAAAATCGTCTTAAGTCCAAAAAGTTCCAAGTATGCTCTAATGCCAAAGAAGCAAGCCAAGATCCAATCCAAATGCTAAAATATTGTAAGAGAACTTTTATGTGAAGTTTATAAGTTCAAAAGACCTCCCAAAGCCATAGAAATTAAGGAAGAAGCCATTAAAATGCTCCAAGATCAAGCTTCTCGCGAGCAGAACCAAACAACCAAAAAAAGGTTCTGAAAACATGTAAGTGCTGGCCTAATTATAGAGAGCAGACACGAGAATTTGCATTCCCAACAATTCGTAGCCCGAGATCGGACTGAATCCTGGGTAATTAGCTAATTCATTGCTTCTACTTTGAAACACTTCAAACGGAAGCCGATACGAATTCGTCTTCGTATCCCTGGTGCGGATGTAAATCCACAAGTGCCAATCCCAGTTCGTATCTCGAGTCGGATACGAGAAACTAGGATAGTGCCAAATGCGAAGTAGACTTCGTATCCCCAAGCCTTAACCAATCTTCAAACGCCAATGACACAATTTCGTATCCCTATGTGTGATACGAATTCTCCCATGCGAAGTGGGATACGAAATAACAATTTCATACTCCCAACCTTTGCCAAATCTCGTCACATTTTGTATCCCTGAATGAGATACTAATTCCCATATATGTGGAGCCGGAGAAGAAATAACCAAGTAGAAGTGGGAAACGGAAGTACCCATCGAAACAAGAATGCCGACCCCAAGTGATGAAAGTTTGGGTACTCAATATCTGGCTCGACATCGAACCGATGTTAGTCGAACCCAAAAAAATATCGATTCGAAGATCATCGAACCAACAACACCGATCTAGGGTTTCGAGCCTGAATACCGATCTGGAGAGTTAACCGTATTCTCCAAAATTTTGAACACTTTGCAACTTCGACCAAAACGTTTCGTATTTTCATAGGATCGTACTTGAGCTTCGAGCACTTAGACAACCATAAATCCATCGTGATACTGCCTTGCTAAAAGGCGGGTCAACACTTGCCCCCTAAAACATGTCTTTCTTGTAAAAGGAAGACGTGTTTTGAATAATCCAGTAATCCAGAAATTCATGGGCCGATATTTGCGAGAAGTTCGAATAGAACTCCAATAGCCAGGAAACTGGAAAATCGTGATTACGCCTGATCGTATAGAAAACCAGAAATCCAAAGAGTCGTGACCGCGCCGGATCACATTAGATAACCAGAAAACCAAAGACAAAGATGTTTTATGATCGCTTCGGATCGTACTATGAGAGATAACCAGGATTGCAGAATAACCGAGAGCCAAAAAACCGAAGGAATCTGAAATCCAAAAAACTATAATAATCAATAATTAGATAAGCAGATGATCGGATAAATTCAAAAGCCAAAATAACAAGATGCGGCATAATCCATACTCGCCACAAGCCCAGGCGGCCTTGCCAGAATATGACAAGACGACCGTGGATAGCCAAATGATTCCAAGATGGCCTTGTCAAGATGACAAGACGACCAAGGAAAGCCAGAATAGTCCAAGGCGACCTTACCAGATGATAAGTCGACCAAGTAATCCATAAGAGTCCAAGACGGCCTTTCCAAGATGACATGACGACCAAGGAAAGCCAAACAGGTAAGACATTACCCGCCACTAGACATGGCGGCCTTGCCATGTCCCAACAAGACGACTTCCCCTTCCCAAGCAAAATCCTTACTTGGGGACAAAAATTTTATACTTAGCGAGTAAAGTCCTTACCGCGCCAGGTCCTTAAATTTTGAAATTTCAATTCCATATTTCATATTTCGCAAGCAGTGCCCCGACAAGCGAAGAAATTTTATTCAAGATTTAAAGGATTGGAGTTTTTAGTTAGGCTCAGAGAACACCTAACGGTTTATCGTTGAGTAGAGATCACGCCTAGGGGTTAAGTGAGACGACCCCAAATCCCGTTCCGACGGAGACAAGGGTTATCTTTGGAATATAACACAGAAACAAATAATAGCAGAACAAAATTAAATAAATACACCGGATAATGAACAATAGAATATACTGGATAAAAGGAATCATCAGAGTTACACAGTATACAGGATCTTACTTAGTACAAATACAGTTCAGCTATACATAAATGTCTACAGCGGAAAACAAACAAAATATGTACAATAGGAGCTGAACAGCATAAAAAGAGATAAATGATAGAATCCATCTTTAGCTCCAGCTATCCAGAAAGAACCAGCTAAACCTGAATACAAGGCTGCCCGTGAAGAAAAAGGGGCACCCGAGTTTGAGAGTGAAACAAACTACGAGTCAGTCATGGGACTGGTATGAGAAATCTACTCAACACATATATAATTTGGCAAATCACATGACCACGCCACTTTCGTGGAACGGGTTTACTCCATTGGATTACCAGTGCTTTCAAACAAATATTTCTTTTAAACATCGCTATGCTTTTTATAAAAATGAAGCCGTTATAAGACTCAGTTCCCATCACACAATGCAACGCAAACCGGAGGATAGAGTTTTTACCTTATAACGGTCAAAATATGCTTGATACGAATAAAACAAAGGCATTTGATATTATTGCTAGTGTTAATATGTTTCGAAAACAATTTCAAATCATAACTATCAATCATAGACGGCATGGGTACCATATATCATGTCGCCATATATATATACAATCAAAACCGCACGATGTCGTATTTGGAAATTGGATTTCCGTCATGAACCAAGGCAAAAGATAGTCCTTACCGAATTCGAGACGCTCTAGCCCGTGTCCCAGGACCCAGACACAGGTGGGCCCTTGGATCGTCAGGGCCGGTCCACCGATGTGGATTAAAATTCCTGAACACTGCGTTTCCCCGCCCTTTGGGGGCGTCAACGAGCCAACGAATGACTCCATCGGACCCGGATCGTCCGATCAAACCGAGGCGCCTCGCAACAGCAACAACCACATAGGTGAAAAGTATATAAATGTCAGGGCTGGTAGGTCACTGACACCACCCTAGCTAGAAAGAAACGCAGGCCCTCCCTGATGTCCTCTCCCGTTTCTGGTTCATACCGGGATGTGAGGCTCGCGATTTTACGTTATACACAAAGCTACGCCACACTGGCGGTGCTTTGATCATCACCACAAGACTTTGCTTTTCAATAGAAGCCCTGATCACTGCATCTTAGCATGCCACACAGGCAATTCATGCCATGCGACTGATGTCCATCGATATACAACCTCTGAGCTCGTACGTTTCAGAGAAGGGCGTTAAGCAAAAGAATAAATTCTCCGCCGCCAAACAGATGTATATTTAATAGGGATCAATCAACACAGAATAAAATCCAATGTCAGACACACATTCCATTTACAAGTCCGTTCTGGGTCTGAACGAAACCGGAGGCACTAAATACCTCGCAAACCCATCGATCACCACGTACGTCTGGACGATCACCACTCATTATCCATATTTCGGGATGCCTCCCAATCAGGACCTCGGTTACCATCCAAACGAGGTGAAGATCTCCGGTCTTCGACCACCGTCTTCATCTTCGACTTTCAATCGTCGGTCGATTATTTGAAATGAGAATCAACTCGGCCTTTTCAAATAATTCACGTATATTTAGAATTTCAAATCAATTTATTCCAATGGTTAAATCATTTGACAACACCAATTTTGTTCTTTAATGTAATTTTCACACCAAACACATTCAACCATCAAATACTACATAAATCGAGCAAATTCAGTTTATTTCCATTCCATATCGTTTATGATATTTTATAATGATTTATCGCTATTTTTATTTATTTTAAAATAGCCCATATATTCAAAACGACGCTTCGGGCCATAACGCGGCCGTGGCGCTGTTTTTCTTCAGATTTGATTTACACGTATCTGAAAATCTAACCGTTGGATCTTCACGAAATTTACATCATTAGAAAGGTCTTTTCCAAACGGATCCAACGGTTCCAGTTTCGGGAAAATCCGACGGTCGGATCTCCCGGTACAATCGTTTGAAGTTTCGATTTCAAAATACGAACTGCAGCATCGTTATTCGATTAAATATAATTATATTTATATTTATATATAAATATAATCGTTTCTAGCGCTGTTTTTCTTCAGATTTGAATTAAACATTCCAGACAATCCAACCGTTGGATCTTTACAAAGTTGGTGCCGTTGGAAAGATTTTTCCAAGGCGAACCCGACGGTTGCGGTTTCGGGAAAATCCAATGGTCGGATTCCCCGTACTAGTTGTTTAAAATCACGGTTTCAAAATGCGAACTACACGGCCACGTTTCGTTTTAATTTTATTTATATTTATATAATTATATAAATATAGTTCATTCAACAATTTCAATATCGTTTTCACTTCAAATATTTCACTAACGCCTTAAAATTTTGGAAAATTTCGCCATAACCTCCCCTGCACCGGGAGCATCGGGAAATCTCAAATAGCTTCCCCGGTCCTTCTAATCTCAAAAAGAAAAAGAAAAAGCCAAGCGGCTAGCCAACAGGCTCATAAAATCATCACTCAAACAAAACAGTAAATGTGTACCTATTTGTCGGGCACAAAATTTTATTCCTCTTCTCTAGCCCCTTTGCTATAACCTGTTCAATGAATATGCATGTACATATATACAGTTCTTATCATTTATCATTTTCTATTCAACTTCATATTTGATTTCTGTTTGGTTTAAAAACACCATTCATTCTAATGTTACATACATAGGTACAAATCATATCATTAGCTAATTAATGAATATTACAACTCCTATATGTTTATTTGAACGAGTGGCTATTTTTAACACTTCACATTTCAACGATTCATGTATAATAAAAATGTGATTTTTATTGTAAAACAATTCATTTCAAAACACTATCATTTTATATAGTGTATATATAGGTGATAAAAATAGGATTTTTCTTATAAAACAATTTCTTTCAAAACGAGATTATTTTACACAGTTCATATAGTCGATAAAAGGTGCTTTTTATCATCAAACAATCTATTTCAAAATATGAATACCATTCAACACATGAATTTCAAATCAACGAATGAATATCGATTCAACACATGAAGGTTTTCTATAGTTTCTATATATAGATAAAAATGTGATTTTTATATTTAAAACGCGAATACCATTCAACACATGAATTTCTAATCAACGAATGAATATCGATTCAACACATGAAGGTTTTCTATAGTTTCTATATATAGATAAAAATGTGATTTTTATATTTAAAACGCGAATACCATCATTCAACACATGAATTTCTAATCAACGAATGAATATCGATTCAACACATGAAGGTTTTCTATTCAACGAATAAATATAGTTTTAGCAGATGAAAATAATTCAAACACACGAATATTATTCAAAATTTCGGCAGCATAACGGCAGGGTAGTTAAAACCGGGACCGTCCCTAGTACGGCTCCTCGCTCTACCTTAAAACCTCGCGGTTTTTGACAATGGGGATCATGCATCTAGTTCGCACGCAGGCGGCATGTATATATTTATTTCATTTCCACAAACTAATCTTATGTGGTTTCAACCAAATATTTCTCAACCACAAATGGGTATTTTTCAACCACAATCAATCAATATCAACCACAAACAATCCCAAACAATCATTCGCTATCAATCAATTTTCACACCAATCACAATCAATAAATATCGTCCATGGTTTGTGGACGAGGGGCGTATATATATATATATTTATATATAGCAATTCACTTTTATTTCAACACACATATAATTTTTACAACGCATATATAACTTATACATCGAACGTACAACTTATATAACGCTTATACAAGAGGTGTACAACGCTTATATAACTCATACATCGACTATATAATTTATACATCGTCGTTTTCCATATTGTTTATAAATCAGAAATCTCACATTGCTTTCGGCTTTGCCAAAAATTGTAGAAGGCTCAGAAAAATATGCGGCCTCTTCTAAAAGGTAGAAGGCGTCCACACGGTCACGATGTTTCCTGTTTCATTGAATTTCGTTAACATAGCAAAATCACATTTTTAAACTATGGTTTATATTTTATAGACAAAGATAATTTTAATTTCAAATCAAAGGTAATTTTATTTTTAAGTCAAAGTCTATTTATATTTTCTAAAACAAATTCTATTTTATATTTTCTATTTGAAAGTATTTTATTTTTCCAAAACAATCCTGTTTTATATTTTCAAAATCAATCCTAATTTTATTTTAAAACCTTTCTAACTTTATTTTAAAACCTTTCTAGTTTTATTGTCATAATGCTATATATATTTATAAAAAAAATGAAAATAAAAGCTGCCTTTATATTTATTAAAAACTGCATTTATATTTATTTTAAAAAAACTGCATTTATATTTATTTAAAAAAAACTGCATTTATATTTATTTAAATTAGTTAAACTAAAATAAATAATAACTAAATAAAAATCAACTCACTGTGTCTTCGTTCTGTAAAGCTGCTTCCATCGAACCCAACTCTCAATCAAACAACCGCCTGCGCCCTGCTTCCTGTGCCACCGGACCCACATCCTCACCCACTCCGTCGAACGCCTTGGCGAAAGCTCCCCATCGCCAGTGGTGGCGCAACATTCGGTGGGCCTACCCACTCAAGATCCTCCTCCGAACAGCGCTACTTTGAAGCGAGATTTCTGGCGGTCCATGCCATAAAAACTGATCATACCCGTATCAGATCAGAGATCTCACAAATCTCTTGAATTTTTGTATAAAAACTTCGATTTAATTTTGAGTAAATTGAATGATTTTTGGACGAGAAGTCCGGAGCGTCTCAGCCCTTCAAACGATTGGAGCGGTGGCCCTGAAGTGAATAAGAGATTAGGGTTTCTAATTTTCCTTTTTTATCCCTTTATTTCTTTATTTAATAATATTTTAATTCGAAGATAATTTGTTTAATGTCAAGAACTCCAATTTAAACCCAACGACTGTCGCCCCTAGCTAATTACCCCTATTCCGAACACAATGGGATATGTTTCGTAGACCCATTCGACTGTTTCAGTCAGTTTTCCTTCAAATCAAAATATAAAACATTCAATATTCAATTTTGAACGTGCATTTCAATTTGCCAGGGCCACAAACTGATTCAAAAAATTCCAGAAAAATAAATCTAGCTATGTTTTGACGATACGGTCCCAACGAAACTAGTTTTGTCGAATTCTGAGACCGTTTGCAAAAAGGCCCATTTTTGGTCGATCCAATTTAACTGTAATTGTCAAAACACATCTTCTTTTGCCACGCTCACATATTGATTCAGAAAATTATGAAATTTGAAACCTAGCAATAACTTTACATCCCGGATCCAACAAAAGTGGTTTCGTCGAATTCCGAGGTCATATGCAAAATGGCCATTTTCACGGCCTGAATTCCATAGCGACTATTCAGAATTTTCAACTGGACATATCTTTTGATTCCCGCTATCAAATTTTGATTTGTCAGATTTGTTGGAAAGGTATTCTCTAACAGATTTAAATGTTTTTGGTTTCGCTAAAATCCGTTTTGTTTTGCACCCGGTACAGTCCGACAAAGTTTGAATTCAATTTTTGAAACTGCAGCGCCTTTTCAAGCCCTGTTTATAATTATAATTAATTATATTCGTTTTCAATTGTCGATTCAAACTCAGTTTTCATCTCTATTATTGAAAATATTTATTTTAAATATTTAAAACCCATTATTTTAGCCAATTTAAAATTTTTAAATTGGTTCAGATTTTCTGGGTCGTTACAATCTCCCCCACTTAAAACTTTTCGTCCCCGAAAAGGAACCAAGTCGAAAGTGGTTTGATAAATCTACAATCACACAACACAACAAACAATCAAATCGTTTTAACCTTTCAAAAATATGCTGATCAACTTCTATACCCTTTAAAAATCATTCAGACTATATAATTAAAAGTGCACATCTATGAAAAGAAAATAACAATAGAGTAGAGAATTGAATGGTAGTGCAAAGTAGGGTAAATGTACCTTGCACCAGAGTCAATCAGAGATATCTACTCGGCATCTAGGATAAGCCTTCTGAATGCTCTCCTCAGTTTCCCAAGTACAATCTCGCGGATCTCCACTCCATTGCACTTTGACTAAGCGAACCTTCTTGTTCCTCAGCTCTTTGGTTTCTTTGCCTATTATCTTTAGCGGCTCTCTCCTCACAGCTAATTCTGGGGTTATTTCAATGTCATGTTGAGCTGCTTCTTCCACGATCAAGTCTGGATCATGAACGTGCTTTCGAAGTTGAGATATGTGAAATACATCATGAACTCCAGGCAACCAATTAGGCAGTTTGACCCTATAAGCGAGAGTTCCGATCCATTCCAGAATAGGAAACGGACCTATGAATTTGGGCGCTAACTTTCCAGTTTTACCGAACCGGATAACTCCTCTCATCGGCGATACTTTCAAATATACATAGTCGCCCACAGCAAAGGATATATCTCTTCTTCTCCTATCGGCATAGCTCTTTTGTCGGCTTTGAGCGGCGAGTAATCGCGTCTTAATAAAATCGACTTTATCGGCGGCTTCTCGAATCATATCAGGACCCAACACAAGTCTATTACTAGGTTCGACCCAACAAGCAGGGGATCGGCACGGTCTACCATACAATGCTTCGAATGGCGACATTGTCAGACTCGCCTGGTAGCTGTTGTTATAAGAGAATTCAGCCAAATGCAGATTGTCTTCCCATGATCCACCGAAATCTATAACACAAGCCCGCAATAGATCTTCTAAAATACGATTCACCCTCTCAGTCTGACCGTCTGTCTGAGGATGGTAAGCGGTGCTCAAGTTCAGCTTCGTCCCTAGCTCGACTTGAAATGCTTCCCAGAAATTGCTAGTGAATATTGTATCTCTATCACTGACTATACTGAGCGGCACTCCATGTAGTCTAACTATTTCCCTGAAGTATATCTGCGCTAGACTCTGAGCGGTTCTATTTGATCTGACAGGTATGAAATGGGCGGTCTTCGTGAAGCGATCTACGATCACCCAAATACTGTCATTTCCTTTTCTGGTTCTGGGCAGACCATCAATGAAATCCATAGAAATATGTTCCTACTTCCAACCCGGAACTTCCAGCGGTTGTAATAATCCAGCCAATTTCTGTTGGTCACTCTTGACTAGCTGGCATGTAAGGCATCGGCTAACATATAAGGAAATGTCCCTTTTCATCGACTTCCACCAGAAAGTGCGTTTGATGTCATTATACATTTTGCTTACTCCCGGATGGATACTGAGTTTTGACTTGTGGCATTCATCCAGTACTTCCTTTCGAAGTTCAGGAATGTTAGGAACGCATATTCGACCTTTGAGCCTTAAAATCCCCTCATTATCAACCTGAAAACTCGAGGGTTCGCCTTGTTGAATTATCTCTCTGATCTTCTGAATGAAGTGATCATCCTCCTGAAGAGCAGATATCTTATCTAGCAATGAAGTCGTGATAATAAAACTGGCGATCATTTCATTCTTTCTGCTTAACGCATCGGCCACGACATTGGCTTTTCCTGGAGTATATATAATTTCAAAGTCATATGCTGCAAGAAACTCTAGCCAACGTTGCTGTCTCAGATTCAGGTCTTTCTGGGTGAACAGATACTTTAACGACTGGTGATCTGTAAATAGTTCAAATCTCTCACCCAGAAGATAGTGTCTCCAAATTTTCAAAGCGAACACAATAGCCAATAACTCAAGATCATGAGTTACGTAGTTTTTCTCGTGCGGCTTCAATTGACGGCTAGCATAAGCAATCACTTGGCCTCTTTGCATTAACACTGCGCCAAGGCCTTCTCTAGAAGCATCAGTCCAGACTTTTAAATCCTGGTTGCCATCGATGATGGTTAACACTGGAGCAGTCGTTAATCTTAACTTTAGCTCTTCGAAAGCCTCCTCACTTTCTTGAGTCCATTTGAACTTAGAATGCTTCTTTGTAAGCTTCGTTAAGTGACCAGATATCTTCGAAAAGTCTTTAACGAACTTCCGGTAATAGCTAGCCAATCCGAGAAAACTGCGGACTTCAGTGGGGGTACTAGGCTGTTTCCAGTTCTGAATAGCTGTGATTTTACTTGGATCCACAGCGATTCCTTCTTTCGATATAACATGGCCCAGAAATTTTACTTCATCTTGCCAGAATATACATTTGGAAAACTTGGCTTTTAATACATTCTGCCTCAGAATTTCTTGAACCTGTTCCAGATGCTTTTCATGTTCGGCCTTTGATTTAGAGAAGATTAGAATATCGTCAATGAAAACCAGAACAAATTTATTCAAAACTCCTCTGAATACTCTGTTCATCAGATCGACGAAGTAAGCTGGAGCGTTACATAAGCCGAACGGCATTACTAACCACTCGTAGAATAAGTCGGGGCCTCTGAACCCTGTCATTGGAACACACTCTTCGGCAATTCTAAGTTGATGGAAACCTGTAGCTAGGTCCATTCGTGAAAATACTTGTGCTCCATTTAATCGATCTAACAAATCATCAATCCGCGGCAATGGATACTTGTTCTTTATTGTCTGCTTGTTCAGATCACGATAGTCCACGCATAGCCGTAGAGTACCATCAGATTTTGGGACAAATACCACTGCTGCACCCCAATCAGAGAAACTAGGCCTGATCAGACCTTTCCATACTAGCTGTCGTGTTTGATTGTCTAATTCTTCCTTCTCTTTCAAGGACATTCTTCGAATAGCGTGAACTACCGGCCTTGCATTCGGAATCAAAGCAATCTTGAAATCTATTTCTCTCTGCGAAGGTAAGCGAACAACTTCTTCGAACACATCCGCATAGTTCTTGACGACAGGAATACCTTTGATGAGGTCAGGAATATTCTCTGTGACTTCAGGAACATTTTCTATTTGGGCTGGAGAAACATTCAAAGCTGCCCAGAAGTCTTTTCTATTAGCATTCTGACCTTCACAGGGAATGGTTATATAATCACCTGATTTAATTTTCGCCGTTACGACTCTGTCGGCGCATTTAACTTCCGCTTCATATTTGGTTAGCCAATCCAATCCCAGAATAAGATCGAATTCATTAAAATTCATGACGATAGAGATAATAGGGAATTTATAGCAGGAAAAAGAGACAGGTACTGCACAAGCCCAACTGAGATTGATGGAACCTCCAACTGGATTTCGAACAGTCATTGGCTCTTTGAGCTTCTTCAAATTCAAATCCAACTTCTTAGCTGCCTCTTTGGAAATGAAACTTCGTGACGCGCCTGTGTCAAACAGTACTTTAACTGGAATGTTTTTGACAGTTAGCGTGCCTTCTAAAACATCAGCCCTTTCTTGACTAGCTGAGGGATCGGAAATTTCTGCTACTTCATTCACTTGAACTATTCCAGGCTTTCTGAATAGCGGGCAGTTTTTCTCAATATGACCAGCTTGATGGCACTTCCGGCATTTCCTACCTTCTCGAGCCTTCCCACCGGGTTTGAATCCACCCTTGCTTCGTTTCTTTAAGGGCCCACAATTTATCGACAAATGCCCCTTTTGATGGCAGTTATTGCATACGGTGGTCGTTACGGGTTCTTTCCCAGATCTGGCCCTTTTCCTCTTGGCACTGGGCTTCTTATTGACCTCAGACCTCGTACTGGCTTCAGGAATATCAGTTTCCGACTCTTCTTTGTCACTACAACAAACTTCTTCTTCGTCGCGCAACATTCCTTTCTTATGGAGGTCTTCATACTGATAAGCCATGTAAATCATTTCTGGAAAAGGAAGCTTCACATGCCCCAATACTTTATTCTGGTATTTCCTTTGAAGTCCATGAATAAATCTCAGATTTTTCCTTTTTGGGTCTTTAATCAGATGAGGGGCAAAGTGAGCAAGTTCATTGAATTTCTTATGATATTCTGGGATGGTCATATCACCTTGTATTAGATAAGAAAATTCATCACATAATCGCTCCGTCGCTTCGGGAGGAGTAAATCTTTCTAAGAAAATCTCTTTGAATCTGTCCCAGGTGATATCACCTTCTGGATTATCTTTGATGATTGTTTCCCACCAGATTAAAGCCTCTTCTTTGAGCGCCCAAGATGCTACCAGCCTTTTTTGGTCATCCCTCAGCTGTATACGCTCAAAAATTCTTTCGACAGAACTCATCCAAGCTTGGGTTTGAATTATGAATTCATTGCCCGAGAACTGTGCTCCGTTTAGATTTCGATATCTCTTTAATAGAGCTTCTAGATCGGATTCTGCATTACTCCTGTTTCTGGCACTCATTTTCTAGTACTTCTGCAATTAGCAGATCAAGTGTCAGGTCACAGAAAAGAAAATTTTCAAACATAGAAACATATACTTCAAGTGTAAATGTGCCTATCGAGGTGTAATTTCATTCTGCTTTACTCATACTAGGATATTGCTGATCCTATCTGTATAGAGTTACCCGTCCTAGAACACTACTGGTTCTATTTCTGACGAGTTCGTTCAAATGTTATATTCCAGAACTAAGCTTAACCAAAGCTCTGATACCACGTTGAGACGACCCCAAATCCCGTTCCGACGGAGACAAGGGTTATCTTTGGAATATAACACAGAAACAGATAATAGAAAAACAAAATTAAATAAATACACCAGATAATGAACAATAGAATATACTGGATAAAAGGAATCATCAGAGTTACACAGTATACAGGATCTTACTTAGTACAAATACAGTTCAGCTATACATAAATGTCTACAGCGGAAAACAAACAAAATATGTACAATAGGAGCTGAACAGCATAAAAAGAGATAAATGATAGAATCCATCTTCAGCTCCAGCTATCCAGAAAGAACCAGCTAAACCTGAATACAAGGCTTCCCGTGAAGAAAAAGGGGCACCCGAGTTTGAGAGTGAAACAAACTACGAGTCAGTCATGGGACTGGTATGAGAAATCTACTCAACACATATATAATTTGGCTAATCACAGGACCACGCCACTTTCGTGGAACGGGTTTACTCCATTGGATTACCAGTGCTTTCAAACAAATATTTCTTTTAAACATCGCTATGCTTTTTATAAAAATGAAGCCGTTATAAGACTCAGTTCCCATCACACAATGCAACGCAAACCGGAGGATAGAGTTTTTACCTTATAACGGTCAAAATATGCTTGATACGAATAAAACAAAGGCATTTGATATTATTGCTAGTGTTAATATGTTTCGAAAACAATTTCAAATCATAACTATCAATCATAGACGGCATGGGTACCATATATCATGTCGCCATATATATATACAATCAAAACCGCACGATGTCATATTTGGAAATTGGATTTCCGTCATGAACCAAGGCAAAAGATAGTCCTTACCGAATTCGAGACGCTCTAGCCCGTGTCCCAAGACCCAGACACAGGTGGGCCCTTGGATCGTCAGGGCCGGTCCACCGATGTGGATTAAAATTCCTGAACACTGCGTTTCCCCGCCCTTTGGGGCGTCAACGAGCCAACGAATGACTCCATCGGACCCGGATCGTCCGATCAAACCGAGGCGCCTCGCAACAGCAACAACCACATAGGTGAAAAGTATATAAATGTCAGGGATGGTAGGTCACTGACACCACCCTAGCTAGAAAGAAACGCAGGCCCTCCCTGATGTCCTCTCCCGTTTCTGGTTCATACCGGGATGTGAGGCTTGCGATTTTACGTTATACACAAAGCTACGCCACACTGGCGGTGCTTTGATCATCACCACAAGACTTTGCTTTTCAACAGAAGCCCTGATCACTGCATCTTAGCATGCCACACAGGCAATTCATGCCATGCGACTGATGTCCATCGATATACAACCTCTGAGCTCGTACGTTTCAGAGAAGGGCGTTAAGCAAAAGAATAAATTCTCCGCCGCCAAACAGATGTATATTTAATAGGGATCAATCAACACAGAATAAAATCCAATGTCAGACACACATTCCATTTACAAGTCCGTTCTGGGTCTGAACGAAACCGGAGGCACTAAATACCTCGCAAACCCATCGATCACCACGTACGTCTGGACGATCACCACTCATTATCCATATTTCGGGATGCCTCCCAATCAGGACCTCGGTTACCATCCAAACGAGGTGAAGATCTCCGGTCTTCGACCACCGTCTTCATCTTCGACTTTCAATCGTCGGTCGATTATTTGAAATGAGAATCAACTCGGCCTTTTCAAATAATTCACGTATATTTAGAATTTCAAATCAATTTATTCCAATGGTTAAATCATTTGACAACACCAATTTTGTTCTTTAATGTAATTTTCACACCAAACACATTCAACCATCAAATACTACATAAATCGAGCAAATTCAGTTTATTTCCATTCCATATCGTTTATGATATTTTATAATGATTTATCGCTAATTTTATTTATTTTAAAATAGCCCATATATTCAAAACGACGCTTCGGGCCATAACGCGGCCGTGGCGCTGTTTTTCTTCAGATTTGATTTACACGTATCTGAAAATCTAACCGTTGGATCTTCACGAAATTTACATCATTAGAAAGGTCTTTTCCAAACGGATCCAACGGTTCCAGTTTCGGGAAAATCCGACGGTCGGATCTCCCGGTACAATCGTTTGAAGTTTCGATTTCAAAATACGAACTGCAGCATCGTTATTCGATTAAATATAATTATATTTATATTTATATATAAATATAATCGTTTCTAGCGCTGTTTTTCTTCAGATTTGAATTAAACATTCCAGACAATCCAACTGTTGGATCTTTACAAAGTTGGTGCCGTTGGAAAGATTTTTCCAAGGCGAACCCGACGGTTGCGGTTTCGGGAAAATCCAATGGTCGGATTCCCCGTACTAGTTGTTTGAAATCACGGTTTCAAAATGCGAACTACACGGCCACGTTTCGTTTTAATTTTATTTATATTTATATAATTATATAAATATAGTTCATTCAACAATTTCAATATCGTTTTCACTTCAAATATTTCACTAACGCCTTAAAATTTTGGAAAATTTCGCCATAACCTCCCCTGCACCGGGAGCATCGGGAAATCTCAAATAGCTTCCCCGGTCCTTCTAATCTCAAAAAGAAAAAGAAAAAGCCAAGCGGCTAGCCAACAGGCTCATAAAATCATCACTCAAACAAAACAGTAAATGTGTACCTATTTGTCGGGCACAAAATTTTATTCCTCTTCTCTAGCCCCTTTGCTATAACCTGTTCAATGAATATGCATGTACATATATACAGTTCTTATCATTTATCATTTTCTATTCAACTTCATATTTGATTTCTGTTTGGTTTAAAAACACCATTCATTCTAATGTTACATACATAGGTACAAATCATATCATTAGCTAATTAATGAATATTACAACTCCTATATGTTTATTTGAACGAGTGGCTATTTTTAACACTTCACATTTCAACGATTCATGTATAATAAAAATGTGATTTTTATTGTAAAACAATTCATTTCAAAACACTATCATTTTATATAGTGTATATATAGGTGATAAAAATAGGATTTTTCTTATAAAACAATTTCTTTCAAAACGAGATTATTTTACACAGTTCATATAGTCGATAAAAGGTGCTTTTTATCATCAAACAATCTATTTCAAAATATGAATACCATTCAACACATGAATTTCAAATCAACGAATGAATATCGATTCAACACATGAAGGTTTTCTATAGTTTCTATATATAGATAAAAATGTGATTTTTATATTTAAAACGCGAATACCATTCAACACATGAATTTCTAATCAACGAATGAATATCGATTCAACACATGAAGGTTTTCTATAGTTTCTATATATAGATAAAAATGTGATTTTTATATTTAAAACGCGAATACCATTCAACACATGAATTTCTAATCAACGAATGAATATCGATTCAACACATGAAGGTTTTCTATTCAACGAATAAATATAGTTTTAGCAGATGAAAATAATTCAAACACACGAATATTATTCAAAATTTCGGCAGCATAACGGCAGGGTAGTTAAAACCGGGACCGTCCCTTGTACGGCTCCTCGCTCTACCTTAAAACCTCGCGGTTTTTGACAATGGGGATCATGCATCTAGTTCGCACGCAGGCGGCATGTATATATTTATTTCATTTCCACAAACTAATCCTATGTGGTTTCAACCAAATATTTCTCAACCACAAATGGGTATTTTTCAACCACAATCAATCAATATCAACCACAAACAATCCCAAACAATCATTCGCTATCAATCAATTTTCACACCAATCACAATCAATAAATATCGTCCATGGTTTGTGGACGAGGGGCGTATATATATATATATATTTATATATAGCAATTCACTTTTATTTCAACACACATATAATTTTTACAACGCATATATAACTTATACATCGAACGTACAACTTATATAACGCTTATACAAGAGGTGTACAACGCTTATATAACTCATACATCGACTATATAATTTATACATCGTCGTTTTCCATATTGTTTATAAATCAGAAATCTCACATTGCTTTCGGCTTTGCCAAAAATTGTAGAAGGCTCAGAAAAATATGCGGCCTCTTCTAAAAGGTAGAAGGCGTCCACACGGTCACGATGTTTCCTGTTTCATTGAATTTCGTTAACATAGCAAAATCACATTTTTAAACTATGGTTTATATTTTATAGACAAAGATAATTTTAATTTCAAATCAAAGGTAATTTTATTTTTAAGTCAAAGTCTATTTATATTTTCTAAAACAAATTCTATTTTATATTTTCTATTTGAAAGTATTTTATTTTTCCAAAACAATCCTGTTTTATATTTTCAAAATCAATCCTAATTTTATTTTAAAACCTTTCTAACTTTATTTTAAAACCTTTCTAGTTTTATTGTCATAATGCTATATATATTTATAAAAAAAATGAAAATAAAAGCTGCCTTTATATTTATTAAAAACTGCATTTATATTTATTTAAAAAAAAACTGCATTTATATTTATTTAAAAAAAACTGCATTTATATTTATTTAAATTAGTTAAACTAAAATAAACAATAACTAAATAAAAATCAACTCACTGTGTCTTCGTTCTGTAAAGCTGCTTCCATCGAACCCAACTCTCAATCAAACAACCGCCTGCGCCCTGCTTCCTGTGCCACCGGACCCACATCCTCACCCACTCCGTCGAACGCCTTGGCGAAAGCTCCCCATCGCCAGTGGTGGCGCAACATTCGGTGGGCCTACCCACTCAAGATCCTCCTCCGAACAGCGCTACTTTGAAGCGAGATTTCTGGCGGTCCATGCCATAAAAACTGATCATACCCGTATCAGATCAGAGATCTCACAAATCTCTTGAATTTTTGTATAAAACCTTCGATTTAATTTTGATTAAATTAAATGATTTTTGGACGAGAAGTCCGGAGCGTCTCAGCCCTTCAAACGATTGGAGCAGCGGCCCTGAAGTGAATAAGAGATTAGGGTTTCTAATTTTCCTTTTTTATCCCTTTATTTCTTTATTTAATAATATTTTAATTCGAAGATAATTTGTTTAATGTCAAGAACTCCAATTTAAACCCAACAACTGTCGCCCCTAGCTAATTACCCCTATTCCGAACACAATGGGATATGTTTCGTAGACCCATTCGACTGTTTCAGTCAGTTTTCCTTCAAATCAAAATATAAAACATTCAATATTCAATTTTGAACGTGCATTTCAATTTGCCAGGGCCACAAACTGATTCAAAAAATTCCAGAAAAATAAATCTAGCTATGTTTTGATGATACGGTCCCAATGAAACTTGTTTCGTCGAATTCTGAGACCGTTTGCAAAAAGGCCCATTTTTGGTCGATCCAATTTAACTGTAATTGTCAAAACACATCTTCTTTTGCCACGCTCACATATTGATTCAGAAAATTATGAAATTTGAAACCTAGCAATAACTTTACATCCCGGATCCAACAAAAGTGGTTTCGTCGAATTCCGAGGTCATATGCAAAATGGCCATTTTCACGGCCTGAATTCCATAGCGACTATTCAGAATTTTCAACTGGACATATCTTTTGATTCCCGCTATCAAATTTCGATTTGTCAGATTCGTTGGAAAGGTATTCTCTAACAGATTTAAATGTTTTTTGTTTCGCTAAAATCCGTTTTGTTTTGCACCCGGTACAGTCCGACAAAGTTTGAATTCAATTTTTGAAACTGCAGCGCCTTTTCAAGCCCTGTTTATAATTATAATTAATTATATTCGTTTTCAATTGTCGATTCAAACTCAGTTTTCATCTCTATTATTGAAAATATTTATTTTAAATATTTAAAACTCATTATTTTAGCCAATTTAAAATTTTTAAATTGGTTCAGATTTTCTGGGTCGTTACATTAAGGCTTAATCTCGTAAGTTGGCAAGCCGACTTAGCCATTTTCGATTTCAAATTATTGGGTTTCGCTGCGTTTGAAGAGGGTGGACCAGCGCCAGGCACAGAGCATGTTTAGGGGTCACACCGGTCCCCATACATTGGTAGGCTGAAGTAGTCATCCTAAGCCTGAAAATGAAAAATAGACAAAGGAAATTGGATGGTCCGCAAAGAGCATGCCTAGGGATTAAGACCTGATCCCATACATAGGTAGGCAGGCTTAGCCCTCTAAACGACGGAGCCAGGTGAAACGTTCCATCATGCTTCTTTAGAATCAAGAACAATTAATAAGGTTACAAGCCGAGAATTAATCTTGCTCAAGATAAAGATAACTAATAGAGCCAACCAAGACTCGATCCCGCTCAAGGTGAATCGACAAGACCAATCTATCAAGATGAGTTGATAGAGAACCAATTATGCCCAATGTTATTCATTCAAGACTAAATATTAGTCTCGCTCAAGGTAAAGCGTTTCATCCTAGCCGATAAGGACTCAATACCATTTAAAATTCCTGGCCAAACAGGCTAAGAGTTTGTTCCGCTCAAGGAGAGGACTTTAGCTAAATCAACCGAGACTTTCCCGTACTCATTTTTCGATCCTACGTCACCCAGCTTTGGGCTACATCAATCCATCCAAGTGCATCGTGTCTAATTCAAGTCATAACATTGCCATGTTATCCCCTCTTCCATATGAGCTATAGGCTCTCCGGACCATTAAATACGAGTCATATTTCAATATTATGACATCTTAAGGCCGTTTTAGAATCCAAATACTGAAACTTAAGTTAAAATGGTTTTAGTTTAGTTGAACTCGCAACCTTTTCAAGCCAACAGAGCTCGCTCTTAGTTCTAATGTAATTATTGGTAGCCTCTTCAGGACGATCCATGATTTATCTCAAGACCTTTTCACTGCATGACCTCTCCAAGCCCATCATGGCCTATCTCTTGGCCTTTACTAAGTCCAATCCAGCCACTTTTTGAAAAATGGGGATTCGTGATTAGAAGTTCGATCCAATCACTACGTAGTGAAGTGTTCCATCCTTTTCTCTTCGGTCAATCACATTTTCAATTGGATAAAATCCCATCCTTACTGGTCCCCATGAACTTATCCAGTGGAAACTTAGTGAAAGTAGGTAGATCCAGCTGAAAAACCCTACGCCCCTTGACATTCCCTAAAGTAGGGTCCCACTTAGAAATATAAAGCGTAATAGGTATAAAGACACACTCTCTCTCTCTCTCTCTCACACACACACACACACACACACATATATATATATATATATATATATCGTAGTGACTAAGATTCACAAGACATAAATAGTCACAGCGGAAAAATATTTTTAAATAGAAACATTACTTTTATTTCAAAACCCCATGATCAATATATATCAAAACATAAATAATGCATGTCTTATTAAAAACCACGTCTCAATCACAATCCAGGTACATGAAAATGAACATCCCTCAAAATAGCCATAGATACAACCAATACCGTAGAGAAAAATGGAAAAGAGCCAAATGATGAATACATCTGTTGCAAAGATGAATCTCCAAGAAAAGTATTCCAAGGAGTCCACATTAATCACTTCTCCTTTGTGAACCTAGTAGGGAAGAAAAGAAAAGGAGAGTAGGTCGGACATAAAGTCTGGGGAGCTATATAACTACTGGCACGATTGATAAATAAATGAAATAAACTGAATTATAGTCCTAGTTACAGATAAGTCAAGTGTCTGTGTACAACTTATAAAGGTGAACATATAGGATGATGTACAAAGAATTATAGTTGAATTGTGAGTTGTATAATTACTAGCATGATCGATAAATAAAGGAAATGGGAAGAATAATAGTTCTAATGTCATATAAGGTATGTGTTTGTGTACAACTATAAAGGTGAATATATTGGAATGATGTACAAAGAACTGCACTTTAATTGAACAAGTAAAGTTTGGTCTATTGTTATCTCATTCAACCGATCTTGACTGTTTACACTTTCTAAATTATCGAACATGATAATCATAATTAGGATGAATTCCTAATACTACCCATCGATCAACATAACTACCAATTTACCATCTTAAATGGTAACTTATGTCACAACGGGCCTTGGGCTTTATTAGATCTGACCCATCAGTAAAAATGTAACTAATCATTGTTCATCGCAGTATTTACTTATTTTCTCTCGTTGGTACACATGCATGCTCATTGCACCACCGCAACACACCATGCACAAGGCCCTGCATCTGTTGGCCCCTTATTTACCTCAATCATTGTAATCATTCCCAGCATCCAGCGTCCATCGTTTGTGTGACCATCAGTAATAAACTTGATAGGGTATATTGTTGGTACGGGTCTCAGCAAACAAATATACTAATTTGTGCCTCTGCCTAGATCCCTCATGATCTATGGCTTACATTTTGGAAAATTATTTTCACCAATCAGTCTCATACCGCCGGAACAGACCACCATATGTGCAATATTAAACTTAACATTAGTTTCAAGTTCATTTTAATAATAAAAGATTTTATTCAACTATAACCTCATGCCGTAATTACATTTGCATCTAAGTCAAATATGTTCATTATGATTCTTTGTGTGTCTAACAATATATTATAATATTACTTATGAAAATTTGTTTAGTCCTTTTCAATTATAACCAGTGTCATAATTTTGTAGCAAATCTTACTAAATTTGCCTATTTCGGTTCAAATCCCTTTTTAATTATAGTTCTGCATTTTATGTTCGTTATCTGTATTTTTAGCCTCATTCATTAATCCACATTTGCACAATTTCACTCTAATTCATGTGCGCAAAAGAAAATAATTATAATCAGTCGTATAAATCAGTCATTTATATGCCAATATTTACAGATTCAGGTCGTATTGGACATAAACAAAAATAAGCACAAAACTATAAAATCAGACGTAGAAAGAGGAACAAAACTGAGAAGATCTTACAATATTTAAATATGAATTAAATAATATTGTAAGAAAAAGACTTAAAAACTATTGAAATAACTTTATAGAAAGAAACTTACATAAAACTACTAACTTACAGAAAATAAATGAAAACTATTAGAAAACGGTAAGAAAAAGTACAAAAACTCTACATCTAGTATAATGCCTATTTTCTTTAACAAACCAAAAATCTAAATAGTTATAAAACTCATCGTGGTCAAAATGTTCTCTCGTTTCCCTTGTAGATCCCGCCCCCAAAATATATGTGTATAAATGTTAATAATTATAAGTCTTTTCCCCTAAATTTTTTAGGTTAGGTTTGTCTCCAGAGAGAGAACCCTAGCAAGGAAGAAATTGTGTTATGAGGAATGAGTGCAGAGGTCTATTTATAGGTTAGACTAAGGATCTTAGACTGTTGGATTTATGGATTATATCTAGGCCAACGATATCACACGACCAATGAAATCAAGCCACAACAACGAAGTCTTGAAAATAAACCAATAATATTCATCCACATCAGCTAAAAAAATGTGTAAAATAACGTTCGGATCGATTTAATCGTGTCTGAGCACAATCTATGCCTTGTCAACTAGGCGGGTCGTCCCCCGGGTCGACCTAGCTATGGGTCGGGTCAACCCGAACCATACACACACACACACACACACACACATATATATATATATATATTGTTTTCTTATTTTCAGTTGGATGCAACTATTTGTTGTACATTTGTTTCTCACAAACCGAATATGTAAATTGACCAGAAAATCGCAAAGGACCCAATGGTTCTGGTTCCGTTGCCAAATTCTTACAACTTTACAGCTTATTATTTAATTAATTACCGTATCTTAAAAAATCGATTTATTACATTCTCCCCTCAGAGGATTTCGTCCTCGAAATACTAAAGATGCAAGAATGAGATAAGTATTTTCATACAGATATCTACAGTCATATACTCAAACATTATCTATTATCATCCATTTTCCTTAAGTTTTCTAATGTTATTTATGTAGTTATGCAATAGTGTAGTGTATACGTCCCTAACTATGTAAAAGATTAGGCGATCTACTGATTCAGTTGACCTCCTCTTTATCCAATTATGCTTGTGCAGTGTATCCAAATGTATACAAAATCCCAATGATAACAGATAGTTCTACATGTGTGCTTCAAACATCATTCATATGCAATAATCATTTGATAAACATCCATTATATAAATCATGGAAATAGCATGAACTACACATACATCCATATGCATATGTTTAGTGTCCTATTTGTCGATCACCAATAGTTCCCAATGTGTGTATATGCATCCACTTGCAAACACTTGGAACCACGTGTGTACATCAAACATAACATATTCTAATAACATGTTTTAACCAAATTCTATCATCCATAGGTTATAATCTACGATTTACCGGTTCAAATGATAGGAAAGATAGAACCTATTCAAAGCTAATGATGGAAAAATTCAAAGCATACCATCAAAGAGAAATGGATGAGAAATACGTATTTTGTCTTCAGGTTCCCAAGTAGCCTCGCTAGCATCATCTTACCACTGAATCTTTGCCAATTGCACTTTCTTGCTCCTTAGCCTTTTGATTTCGCGATTTAGAATCCGTATAGGAATACGACAGACATATGTCTGTTTCTTGATCTCCACGTCCTCAAGTAGGCTAGGATCAATCACCACTGTTAATTCATGCAAGCACTTTCACAAGTTTGAAACATTAAATATGTCTTATGCAATAGAAATTCTCTCGAGTAGTCGAACTCTATATGCCATCCGTTCCACTCTATACACGATAAGGAATAGTTCTACGAATCTAGGTGCTAACTCGCCTATAGAACCAAATCTCACCACATTCCTAAGTGGCGATACCTTCACAAAAACTAGTTCCCCAACCTCAAACACCAAATCAATCCTCCTCTTATCTTCATATGACTTTTGTCGATCTTGAGTCGTCTTTATTCTTTTCCTTATCAGGTCGATCTTCTCAGAAGTCTCTCTCATCATGTCTAGCCCAAGCAACAATCCATCAGTCCACTCCTGTCAACATGAGGGAGATCTACAAGGTTGTCCATACAATGCCTCAAAGAGATCCATACCAATGCCCATCTGAACATTATTATTATATGCAAATCCTACCAAAGGCAGATGCTTCTCGCATGTCCCTTCGAAGTCTAGGATAAATAGTCCTAGTAGATCCTATAAAATCTTGTTCATCCTTCCGGTATGTCTATCAGTCTAAGGGTGAGATAAGCTATACTCTATTTGAGTTATGTCACTAATGCCTCCTGCAGACTCCTCTAAATCTCGCTTGTACAAATAGGATCCTTATCAGTCATTATGTTGGTAGGAACACCACGGAGTCAGACATTCTCCCGAATATACACAGAAGCTAACCAAGATGTTGACCTCTTGATCGGAGTGAAGTGGGTGCTCTTCGTTAATCGGTCAACTATATCCCAAATACCAGTGTTGCCTTTTCACAATCTAGGAAACCCATCAATGAAGTCCAAGGATACACTCTCTCAATTCCATAGTGGTACATCTAACAGTTGGAGCAATCCACTGGGTTTACATTGCTCTACCTTCACTCTTCAACAGGCCTTGCATTTCGCCAAAAACCAGGCCACTTCTTTCTTCATGCTAGTCTGTTAGAAATCTCCCATAATGTCCCAGTACATTTTATCACCTTTCGGATGTACAGTCATCTTAGAGTGACGTGGCTTGTCTAAAACCACACTCATCAAATCACCCATACGGGGACACAAAGCCTTCCATCTCGACATAGCCAAGCTCTACAATCAACAGAGTACCAAAGTAGATGTTTATAGGTCTTACCTCTATTAATATTATCCAAAATATCTATCAGATCGATATCGTCTCGCTTTCTCGACTCATTCTGCTCAACAGTGTAGGATGAACCTCCAACGAGGCTAACAATTTAGGAGTATAGTCTGTAGAGGGTCTAAAATAAAAAGTAGAATTACACTCCAAGATCTTCCGCTCTATAAACAAAGGACTCATTGATTTACTCCTCCTGCTTGAGGAATAGGAAATTACACTCCCTTTTCTAGGTTATATGCTATCTCAAAGTCATATGATGCCAAGAACTCCATCTAACGCTGCTATCGCAAATTAAGATCCTTTTGCGAGAATAAATACTTAAGAGACTTGTGATCTGTATAGAGCTTTAATCTCTCGCCTAGCAGATAATGTTGTGATTACTTGAGTACAAAAACTATCGTAGCCAATTCCAGTCATGGGTAGGTTAATTCTTCTCGTGGACCCTCAGTCGCCTGCTCTCATAACACATAACCATACCCTCCTGCATCAAAAACGCACCCAAGTCAGTCTAATATGCATTGGCGTACATAGTGAACATCTTAGAACCATTTGCAAGCATGAACACCAGTGCACTGGTAAGAGCTTTCTTGAATATTATAAAGGAATCCTCACAATCTGCCTCCCACGAGAATATCAAATTCTTCTTGGTGATGCGGGTAAGCAGTGCCAAAATCCGGGCAAAATATTTGATAAACTTTTGATAATAACCTAGTAGACCTAGAAAGCTCCTCACCTTAGTCGCTTCTTAGAAACCTTCCAATCTTGTACTGTCACTACCTTGGCGGAATCCACAACCAACCCATCCTTAGAAACATGTGCCCTAAGAAACGAACTTTCTTAAGCCAAAAATGACACTGAAAACCTTGCCTTGAGCATATGTGCGTGGAGAGTGCAGAGAACCTCTCCAAATGTAAGGCATGCTCATCTCGCTGCTCGAGAAATTTAAGATATCATCCATAAAGACAACAACGAACTTATTAGGAACATCCCTGACCATTCTGCTCATCATATCCACGAAATATGTTGGTGCGTTGGTTAACCAAAAGGCATAACCAACCACTCAATGAATCCACTAGGTGTCCAAAAAGCATATTGTCTATACTATCCTCTGCTACTCGTAGCTAATGGAAACCAGTAGCTAAATCCAACTGAGTGAACATTGATGTGTTAACCAACTAGTCAAACAAATCGTCAATCTGAGGGAGTGGGTAGTGATTCTTTTTCGTGAGCTTATTTATCTCCCAAAGTTGGAGAGAATCCTCTGCCTTTGTAGCAATGATGACTGATGCTCCCTACTCATAGGTACTCCGCCTAATGAATCCTTTCTTCAATAGCTCACCACTTGCCTATTAGGCTATCTTTGTTCCCTAAGAGCTATATGTCATATGCGAAATGCTACGCGCTTCAGATTATCATTGAGGTAAATCCAGAAATCAACCTCTCGCCTAGAAGGTAACCCTCTCACCTCCTCGAATACTTCCAGACACTCACGCACTATGGGTGTATAATTAATGTCATCGATAGAAAATTTTAGGGAATACAAAAAACTCAACATGACTGACCCTTGCGGGTCACAAGAAATATTGAGGGTTTGATCACTACATGTCATCGGTCGAACGACCCTCCTCTCGCAGTCTAGGATAGCCCCGTACATGGCTTACCACCTATAACAACCTAGGGTTTTGGGTATTCATGCCAAACATATTACATTGTGTTCTCTATAGTTTAAAACTAAGAAGAATAAAATATGAATTCATGAGCCTAACTCGTGTATACTTTAAAATGAGAAAATAATGAACCTGTGGTTTTTACAATTGTGTGTTTTGGAATAAATTAAGTACCTTAGGTATAATAAGAAATTTATTCCATTCTATGTTTGTAAACTTTATTTTTATGATTCAAATGAGTATTGAAAATACAAAATATTTATTTACAATCAATATTAAAGTGCAAGTACGTTATCAATATTAACTTTCGAGTCGTTTCAATAGATAATTAATAATACGAGAATTGTGTTTGGAAAATGCAAGTAATAAGAACTACAAAATGACATAAGAGTTGTGTTTAATACCATGTTTAGAAATTTGTAGGACTATAATACTAATTGAATTAGGTTAACACGAAATAAATGCTTAGATTGATGTTAATGTGAAATTTTGGCAATAACAACAATAATTATGGAGCTTTATGTGTTATTAAAATATGAAATATGTATATTGATTGAGAATTATCATTTGAGGGATTAAAAATGTTTTAACCAAGTTGTCGGTTTTTTTTTAAATAATGAAGTGTGTTAATTTTGTTTTGATACACACACATGTTTCAAATTAAGGGATTATGAAATTTGCATATGTGATAAACATGCTTATACTAATGTACTGGTATAAAAATGTGTGTTTTTTGGAATAAAATTATTTTGTACATGCTTGTATAAATTTGTAGAGTTTAAACAATGTAATTATAACAAGGATTTGTGAAATTGTGTCAAACTTGTGTAATTGGTTGCATAGCTTAAGTAGGATGATTTTGAAACATTTTGTATTTTTGTAACACTTTAGCTTATTGGGTTTTTGGACTTTAAATCCCAAGCCTAAGGAAATTGTGAAATGAGTTAAGAGGAGAATTACGTTCATTTCTCCTCACTTTTTCTTCATTCTTGTTCTTCCTGAAGTATTTCCAGGGAAAATGGTTGCCTCCTCTTCTAGCCTTTAATAAAAAATCCGAGTTTTATTTCAAATAGAAATAGAAATAACTTTTAGTCTCCATTCTAGTAAGGATCAAGCTTCAATCAACAAGCTAATCAATTGATTCTAGAAATCTAAGGGGAAAGTTTCCAGTAAGTGCTTAGGTTTCTTGCATGTCACTGCTCCTTGTTTTCAGAAGTCTAACAGGTTGGAATTTCTTCTTCGCAACTAGTATCAAGCTTAAAATCATCAAGCTTAAGCGTGATGAGTTTCGAAAACTCACGTATTCTAGTTTGCTTATGATATCTCTCGTTTCCGGCAGTGTTTGGATAGAAAATTCGTTATTATAATCTAAAATCAAGTTTCAGATGAATAATTGTGCAATTTGTGTCCAGGTTAGTATTTGATGGTTCATACCTTCTTCATTATTAATTGGAACAACCAGATTCCTTTTCTATTTCGAAGAAAGTATAGTAAAGTTCATGTTTACAAACATTTAGTTCAATTAGAGTATGTTACTAATGCAAAATCCTATCTAAAGTCGGGGTTGAAGGTGGCGAGCACCACCTGGAAATCATGTCTAGGTGAGTTGACTGTCAAGTCGACCTCCGGTCGACCTGGTGTCGACCGCATGACATGATGTCTAGTGGTTGATCGATTCCCTCTTTGTTGCATCCTATGACTTTAAAGTGCTGTTTTGCTTCAATTTTAGTCCATTTTCAAGTGCAAGTTGAAGTAAATATTGATGCCAATTTCAAGGCTTAATCCATAGCCTTAATTATGTTGCATCCATGTGATGTTTAGGGTGAAATTTTAAGTCAATTTAGCGATATATTTGTTAGAGTTTATACCCCAGAGGCAATCCTTTTGATGTGATTAAAAACACTGTTGATGTTATATCTTATGTTGAGTAAAATATTATGTTATGTTATACTTACCACGTAATATAAATATCAACATAATAGTAGTCCTTAGAATATTAATATAGAATTATGTAGTTCAAGTAAGTGACTTGAACATGAGATTATATAATATAATAACAAGTATTATAATTCTCAAATGTCCCTAGTCAAGTTTTATTGTTTATATAGAACAACGATAAAACATTGAGACTGGTATGTTGATTAACAATTGGGTGATGATCGTATCTCATTGATCATTAATATACGTGAAATTAATGCCAATACATAAATACGTATTGGGGAATAGCGTATTGGGTTGACCCAACATGAGAAAACTACATGGAATATAATTAACAGTATCATAAGTTATTCTCATAGTGACAGTGATGTAATGGTCCCAGACCTGAAATCACTATAATTTTATTCGAGGATATTTTTGTTTTGATGTCATCAAAAGTTACTTTTAACCAAGTAGACGATAAAGGTGATTATCAGATACATCTCGAATAGAATGAAAATTATGAATGATCTAGATGGAATTTAACCCTATAATACTGATATCCATGGGCCTCTTGATTGAGTGAGACTATAAAATGCATGTCCGTGCTCAAATATTGATTTGTTTTATGTAGTTTACTCGTCGATCAAGATAAAAAGGATTAAATTATAAAGAGGATGATACGTTCTATGCCACGAGTTTAATCCTGGATATATTGGTTAAAAATATTGGTCACGGAGAAGGTTACATCGAATGGTCAATATTACTATAACTTGGGTAACAACGATGTATTACTAGATACCGCTCACTGTTTATGATTTTAAATACGATTTAGAAATCATTACCAACGTTGTAATAACCTATACAGTCACACACTTAGAACGATATAAAGGGAAATCCATTCATTAGATAAATAAAATTTCAGTCTGTTGATATTTTATTTGGCATTGAAATGGTATATAGGTTATTCCCAAGTTTATCGTACGCGTCTAATATTATAAGGTACTCATTCCTTTAAAATATATATGGCAACCATAAAGATTAGATGAAACCAAAAAAGGTGAATAAAACCCTAATCATGGCACCAAGTACCATCTCCCTTTTCTTCTTCGATTCGATCGAAGAAGAATGCGTTTGTGTGGATACCAATAGAGGCTCAATGCTTTGTTGAGCTAATCGATTTGGATTATAGCCGTTCTTTTCTCCAAATCTGGAAATTGGAAGGTATGAATTCTTTCTCAATTTACATATTATTGAATAGACTTATTTAATTTTGGTTGCAATTTCATTTATTTGAAGTGAATTACACGAAGAAATACTTCCAATGGTATTGGAGTTGTGTTCATGTAACTTGTAGGTGGCGTTTAATTAGGGTTTTCTGTAGGATGAATTCATTGCAAACTAGGATAGTGTTGTAAACACTTTTGGAAGCAAAATGTAATATAAATTCATTCAAAATAGGAAATTGTTTCATTATAAAATATTTTATTTATGATATAAAATCTGAAATTGATTTCTGGATCAATATTGATTATTATTTCTTCTGGATTAAAATTGTTGAAAAATACCATGTTATTGTTTAATGATCTGGAGTGATTCAATAAGCCAATGAATTTGGAATACTTTAATTCCTAATTTGTTTAGCTTTGACACAGTATTTCTGAAATAATTTTTTTTTGTTTAAACACAAATTAGTATTAGATATTAATTTTGATTATACATTACTTGATTTTAGATCTTTTTATATGAGAAAAGAATGTTAAATCTATAATCAAATTTTGTTTGATTCATATGCGTTAAAGTCATGACCCTGTCACTTTTTTTTCTTTTGGATAGAAACCAAATTTGACTGATTGCCAATCAGTAAGTGATTTTCATATATTTGATTCAATGAAATCAATTTGTATGAATATTGTTAAGACAGTGTTTTATGATTTTATTCTCTAAGTATAAAATCAGAACACTTGATTATGTTTTGCTTTTAGATCAAAACTAGTCAATTGGACTATAGAACATGAATTAGAGATTCATACTTAAATATTATGTTTTTTCTTTTTCATTATATTGATAATGACCAAGATGAGTTCAGCACATAACAAATGCATTAGGATTTGTTCACCCTATAAAATTTGTATATGATATAATGTTATAAACAAATTACATATATGCATTGATATATATATATATATATATATATATATATAACGTAAAGATGCACATGGAGATAAGTGGACTGGTCATATATTTATACTGCAATTGTTTTAAAAAAAATCCATAAAATATGGTTATCTGTGTTGATGTTATATTGTTTTTATAAATAATAGTATCAAAATACTTAGCTGATCGGAATCATTTTACATATTGCTACAACAATCTTTGTAGCAGAAAATAATTTTCTCATATAAATACATATATATATGTGTTTAAGTTGCATATGAGTTCAAAATGGATCAGTGTGTACTATTCATAGAGATGGATAGCACAATTCATGATTGTATGAAAAATACACATTTGAATAAGCAACTTATATATATAGCATATTTACTTTATAAGTCAATATATATTTATATATGATCCTTTTGTTTATTTATGAAATGAGTAAGTTGTTATTTGATTTATTTGTGTATATAGTGATATATATATATATAAATAGTATGAAATATGTATAATATACCGTGTTGATTCGAACACGATTTGTTGGATGTATCACAATTGCTGTGTATAATACATACATACATACACACACACACACATGCACACACACACACACATACATACACACACACACACATACACACACACACACACACACACACATATATATATATATATATGAGCTAGCCTGAGCCTACAACTAGATATATAATTCATTTTTTTCTTAATGTACTGGTATTCTGTGTACATGTATATACATATACATATATATGTACAATGATGAAATTTAGCTGCAGATATGATTTGCAATCCTTAATATGTACATGATGTCAATTTATATGTACCTCATAAATTTTAAAAAAATTGCTTATATATATGTGATGCATATTTGTTCTTTCTGAATAATTATACACATATATATACATATCAAAGTAAGTTTGACTTGCTTATCATTATTAAGCATATAGTGATATAGAAGTAATAGTTCATATATCACACATAATCACACCTTTTGGAATATACAAGTAGTAGCAAATATAAATTGCCAACTACACACACACACACACACACACACATATATATATATATATATCAGTATTATCCGTAGCAGTAGCCCATCAGTTAAGGACTTGCGCCATGGTAACAGTGGCGTGGGTTCGAAACTGGAATGGCGTGCTAAGAGCTTACCATGTGCATACGCTAAGATCAGCCACTTACGTGGTGCTCACGGACCAGGCTAGGTGCATTAGGGAGGGTTTTACGACTCCGATCGGTTTCCCTCCTGAACAAATTCAAAAAAAATCAGTATTAGATTGCTATATGAAATCTCATATCTTTGTTATAGTTTTATTTCAGGATCAAAATCCCAATTTTGATTGACTAGTTGAATATGAATGATAAATCAATGTATTTGAAACAATGATGCAAATATGATTTGAGATTGAACAAGTATGACTTGTTTTAAATGTTGATTCTTAACCATGTGAACATTGCTTACATCAGACTATTTAAACATATATTATGTACGCATAATGGATCATAAGATTTATGTTAGAAAATGAGTCAAATTATTTGATAAATAAACATAGTACTTCTGTTTTAAAGTCAGGTTGAAATTTCGATCTACAAGCTATTTTGATTTCAAAATTCAAAACTGAGCTTGTATGCCTTTGCAAACTGAACTACCGTATATACATATATTTAATACGATTTTATGACATTCACATGGACATCTATGATTTTAAACCTCTAGTTTTAGTATATTATTATGTATATTATTGATATGTAGAGATGAAAATACCAATTTGAAAGGGCATATTAATCTGTGGCTTCCTTGATCCATATGATGGGCAGAAGTTCATTTAAAAGATGCAGCATAAAACTGCAAGTGTTTAAAATGTTGAATACTGAAGTCTAACCACTGGGCAATGTATACATATAGTTTGATATTTTATCTAAACTATATGTACATTTGGTCACACAACAATACGCATGTGACACATATTTAGGTATATAATTGCATTTGTATTGCGTTGAACCAAAATGTATGTTTAGAAATAGGCAAGAATTTGTTCTGTAAAAACTGACTGTATTTTGATATTGAAATGATATTGAGTTAATGCACATATGTGTTATATATATATATATATTGATGTATATAACCTCGTGCATGCAAAATATGTATATATTTGATGTATGTATGTTGATGCATGTACATAAAATGCATTTGATGTATCTAAATCATGTTGACCCTGTAATTAAAATTATTTTAACAAGTTAGAAGTGATGCTTGTTGAAATTGTTTCAGTGGGATGGTAACTCAATTATACAGTGTTAGAAATGCCAACTTCTGCAAATTTTGTATATATATAATTATGTATGTTTGATTGTCGACACAAGTTAAGTTGTAATGTTTTGTATATTGCAAAATTGTTCACTGTATATGTTTATAACTATATGTTTGAGCAGATTTTATATCTGTTAATAGAATATGGTTTAATCTGTTCTATATATATATATATATATATATATATATATATATATATATATATATGAAATCAAAAGATGGATATACTGTTAACATTTGAGACATGCGTGGACTGTATATATTGATATATTTGTTATATGAAACTTGCGGTTTAACTCTTTGTATTTGTGCATGAACTGTACTGCAGTTTTAAGATGTTTGATATATATATATATATATACATATACATACATACATATATATACATACATATATATATATATATGCAGTATTGAGATATGATGCGTGAACATTAGATCGTCAATGATCAAGATCAGAATTTGTTATTGTTTTTTAAATGGGCCTTTGCATTTACACACACACACACACACACAAAATTCTAAGAACTATTATGGGATCAATGTCCTTGTTATACATAACTGGGTCTTAAATTGTTTGGGCCTTGATGTTGCATAAATCTAAAAAACGGCATTGATTACTTGAAATCTAATTTTAAATTTATGAGTATAATTTTGGGAATTGTTAAAGGGACTCCATATTTGGTTAAGGGGAGGATAATTTTAAGGGGACTCCAGCTTAAATTTTTTTTTTGTTAAGGGGGGTCTGGTAAATTAAAAAAGAAAAGAAAAAGAGACGAAACTACCCAAGGATTGTCACTTATATTAAACTCTAACTTAATAAATGCAACGCAAATAACAAACTTGGAAATTAGTAAACATCTTAATTACACAAATTAGATACAACATACTAGATTAAAAATTTTGTTTTTGCATTTATTTTAAATTAACCATACCAACTCTAATATGAAATTAAAATTAATTACCAAATTCGATGCCTTCTGATCACCCATGAAACTTTCTAATGTCTCGATTACATTAAATATATCTATTTTTTATTTTTATGTGCATTAAATTGTTAACATTAATTAAGTTTTAAGTTTCATGGTTTATTTTAATGAAAATTATAGGGGTTAATATCAGAATTTTAATTTATATGTTTAAGGGGAGGCTGATTTATTTTGTCCTCCCCATAACAATTATGCAATAAATAAAAATTAGTCCTCCCTTTAACCAAATGTGGAGTCCCTTTAACAATCCCCATAATTTTTGATACTCTACATTCAAAATTTAAGTTAACCATTTTTTTTGAAACGTTCAAATAAAACAACTCGGTTCTCATATATAACATTGAATTTAAATACATATATATGTTCATATACTTTTTAAAAATCCAATTATTGTTACTAATGTGAAATACATATATTTTGAGATATGTAAATAACACTAGATATGAATTGCCACCTTGAATTATTAAATCCCTTTAAACCAATTATTTATGTTAAGTCGTAGTGATGCCTTGCAATAAATACACTCACCAATGCCAGAATCACTGGATGTAGGTAATGCCAAAGCATTAGTACACCTTTTATTTTGATTATATGCGATGTAGTAAATGTGATACTCAATTGTATAATTTGGTCTGACTTAACGAGTCTGCATAATAAGATTATGGGCTTAAAGACAAAGAGCATGAAATATTCAATATCTAGAGAAAAAATTTGTTCATCATGCTATCCAAGAATTATATATATGATATAATTGACATAAGATGTCTATCTAAAAGATTGTGTTTTAGGGATTAACCAAAGCTAACTCAAGGCATGATTAGATATGGATTTTGGACCACCAATATATATATATATATATATATATATATATATATATATGGATGTTAATTTGAGTGAGAGCATATTCTAGTTAATATAATCTTTAATTGTTAAAATTTGTGTTTATATTAAACCAGTTATTATTTATTATCTACTATAGATATTAAATAGCAAATAACTCCGATAATTTAAAATTAATCCTTAAGAAAGATAAACTGAATTAAATCGAATTTCTTGACTAACAATGAAATTTGAGGATTCTCCTCAAACAAATTAAAATGTAATTGTTTTACAAAGTTAGAAGATCTAAAGTGGAAAGTTGAAGTATGACTTCAACCGAATAAGATATAAATGTTATAACTATCTACTTATACATTCTAGTATTATATACTAGATATGGATCACATATATGTATGTGAATTTGGAGGAATTGCAAAAGAGTCGAAATCTGACAAAATAAGAAGTGTACTTACGAATGGAAATGAAGCAAATGTTGCTACATTTCCATAGAAAGTTGCTTCTTGCTCTACCTACTGGCTTTATTGAAGAATTAAAATACTACTATTATAAAATTCCATTTAAAATAAATTTTATTATGTATCTTATTTAGACAAGTTTGAATTTCATTTGTAATAAAAGGACAATTGTTGTTCATTTTATTTAAATGAAATATTTTATGGTAATGCGCAATTAGTTAATGATTTTATGAATCCTTAACTTTAGTATGATTGATTATAGCATAAACACTGGGCGGGTTAAATCTAATAATCCAACATACCTTGGCATTGTCGGTTAGGCCATATAAAAAAGAAACGCATATCAAAACTCCACAATGATGAAATTTTGAGGTCAATTGATTTCGAATCATATGAAGAAAAAAAATCTTGTTTATTAGACAAAATGACTTAAGCACCTTTTACTGGACACAGTGAACGAGATAGTTATAAATTGGCCTTATGCATAGTGATGTATGTGAACTAATGAGTACATCAGCTAAGGGTAGGTTATATCACTTCATCAAATTTGCTGATGATGTTGGTAGATATAGTTGTGTGTTGCTTATGAAATACAAATCTGAATCTTTTGAAAAGTTCAAAGAATTCAATAATGAAGTTCAAGACCAATTTTGAAAGAATATAAAGACTCTTCGAATAGATCAAAGAAAATAATTTAGCCTATGATTTAATGACTATCTATAAGAGTGTGAAATTATCATACAACTCACTCCACCTAGAACACCACAAGAATGGTGTGTCTGAAAGGAGAAATCGCACCTTATAAGATATGGTGCGATCAATGATGAGTCATACAGATCTTCTAATAAATATTGGGATAATCCCTTGAAACAGTTGCATTTATACTTAAAAATAATCCTGCTAAAATGATTCTGAAGACACCATATAACATATGGATTAGAAAATGTCTTAATATGTCCTTTATGAAGATTTGGGACGCGAGGCGTTTGTTAAATGTCTTGCCTCTGACTAGATCGTACACAAATCTTATAATTATTTTGTGGAATATCCAAAAGAAGCAAAAAGATGTTATTTCTATAAATCCTCTGAGAATAAATTGTTAATTGCTCGAATTGGTATCCTTTTAGAAGAACTAGTCTCTGAAATTCTGATGGGAATAAACTGAACTCGAAACGTCTCGGGAACCACAAAATACTATTAAACCTTGTGGAGACAAGGAATTGATTGGGAGAGACACAATAATTCTAATGTTATATATTGATAACATATTACTTATTGTAAATGATGTTTAAATAAGAAATACATGCTAATTCTACTAAAGGACATATTTGGACTAAGAAGTTCGTTATTGGATTTAATCCATTTTTGATCCAATGAATTACATTGTGACAGCAGTAGAGCTATTGATCAAGTCTAGAAACCTTGATCACATTATTGATCCAAATATATATATATATATATATTTAAGAAATATAATTTCTTATGTGAAATTGTTCAAGAGGACATATACATGTCTGCAAAGTAAGAAAAGGTTGTAATATTGCAGGACTACTGACTTATATCTATCGCAACAGAAGTATGATAGTCATACTAGTTTCATGGGTATACAATACATGAATGATTGACTCTAGTGCAAGTGGGAGATTGTTAGAGTTTATGCCCTAGAGGCAATCCATTTGATGTGATTAATGACACTATTGGTGTTCTATCTTATTTTGAATAAAATATTTTCTTATGTTATATTTACTGCGTAATATAAATATCAACATAATAGAAGTCCTTAGAATAATAATGTAGAATTATATAGTTTAAGTAAGTGACTTGAACATGAGATTATAAAATATAATAACAAGTATTATAATTCTCAAATGTCCCTAGTTAAGTTTTATTGTTTATATATGACAACAATAAAACATTGAGACTATTATGTTGACTGGCTGATGATCATATCTCACTGAACATTAATATACGTGATATTAATGTCAATACGTAAACACGTATTGGAGAATAGCGTATTGGGCTGACGCAACATGAGAAAACAACATGGAATATAATTAACAGTATCATAAGTTATTCTCATAGTGACAGTGATGTAATGGTCCTCGGACCTGAAATCATTATAATTTTATTTGAGGATATTTGTGTTTTGATATCATTAAAAGTTACTTTTAACCGAGTAGAAGATAAAGGTGATTATCGGATACGTCTCGAATTGAATGAAAATTATGAATGATCTGGATGGAATTTAACCCTATAATATAAGTAATGACATCCGTGGGCCTCTTGATTGAGTGAGACTATGAAATGCATTGTCGTGCTCAAATATATGTTTTATATAGTTTACCCATCGATCAAGATAAAAAGGATTAAATTATAAAGAGGATGATACGTTCCATGCCCCGAGTTTAATCCTGAATATATTGGTTAAAAGGATTAAATTACATTGAAACATTGGTCAATGGAAAGGTTGCATCGAATTGTCAATATTATTATATCTTTGGTAACAACGATGTATTACCAGATACCACTCACTGTTTATGATTTTAAATACGATTTAAAATCATTGCCGACATTGTAATAACCTATAGGGTCACACACTTAGAACGTTACAAAGGGAAAGCCATTCATTGGATAAATAAATTTTCAACCTGTTGTTATTTTATTTGGCAACGAAATGCTACACAGGTTATTTCCTAAATTTATGGTACACGTCTAATATTATAAGGGTACTCGTTTCTTTAAAATATATACTGCAACATCATAAAGATTAGATGAGATCAAAAAAGGGAAGTAAAACCCTAATCATGGCGGCTAGTACCGCTCTCCCTTGTCTTCTTCGATTCGATGAAAGAAGAATGCGTTCGTGTGGATATCAATAGAGGCTAGTGCTTTGTTGAGCTAATCGATTCAGATTATAGCCATCCTCTTCTCCAAATTCGTGGATCTTGAAACCAAAAGGTATGAATTCTTTCTTGATTTACAAATTATTTGTAACGACCCAACAATTTGAGATCTTGGTTATCCGATATACAACACATATCAAACATCCAAGGATCGAAAATACCGGTAGTTAATGAAAGAAATTAGAGGGTGAGAATATATAAGATAGAAACTTAGAATAGAAGAAGAAGAAGAAGAACACAACATCAGAGTAAGACGAACCTCACAGCGGAACAAATAACATATAATATATATCATAACTTTGAAATATAAATCTGTAATTGAATATACATATCATTTCCAAAGTACAGCACTTACAACACAACGGAAATAAATAATAGCTATATGATCCTGAAACCTCCTGCTCCAAGCTCTCCAAGTATATCTATAAAATCCTGACTACTTGACTGCCCGTATAAAATTGGGCACCCAATAGTTTAGGGAAAACAAACAAAATAAACTCCGGGTCAGTCATGAGACTGGTATGAGTAAAACAATTTATAACAGTTTGAGCCATTAAATGATATCTCATAAGACCACGCCGTATAACAGAACGGGTTTTTCCCTTATGAGAATCCAAAATATCTTTATATCAAAAACCTTTTGATATTATAATAATGTCTATCAACCACAATATAATAATCATCTAGAAGAAACGCTTTCATCTCACGTTCTACATATATAGTATACAATCAAAACAGCAAGCACATATTGGGTAATGGATTTCCAACTATGACAAGGAATGGAACCACCTTTCGCTAGTGTACCTCTAGAGAGGAATACACTGGGTTCAACAAGAACATCTTGCAACCCGGCCACACATGACCGACCACTCATTTCGCTTGAGTGTATCGAATGTATATCACCAACGGTTGGGATCAGCAACCGTTTCCCGAATGGGACAACATGGACAATAGATTTTTAGAAGTAAATGAAACTCTAGATCAGGTGATTATACACCCTAATAGGTGCGACCTACATAGCCATGCTGCCTGCCCGATTTTTGTCATTTCCCGGTTGTGAGGCTAGATGCCACGCTTATCTCTGATAGATCACACGTTTATTCACTTTGAATGTCACATCGTCATACCCGCCAAATCACAAATTGATTTCCCCAAAAATACCACGGGTATACAGCTAAGAGAAACGAATTCCTCCGCCACCAAACGTAAATATGTTTGAAGAGATCAACTTACGCGATCTATTAAATGTACTCTGTCAGACATTCTTCCATACAGGTCGTCCTGGGACTGGACAAACCGAAGGCACTATTCAGTATAACCATCTTAGGCAATTTTTACCTAAGATTTATACAATAGCCCTGCACTTTACTCCGTCTTCAATTATCTTTGGCATATATGATTCGCAACGCTTATGCCAATACGAAGTGGTTCTTCGGGTAATAATCCAACCGGTCTCTCCATATTAACAACGTTAAAATGGCCGAAAACTTCGACAGTTGATGAGTTAACTATCAAAGAAAAACACGTGTGCAAACAACGATATTATTTCCAAATGGAAATTATATCGATCAATCATCATTGAACATTTATCTCTTTAGTTCATTAATTTACTTATCTCCTGTTTCCATATATTCTAAATTCTTATTTTCTATTATCAGAAAACATTTCTGATTCTTATTTGGAAAACATTTCCAAACTCCTTCACTAGATTTAAACTGATGTTTAAATCAAACATCGCCATGCCAACTCAAAACCATTTCACGCATTAAAGAAATTCACTTAACCCTCCTTTACTATCAAACCTTACCATTCCTTAGTTAAGAAGGAAGTCAATCAAGTTGGGGTATAATTACCTCTCAGACCTTAACTGAACAACGTTTTAACTTCGGAATAGACAAAGTTTATCTTTTAAACCTTTAACAAACTTTCTTACGTAACTCTCTTTCGAATAATCTCTATTCGATAACTTTCCCCTTCGAATAACTATATTCGATAGTCTCTCTTACGAATAACTAGATTCGAAAACCTTTCTTCGAATAAACTATATTCGATTAACTCTATTCAATTAACTCTTATCAATTAACCCCTTTGGACTAACTTTATTGGATTAAATCTTTTGATTTAACTCTAATCTATTAACTCTATTCGATTAACTCTTTTTGATTAACTCTATTCACTTAACTCCTTTTTGATTAACTCTTTCCACTTAACTCCTTTCGAATAAACTATATTCGATAACTCCTTTAACTCTATTCGAATAAACTATATTCGATTAACTCCTTTAATTCTATTTGAATAAACTATATTCGATTTACTCCTTTAATTCTATTCGAATAAACTACATTCGATAACTCCTTTAATTTTATTCAAATAAACTATATTCAATTAACTCCTTTCCGAATAACCAATATTCGATTAACTCACTTCGAATAACCAATATTCGATAACTCCTCTTTGAATACATCATATTCGATAACTCTTCTCGAATGAACTATATTCGATTACTCTTCTCGAATAAACTATATTCGATTACTCTTCTATCGAATACACTATATTCGATTTCTCTTCTCTCGAATGCACTATATTCGATTTCTCTTCTCTCGAATACACTATATTCGATTTCTCTTCTCTCGAATACACTATATTCGATTTCTCTTCTCGAATAAACTATATTCGATAACTCTACTTCGAATAAGTGATATTTGATAACTCTACTTTGAATAAGCGATATTCGATAACTCTACTCGATTTACTCCATTTGAATAACTCTAACTGGTTAACTCTAACTGGTTAACTCTAATTCTAACTGGTTAACTCTAACTCTAACTCTAACTCTAACTGGTTAACTCTAACTGGTAACTCTAACTCTAACTGGTTAACTCTAACTGATAAATTCTAACTGATTAACTCTAACCGATTAACTAATATTCGATTAACTCATTTCGATTTACTCTTTTGAATTAACTCCTTTGAATTATCTCCTTTGGGTTATCTCCTTTGGATTATCTCCTTTTCTATTTGTTTACTTAACAAATAACTATTCCCTTTTCAATTCTATTTATTTAACGAATAAATATTTCTTTTATCTTTTCTATTTATTTAACAAATAAATATCTCATTTATAACATTCTATTTATTTCCTATATATAAATATTTCCATTTAATCTATTTGTAAATGTTTTACAAATATTTCCCTTTCAATTCTATTTGTAAATGTTTTACAAATATTTCTTTTTCTATTTGTTTTGCAAATATTTTCCTTTATATTTGTTTTACAAATATTTTTCCCTTATATTTGTTTTACAAATATTTTCCTTTATAATTTTTTTTACAAATATATTCTTTTTAACTCTTTTGATTTTATAATTTATTTCCTTTTTATAAAATCCTTTTCCTTTTCTATATAAAATCCATTGATTTTATATAAATAAATTATTTTCAAAATGTACTTTGAAAATCCACTTTTTACATCCCAGTATTTCTTACGGTATTTAAAATACCAAATAACATTGATCGATATCATTCAAACACACATAATCAGCAACAGATTATATATCACATCATATATTACCATGTATGAAAATAGTAAAATAAATGTTGAGGAATCCATTTGGATTCCTCCGACCTGTTTCCTTGCATCCATAGATGTTAAACAATATCATTAACATCGATTTCATTTCAATATGAAATATTCTGTTAAACATAATCAACATTTGATTAACGATATATATATATATATCGTTATCAATAATTTCAACCAATCAATCAGCATTTCAACCAAATAGTTAACACACAGCAATCAACAGATGATTAACAGTTCTAAAAATACGTTATAAAAATATAACTGTTCAGAGTTGTTGAGTTTTACTCACATTTCGCGTTAACCGTTAAATAACGATTTGCGTCTGTTAATTCTGACGGACAATTTATTTTGCTATAAATTGTGACGAACTCCAATGGACTCCCAGTCAGTTCCAGTGCTTAGCCGTCGTCCATACGATCCCAACACAACTGACGGTTCGCGATTTCGATTCCGTATGAGCTAGATACCGCGTAAACAAGTTAATACATTTAATTTAAAATAAAAACATAGAATTTAAATTCTTGTTGGGCCATCACCATTGAAGAAAAAATCCCATACCCTTTGTAAACACCCAGGCCCGCTCCACCCTCTTCTTCCTCAATGACATACAGCAAACCCGTTGCTCCTAAAAAAACACCATAGCTGATCCTTCTTCACCAACTCCTCCTCCTCCTTTCATTTAAAAATCGGACTAAAATCACCACACTTTTCCCCATCTCCTCCTCTCCGCAACCATGTCAACTACCTCAACTTCGAACTACTATACCAGATCCCGTTCCCAGCCTTAAATCGCCCATCCAGGAAAACCCTTGACACAAACTGGAACCGAATTCCACCATAAATACCTCAACGAGTGCTACACTCCTCGCCAAACATAAATACACTCAACAATTTACGAACCAACGCACCAGTATCCCACAATCATGAACCCTAATTCCTGGACCCAACGTTGTACATTTTCGCAACCGAGAACAGCGATCGAACTCATCAAAAAGTGTACGAGATTAAAGCTTACACTATCGTGAATCAAAATCTACTGCTTTTGGGATTTATAAGTTTTTCTTTGAATTGTTTTCCATTTTCACAACTCTCGTTTTAATTTGAAGAAGAATGATACGGCGGCTGAAAAAGAGACTTTATACGTGGATGGTATTTTTTTTGTGAGGCTGAGAATGATGAGTGGTGGCCTAGTTTAGCTCCACAGATAAATATTTTATTTTATTTTTAATTTATAATGTCATACAAGTCTTTAAAAATTCCTGTGATCACTCATGATACCCAAAAATCACAAACTGGACATGCAACTACAATTCGACATTACGGTCCCAATGAAACTGGCTTCGTCGAATTCCGACTCCATTTGCTCACACAGCGTATTTTTAACCGTCAAAACACTTACTGTTTTTCACTCTAAAAATCCGTACGGCCACATACTGACTTCAAAAATCACGGAAATTGAAATCTAACAATAATTTAACATTGCGGATCCAACAAAATTAGTTTCATCAAATTCTGAGGTCGTTTGCAAAACTGGCTATTTTTAAAGCCCTAAATAGCCCTTTTTAAATATATAAATATATTTAAAATTAATTAAATTAAATATTAATAAATTTATATTATCGTATATATTCACAGAGGAATACCATACAACTCCAGAATAATCCTATATGGATTTCCAGCTCGATATTTCAAACCCCGATATAAATCGATATTCGATTTTATATTGAAATTCCTTATATATATCATTATAAAATATAAAGGAATTCCATAGTGACTTTTCTAAAATTTGATTTGGACATAAATAAAAATCTACACAATGAAATCCCGATTTTTATCTTCCACTAAAAAATATACTTCACCAGGTCCATATGTTTCTTGTTTCACAGAAATCCGATTTAAAACGGACCTTGTATATCCAGTTGAAGTTCAAATCGCCAAACAGCGAACTGCCGCGCCGTTACGCGCTCGTTTATAATTATATTATAAACTGTATGTTCAACTGTCATCGATTTAATATATTTGTTCATATAATTCAACTCTAAACTGAACTATATATTTTAAATAATCCAATTCTCACTATATTGTGAATTCCACTATTTTTGATTATTTCTGAATTAAATATATTATTCTATTATTTAAATTAATTAAATAGTCCATATAATTTAATTAAACGGCCATTTAAATTTCTAATTCACTATTTAAATAATTAAATAGATTAATTATTACGCGTAAAAATACGGGTCGTTACATTCTTACCCACTTAAAATAATTTCATCCTCGAAATTGCTAAGATAGAAAACAAACCCTATTGAGTGGTTAGAACTTATTTGTTCACTTCTCAACTTCAGTTCCCACTGGACTAATTTAATTTCAATTAAGTTATTAATTAATTCTTATCAACGAAAATTTTCAAAAATCCTGAAATTTTTCTAACTCCCTAAATTTCTGAAAAATTTCGCCAGCACCTCCTTTGTACTGGTCAATAGGTCAAACTCCAACTCGCCTCTCTGGGCCTTCTTCAACCAAAAGAAAATCAAACAGCCAAGTGGCTTGCCAATTCGACTCATCAAAATCTCAAACCCATATATAATATAAACTTGTACCTTTTGTTGGGCATATCAATATATATCCTTTCCATCTGAACATAGACCAATGTCATTTAATTCAAAATCCAATCCATTTATCCTCAACACAGATATTTGCTTATACCCAAGTTATATTTCACTCTCAACTCAAATTCCATCCTTGGTTTCAAACTCTAACTCACCAATCCAATACCATTTCAGATTTCTATCTCACAATTCAAAAATCTGATTCTACTTGATATATTATATTCCAATTCAATTTCCACTTAAATGGTTTTCAATTCAATTCCAATTTATTTCCACAAATTTTTATTTAAATTTGTTTTTAATTCAAACAGTCTCTTCCTGGGAGTTTTAAACAGTTTACCATATCAAAATCAAACTTCCCTTTCATGATTCAAAACAACTCATTTTCCCAAAACAATTCGAAATCAATATCTTTGGTAGTAACCCGTCACTTACAAACTCGAAAATGAACACTGATGATGCTGCGCAGTCATCATCAGAATTATTTTCCAGCGACCGAAGTGAATTCAATACTATATAACTTTCAAAATCATTCTTAAACACATTTATTTTGAAATCAGTTCAAAATATCATTCACAAATGCTTGGAATACAATTTAAAATCTCCCAAGATCTTAAAATTTACATATATTTAATCCCAGTCTATTTACAAATTCTGTTCCAAATTTCCAGGGTTTTAATTTCAATTCTGATTCAAATTCAGATTTAATTCATTTCGTAACACTTATACGAATATTATTTGGTTATATACGTAACCATTTCACTTTTTATAATCTTTCTCGATTATAATAACAACCAATATATTATAATCATTTCAATATAATTCCTTTATATCAAAAAATATAATTTGGGTAAAATTATTTCGTTTACCCTCTTTTCAAAATGTACCGTGTCGGTTCATCGTATTTGAGTGTTCAGAAACTCCTACCGATACAGTGGATCAAACTAATCGACCAGAATCCATAAACAACTCAACCAATAAATCTCCACAATATAAAACAATTTTTATATCAAATAACAAATATGCTCACTCGTATATATACACTCAACTCAATCTAGGGTAATACTAACCCTATCTCTAGTGAGTCACGCCACAGAGACAAGGTAATTACTTAACCTTAAGCTCTGATACCAACTGTAACGACCCGACAATTTGAGATCTTGGTTATACGATATACAACACATATCAAACATCCAAGGATCGAAAATACCGGTAGTTAATGAAAGAAACTAGAGGGTGAGAATGGATAAGATAGAAACTTAGAATAGAAGAAGAAGAAGAACACAACATCAGAGTAACACGAACCTCACAGCGGAACAAATAACATATAACATATATCATAACTTTGAAATATAAATCTGTACTTGAATATACATATCATTTCCAAAGTACAGCACTTACAACACAGCGGAAATAAATAATAGCTATATGATCCTGAAGCCTCCTGCTCCAAGCTCTCCAAGTATATCTGTAAAATCCTGACTACTTGACTGCCCGTATAAAATTGGGCACCCAAGAGTTTAGGGAAAACAAACAAAATAAAATCCGGGTCAGTCATGGGACTGGTATGAGTAAAACAATTTATAACAGTTTGAGCCATTAAATGATATCTCATAAGACCACACCGTATAACGGAACGGGTTTTTCCCTTATGAGAATCCAAAATATCTTTATATCAAAAACCTTTTGATTTATAATAATGTCTATCAACCATAATATAATAATCATCTAGTAGAAACGCTTTCATCTCACGTTCTACATATATAGTATGCAATCAAAACCGCAAGCACGTATTGGGTAATGGATTTCCAACTATGACAAAGTATGGAACCACCTTTCTCTAGTGTACCTCTAGAGAGGAATACACTGGGTTCAACAAGGACAACTTGCAACCCGGCCACACATGACCGACCACTCATTTTGCTTGAGTGTATCAAATGTGTATCACCAATAGTTGGGATCAGCAACCGTTTCTCGAATGGGACAACATCGACAATAGATTTTTAGAAGTAAATGAAACTCTAGATCAGGTGATTATACACCCAAATAGGTGCGACCTACATAGCCATGCTGCCTGCCCGATTTTTGTCATTTCCCAGTTGTGAGGCTAGAGGCTATGCTTATCTCAGACAGATCACACGTTTATTCACTTTGAATGTCACATCGTCATACCCGCCAAATCAAAAATTGATTTCCCCAAAAATACCACGGGTATACAGCTAAGAGAAGCGAATTCCTCCGCCACCAAACGTAAATACGTTTGAAGAGATCAACTTACGCGATCAATTAAATATACTCTGTCAGACATTGTTCCATACAGGTCGTCCTGGGACTGGACAAACCGAAGGCACTATTCAATACAACCATCTTAGGCAATTTTTACCTAAGATTTATACAACAGCCCTTGCACTTTACTCAATCTTCAATTATCTTTGGCATATATGATTCGCAACGGTTATGCCAATACGGAGTGGTTCTTCGGATAATAATCCAACCGGCCTCTCTATATTAACAACGTTAAAATGGTCGAAAACTTCGATAGTCAATGAGTTAACTATCAAAGAAAAACACATGTGCAAACAACAATATTATTTCCAAATGGAAATTATATCGATCAATCATCATTGAACATTTATCTCTTTAGTTCATTAATTTACTTACCTCCTGTTTCCATATATTCTAAATTCTTATTTTCTATTATCAGAAAACATTTCTGATTCTTATTTGGAAAACATTTCCAAAGTCCTTCGCTGGATTTAAAGTGATGTTTAAATCAAACATCGCCATGCCAACTCAAAACCATTTCACGCATTAACCAAATTCACTTAACCCTCCTTTACTATCAAACCTTACCATTCCTTAATTAAGAAGGAAGTCAATCAAGTTGGGGTATAATTACCTCTCAGACCTTAACTGAACAACGTTTTAACTTCGGAATAGACAAAGTTTATCTTTTAAACCTTTAACACACTTCCTTACGTAACTCTCTTTCGAATAATCTCTATTCGATAACTTCCCCCTTCGGATAATTATATTCGATAATCTCTCTTACGAATAACTAGATTTGAAAACCTTTCTTCGAATAAACTATATTCGATTAATTCTATTCAATTAACTCTTATCAATTAACCCCTTTGGACTAACTCTATTGGATTAACTCTTCTGATTTAACTCTAATCGATTAACCCTATTGGATTAACTCTTTTTGATTAACTCTATTCACTTAACTCCTTTTTGATTAACTCTTTTCACTTAACTCCTTTCGAATAAACTATATTCGATAACTCCTTTAACTCTATTCGAATAAACTATATTCGATTAACTCCTTTAATTCTATTCGAATAAACTATATTCGATTAACTTCTTTAATTCTATTCGAATAAACTATATTCAATAACTCCTTTAATTCTATTCGAATAAACTATATTCGATAACTCCTTTAATTTTATTCGAATAAACAATATTCGATTAACTCCTTTTCGAATAACCAATATTCGATTAACTCTCTTCGAATAACCAATATTCGATAACTCCTCTTCGAATACATCATATTCGATAACTCTTCTCGAATGAACTATATTCGATTACTCTTCTCGAATAAACTATATTCGATTACTCTTCTCTCGAATACACTATATTCGATTTCTCTTCTCTTGAATGCACTATATTCGATTTCTCTTCTCTCAAATACACTATATTCGATTTCTCTTCTTGAATAAACTATATTCGATAACTCTACTTCTAATAAGTGATATTCGATAACTCTACTTTGAATAAGCGATATTCGATAACTCTACTCGATTTACTCCATTTGAATAACTCTAACTTGTTAACTCTAACTGGTTAACTCTAACTGGTTAACACTAATTCTAGCCGGTTAACTCTAACTCTAGTCGGTTAACTCTAACTCTAACTGGTTAACTCAAACTGGTTAACTCTAACTCTAACTGGTTAACTCTAACTCTAACTCTAACTGATTAATTCTAGCTGATTAATTCTAACTGGTTAATTCTAACTGATTAACTCTAACCGATTAACTAATATTCGATTAACTCATTTCGATTTACTCTTTTGAATTAACTCCTTTGAATTATCTCCTTTGGATTATCTCCTTTTCTATTTGTTTACTTAACAAATAACTATTCCCTTTTCAATTCTATTTATTTAACAAATAAATATTTATTTTATCTTTTCTATTTATTTAACAAATAAATGTCTCAATTATAACAATCTATTTATTTCCTATAAATAAATATTTCCATTTAATCTATTTGTAAATGTTTTACAAATGTTTCCCTTTCAATTCTATTTGTAAATGTTTTACAAATATTTCTTTTTCTATTTGTTTTGCAAATATTTTCCTTTATATTTGTTTTACTAATATTTTTCCCTTATATTTGTTTTACAAATATTTTCCTTTATATTTTTTTTACAAATATATTCTTTTTAAGTCTTTTGATTTTATAATTTATCTCCTTTTTATAAAATCCTTTTCCTTTTCTATATAAAATCCATTGATTTTAAATAAATAAATTATTTTTAAAATGTACTTTGAAAATCCCCTTTTTATATCCCAGTATTTCTTACGGTATTTAAAATACCAAATAACATTGATCGATATCATTCAAACACACATAATCAACAACACATTATATATCACATCATATATTACCATATATGAAAATAGTAAAATAAATGTTGAGGAATCCAGTTGGATTCCTCCGACCTGTTTCCCTGCATCCACAGATGTTAAACAATATCATTAACATCGATTTCATTTCAATATGAAATATTCTGCTAAACAGAATCAATATTTGATTAACGATTTATATATATATCGTTATCAATAATTTCAACCAATCAATCAACATTTCAACCAAACAGTTAACACACAACAATCAACAGATGATCAATAGTTCTAAAAATACGTTATAAAAATATAACTGTTCAGAGTTAGTGAGTTTTACTCACATTTCTCGTTAACCGTTAAATAACGATTTGCGTCTGCTAATTCAGACGGACAATTTATTTTGCTATAAATTGTTACGAGCTCCAATGGACTCCCAGTCAGTTCCAGTTCGTAGCCGTCGTCTATTCGATCCCAACGCAACTGACGGTTCGCAATTTCGATTCTGTATGAGCTAGATATAGCGTAAACAAGTTAATACATTTAATTTAAAATAAAAACATAGAATTTAAATTCTTATTGGGCCATAATCATTGAAGAAAAAAGCCCATACCCTTTGTAAACACCCAGGCCCGCTCCACCCTCTTCTTCCTCAATGACATACAGCAAACCCGTCGCTCCTAAACAACCACCATAGCCGATCCTTCTTCACCAACTCCTCCTCCTTTCATTTAAAAATCGGAGTAAAATCACCACACTTTTCCCCATCTCCTCCTCTCCGCAACCATGTCAACTACCACAACTTCGAACTACTATACCAGATCCTGTTCCCAGCCTTAAATCGCCCATCCAGGAAAACCCTTGAAACTGGAACCGAATTCCACCATAAATACCCCAACGAGTGCTACACTCCTCGCCAAACATAAATACACTCACCAATTTACGAACCAATGCACCAGTATCCCACAATCATGAACCCTAATTCCTGGACCCAACGATGTACATTTTCGCAACCGAGAACAACGACCGAACTCATCAAAAAGTGTATGAGATTAAAGCTTACACTATCGTGAATCAAAATCTACTACTTTTGGGATTTATAAGTTTTTCTTTGAATTGTTTTCCATTTTCACAACTCTCGTTTTGATTTGAAGAAGAATGATACGGCGGCTGAAAAAGAGACTTTATACGTGGATGGTATTTTTTTCGTGAGGCTGAGAATGATGAGTGGTGGCCTAGTTTAGCTCCACACATAAATATTTTATTTTATTTTTAATTTATAATGTCATACAAGTCTTTAAAAATTCCCGTGATCACTCATTATACCCAAAAATCACCAAACTGGACATGCAGCTACAGTTCGACATTACGGTCCTAACGAAACTGGTTTCGTCGATTTCCGACTCCGTTTGCTCACACAACGTATTTTTAACCGTCAAAATACTGAATGTCTTTCACTCTAAAAATCCATACGACCACATACTGACTTCAAAAATTACGGAAATTGAAATCTAACAATAATTTAACATTGCGGATCCAACAAAATTAGTTTCGTCAAATTCTGAGGTCGTTTGCAAAACTGGCTATTTTTAAAGCCCTAAATAGCCCTTTTTAAATATATAAATATATTTAAAATTAATTAAATTAAATATAATTAAATTTATATTATCGTATATATTCACAGAGGAATACCATACAGCTCCAGAATAATCCTATATGGATTTCCAGCTCGATATTTCAAACCCCGATATAAATCGATATTCGATTTTATATTGAAATTCCTTATATATATCGTTATAAATTATAAAGGAATTCCATAGCGACTTTTCTAAAATTTGATTTGGACATAAATAAAAATCTACACAATGAAATCCCGATTTTTCTCTTCCACTAGAAAAATATACTTCACCAACCCATACGTTTCTTGTTCACAGAAATCCGATTTAAAACGGACCCTGTATATCCAGTTGAAGTTCAAATCGCCAAATAGCGAAATGCCGCACCGTTACGCGCTCGTTTATAATTATATTATAAACTATATGTTCAACTATCGTCGATTTAATATATTTGTTCATATAATTCAACTCTAAACTGAACTATATATTTTAAATTGTAACAACCCGCATTCTACGCATCGGAGGATCGTAGAATATTTATTTCTTTCACATACGAAGTCGTATGGTCATGTAACTTTGGGAAACGACTATTGGGGTCATTTCCCATGTTCATGATTTTTGCCGATTTTTAAATGACCGTTTTGCCCCTAGCTGATCTTGTTTCGTCCATAACTTTTGATTGGAAAGGAGTTTTGACCTAAAACCACTTCCATTGGATTCGAATGATGGTTTCTCTTTCCGTAGAGTGGTTACATTAGCCAAACGGACTTACCGTTTGGGAGATATGGCTAAAACAAGGTTTAGAAGGTGAAAAACAGCTTAATTGGGCTAAACCGGGTGATTAACAGCTAGGCCCAATGGGGGATTTCGGGTTTAGAGGTATTTAAGGGCTGCTAGGATTTAGAAAACGATTTTTTCATTCATTTTCCAGCCGCCACAAACCTCCTTTAAGCTCTAGCAATGACCTCCATCTTCTAAAACACTCCAAAACACCCTTTTGTCATTTCTAATCACATATTAGCCTAATCTACATCAAATTAAGGCGGATTAGCATAAGAATTGGGATAGAGCTGCTGGAACACATAGAGATTGGATCCAAATCAGAGAAGTTTTAGATTTGAGAATAAATTTGTGGCTAAGGTGAGTGATTTGCATTGTTTTTCACTAATTATGGTAATTAGCGAAAATTAGCGAAATTATGGCTCAGAAAAATCTAGAAAAATTCCTAAAATTCTAAAACATCATTTTATGCCTCTGATATGAATTTTGGTTAATTTCGACTAATTTTGCAAATCCCGGAATTTGTGGGATTAAGGGGTGATTAGTGAAAATTAGCGAATTTATGCATGTTAAAAATCTGAAAAAATATTTATAAATTGCTAAATATTATTTTAAACCTCTGTTAGAAAATTTGGCTGATTTGGTTAAGTTTTGTTAATCCTATCATTAGATTTGCTTAAACGTGATTAAGAGGGATTAAGGGAAAATATAGGGTTTTTGGCTATGTTTGATCCGTTTTAACATACCATATTGTTGTTTTGCTGTATGTGGATGTTTATACATGTTGCTATGACTGTATGGTATGCTTTATGATTGTTTAGAATAGTTGGAATGGTTGAAAACGCCGTCGAGAGGCGAAAATAACTTGCTGAAATGGTGCAGGTTTTCTTTGGGTCGAGTTAGACCGACCAGGGGAAGGTTTTGACCGACCGACCCGAGCTCACGACCGACCCTGTATGAAGTGTCCGACCGACTAGGGAGATCGACCAGGCTGGGCAAGACCGACCACTATGCGATGTTCGACCGACCCCATACGATGATGAAATACCGACCGACCAGGGATGGTGAAGTACGACCGACCAGGAATGGTGAAGTGTTCGACCGACTAGGGGGCAATACCGACCGACCAGGGATGGAGAAGTACGACCGACCAGGAATGGTGAAGTGTTCGACCGACCAGGGGGGCAATACCGATCCGACCAGAGGAGGACAACATGCACTTGCACGCTCCGACCCGATCCACTTCAGAAGCCACGAACCGATGGTGCGACCCGATCCGATGGAGCTGGAGCGCCACGAGCTAGAAGGAGCATGACCCGATCCGTATGGCGCGACTCGATCCGATGGAGGGAGCACGACCGACCCGATCCGAGATACTTGGACTTGAAGTGAAGACCACGATCCGACCCGAGCGAGGGTGATGACCACGATCCGAAGCAAGGTGAAGTTAAGACCGACCCGGATGAAGATGATGACTAAAACCTGAGATGCAAAGGTAGTCCAAATAGAAGTTAGAGCTCAGGATCCATATGGGAACCAATGAGTTCACTTCATGATTGGGCTTTGCTGCGGGACGTATGCAAAGGGGTTGTCGGTATTCATAACTTTGGTTCACCACTGAGAGATGGATAGTGGGCTTGTAGTGATAGTTACACGGGATTGGATTCCGTCATGGCCCAAAGTATTAGGTGACCATAGTAGTGGATATCGTATGCTTTACGCACTGAGTGAGGGATGCGAGGATGATTGCTATGCTTGATTGTTTGACATCACTATGACATGCACTTCCCCACCCCCGTATTTCTTACACTGTATGTTAGTGGTACCTTATAGTATTGTACGGTATGTAGTGCTAACTCTTTGGTTACAGGTCCAGGTTCAGGTATGATTGGATTATACCTGTTATTGTTATGTTTTGTTGCTTATCGCTCATACCAGGCTTTATGTCTGACCTAGAGTTTTATGTCTCTTCTTATTACTCTGGGTGCTCACACGAGCAGACTAGAGACAGGTTAGCTGGTGATGCGCTAGTAGCTGATTCGGAGGCGAGCAGGAGGCTTCCACGTATGATATATAGATATTCTCCCTGTGTCGTTGGTGGTCGCTACTTGAGCATTAGTAGTGTACCTCCTTTATCTTTCTTTTGCTTTTTGAGACAGTTTGAAAAGTTGTAATAATGTTGACTTTGGATCATAAGCTGTATTTGGATTTTCCGCTGCTATGTTAGTTTATTTTCAGCTTATGCACTGTCTCACCTGTTTTATGTCAAGTATGTTGTTATTATATTTTATCCTATGCGCTGTGAGACATTCTACAGGTTCCTTGTTAGTTCATTTCCTTCTTTCTTTTCCTTCTGACGACCGTCCCGTGCTAACTAGACATGTGTACAACGCACCTTTGGAGTAAATGTCGGTTGGTGCGGAACGGGCCGTCACATAAATAATCCAATTCTCACTATATTGTGAATTCCACTATTTTTGATTATTTCTTAATTAAACATATTATTCTATTATTTAAATTAATTAAATAATCCATATAATTTAATTTAACGGCCATTTAAATTTCTAATTCACTATTTAAATAATTAAACAGATTAATTATTACCCGTAAAAATACGGGTCGTTACATTATTCAATAGATCCTGATTAATTTTGGTTGCAATTTCATTTATTCGAAGTGAATTACACCCAAAAACACTTTCAATATTTCCGTGACTTTGATCGTATTGAAATAAGCCTGTATTATATTCGATTTGTTCATCGAATTCGTTCACTAGTGATGATTTATGTCTATGTTTTCTATGCCATATTTTGATACACATTTTATAAGCTAGATTTATAAATAGCTATATATATGTAGAATTTTACTACAACTTCGAGATGAATTGGTTTTGTTGTTTTGTTTCAAAATATAACTATCTCGAGGCAATGATAGAGTATAAATAACTTTCATTTATAAAGGATTTTGAAGAAATAAGTAATGTATTTTTGAAATCATTTTATAATCACATTTTCACAAAATCAAATGTTTTCCGTATATTAAAATACACATTTTTGCACCCTTCAAAAGGGCGAGAATATGATTAAATGATGTGGTAAACCTTGTGGTATGGAACGTGAAGGTATATGATATCAGTTAATTCCAAATCATCTAATTAAAGCTATTGCTTATGCTATCTTGTGTTTCTTTATTTTCTAGTGTGGAGTCAACTAGCGGTTAGTAAACCAGTAGTGAGAACGTGTGGTATGAGACACACAATTACTGTAACAACCCTGAATTTTGGGGTAAATTTAAAAATTTATTTTTATTTTGAGAATTTTGATGGAAAAAGCGTATGCATTTATTTGAAAAAAACAGATATATATAATAATAATAATATGCCATGACAAACAAATAAATGGAAAACAAACAAACAAATGTAAATCACGTTTCTTTAATTCCGACTGCACCGTTCTAACTTCCCTTTTCTTTATCTTCTTAATGTTCAGCATGCTACTTAATGTGCTGCTTGTTTCATTATTTAATGTAGTCATTCCCTCTTTCCTAACCGTTACGTTTCTTTCCCCTTTATTTTTCCATTCATTCATTTCTTGTTCAAATTCTTTATGTTATTCATTTCATTACATGACTTGAAGCATTTATGGAAGAGAGAAAAAAAGGGAAAGTCACTTTCTTTGTACGATAAATAAAATTTGAAACCTATTTAATGGAAATTAAAGACCTTCCATTCTTCGGATATATATATATATATATATATATATATATATTCAAAACGTTAAGAATGGAATGAGTAAATGTGTACACGTATTATGGTGCATAGTTTGTGGGATATACTGATTTATTACTAGGAGTGAATATTTGCTTTCCTCTCCTTATTTTTGATGCGTACATTCCTGTTACATTATATATACATATATAAAAAAAACGCAAGCCGCAATGATAAAAAGAAATGTTCCTTACCATATATACTTGCGCTACACATTTTCTCTCAAGTTTTATGTCCATTTATTCCCAAGGCCATTCATTTCTGGCGTTGCTCCTTTTGACTATTTATTTTCAATGCTTTTATCTCTTTCCCTTCACCTTCCTTTTTCCCCATTAATTACGAAATTATTTCTTTCCTTTAATATATTAACTTCTTTTGCTTAATCCTATTAGTTTATTTTCCTTCAATCTATTTTATGCATCTTATTTCATACTCTTATTCCTTAAATTTATATCCTTTGATTTCTCCTTTCCACTTACTCCCTTCATTAGTTCTCTCCAAAACTAATGAACCCACACATTTATTTCTATTCTATTTATCATTCAAATTCATCTAGAAATAAAACTAATTCCCATTCAAACGTACAGCCGCCGCCATGTCCATTTCAATGGCCAGAAATTTCGAAACTTCTTCCTCCATTTTCTCTTTATCCACTCAATCGATTTCAGTAATTCCAAAACCAAATCGAAGAGCTTCCTGGGCTCTATAAGTTGTAAGGTGGTGGATTCTGATCGGGACACAGGTGAAGGATGTGGCGCGCGTTTCGAGGTGGAGCGGGTGATGTTGGGTTTCGATGACGGGCTATTTACTGAGTGAAGAAGATGAAACAGACGACCTAAATTTTTGACTAAGGAAATCAAGGTTTAAGGAAATTATTTAAAGTTAATCATCTTTTATTAGCAAATAATGTAATTTAAATATAATTTTCCATATCTTGTTCAAAACAGAACGGAATTCAATGATTTTCATTGCGTTAGGACCGTCTTTCTGAACTCTACAACTAGGGACAAACCAGAACTGCAACGGAGCAGATCAGATTTTGGAAATATTTCAGATCTGATCTATTCTGAATTTAAAGCTCGGTGAGTAATTCTATTTTATTTTTTCTTAAATAACTAAAATTATTTATGTTTGTGTTATCATCACTCTGCGGTAAAATTCTATTGTTATGTGACGTGATTTGATTCTATGATTGATGTGTTGTATAGATCTGTTAATTGGATGATATCGTATTGTAATAAAAAAAAAAATTGTTGAAAACAAAAATATAGATTTTTGTCAAAATAAATTTGTCAAAACAAATTTGTTATTTTTGTCAAGGTAAATTATTTAAAACAAAAATCCCTATTTTTGTTCATTAGTTATGTGACACCAAATTGAACATTTTGTGATGTTTGAGATTATTTGAATTCACTATATTGTGGTGAATTGACCGTATTGTGTTGATGGATGGTATGAAATATATGAAATGTTTACATCAAGGAAAATATCATTTTTGTTATATAAATTGTTAGAATAGAAAAATAACATTTTTACTTAAAAATGTCATCATTTGGAAAAGAACATATTTTTATGTATAAATGTTAATATTATAAAAATCTCATTTTTACATTAGCGTTATAAAGATCACATTTTTATGGTATCACTTTTGTTTGATTTGAATTGATCTAGTTTATCAATTCATAATAAAAATATGATTTGTCATTTTTGTTTGTTAATAAAAAGAAAACAAATTATGCATTTGTTTTGTTAAGAATGAAAAGAATGGAAATTTACATTGAAAGAAGGAAAAGTTACATTTTTACATTGTTTTATTATTAATATTGATTTTTAATATTAATTGAATTAAAGTAAGTTAATATTGATTTTTATTATTAATGAAAGGAAAACATTTTTGATTTATAATGAAAAGAAGCACTTTTGTTTGTAAAGAAATCGGTAATGACATTAATTTGCACCATTATGTATTAGTGTAGAAAATGAAACTTATTTGCACCGTTATTCTTCAATGAGACTTATTTACACCGCTATGTTGAAATTAGAAAATGAGACTTATGTACACCGTCATGAGTTAAATTCGAAAATGACATTGTTTTCACACCGTTATGTGTTAATAATGAAATGAATATTTTCACCTCCAAGTTGTTATAAAAGAAAGTTACATTTTCTTAATGTAGATAAGGATTAGAAAAGTTTTACATTTTTCTTAATGTAAATAAGAATTAGAAGAAAATTTCATTTTTATGTAATTAAGTTAGAGAACATAAAAATTACATTTTTATGTAATTAAGTCAATTTACAAGTGAATTAGATTAAAGTGAAAATTTTACATTTATTATGTAATTAAGATTTAAGGAGTAAAATTACCATTTTCATGTAATTAGTTTTAAAGTAAGTGAAATTTACATTAAAAGAACACATTTTTAGTACGTTAAAAAGAACATCTTTTTTTTAGTGTGTTAAAAAGAAGATATTTTAGTGTCAAATTGTTTACGCTAAAAAGATGTATTTTTAATGTGAAATTGCTACATTAAAAAGATTGGATTAAAAGTTTATATTTTATTTAATGTAATAGTTAAAAAGAGAAAAAGTTACATTTTATTTAATGTAATAGATAAAAAAAGAGAAAAGTTTACATCTTTTATCTAATGTAATAGAAAAAGTCAAAAATTACATTTGTATGTAATGTAATCAAAAAGAAAGAAAATTACATTTTTATAATGTAACGTAAAGATAGGAAGAGTTACATTTTCATGTAATAAAAGAAGTTAAAAAGAGTTATATTCTTTATAATGTAATAAAAGAGAATAAAGAAAAGAATACATTTCTTTTTATATAAGGAAAGGAATACATTTTTATGCAAGTCATGAAACGAGGGAAATGATCATAATTTTAAAATAAAAATATGCTAACATTAAAGGTCTCATTTTTAATGTAAGGTTAGAATATAGAAAAATGATCTTAACATTAAAGTGAAAGTGTGATTACATTGAAAATTCTCATTTTCAATGTATAGTAGAATTTAGAAAAAGGGATCATAATTTTAAAATGAAAACTTGATTACATTAAAAATCTCATTTTTAATGTAAAGTAGAAAAGTAGAAAATAATCATATTTTGAAGAGAAGGATAGGTTGTCATTGAAAATCCCATTTTCAATGTAAATGTAAAATATATAAAAATATGATATGTGAGTAAAAATACCGTTTTGTTAGGAAGCATGTTATGTGGATTAAAATACCATTTTATTAGAAAAGTCATGTTAATGGAAAATATCACATATGTTAGAAATGTTATGTTAAGGTTAAAATTATCATTTTGTTAGGAAATGATAAGTTAGATAATTAAAAATTATCATTTTGTTAGGAAATGACAAGTTAGATTAAAATTATCATTTTTGTTTGGAGATGATAAGTTGGGTTAAAATATCATTTAGTTATAAAATGATGAATTACATTAAAAACAAATTTTTAATGTAATATTAGAAACATAGAACAGAAATTAACATTTTTTTTATAGATTGTGCAAAAATACACATTCTCGTTCATTAGACAGAAATTAATATTTTGTTCGTTAAGATGAATTGGACAAAAATATATGTTTGTTCATTAAAAACAAAAATAAACATCTTTGTCAAGAGAATAGAATCTAGACAAAATCCACATTTTTGTCTAAATAAAAGAGTCGAAACAAAAATGTACATTTTGTCAAATGTGGTAGTTGAAAACAAAAATTACATTTTTCGATAGAAGAGGTTTGAATTAAAAAAAAAAAATCCATTTTGTTGAACTAGAATTGTCAACAAAAATGAATGAACCACTTTTAGACATTCTGTTGAGATGAAATTTGAATGTTAATTAAAGAATTATGTTTACCGTCATAATGCACATTAGAATTTGGGTATAAATAAAAAGGACACTTATATTGTCAATACATATTAGAATTTGTTTATGAAATGTAAATACATTAGATGAGGTGGCGAATTCATGCAAATAAAAACATGAGTTGAAAAAGTACATTTTTATTTACATGGTAGATGTAAATAAAAATATGAATTGAAAAAGTGTATTTTTATTTACATTTTAGAGTAAATAAAAACATAGAAATAAAAGTGACATTTTAAAGAATTTACATTTTTCAATGTAAACAAAGGAAACAGAATATGAAACAAAAGTTACATTTTCAATATAATAATATATTGAAGTATAAGTTTACATTTCCCAATGTAAATAAAATAGGAATAGAAATTACATTTGTCATGTAAGTAAAAGGATTAGAAATTTATATTTTAATGAATGGATTTTCATTAGAAAAAATAATGAAACCAAATATACATTTTGTGTAAATTGAAGGATGGAAGGAGAAAATATATATTGTTATGTTTAGGATGTGTATGTAAAGTAATAATAGCGATAGATCGTTATAAATTATTAACAACGATATGAGATGGTTTTCAAATTTATATATGCGAGAATTATTTGGAAAGTCCGAGTTTACTCTCATTCCAAATAATGATACGACGTTTGAAGAATTGAAGACGGCGATTGAAGACCGACGATCTTCACATCGAATGGGTAACTAGTGTTGAGGACCTTGATTGATTTGCTCCCAAGACGGGGCTAAGATGGTAGTTGTCCGGACGTAGTGTTGATTTGTACGGATTTGGCTTTCGCTCAGACACAGAGCATAAGCTTTTAAATGGAATGTGTGTCTGACATTATACTCCTTTATATTGTATTTATTGATTCTCTGTCGAATGTATGAATGCTTGGTGGCGGAGAATTTATTCTCTTGCTTAACACCCTTTTGTATATTTTGGCAAAAGATTAATAGTATGATATGGATTGACAGTGTGGCATACCAAGATGCAATGATCAAGGTTTCTTGTTGAAAAGCAGGCCTTGTGGTTGATGATCAAAGCACGACCTGTTTAGGCGTAGCTTTGTGTATAGCATGACTTCGCGAGCCTCACACCCCGGTTGGAGTCTAAAACGGGAGAAGGGAATGCAGGGAGAGCAGCACGTTTCTTTCTAGCTAGAAGTGGTGTCGGTGCTCAAACTGGCTGATATTTACTTATGTGGATGATGGAATGAGGCGCCTCGGATGATAGGTCCTATAGGATCGGGAAACGTGTGTTCATGAATAACTAATCTACAAAGCTGTATGTGTGGACTGGCCCTTCAGGATCCAAGGGTTAACTGCGGGGAATCCTGAGACTTTAGCTAGAGTGTCTCGAATCGGTAAGGAGCTCCTCCCTAGCCTTGACTCATGATGGAAACCCAAATTCCAATACGACCCTACGGACTTAATTGTATTACTAGTATGGAGGCATAGTATATAGTAGCTATGCTTCCTAGGATTGATACATTTACTTTGAAATGTTTTTGAAACATATGTACACTAATAATAATATCAAATTCGTTTTTATCGTACCAAGCATGTTTAATCATCATAAGGTAAAACTCTATCCTCTGGTTTGCGTTGCATTATGTGATGGGACTTGAGTCTTATGATGATTTCATTTTTCTAAAAAGCATTGCGTTATTTAACGATTTACTTTAATTTATGCACCAACAATCCATTGGGATAAAACCCGTTCCGCATTAGTGGCGTGGTCCTTGGATTTGCCTTATTGCTATTAGTTATATTAGTTAAGAATTCTCACACCAGTCCCATGACTGACTCGTAGTTTGTTTCACTTTGCAAACTCGGGTGCCCTCTTTTCCACACGGGCAGTCGAAGAGCTTTTTGCAGATATTTATCTCTTGAGCAGGATTCTGGATCGAAGTCTAAAGCTGTGTCCAGAGCATAGAAGTCTTCCGCCGTTTATTTAATTTAATTTATTGAAATTTATCTTCCGCTGTAATTTTATTCGATGTACTCTGATATGTTCTGTAATCTGATGTAACATTATTTTAATGTTTATAAAAGTCTGCTGTTGTTGTTCCAATGTGTTGTATTCTCAGAGTTAACGTGCTCGGGTTTTGAACGTTCTTGGTTGGTTTTGCGATCGATCGGGTTGGGCGAAACCCGTGCCGTTACAATTACCATTATTTGGGTTACTGTCTGTGACTCCATGACACATTCCAATGTGTTCGCCAATACTTGAGATTGTTGGGTTCCTTGCCTTCGGCTCAATCTTGTTGCTCGACCTTCGGGTCAATCTTGTTGTTCAAACTTCAGGTTAATTATGTTGTCTAACGACCTTCGGGTCAATCATGTTGTAAGATGTCTCTCATGTTAATATAAGTACTAGCCGTGGTTTTAAGCCACCATGTTGTTAGCATGTGAGGCATAGCTTCGTCTTGCCACTCTTGTTGCTGGGTTCAAAATCATGTTGTTTTTGTCTTTTCATGTTTATGGGTTATTTATTAATAACGAAAAAAACACTAAGACACCTGTCTCCTTAAAAAAACCTTACCAGTGTAGCAAGGAGAAAAAGTGCAGGGATTCCTATACATTTTTGTACATACAAAGAATAATTAAGAAACAGATCTATACAAACACCCCTAGATACATGACTACAAGACGATCCAGCCTAGCTCACAACAAAATTAAAACAGAAAACCACCGGAAACCACATTAGCATAAAACAATCAACTTCAAATCAAAGTCAAATAACCATTTGCAATCAACTTCTTCAACTTCATCATGGCATTGACCATGAAATTGACATCGCAAATCATTTACAATTAAATTCCTTCTCGAATTCACTTGTAGATACTTCCCTTTGAAGATTCTCCTATTTCATTCTCCCTATATTTAATGAATCAAATTTGGGGAACCAACGAAAGACAAACTCTTATAGAGACCTTTTCGATCAAAACTTCTCAGCAATTCATCTATATGTTGTTCGATCGTGATAAAAATCGCGTGAGGAAGTCAAGCCTTGTTTTTAAACCGATTCCATGATGAGTTGCTGTAAGGGCAGGCAAAAAACAGATGAGAATAATCTTTCTCCATTTGATTGCATAAAACACAATTGTAGTTTGTAATTAAACCACACGAATTAATTTTGTCTTTGGTATGTAATTTACATAAGCAAGCTTTGTAGGTAGTAAAACTTATTTTTTTAGCTATTATATGATGCCAAACCACTTTCCACCAAGCCTACAGCTATACTATTCCAATACTGTTCCAAACTTGTTTAAATCGAAAAATTTTAGACCTAGATTTTAGCCAGTAGTTTGCAGTACTAGAAGGATCTATATGATTTTCACTAACTTCATATGGAATCTCCCTCATAGATCAGAGCAACTGAGGTTTAAATTTACCTTCTTGTAGTATATAGTTCACCATCATTTTTTCTTTTGTGCATAGATTAACCCTATGCCGGCCAAATATGTCAACCAAGGATTTATGGTTATTCCATGGGCCATACCAAAGTGATGTGGTATTTCCGTTCTTTAGAACTCGTTCCATAATGACCCGAGCCCCATCTCGTTGTCAAATCATACACTTAAAAGTGCTGGAGTAATTATAATTTTTAGCCATAGGCCAAAATTTTTTTTTAGCATAGCTGACCTGTTTTTAAAGTGACCGCAAACACTTTTACTATTACCAATAATAAATACAAGTATAATAGGAGGTTGGTGGTAGCCAATCTACTACAGTTCGGTTTTTAAGGTGGACCGTCCACCGATCGCAGCATTTATTATTGGTTGCCCACATTATCTAATCAAGGTTACAACATGGGAGCTAGTATACACACTAGACTAATATAAATTACATCCACTTATGACCTAACTCTCCATGCAGGGAGAGTTAGATAAAATAACATACTTCATAACGAAGTAAATTACATATTAAATACCAATGAACACAACACTAGACTGTTAAAAAATATCTAATGTATCCAATAGATTGAATGACATGATCACAATATGAACAAACGCTGAAAAGTGTTGTAGCTTCAGTAAGTACCATACAGTAGCCTACCTAAATTTCTTAAGCTCCACATCTTAGGAAATGAAGCAATATCAAGCACAAGGTACAATGTGAAGGACTGACATAGTGACCATTATGACAAGAGACGTAGGTGAGGAAGGAAAGAAAGCTCATCAATAGAGACAACAATGTTGAGCGCTAAAAGCATCTCCTGTATCACTGTAAAACCGATGATCAAGCTTGGTTCTGGAACACCGAACTCACGACAATCTAGAAACAACCACAGTAAAGAACAAGCTCAATAAAATTAAACTGTACTACTAGCAACATAAGACTCAGAGTTTGCACATGCAGGCAATACCATAACCAAATAACAACAACAAGGATCAGTGCCTGAGCATTTCGTATTTTTCCATCGTTCAATTGTGATGACTCACCCATACATACAACAGACTACCATGTCACTTGCAGACAACATCTATACTTGAACAGGATCAAGCTCAATAACATAACATAAACTAAGCTCCAGATTTTTGAAAAAGACAACCAAACACCCCAAACCACAATTTTCACCCTAAAAAATCCCAAAACTGACTCCAAGACTACCAACAAGAAAAGTACCATACTAGGTTCTACAAATAAAACCGAAACACACGTATTGGAAATTGGATTCCATCATGAGTCGAGGCAAGGGGAAAGCTCCTCTCCGCGTTCGAGACACTCTAGCAAATGTCCCAGGACCCCACTATGATCCTTGGATCTTCAGGGCCGGTCCTCTCTTACTTTTGAGGATTAATTATTCATGAACACACGTTTCCCGGTCCTTACAGACCTATATCCGAGGCGCCTCGCATTCCAACAACCACACAGGTGAAAAGTATATAAATGTCAGGGCTGGTAGGTCACTGACACCACCCTAGCTAGAAAGAAACGTCGTGCTCTCCCTGTAGTCACTATCCCGTTTTTGACTCATACCGAGGTGTGAGGCTCGCGAATTCACGTTATACACAAAGCTACGCCACACAGGTCGTGCTTTGATCATCAACCACAAGACTTTGCTTTTCAACAGAAGCCTTGATCAATTGCCACTTACGCGTGCCACACTGGCAATTCACTTCATGCGACTGATGTTCATCGATATACAACCTCTGAGCTCGTACGTCTCAGAGAAGGGCGTTAAGCAAGAGAATAAATTCTCCGCCGCCAAACAGATGTATATTTAATAGAGATCAATCCACACAGAATAAAATCCAATGTCAGACACACAATCCATTTACAAGTTCGCTCTGGGTCTGAACGAAACCGGAGGCACTTTCCTCGCATATCCATCCATCTCTAAGTACGTCTGGAAGATCACCAACTGTTTCCCTCATCTTGGGTGTACAGCCCAATCAAGATCATCAGTAATCACCCAAACGATGTGAAGAATTCCGGTCTTCTACCACCGTCTTCATCTTCGACATATCGTCGAATCGGTTATTAAGAATGGGTATAAACCCGACCTTTCTGAATAACCCACGTATATGATAAACAAATGTTACACCAACACAACAAACACCTCATTCCAATTCAGAATATTCTTTTATTCACAAAATCACATTCTTAGGGAAAGGTTCCCATTAATTTTATCCAAGATAAATTCTTCTAAATTTATTCTTTAATCTTCCTTTGGATATCATTTCAAACTAGTCGGGATTAGCGAACCACATCGAAGTAATTATTTATTTTATTTCCCAATCCCAACCTATATATCCCATGGAGAAAACTGGTAAGACTCCATATCTAACACCACAGTATTATCGGTAAAATTAATTACCATTTCACGTTCAAATCTAATTAAAGATTTAACTATCGCTTTGGAGCAAAACTGGTGGTACTCCATTCTCGATCACTTTCCAAATTTGATAATTTAAATTATCAATTCACATTTCAATCTAATTAAAGATTCATTAAAAATCCACTTAGTTTTAATCTTTTCAAAAATCAATATTCTGTCTTTAACTGGGTTAAAGAACCAATGTCATCTAAACATGATCCACGATAAACCCAAATCACATTTGATATTAAATAGAAGGCTCTGAATAGAAAATATATCGGCTTATATTCAATATCAAATTCTGAAACCAACAAATATCGTATTGGAAATAACGATATAAAATATATCTTTCAAATTCCCATAACAATATCTGTATAGTCACGAAATCCAACATCAAAATATTCCGAAGATAACTTCGATTCAACTCCAGTCCAATTCACGTATTGGGAATATTGATTATTTTTAAAATCACTTTCAAATTCAATTTATTTATTTCAAAAATAAATTGATTTTAATTCTAGTTCAAAACTAGTTCATCTCGATAAAAATCTATTTTTATCTTTTCAAATGTGGAATTTTTCAGCCCAATTTTTCCTAAATCATTTCTTATGATTTTACACAAATTATTTGTATTTTTAATAATTTTATCAAGGCCTGTACAGTCGATTTCCATCAACGGCCATCGAATTGCACTTTACAGCGACCTTTTCCAAATTTTATTTGGACATAATTCCAAATCCAACCGTTAGATTTCAAATTTCTAATATTCATTGGAAAGTTCTTTTCGATACGAACCCAACGGTTCCGGTTTTAGGAGAATCCGACGGTCGGATCTCCCGCAACGTCAATTCGAAGCCAATGGTCGAAATTCACGAACTGTCGCGGCGCGGCGCGTTCTATTCCGGCCATTATATATATATATAATATATTATATATATTTCGTCGATTTCCCTTTAAAACGTATTTTATAAATCGTTTTAAATTCGTTTCAAAAACAATTTCAACTTCATCTTCAATTTCAAATCGATTTGATTTCAATTCAATTCGAATTCATTTCAATTTTATTTAATTCAAATTCAAATTCGTTTCAATTCAATTCAAATTCTAATTCGTTTCAATTCAATTCAATTTGAATTTACCTTCTATTTAATTCAATTCGAATTCATTTCAAATTGATTTCAATTCAATTTCAGTTCGTTTTAAATTTCATTCAAAACGATTTCAATTCGTTTCTAATTCAATTTCAATTTAATTCAATTTGAATTCATTTCTATTTAATTCGAATTCAAATTCACTTTCTATTCAATTTGAATTGAAATTTACTTTCTATTCAATTCGAATCGAATTCATTTTCTATTCAATTCGAATTCATTTCAAATTGATTCAATAAAATTTCAATTTGAATTGTAATCTAATTTAATTTGAATTTTAATCTAATTTAATTTGAATTTCATTTCAAAATATTAAATTTTGAAATCACTTTTCAATATTCATTGTAAAACGAATAAAATCGATATAAGTATCGTTCACGTCAAAATAGCGCAACTCTAATCAACACGGCTTTATATATTTCAATAAATTTGTTATTCTATTCAACAAATGAATATATATATTCCATTCAACACATGAATCTATATTTCTTTCAACACACGACTAATCTCAACACATGAGTACTGTCAACACATCACTATTTTTGTTATGTAAAACATTTTATAAAATTATGGTATCTATCGTTTGATTTTCAATTAGACTCCACCGTGAAGTAGTTCTAATTTTAAATATGATAAAGATGTAAATTTTATTATTAAAATGTTTTACTCAACACACGAATATTTTCAACACATGAACATCGTCAACACATGACTATTTTTATATTCAACACATGAATTTTCTTTTATAATATTCATTATTTTCCCGATTGGAATGAGGCCCAATCAATCACCATATAATTTTAATTATATGGATTCCACACAACACATGTATATAATAGCAATGACAAACAATCAACCATCATCCAGGGTGCACCACACAACTGCATAAGCATCAAATATAAATAATTAACGCTTACACAGCCTGTCGACCAATCGATCGACATACAATAGAATAATTGGGATTAGTGTACGCCAAATATCATCCCAACACCCGTGTGGGGTTTCAAATCAACAAACACATATTTTTATTCGTGCAGTTGGGCGATGTGTAAAATTTATCATCCCAATCAATATCAATCAAATCAGTGTATATAAACAAATCGGCCTATTTGTTTATAAATATTCATTTATTCACTTTCACGTTAAAAATTATATTTTTAACGATAATTTATTTATTTCAACACATGAATCTCTTTATCTATTTCACATCAATATCACAAACAAATTCACAACATATCAATCAAACAAACAAGCCATCCATGGTCTGTAGATGACGGGTGTCGGGTGCTACTAAGCACCGTCTGCATCCTGGTATATATATAACTAGAAAAAGAAATTTAGAGTGAGAAGTTCTCACCAAAGCTATCCCAACTTCATGACACTTCTAATGTGGGGAATCATCACTGTTCTCGCCTTTTGTTACTTTCGTCGCCCGTAGTCACTACATATGTAAAAATCGAATTTTTACTTTGCTATTCAATATATAAAAATCGAATTTTTTACTTCGCTATTCAATATATAAAAATCGAATTTTTACTTCGCTATTCAATATATAAAAATCGAATTTTTACTTCGCTATTCAATATATAAAAATCGAATTTTTACTTCGCTATTCAATATATAAAAATCGAATTTTTACTTCGCTGTTGAATATATAAAAATCGAATTTTTACTTCGCTATTCAATATATAAAAATCGAATTTTTTACTTCGCTATAAAAATTCTCATTCTTACTTCACTATAAAAAATCTCATTTTTACTTCACTATAAAAAATCTCATTTTTACTTCACTATAAAAAATCTCATTTTTACTTCACTATATATAAAATAAAAATCAGATTTTTATTTTGCTACATATATAAAGATAATATTTTTATATTCTCTATTATATAAAAATCATATTTTTAATACTTCTACCTTATAAAAATTATATTTTTATAACTCTACAATATAAAAGATTATATTTTTATCACTCTACAATATATTTATACAACAAAAAATCGTACCTTTACACGGATAAAAATCATGACTTCCTACGAAAAAAAATCCCACCTTTTAGTTATTAAAAATATAAACTTTCCTTAATTAAAAATATAAAAAAATTCATATTAAAAATCTCAACTTCTTCATATTAAATAAAAATCTTTATCTAAATAAAAGTATAAACGTTCATATAAATAAAATCAGATTTTTTTTATAAACAGAAATATATATAAAGCTTACTGTATTGATGTTGAACGGGGAGGAGAGCGAGGCTGGTGGCGGTGGAGGCCAGTGGAGGCGCGGAGGGGGTTTGGGGCATTGGCGGTGGGGCCAGGGGTCCACGACGACTCAATTTGGGGCGGAAATCGTATTGGGTTCGGGGGGGGGGGGGGTGTGGCCTGAAGCGGAGAAGAAAGAGGAGGATGGAGTGAGGGAGAGGCAAACGGGGGAGGAGGGGAGCAACTGCGCCACCGCGACGGCGGAGCGTTGATCGAGGGGGCGGCTAGGTTTTTTTTCTTTATTTTCTCGCAGAAATGAATCGGGGGGAGGGGGGGGGGGGCTGAGAAGGTAAGGGAAGAGGGAAGAGGATTATTTTTTTAATTCAAAAAGGTACTTTTTCATACGACCTCTAAACGAGGCCCACCGCCTGTCGTCCATAGCGTTTTACCCCCATTCCGAACACAATGGGATATGTGTCGTAGGCTGATTCGATCGTTACAATCAGTTTCCGTTAAAATCAACATATAACTCTATATATTGAATTTCAACACGCATTTCAATTTACCGGGGTCACATACGAACTCTAAAAATTCCCGAAAATATTTTCTAGCTTCGTATTGACGATACGGTCCTAACAAAACTAGTTTCGTCGAATTCTGAGACCGTTGGAAAAATGGCCATTTCCAGTCGATTAAAATCAACTAAAACTGGTAAACGCGTTTTCCTTTGCCACGCTCACATATTGATTCGAAAAATTATGAAATTTGAAATCTAGCAATAATTTGACATCACGGACCCAACAAAAGTGGTTTCGTCGAAATCCGAGGTCGTTTGCAAAATTTCCATTTTTAAGGGCCTGAATTCCACAGTGACTATTCAGAATTTTCAACTGGACATATCTTTTGATCCCCGCTATGAAATTTTGATTTTTCGGATTCGTTGGAAAGATATTCCCAATTAGATCCTATTATTTTTGGTTTTACTAAAATCCGGTTTATTTTGCACCCGGTACATTCAATTGAAGTTTGAAATCGAATTATCGAACTACCGCGCCATTTTCAATTCTATTATAATTTAAAATCAATATTTATATTCTAACGACGACGTATATAATATATACGTTCCAATTCTATTAAAAATAAATTTCTCGTCGATATTATTTAAAATAATTCATTTTAAATGTTCAAAAATCGCTAAAATTGTCAAAATAAAAATTTTAAACTGGCCCAGATTTTCGGGTTGTTACATACAAGCTAACATTGAATACCCAAATAGTAACAAGTACCATCACAGACAATTGTCGAGAGCGAGAAAACTGTTAGGAGCTGCTGCTCACTATTAAGCTCCGCGTTAGTGACAAACTCCATTCCACAGACGTAACCACCAGTTGAATAACAAGCTTCAGATACTCAACAAAGAAGAATCTAAAGGCATGTAGTTGCCTGAAATGACCACGGCGCATAGAAAGGAATCAAAGACAGTAGGAGTTTCAGGGGACAGTGTGAGGTAGAGATGAGATTGAAGAAATTAGGGGAGATCGGAATTCAGAACAAGTTTCATGGCAAAAGCTTAGATCTGAAGTTGTTTTTGTGTTTAGCGAAGGAGCTTCCATGCGTAACCTAAACAAAGAAGGGAGTAGGTTTGGAGGCTGCGGAGATGGGAGAGTTGATAGAAATGTAATTGGGCAGAGTTAGGTTGCGTGAAGAAAAGAAAGGAGAATTCTTTGACGCCATTAACGGTCGCCATTCGCTAAAGAAACTTTTGATGGGCTAAAATTATTTATTAATAAGATATTTACTTTTTATCCAGTTACTCCATAAACAATCCTTAGTGAGAAAATACCAGACCAATTTGATCACAGAAGTCTTCTTTAAACCCCGAAGCATTCTCGCACCTATTCCACCCTCCAATTTAGGCCTTCTAAGTAAGTCCTAAGCAATTTTATGAAATTTACCACCCCAAAAAAGTCTGAGCATAATATTTCAATTTTCTGGATAACCAAACTTTGGATTTGGAAAATAAGCAACCAGTATAATACTATTAGAATAATAGTACTTTGAATAAGTTTCGCGCTCCCTGCCATGAAGAGTAAATCACTATCCCAACCTTCCATTTTATTACAAACTTTGATAAGTAAGGGAACACAGTCTCCTACATGAACATAATAAAAAAGGGGAATGCCTAGATACCTAACAGGCAAAAAATCATCCTCCGTACTAAGAATTCATAAAATTCTAGATTTATTTTTATTATACTTACTAAAATGGACCTTCGATTTTACTCGATTTTATAGACAAACAATTAGCTCCAATTTTTGAAAAATATTTGTCATTGATCTAGCAGTAGAGATTATAGCTCCTACAAAATTCATGACTTCATCCATAAATAGCAAATGCAATATAATAGGTTTAAGTGGCGTGAATCTTGATAACTCAATGAACTGATTGATATACTCCTTGGCAGAAAGATCTCCTTACTTCAATCCAAGAAACCGTTCTAGGTGCATACCCTCTTCTGCCTGTGGTATGAATCTTCGCTGAAATCTATTTCGAGATCTGGCCCAATCAACATCGTTGTCCTCCGCCTCGACTAACTCCCACTAATACGATTCTTCGTCATTCAATAGCAAAGTAGCCAACTGAACTCTCTATCGGTTTCTGAGTCCCAAGAATCTAAAAATACGCTCTATACTTCTGAGCCAAGTACAAGCCTTTATAAAAGTATATGTGCCCAAGAAAGTCTTTCCCCTAGATTAGGAAATCCTTACAAAGCTTAAAGAAATCTACAGCTGATGGTGGACTAGGAGGAACCACCGTAGCAGGTGCTGGAGCATGTGCATGTTTTTTTATAGTACGCGTCATAGCCTCAAGTTATTTACGAAACCAACTTGGAATCAGGACACCCTCGGGAAGATTGGGGTCCCCTGACAAACCATGCAAGAGAAAAGATAGAGATATAAAATTTCGAAGGAAACAAAGGAAGGTTGTATCTAACCTGAAGGGATTAACTTTTATTTTCAAAAATAGTTTTTGTTTTGAAAATATGCTTTCTTTTGAAAAATGCTTTTCTTTTAAAACAAAATTTTAGTGATCCTGTAATCCTAGCCCCTGATACCAAATGAAACACCCCCACACCCTTAACGTTCCATAAAGTAGGTTCTCGCTAAGAAATATAAAGCGTAATAGGTTTATATATATATTTATATATATATACATACACATATATCACAAAATAAAATTCACAAGACATAAATAGTAAACACAGCGGAAAAATATTTTAAAATAGGAACATTACATTTATTTCAAGACCTCATCATCAATCTATCTCGAAACATAAATACCAAATGTCTTATGGAAAACTACACCATAATCATAATTAGAGTACATGAAAATGAATACCCTCAAAATAGCCATCAATACAACTGACGCTGTGGAACAAAATGAAAAGGAACCAAATGATGAATACAAATGCAGAAAAGATAAATCTCCAAGAAAGGTCTTGCCAAGCAATCCATACTAATCACTTACATCCTGTGAGCCTGATGGGGGAGAAAAGAAAAGGAGAATGGGCCAAAAATAAGGTCAGGTGAGTTGTATAATTGCTAGCACAATTGATAAATAAATGAAATTGTAACAACCCGGATATTAATAAGAAATATTTAATGGACATTAAATATATAAAATGATTTATTTAACGACTTAAATTTTATTAATTTAACGTTTGAACGTATATTTTTCAACATAATTAAAAACGAACTCGTAGCGTCGCGGTAGTATGTAATATTATGTTTGAACTTTAAATGGATGTACATGATTCAATATAAGTCAGAATTTGTTGAAACAAGAAATGTTAGAATCCATTTAAATATATCTTTCTAATGAAGGTGAAAAATCGAGTTTTCATCTTATAGATTGTAAGTTATGTCCAAATCAAATTTCCAAATAGTCGCTATAGAATTGTTTATAAACCATAATGATTTATTAAATAAAATATAAGGATTTTATAATAAATTGAATATCGATTTAGCTTAAAATGAGATATCGAGTTTAAAATCCAATAAAGTTTATTCTGAAGCTTTATAAAGTTTTATTTGGGTATATAAGATAATATAAATTTATTATTATTAAATGGGATTGTTTTTTAATTTAAATTAGTTTTTATCGATTTAATTGAATAGGGAAAAATAGTCATTTTCCAAACGACCTCCATTTTCGATGAAACGAATTTTATTGAATCTATAATAATTAATTATTGTTATATTTCAAATTTAGCTCCAATGGGGGTTATTTTGTAACCGTGCATAATTTAAAGGGTAAGCTTGGCTCACATCCCTAATAATTTTCAAAATTCACGTCACATCCAGTCAAACTTTTCATATAAATTAGGTCCCTATTTTACGAAAAATCATAAATAAAAATAACGTAAAAAATAAATAATAAATCACGTAAATTTGTAATTAAATACAACAACTAATCATCATCAAAATCATGCGTTAAAACCACCAAAAACGCACTAAAAACAAAAAAAAGCAAAACAACAGTATTATGCATCAAAAGATGCACTTGTTTGTAAATAGTTGCATACATTTATGCATATATTTTAGTTTTGCATCAAACTGCGCTATTTATGCATACATGTATGCAGTTAAACCGCAATATATACATCGTTTTATGCATATATTCAATTCTGGCCTGTTTTAATAGTTTTCAAACATTGTTGCATACATTTCTGCACTTAAACAGAATAAATGCATACATTCATGCACATATTCATAAGCCTTCATCGTCTATAACTTTTTTTTCATACATGTATGCATATATACAGAATAAATGCATATATGTATGAACTATTCGTAACACATGCAATTCAGTTCAACTTTATATGCATATATGTATGCAACTATTACCAATGTATGCATACATGTATGCATATATTAGTCCATATTTTCAACATAAAACACTGGATGAATATATGCATACATGTATGCATATATCCAGTATAATTGTATGCAACTTTTTTTTCCAGATTGCTTCTGGGAATATGCCTCTTGGAGCTTCACCGATAACCTTTTGGTCTCGGTTGTAAATCCTCTGTATGTTGCGCATATGCTTCCGATATGCCTTCCGTTGATAGGCTTTCGGCTCTGGGACCATTTGGTTCGGTCTGCATCCATACCTTTTGGTTTCAGTGTCTTCTGCTCTATTATCTGCCTTGAAACTAGATTTGTCATCTTCCTTCTTTTATGTCTTGCTTCCGGTATCCAGTATATTGACTTTGTGATAGCATGCCTTCGGTATGTTTCCTAGTGATGGTTTGGATATCCCCTTGCTTCCTCTTAACTTGGCTTTCGGCTCTGCAGCCTTTGGTTGTCAGTATTGATGTCGGAACTAAGCATGTTAGAGTGACCACCTCCTTTTTTCTTCCGACAACCCATGGCATCGGTCTTGGATTTCCCAATAACCTCATCCGTGACCCCTTTTGGATGATTTATGAACTCACCTCTAATGTTGGCGTCGGTACAGAACTAAGTAATGCCGACATTCCTCTGCCTTCTCTTGCTTGATGCAGCGCTTCCCTTCAGTGGCTTTAAGCTCACGGATCATATGCCTCCGGTAAACCCTTATTACCAGCTTCCGATATCCTGAGTATGCTTTCGGAGTTGCTTCTCTGTGTTCCCTTTGGTGTCGGTATTGCCTTGCCGGTGTTTCCCTTTCATACCGGCACCAATCCTTCATTTTGACTTATCGTTGTTTCTTCCTCTATTCTTCTGTAGTCTGTGTCAGATCAACACCCTTGTGCCTGGGTTCCGAATTTAGGATTCTCGTGCCTTCCCTTTCATTGCAGATATGAGCCTGTCGTCTCTTTTCTAGCAATACTCGATGTTTGATGCCTGACCACAACTTGACCCTCCTTGCTGCCGGTTTTAACTTTCGGAGCTTGCCCTCCTTATAACACCTTAGCCTCCTTCAGGGTCCTTTTCTCTTTGATTTGGATTTTGCTGCCCGAAACCTCTTGCTCTTATTGCTCTGGATCTTCCGCTTCTTTATATTTGGCCGGAGCAAATTTTTGTGTTAAGAATAGGATATCGTATTTGATCATACAGATTGTTAATGACGAATAAGAGTAGCGATAACTATGAATACTAATAAAATAAAATAAGAAGCTTACACTATAAGCTACCATATCCTTATATATTATCCTTAACATTAATAAACTGTCATACATTTTTCCCATGGCCAACAGCTCTCCATGCCGCCACTATTCCTCAAAAATGAAAAGAATGGTGACTTTAAAATTCAAGATAAATCCATTCTTCCACTAAAAATTCCAAACCAAATAGATTTGAATTCGTAGGGAGATCCTCTTTATCCCTATATGTTTTTTAGTGGGTTTCAAACAAAAAGTATTCGTTGTCCAGTATATTGTGTGGCCTAGGGTTCACGATATAAAGAGTTTGGTGCAACGATTGTTGAATTGGAGTATGGAGTTGGATACGTGAGGTGAAAAAGCTCCTGTGTGATTTTTTTTGGATTAAAATAAAAAAAAGTGTTAAACCCTATAGCTCGTGCTACAGGGCAGCCTCAACATCGAAAAACGGTAGAGCGCAACGCAATGGGGAAGGTGGTGCTCATGTGATGGAGTTTTCGAAGAGAAGAAGGAAGGTAATCTCGGTTTGTTGATTAGTGAAGTAGAGAGGAAGTGGGAGTGTGAGAATAGTGCGGCTATGGCCATGAAATGCTTGCATGCGTGACCTGGAGAAGAAGAAGCATTAGTGTTGAGGTGATTAGGGGAAAAGAGATTCAGGTTAAATAATTAGATAATTAATTTTATTAAGTATCGTTCTATTGTAATCAACTTGTTAAATTCATAACTTCTACATACTTTATCAGAATTGAATGAAATAAGATCCTTGGGATCGTATAGACGTAGGCTACGGGTACAAATTGGTTTGAAGTGATTTGGAGCTAGCTGGAATTATTGGTTGAATTAAACAACTGTTTAATTTAATTAAAATCAAAATTGTTATTCCAACAATTTGTCGATCAATGTGAGAACTCCCTGAGCTGATTTAAAAAGTTATTATAGTCTTATTTGATTGTATATTGATTATTCGTGGTTGCTATGGATGCTTCATGATTGATGGATTTTTATTTACAGTTATTTATATATTGTTTATGTACATTTAAGCGTTAAAAATCATAAACGCTTACCTTATGACTGTTGTTTGATGGAGATGAATTGTTGTGGATATTATTATTATTGTTAACACAATTGAAACCATAAATATGAAATTATTAGGGAATTTACCATCGAGTTCCATTGAGATTTTAAACAAATATTATACTCATTTAAATAAAATAAGGTGTAAAAATGGAAATTTGGATTTTAAATCCAAATCGATTTGGAAATGAAGTTAAAATGATTTCAAACGACTTTTGAAAAGGTTGAAATGGAATTGAAACAGATTCGGATTAAAAATGGCTTATTCTAATTCAAATTAGAATTAGAATAGTAATTTTAAAAAGTGAATTCGAGTTAGGTATATAAATGACATTTTTAACTCGAATGGATTGTTCCGATGGGCTAATTTATTTTTATAATGGATTACAGGAAAGTTTGTATTTCAAAATATATCTGTGTACCTGACACTCCTGGATCTTTAAATTTGGTAGAACAAGAGTTAATGACGAATTCTTCACCCAGACATCCCAGTTCCTCTAGATTACCTCCAATAACTCAAAGTTTCGACAAAATTATAAGGTTTGCCCTTTCTTCTGATGAAATGACCAACTTTTCGCTTCCGTCCTCATCTTTTGATTTAATGAGCTTACCGCAATCACTTATCGAGCATCAACTACTAGTATAAGATTTATTTTTATTTTTATTTCTTTGTGAGTTTTAACCCTTATCTTCTTTTCCCCAGATTTCCAAAAAGTGGTTCTCTCTTTTATAAATGCTTGCTCCACTTTCTATGGAAGTTACGTCACTCAAAGAAGAGAAAGATGTCTTAACTCACAAAGTTGAATCCTTGATGGAAGGATACAAGAAAAAGTGTGTGGAAATGAAGATATATCTTGAAAGTGTTATATCGGAGCTGGAGGATGAGAGGAAAGCTAGGTTCCTTTTAAATGACCAGGTACTAGCACTCCAATTGTTTAAGCATGAGGTCGAAGATGAGAAGACCAGGATGTTGGGTAGTCATTCTAAAAGACTAAAAGAGAAGGTGAACAGATTTCCCAAGTTCAGAATGTGTTATGCACTTCTAGGCGCATAATTTATGAGGCAAAACTAGGATCTTTGAAATTTTGAAAGAGCATTTCCCAAAGGTTGCACTGGAGTATTACGAAGATGCCCTTTTCTTGGCATTTTCTGACAACTTCAAAAAGTTTCCTAGAATAGAATTTCCTTTTGTCCACCCCTTCATTCGGAGCAGGTTTATGGAAAGGATTGAGTTAATCGAATGGGGAGTTGAAGTCTCGAAGAAGGGAAAATCCAAGCTTGAAGACCTTTTATATATTGAGGACCTTTCGGACGACCTTGATTCATGCATAGGGGAAGACGAGTCTGCGGATTCTGATGATGATTGGGATGATGATGGTGAACATAGCTTAAAAGTTAAGGAGCTTCCTGAGGACTTAAACGGAGGGAAAGTCATTCTTCCTCCTTCTACAGGGAATGTCCATGCTTATATAGAAATAGCTCCAAGTCCTTCGAATGTTTATCCTTACCCAAACTTAGTTCAAATTCCCTCCAATGATGGTGATTCCTCAGGCCGAGGACAAAAAGAAATGGTGTATCTTGTATCACATGAGATCTCTGCTGCTCAGGTATGGTTCTGGTTTTAACATCGTTTTTCTTACCCTCTCAGTCTTGGATTGTTGGCTTCCTATAACAATTCATAGATAACAAAGAACAATGTTTGCCAATATGATGCGGGATTAGATAATAACCAGAGAAAAGGATGCAAGTTACCCTTTCTTTGATCAAAATATTTCCAACAATAATCTCTCTTATCATTAATCTCTTATTTCATTATGTGTTGTGACAGAATCCTATCTTACATAAAGATGTACTTTCAACATATGCTTTACGTTCATTTTTTAATTTAATGAGCAGGTGTTCGACTCAAGTTATTCCTCATGTAACACCTGAATTTTAAAAGGATCCTTTAATATGTAACCTTCGTCGTATCTGTGTGAAATAAGTGTTCCCCCTAGGTTGTCTAAGTAATGAACGGGAAGCCATTCCAAAAGAAACTTAGAACTCTAGCTTATCAATTTTAATGTATGTAATATGTACTTTGACCAATGGGATTATTGTTATAACTTCTAATGCATGCATATTTTTGTAGCAAAACTCCATTTCTAATGAAAACTATGGTTGATCAATGTTATTCTTTCAAGGTAGAATTTGTAAATGATTGTGTTTTTTCCTTCGTGTGAATAGGGAAGTCAACCTAATGTTTCACCTTCTCGACTCAGAGAAGATTCTTTAACAAATGTAAAGCCAAAGAGCCTTTTAAAGATGCTCCCACTTCAAAGTGGGAAAGTATGTATTATCTTCAAAAGGTGTCAATCAAGAATCAATACGAACAAATATCCACTTTGGAAGGTCGACTGAAAGATGAAACCATTCTCGAGTTGGAAAGACAACTAAAGGCCAATCCTTCTACCAATTCGGATGAAGAGATAAGCAAGCTGCTTCGATGAATTGGTGAATTAGAAATTGAATTGGAAGATACGAAAGCAAGCTATGAATCGTGATATGCCTTAATGAACCCTGACTCGGATTAAAAGGCTTAGTTTTTATGGAACTTCTTTACTTGATAACTATGATATGGTACTAGAATTTCATGAATGTAAAAACACTAGATGTAATAGTAGTTTGTACGTGGTAACTTGCAAAATGATTTTGTAAACAAGTTTGTAGATTGTGTGGATGTCACCTGATACGTGATCTTTACTCTTGCTAGGGACGATCTCTCCCTAAGGTCCTACTGCACTGTTCTGCACAAACTTAACACACACTGTCTCGTGTTAGCTTTATAGGATATACATGATAATTTGCTCATTCCTTGTAAGATAGTATTTGTATTATGATTAAAATAAATGATTGCGTGATAAGATGATACATTTACCCTATATTTCATGTTTTGGGGAAAACAATTTGCTTGGTAGAACTTGTTTAGTAGCTTTTCTATGCGAAGTGTTATGGAGAACATAACCCATGTTGTATGGTTCTAATCGTAAGACTCAAGGTACTTCCTTAAATGTTTATCGCACTACATATTTTATTTGAGTAATGTACAATAACTTTGTGCATATGGGTTAAGAAAATCTTCTTGAGCAAGATGGAAGATCATGTTCTTCGTTTGAAGCTTTCAAATAGTAGACTCGAGTCATTATCCTGAGCATTGATAGTAGATCCTTTCTTAGGGATAAGAATTAGAATCTTACGACCCAGATTAGGGTATTAGATTGGAAGTCCAGAAACTCCTTTCTGGAGCAGAATCATATGAACTTGTGTTCGGGAATTTTGTAAGAGAAGACCAACAGTCCTTATCGAGCATCAGTAGTTAGAGACTTCGAAACCTAGATTAGGATATCAACAAGAAGAGATCAGAATTCCGCTTCTGGTAATGATTAGAAGTCCCGAACCATAACCCAAATTTGGATATTTAACAGTAGACTAGAAATCCATAACAACAGAAGTCCCAAACCAACCCAGATTCGAGTATTTATCAGTAGACCAGAAATCCACTTTCTGGTAATTATTATAAGTTCCGAACCAACACAGATTCGAGTAATTAGTAGAAGACCAGAAATCCGCTTCCGGCATTAATAGTTGTGTCACCCTCTTCAGGTTTAATTTGCAAAGCAGAGGATGGACGTGCTTTGTTGGCTACTCTCTTGGCATGTGCGTCCGGTGCACTTGGCTAGCTTATTCTCAACCAGGGCCCAAGGACTTACCTGACCTCCCTTCAGGAGGCGCCTTACCCTGGCCATCGTAGGCGGTGATAAGGACTTGGGTGCTTGAACTTGGACATCGTAGGCATGACTAAAGGCTTACTCTTTTAATGCTCTACCCGGGCCATCGTAGGCGGTGATAGAAGCTTACACTCCACCCACTCCAATGGGTGCCTTAACCTATCCATCATAGACGCGGATAAGGGTGCTTGATGCTTTAACTTGTCCCTGTCCTATTTGGACATGGATAAAGGCTTACACTCAACCCCACTCTAAGGGGTGCCTTACCCAGGCCATCGTAGGCAGGAGTAAGGGTTTTAACTGCTCTATCATGGGGGTGGAGGCATATATTTTTTATGCTTTAACCTGACCTTTTCTAACTTGGGCGCGGATAAAGGCTTACATGTTACCCTCCTCTGAGGGGTGCTTTGCCCTGGCCATCTTGGCGGTGACACGGGGTTTCTACCATCGTAGATAGCTTCACCCATTTCGGGTGGTTCCAAATTTTTAGGGAGATCGTACTCCCAACCATGTAGACATTCTTATTTCGAAGAATCCATTATTGTAAGATTTAGCTTGATCTTTTTACAATCTCTGTAATTGACCTTGATTGTGGAATCTGATAATCATTCCTTCTAGGGCTCTGCAACGATTAGTCTCATGCCCATTCATCATATGATAGTTGAAGTAAAGGCCTCTTGATTTCCTTTTATACTTAGGTTTATTTTTGGATGATGGATAGAAATCAAACTCATGTTTAGTTAAAAGGTAGATATTCTCGATTGATGTAGTAAGGTTACATTCTTTATGTAGCCTTGATTCGAAGTTTCCTTCTAATGTCGAAGCTTTACCCTTTTGTTTCTTTGCCTTGGGGATTCGTTTTCGTCTTCTAGCCTTCTTTTCTGAATGTCTCTAGATTGAAGTGCAATTCTTTTAGACCACTTAGAGGTGAAATTATTGAAGTCTTCCATTATTATTATTTTCAAATATTGTTCCTCTTTCCTGTGAAAGAATGGCTTCTCTAAGATAGGAAAACAGGTTATACTCCGTTGTTGTAGAATCATTTAGAGCGGAGACAGGGATTGGTCATGTGTAGAAAGGGTTAATGCTACAACGTTCAGGGTCATATCGTTCTACTTTCTTTTTCCAATTGATGATTCGCAAGGCTTCCATTCTTAACATTTGTTCTTCCATCACTCTCGGGTCAGTAATATCTGACATATCCATTTGAGATCCGGAAGATTCTTGTTGGGATCCTTTGCCTAAAGTCTTTCTTCTTCAAAGCTTAGTCCAATCCGGGATGGAACAACACATTAGGTTTGTGGCTATTAACCACAAGGTCGGAGGTTTGAGCCCTTCTTCTATCGCCAAAATGCTAACGATAATTTTCATCAACACCGGAAGTAGGTCTAAGAATATGGACCTAAGGAAAGTAAGGGATTATTTAGTTCCCACAAGCTTGGGTTAGTTCACCATTTCCTAAAATCAAGGTCTTAATTTTGAAGGTTAGTTACTCTTCCCTCAAAGGGTGAGTATCATTCTTACGAGACTCAAAGACCAACAATTACCTTGGGGTAGGGGATTCCTAAGCGCAACACAAGTTGGGAAGCTAAACAACTTGTAAATAGGCATTTAGGTAATCTAGGCTTAAGGTTAAGGCTTGTGCGTAGGACTTTTGTTGTGGAGAAAGCATAAGGAGATAAGAAAGATAAGTGATAAAGTAACTCATGAAATTTATGCAAGTGTCGATTCACTCTTTATTGCTAATTGACTTGAATACATAAGTGTTTACAAAGGAAATCCCCAAACTAATTTACAAATTAGGGTTTACTCTATAAGAAATGAGTACAAGATTGAGGAATGAGAAAAAGTCCCCCTAATGTAACCCCTGGAGTCTTATTTATAGACAAATTGGTCCCCATTTTGACATTAACTAAGTAGAAGCCTCTTTCGGATGTGGTAACAGGTTTTCGATCGTTTTACACCTTTCGATTCCGGTAATCATGCTTTTGACTGCCTTTCTTTCTACTTAGCATTGTTGTCGGGTTCAGTCTTGCTCTCAGAGTGTCGGTCTCGGCTATATGCTTTTGGTTTCAGTTGTAAGTCCTCACGGTATTTCCCTTATGCGTTCGATTCTTATGACTTCAGAACCTTTATCCCTTTCGTTGTCAACGCTAAGCAAATTAGTGTGGAACTCCCTTCTTATAAGCTTCGGTTTGCTTTTGGTGAGTCTTCGGAGTTGGTTTCGGTCTTCTACCACAAGTAGAGCTTAACCTCATTATGCAATTAAAATTTACATTTCCTAATTGGGGTTTACAACATTTATCCTAATTAATTTAGGAATTTTAACCACTATCCTATTATATCCACCTTTCCCCAAACTAACGTTGCTAACAATTGTTATTTATTTATTTATGACCTTATTTATAGCAATCAATTATACTAATTGCTACAACAGTCACCATAAATATATTCGTTAAGTATGGAATATAATTTACATGTATGATTCCATAAATGAATACCGTTCAAACATTCAATATAATGTATATTTCGTTGTTTATGTTGGTACAGACGGACATATTTATTTATATTTTTACTCGGTCAACGTAGTTTTTTTTATTGTTATTGTTCTTAATATTAAATGATTTGGTTTAATTGACAACCAAAAATTTCTTTTTATATTCAATATTGTCAAAAGGTTCCAAATCTTTCTAAAAGACTGTTAGCTATGGTTATTGTAAATTGTGCCTAGTTAGTGAATTGACATATTTCCAAATCACAAGAAATATATGTTAATGTATAATTTGGAATATTTGATGCAAATTACGCACAAATATGTATATTCATATTTCTACGTACATTTGCAACACTTTCCCTTTTTCAATCTTTTTATCATATCTCTTATGATTTCAATATAATGCCTTTTTATTCAGAAAAGAGGAAAATGGCATATTTACAACAACTAAGCCAAAACCCAATAATATTTAATACAAACAAACATATTTCTTTAAATATCACAATCACAAAATTAACCTTTTTATCTTTTTATTCAAATTTACATAATTTATGATACAACACTGAACTAAAGATGTGGAATGCAACTACATCTAAATGGTGTTTAATGGGACTGATTTCTAGAACTACAGTGGTTTTACAACAATTGCAATATATTTTACAACATAATCGTACGGATATGTATAAAAAATAATAATAATCCTACAATTAATATTATACATAACCACAATTTACAATTCACAAGTTTTGACAATTTTTACAATCAGATCTGATAGGTGTCAATTCAATTCTAATCATATTATAAGCGGATCTGATGAAAATTGGCATATAAACTTGAGACCTAATAAAAACGAGATAAATGCGTTATTATAAATGTATATATAAATTTCCCACTCACCTCCAAGCATCCAAATCCAAAGTTTGAATCTTTTATTAGGCCTACAATTCCCAAATTCTTATAAATCTACAATTTATTTGAAAAGAGGATGATTCCAGATTTGTAGAGATGTAACAAAATAGGAAAAGAGGGGAGAATCTGATTTGGAGCGTCAATTTGCATTTTTTTCCATTGGATCTGATAATCCTCTCAATTCTATATGAATTGGATTTGATTTCTTTTATAAGAATACATTTTAGATTAAGAAATTAGGTTCGGAGAAGAAGGAAAATCACAGAGCTTCGCTACTGCCCACAGATTTGTATGAAAAAGAATGAGGCCTTTTCCCTTTATTTATAGGTGTGGAAATGACCTAGGACCGTTAAAATTATTTTAATTAACATTTGTCCGTTTATATTATAAAATATAACGAAATTGTCCCTCAAAACCTAGCTGTCATTGGGCACTACAGGTCTGAAGCAGTCGACACCCTCCCTAGGGGCGGTCGACCGCCCTCTGACCGGTTTGCCCAATGAGGGCTAGTCAAAAAGGGAAATATATATATATATATATATTAATTATTACGTTTATTTATTTCCGTCCGTTTTTCTTATTTTGCCCGTAACCTTTTCATACGGACTTCGTCCACGAAACTCCAAACATGAAAGTTGACCAGAATTCCGAGACGAACGCATCAGTTAATGTTACATGGTCGAATTCCATCGTTTGCAGAAATTACTATTTTTGAGATTCTTATTAAATAACTATTTATTGTCAAAATTCTAGGTTGTTACAAAAAGGGTCAATAACTTCCCCTCCCCTTTAAAGCCAAGAATTGACCTGAACCCTATTGTGGAGGAAAGTACTGCGAATACCATAAAATGAATGAATTTATCCGTGAACTCTTTTATCCCAAGTGGTTAGCCAACTTGGTATTAGTGAAAAAGTCCAATGGCAAGTAGAGGACTTGTGTTGACTACACGGACCTAAACAAAGCTTGCCTAAAGGATTGTTATCCCCTTCCCCGAATAGATTAGTTGGTTGATGAGAATAGAGAACATAGATTGTTATCCCTCATGGATGCCTACTCAGGATACAACCAAATCTCCATGAATAAACCTGACAAAGAGCATACAAGCTTCGTTTTCGATTGGATAACGTTTTGTTACAAGGTAATGCCTTTTAGATTAAAGAACGCTGGAGAAACATACCAGAGATTGGTTAATTGGATGATTTAAGATCAAATAGGACGAAACATGAAGGAATATGTGGATGACATGCTAGAAATCTACCAAAGTAGAAAGCCATCTGGAAGACTTAGAAGAAATGTTTAATATCTTAAGAGATTATCAAATGAAGTTAAACACTCGAAAGTGTTCTTTTGGAGTTTACTCCAGATAATTCCTAGGGATGTGGTTAGCAAGCATGGTATTGAGGCTAGTCCAGATCAAATCCAAGCCATAAAGGATATGGAAGAACCCAAAACTAGCAAAGAGGTCATGAGCTTAAATGGAAAGGTAGCAGCCCTAAGTTGGTTCATTTCCAAAGCCACTGATAAGTGTGTCCATTTCTTTGATGTGATAAAGAAAAAGAAGAACTTTGAATGGAATAAAGAATGCAGAAAAGCTTTTCAGGAATTAAAGGATTATATGGGAAGGCCCCCTATTTTATCTAGTCCTAAGAAAGGGTAGGATCTATACCTTTACATGGTTGTCTCAGAGTATGCAGTAAGCTTGGTCCTCAAAAGGGAAAATGATGGGATTCAATACCTGATCTATTATGTTAGAAAAAAGGTTAAAAGATGCGAAGACCCGATATCCCGTGGTGGAAAAGTTAGCATATTGCCTAATACTTACAGCACAGAAGTTTAGGGGTTACTTCCAAGCACATCCCATCAAGGTTTTAAGCAAGTTTTCAGTAAGCCAAAAACTTCAGGGAGGTAAGTAAAATGAGGAATTGAGCTTAGCCAATTTGAATTCGAGTTCCAACCTTGGGTAGCAATCAAAGGGAAAGCTCTTTTGTAAATGAATGCGCAAGTTTCATTACAGAACAATTAACAAAGGAAATCGATCTAAAGGCTAAGTGGCAGTTGTTCGTAGATGGAGATTCAAACAAACAAGTTGCAGGGGCAGGATACATAATAATCACCTCTGACAGACATCTCTTACATTATGAAATGAAGCTATGTTTTGCAGCAACAAATATGTAACAGAATATGAGTCGACGGTGGCAGGGTTAAATATAGCACTATAGTTAAAGACACCCCGGATTGAAATTTTTAGCGACTCACAATTAATGGTAAATCAAATAAGCAAACCTACCAAACATAGATGCTTGGTTGGCCCTATATGTGAAAAGGATACTAAAGTTGCTTTCTAAGTTCGAGGATTTTTCCATACATCAAATCCCAGTAGGGGAATATTCCCAAGCCGACTCAAGAGCAAAATTGTCTAGCTCTCGAGGAGCACCTGAGACTCGAGTAATCACTGTAGGATACCAGGAAAAGCCTAGAATCGAGCAGGATCCATCTAAATAAGGAAAGGAGTTGCTAGTCTTAACTAGATCCCAAGCCTTAGAAAAAGAAATGAAAGACAAAAGGGTATCACCCCCAATGAGGAACCAATGTGAGTTGAAACGGAATACCGTTATGAGAACACTTGGATGGCCCCTATCGTTGACTATCATCTAAACGGAGCCCTACCAATCAGTAGCTAAGATGCAAGAAAAATAAAACACCAATCCCCTACATTCGTGATTTTGGACAAAGTGCTTTACAATAAAGGACATCCATTTCCCTACCTATGATGCGTAAACCTTTAGGATGGGCTCATCTTGTTGAATGAAGCACATGAAGGTTTATGCGGAGACCATTCCAACGAAATTAAGATAGCTAAGAAAGTCATGCGACAAGACTTTTACTGCCCACAAATGGTTAGCCAAGCAGTTGAGTATGTGAATAAATGCAAGAAGTGTCAAAGGTGTTCTAAAATACCCTGATTACCTTCGAGTGACTTGACCACTATCTCAAACCCATGGCCATTTGATGTATGGGGAATAGACTTGATTGGACCCCTACCAATCTCCAAAGGTGGAGCTAAGTATGTTGTAGTGGCCATCAACTACTTTACCAAGTGGGTGGAAGTAGAACCCCTTCCAACAATCACATCTAAGAAAGTGTTGAGAATTGTGATAATGAATATTGTCATGCACTTTGGAATTCCTTATAAAATCATATCAGACAATGGAACACTATTTGAGAGTGAAGAATTCACACGGTTTTGTAACAAGAATGGAATCATAAAGAGTTTCTCTTTTGTAGCGAACCCAAGAGAAAATGGTGTCATTGAAGCTGCAAACAAAAACATAAAGACAATCCTAAAGAAACGACTGAACCAAGCTAAAAGGAAATTGGGCAGATGAATTACCCTAAGTGCTTTGGGAATATAGAACCTCCGCCAAGACGGCAACGGGACATACTCCACATTCCCTAACATACGGATGTGAAGCTATGCTTCCAGTCGAGGTTCCCTTATACAGAAGGATAACTTATGCATTTAATTCTAATCAAGAGTTAAAGAAGGAATCCTTAGACTTGATTCAAGGGTTGAGAGATGAGGTAACCATTAGAATGGCCGAATATCAAAGAAAAATTACCAAGTACTATAATTCAAGGGTTAAAACTAGAATCTTAAGAAAAGGAGATTTGGTCTTATGAAGGGTAATGGCGAACACAAAGAATCCGACGATGGTCCACTCGGCCCAAACTGGGAAGGACCCTTGATCATTCACAAAGAAGTCATACCTGAAACGTATCGAATTTGCAAACCAAACGGTAGTTTCATACCTAGAACATGGAACACATAATACTTAAGACCATACTTTTCAATGATAAATGAATAAAGAAAGGTCTTCTCCAGAGTATTCACACATACAAGGGTATGGAAACCCTCTCAAAAATTTGAACTACCCGAAAGGGGGGTGAAGCAAGCTACAATGGCCAAAAACCCTTGTCACCGCCAAGATGGATAGGGAAAGGCACCTATCGAAGGGAGGTGGGGTGTAAGCCTTTAGCATTGTCCAAATAAGATAGGACCGGGTTATAAAGTAAAAAGCGTAAGCCTCCGATCCACGCCAAAAATGTTCAGGACAGAGCGTCTAATAAGCACGCCCTGCCTCTGCTTGAACTAAGCACGTCCTACCTCTACTCGTAGAAGAGCATGTCCTACCTCTTCTTATGTTCCTCCTATCCTACAGAAGGGAACGAATAAGCACGCTTTGCTACTCGCTGAAGAGCACACCTTGCCTCTGCTTAGACTGAGTACGTCCTGGCTCTTCTCGCAGAAGAACACGCTCTACCTCTACTTATGCTCCTCCCGCAGAAAGGAGTGAAAGCCTAGAGGGTGGCTAACAAGGCACGTACATCATCTGTTTTGACAATCAAAAGTCCAGAGAGTTGCTCACAATGCACATCCATCCTCTGCTTTGAAAATCAAACGCCCAGAAAGTGGCTCACGAGGCACGTACATCCTCTTCCTTGACAATCAAAAGCCCAGAGAGTGGCTCATAAAGCCCGTACATCCTCTGCTTCACAATTCAAGCCCGAAAAGGGAAGAATAAGACTATCAAATACCCAAACCTGGGTTGGTTCGGGGCTTCTATTATTACCAGAAGTGGATTTCTGGTCTTCTATCTTTAATACCAAAATCTGGGTTGGTTCAGGACTTCTATTATTATCAGAAGTGGAATTTTTGGTCTTCTATCTTCAATACCCGAATCTGGGTTCGTTTGGGACTTTTGTTATTTCCAGAAGTAGATTTCTGGTATTTTATCTTTGATACTCAAATCTGGGTTGGTTTGGGACTTCTACTACTACCAGAAGTGGATTTCTAGCCTTCTATCTTTAATACCCGAATCTGGGTTGGTTCAGGACTTCTATTATTTCCAGAAGCGGATTTCTGGTGTTTTATCTTTAATACCCCAATCTGGGTTGGTTCCGGACTTCTATTATTTCCAGAAGTGGAAATCTGGTCTTCTAATACCCGAATTTGGTTTTCAAGTTTTCCATCCTATTTCCAATAAAGAATTCCAAGACTTACCATTGGGTTGGTGTCATGAGTACTTCATTACAGAATTCGGTAATAAAGGTAAAGGCTCCTCACATTTGGGCAATAAGGAAGTTTTCTAAGCATTATTCATCATTATTCTCATAAGGTGCAAAATATTAATGATTATGCAACCTTAATTGCAGGATTAAATTACTATTGGGCACAGGTCCGGACAATGCTGAATACGCTTTGGGCAAAATAGTTGTAGAAATTCTATTAGGACTAAAAGGCTAACACAAAATATTAGTAATTGAAATTTATGCAGGCATAGAGAAATCACGGGTAAGATTCCAAGCAAAGGCACGATAGGTTGGAATAAGAGACTTGACTTGAAAAGTCAGGAATATCCTTCATTAGGGGGCAAATGTTACCACCAAAATTCCACACTTGAGACAAGCCAGAGTGAAGGGGAACTGTGTAAGAACCAACTTACGAAAGCTGAAGCTAACATACGAAAGCGGAAGCTAATATCTAAAAGTAAGAAGCAATACCCAAAAGGTGGAAGCCCGTATGCAAAAGTGAGAGCAAATAATGTACAGTATTGACCCAAAATCAAGGAGCAGTAAAAACATGTTATTGGCACCAACGTGTGGGAAACAGTTTGCTTAGTGTTGATACCGAAAAGAAAAGCAGTTGATGTGATCTTGGCAACAATGGTGAGGTGGTAAAGACCCAAAGTATATACTATACGTACACGATTAATTATCGTCGCGGGTTCCTATGGTTAATAATGTTTCACATTACTAACCTACTAAGTCCAATTCTAACTTTTATTTATAAGTTCTATATTAACTAACTGTAAATAAGGAAAGTTATATCCTCTTTTGCCTAGGATACTTATTTAATTATTTCTCTAATTGGACTTAGTATTTAAACGACAGATCAATACCCATTAATCCCTTTTTCTTATCCATAAGTTTATTGCCATTTATGACCATATCGGTTATAGTTTCGTAAGGCAACCCTTCACTCTGGATATCCTTATTTTACCAGCCTCGAAGTATCTATTTGATGTACCCCAACAGACAATTACTATTCATTGTATTTATTTATTTTCTTGTTTATTTATTTGTTGACTTGTTATACATACATACATACATACATACATATATATATATATATATATATATGTGTGTGTGTGTGTGTGTGTACCAGGCCACTCACATTTAGTTGACTACTTGTGGATGCTAGATTTGTTGGTCGATTCCGGGCAGACTTCTACCACAAGTCGATCTTAACCTCGTGCCTCAATACATTTATATTTATGCATTATACCCCGCACATTAAGATGACTACCTATGGACGCTGGATTTTCCAGTCGGTTCCGGGAAGACTTCTCCCACAAGTTGAGCTTAACCTCGTGTCTAATTATGGTTAAAATTTACATTTTCTAATTGGGGTTTACAACATTTATCCTAATTAAACTAGGAATTGTAACCATTATACAATTATATCCACCTTTCCCCAAATCAACATTGCTAACAATTGTGTTAATTATTTATTTATGGCCTTATTTATAGCAATCAATTACACTAATTGCTACAACGATCACCATAAATATATTCATTAAGTATGCAATATAATTTACATGTATGATTCCATAAATGAATACCGTACAAACATTCAAACATACATTATAATGTATATTTCGTTGTTTACATAGGTACAGACGAACAATGTATGTATATTTATTAATATTTTTGCGTGGTCGACGTAGTTTTTTTTTATTATTGTTCTTAATATTAAATGATTTGGTTTAATTGACAACCAAACATTACTTTTACATTCAATATTGTCAAAAGTTCCAAATCTTACCAAAAGACCGTTAGCTATGATTATTGTAAATTGAGCCTAATTAGTGGATTTGACATATTTCCAAATCACAAGAAATATATGTTAATGTATAATTTGGAATATTTGATGCAAATTACGCATAAATATGTATATTCATATTTCTACGTACATTTGCACCACTTTCCCTTTTTCAATCTTTTTATCATATCTCTTATGATTTCAAAATAATGCCTTTTTATTCAAAAAAGAGGAAAATGGTATATTTACAACAACTAAGCCAAAATCCAATAATACTGAATACAAACAGGCATACTTCTTTAAATATCACAATCACAAAATTCACCTTTTTATCTTTTTATCTTTTTATCCATATTCACATAATTTATGATCCAAAACTGAACTAAAGATGCGGAATGCAGCTATATCTAAATGGTGTTTAATGGGACTGATTTCCAGATCTATAGTGGTTTTACAACAGCTGCAATATATTTTACAACATAATTGTAGGGATATGTGTAAACAAAATTAAGAATCCTACAATTAATATAATGCATAACCACAATTTACAATTCACAAGTTTTGACAAATTTTATAATCAATTCTGATAGGTATCAATTCAATTCCAGTCATATTATAAGCGGATCTGATGAAAATAGCCATATAAACTTGAGACCTAATACAAATGAGATAAATGCGTTATTATAAATGTATATATAAATTTCCCACTCATCTGTAAGCATCCAAATCCATAGTTTGAATCTTTTAGACCTACAATCCCAAATTCTTATAAATCTACAATTTATCTGAAAAGGGGATGATTCCAGATCTATAGAGATGTAAGAAAATAGGAAAAGAGGGGGGATCTGGTTTGGAACGTCAATTTGCATTCTTTTCCATTATATCTGATAATACTCTCAATTCTATATGAATTGGATTTGATTTTTCATATAAGAAAATATTTTATTTTAAGAAATTAGGTTTAGTGAAGAAGGAAAATTGGCAGAGCTTCGTTGCTGCCCACAGATTTGTATGGAAAAGAATGAGGCCTTACCCCTTTATTTATAAGAGTGGAAATGGCCTAGGACCATTAGACTTATTTTAATTAACATCTGTCCGTTTACATTATAAATTATAACGAAATTGTCCCTCAAAGCCCAGCCATCATTGGGCACTACAGGCCCGAAGCGGTCGACACACTCCCTAAGGGCGGTCGACCACCCTCTGGCCGGTTTGCCCAATGAGGGCCGGTCAAAGAGGGAAACATATATATTAATTATTACATTTATTTATTTTCGTCCGCTTTTCTTATTTTGCCCGTAACTTTTCATACGGACTCCGTTCGCAAAACTCCAAACATGAAAGTTGACCAGAATTTCGAGATGAACGAATCGGTTAAAGTTTTGTTGTCGAATTCCATCGTTTGCAAAAATTCCTATTTTTGAGATTTTAATTAAATAACTATTTATTGTCAAAATTTCGGGTTGTTACATTCTTCCCCGTTTAAAGGAATTTAGTCCTATAATTCTAACACCTTGTTATCGTATCCTACACAACCAATTTGTATACATCCACTTTGCAACCATGTGTACATGTGCATGGTGTAGATAACGCATTTCAACCGCAAAACATTTATGCAAGATGATTCTAAATCGGGCCCTCTATATGTATGCATTGAGATTTTTAAAACACTTTTGAAAACATGATGAAAAATATCCTAAATATACTGGTAGTTCTATAAGAATGCAAATTTCAAAAATCATTTTTCATTCATAACCTTCACAAATTACGAATAAAGGTGTGAAGCAACCAATTTTACATCCGAACCCTCCACTCAAAATGTCACGTAGTCTAATCGTTTCCTATTTGATTTATCCTAAATCGGAAAAAAGAAAATTAAAGCGAAATTTTTTAACATTTCCTCCGCTTGCAAATATTCCATTTCCTGCCTTATAATGGAATTTTTACCTCAGTTACCCAAAATACTCCATAATTTTCCATCTGTAGACTATAAAGGAGGGTTGAAACGTAAAATGAGTTTATTAATAACTCGCACGCATCATTGTTAAGGTATGAAAACAACGTTTCCAAGGATAAAATGGCTTTTTCCTTATTATCGTTAACGTTTTAATTGTACCGTAGATCCTACTACACAGCTAAACGCTCACACAAATCATCAAAACTTCTTCCTTATGCTATTCATGTGACTAAAAATCGAAATTTTTCAAAAAAATAAATTTCCACTTAAAAACTTCTTGTGTTTATTTTGAAAATTCCTTTTTCAATACCGCTTTTTTTTCCTTATGAGATTCCTATGAAAAATCAAAATTTCAGTAACGTGCACTTTGCGCCATTCAAATCGTCCATTTTAATGTAAAATATACGTTTAAATATGCAATAACTGCCATATCCAAATTTTGCGTTTTCGCACAAACGGAAATAAAACAAAGTAAATCAGTTAAAAGTTAAAAAAATAAAAAGTTTTTTTTCAAACAACGTTTTCCAAACGATTTAAAAATGTATTTTGCGAAAACTTAAACGATTCAAGTCACATGTCAGCGAAAAAGAAAGTCAGTCATGCCAAAAATGCGAAAACTAAAACTACACATAAAAGACCAAAATAAATTTTAGCTTTAACAAGGAACGGTGATTTATTTATTTATATACCCGTGATGTGGAACTGTTCGTTTACTAAAATTTATCCAATACAAAATTCTATTCTTTCCAGCTCTAGGACAACAGTTAGTTTAGAAAAGAAAAACGAGATTTCATTCAAATAGGCATGCGTGAATGACATAAATATTTCCAAACATAAAAATCTCATTAACCTAAGTCGTGCGATTTAAGCAACACTAACAGTTATAAGCATGAATCACCATAAAGCCAAGAACCCGATGCTGGAAAGGGAAAACAACTAGGCAACGACAAAGCTACAACACCGAAACTCCAAAAACAATGGCTATAAACAACGAGATGTCTTGCTCCACGGCTGGAGCTCAAAACATTTATTTTATTTTTATGATCTTTGATTAATCATATTTCGGTAACAAAATGCTCGGTCTTGTGTTCTAAACATTCTAAACACTACCACCATCTCTACTAAGAGAGAATTTGAAATGAGAAAAGAAACCTACCACAAAACCGCACCTCATGGAAATCCACCTAATATTGTCTAAAGACAATATGGATAGCAGAAATTATAGAAAATAACTCCATGAGACAACACAAGAACAACGGGCTGGATTAAATATGATGTGGTACTAAATAATGGTTATTGTAACGTCCCAGAAATTCCGACAACTAGAATATGACATTTATTTGACATTTTACGATTTATAACCAATTCTATATTGGCTATTTGGTTTAGAACTCAAATTTCATTGGTTTAAATAAGAATTAAATTCGATATTAAATTTGGAATGATTAATCTGCATCAATTATTTATTTATAACTGACCGAGAATAAATTGGTTAATATTTGAATTTAAATTGAAATTCGAATTAAGAAATATAAACGAATTATGTTGGATGTTCGTATGCAGTTTGAAACTATAAATGATAAATGTTATGGACGTTAGACGAATTGGGAATTTTTTTATTAAAATATATCGGAATTTACTTGGATATGTGTGTATTTATGTGCATGAATTTCACGTTTCAAATTTGGGGTCAGACAGAGCTATTGGTGGACAAAACTGAATAAAATATGTGAATCGATAAATTTAAATTAACGTTGTGTACAAGCGGAGTTGGGTTACGACCAGAATAACTTTGTTGGATTTAGTACGCAATAACGAAGAAGTCCGTATAATTTCTATCGCATTTAGATGTTGTGTTAGCGATACAAATTTAGTACATGCAGTGGTAATTCGTGGTATAGTAAATATTTAATTAATCTCTAATATAACCTACACCAGTTGAAAACCCACCGACCTAGCTTCTGATATACGCCGCTACGCTATTACACTGATGGATGTTGTTCTTATCTTTGCATTCTTCTTCTATAAAGATATCGTCCACTATTCACTTCCTTTAGCAATAAATTGTTTCAACCTTTTCCAATTTTTAATGGCTGATAAAATCACACGCCTTTGTTCATTTTCTCCCCCCAAATAAAATCAATTCTTGCCCCAAATAATGACGATGGCTGAATCCTTAAAATCAATCCTTTTTCCCAATTTGTTCAGCAAGAAAACGAACCCCTCTTGACAACTTTTGCCTAAATCGCATGTCCCCTCCACCGTTCATCACTGTCCTCAATCAGTGGCCCGTTCCAAAATCAGTCTCCTCAAATCAAAACCAGGGCTTGGTCTTCTCCTTCAAAACCACGTTGTTCCTAAAGCGTGCGCAACGCGGGATCCGAATCCTCCAAGCTGCTGCCTTTCCTTCAATTGGAGCCACCACATCAGGGTCGCCTGTAAAACCCTCGCATCGAAGCCAAGCTTCAGCGCCACCTATCACTTCCGTTCCAAGGTGAGAATCTCACTCACGATTAATCTTATTTTCAAGTGAGTTAATTTCAACATAATCTAGGATATATAATAGTTGATTTTGGGTTGGATTCATTGTTTTCTGTGATTATTGCCAACTTCACGGCTCATGGTAATTCATATGGTGTCTATCCACTTGTTATGTTTCTTTGAGTGTTGGTGATAAACTCGAATTGTTGTTAATACTTGGTCTTTGCTGTAATCTAGTCACCAAAATCTAGATCTGAAACTCATGGGTATATATATGTATGTATATAACGGATGCTTGCATTTGATTGAGTCAGATAAACTAAATTTTGTCCTACTGTCATGAATTACTTATTAAAATAGATTAATTCCCTTGTTCCCTGTACCTCATCCAGTATAGTTTAAACATAATGACAAAGTAATGGTGATCTTAGCGTAAGCATAATTACGGTTGTACTGCCAGATTTTGTAGATTATGAGCCATGTGAAAAATCGAAATATGCTTGCTGGAATTGGATGATTGTGAAACCGTTATAAAATGTTAAACTGTCTTCATTTCATGAGTTTAGATTTATATAATTGTACTTTTTGGTAACAATAAGGTTTATCATTGCACCGGAAATCCATCTTCAAAAAAAGAAGAAGAGTATTTGTTTACTTAAACAAAAATGCTATACGGAGACCATGCAAAGGATAGACAATCTGAAACTAAAAAGGCATAAACTAAAATGATATGTGGACGTTTACTGATTCATGAAAACAACTGCAAATAAAATTTGGGCTACATTGTACACTTACACTTATCATGTTGCATTTTTGTCTCGAGAGGCTCAAACACCTGTTTTCCCATTCATGTTGAACTGTGATGCCATCTTGGTTTCATTGCGACCATTTTCGACTTAGGGATATTCATATATTCACATATATGAATTTTTATAACCTGTAATGATGAACTTTGCATTTTACGCTTAGCTGACAAAGTTCCAATACCTTAACCGGATTAATATTGATATTGCCGACGACTAGTTTATATATGTGATTATTGATGACTTTCCGTGGCGCTTGTCCTATGGTGACTTGTGCATCATAGGTATTTGTGTATCTTACTACTGGATCACCTACAACTAGAAATGAGATATTCTATGGTTTTTGGAAAAAAAATAACAGGAAAATATAAGGTCAAATGTATCTAAATTTTTAATTAGAATATAGATATTTTGTAAATATTTGCAATATTAACCTGAGTACCAGTTTATGTAAATCTTGCCAACTATTATTTTAGTGTTATTGAAAAGCTGGCTTGGTTTTTTTTTTCGTTGCTGAAGGAACATATTAGTATAAAATTCCATGTTCTCAGGTTTTGTTTTGATATATACATAGTATTTACCGGATGACTTACTATGTTCCATTATTTGTTAGAACAGTGATTAGTACATGTGAGACAGTATGCAAGTTGAATTAATATACCGTAGTTTTGGAATTTATACTGAGCTTGTACTTAGAAATTGACCTATATATATATATGCATACCTTTATAGGTTCTGTGTGTATATTTCCATATACATGTGATGCTAAAATCTAAATTGAAAATGGATTGCTTGCAACTCCAAACTTAATACCCAACAGATCTGGTTGAGATTCCAAGTTTTACATTGTTATTTTGATTTATAAAATTTGGTATGACCCATACATTCTTAGATGATAATATATAACAATTTTTGGGAACCCATAGACTTGTTTGCGTATTAGAAGTTATATTTGCCTGAAAGCATGCACATGCTTTTATTTCAAACAGCCAGTATGTGTCCCTTTCCTCACTACATGATTTATTAGTCACATTTTGGGCTTAAAACAAACTGCATATACGTTGGAAGCTCCTGGTGTTGATTTACCCTTGCACATACATCCCTACTGTCCTTTTGGCATGAGCCATCTTCAATATGCAAGTTATCATTTGTGTGATAAATATATAGATATATGGCCGATGTATGTCATTGGAAAAATATCAATTTAATTGAAAAAATATGGACTGTCTTGGAGAATGAATGCATTTGCCAGCATATTCAATTACTTGCATGCCTTACAAATTTGTAGGCTTGCGTCTTATGTAGAATAGTGAGGCCCTGAACTTTCACTCTACCTTGTACGAAATGGGACTTATGATGACATATAGTTGTAAAACTATAGGTGCACATTTCAGTACATGTGTTGACTTAGTAGTCATAATCATAGGCGTTCCATGTTGCAATTATGCAGCTATGTCCGAAGTTATCTTCGTTCATGGTTATTCGTTTTGAATGCAAGAAATATGTTTGTTGGCAGCCTCTAAAGGCACTGTTTAGTTGCTATTTTGCTGTCCTGTTGACTGTTAGCCACGCAACACTTGTGAACTTCAGGCACCTCTTATTTGTGGTTGCGGGATGCTGGGGTAGTGCACACGTGTACCTATACACGTGTGTACATGCAGGCTTCTGCGACTGTTTGTCCCTAAATGAATCGATAAGCATAGATAATACATTTGATGTTGAGATTAAATATTATATTCGGTTTTTATTGAAGTTGATTTACTTGAACAATGATTAATCCTGACAAGGGTGTTATATGTTTTTGCATGGAACGCTCGGGTCAGACCCGAGCATTACAGATTTAAAGATTTAAGCTTAGGATTCGAAGATTGGCGAAGCTGGGGATTTCAGAGATGGCCCACTCTAAAGTTTTAAATAGTAATATTTTATTGTATTCAAATTGTGTTTTAAATACCGCTGTATAATCTTGTATCAAAAGTTTTGATTAATATATAAAAGATAATTTTGCTATTCAATACTGTGTTGTTTATTTATTATGTGGTTTCCTGTGTTGATTCTGTTTTTTTAACTCTGTAAGCTAAATAACGATCCATCGATTTGAACGTTTTAAGTTGGTTTAATCACTAATTTGAAGCGGTCAAAAAGGCGGGACGTTACAAGGAGGTATGCATATATATATATATATATATATCCAAATGTAATGGCCCAAATTTCGGTACTCTTTGAGTTACTAATAACACCACACGTCCAACCCAAATTGCACAGAAATACGAACCATTATTAGAAAGAAGTTAGAGGATGAGAAATAGAAAGAAAGAAATATTAGAATAGAAGAAAACGAAGATCACAAGTCACACAGTGGAACGAATAAAATATATTATATAACATAACTTTTGAAATACAAATCAGTAACCGTATATACATACCATCATCAGAGCACAACAGTTATTCCTGGAACAGTTATAAACTCCTGTTTCCAGATACAACATAGTACACAGCAGAAAATATGATAGTCTATAGCTAACAGGTGAAGCCTCCTGCTTCATGCTCTTCTAAGTAAGTCTGTAAAATCCCGACTACTTGACTGCCCGTAAATATTTGGGCACCCAAGAGTTTAGGGAAAACAAACAAAATAAACTCTGGTTTAGTCATGGAACTGGTATGAGTAAACTCCAACCATTTGTTTAACTTTCAAAATCCATTCGAAAGAAATGATAATCGTAAGACCGATCCACACATAAACATGGATGGATTTTACCTTACGATGACCAAAAATATTTTTGATATCAAATCCAATGATATTATAATAGTGTCTACAATAAATAAATAGAATCTAGCGGAACGCTTGCATCTCACGCTCCATATATAATATAAAATCAAAAACTGCAGGGTGCTTATTGGAGATTGGATTTCCAACATGACAAGGTAAGGAACCACCTTCCGATAGTGTATCTCTAGAGAGGAATACACTGGGTTCAACAAGAACGTCTTGCAACCCGGCCCGCACATGGCTGGTCACTCATTTAACTCGAGTGTACCGAGCATATTACCACCAACGGTTGTGATCAGCAACCGTTACCGAAAGCATACAGCAGCGAATAGAATAAGAAGCAAATGAAATTTTTCTAGATCAGGTGATAATACCCCTAATAGGAATGACCCATATGGCCATGCTGCCTGCCCGATTTGTGTCATTTCCCGGGTGATGAGGCTTGAGGTCATGATTACTTTCAGAACATATTTCCATCATTTACTTTGAATGCCACATCATCAGATCCTTCCATATACGTTGTCCTGGGACTGGACAAACCAAAGGCACCTTTCTATCATTCCTTCTTGGGTAATTTCTACCTAGGATTAACAGAACATCCCTTGCACTTTACTTCGTCTTCAATTATATTCAGCATAAGTTGATTCGTAACGCTTATGCCAATACAGAGTGGTTTTCAGATGTTAAACCTGATCCCGGTCTCTCCGTATTGACAACGGAGGCATAAAACAAACAAAAACTTTGATAGTCGGTGATTTAACTATCAAAGGAACATCCATACAATCAACGGTCCTATTTCCAAATGGAAATTCTAATGATCAACCATCTAACAACACTGGCCCCTTTTTAAATTAAATCATTATTATGTTATCATTTCCAATTCCCATTTCCTATCTTTCGTATCCTTTCAAAGCTCTATTTTTCTCTCTTGATTCTTGAAAAAAAAAAATCCAATATCTAATTTCTTTATTTGAGAAAATATCTCTTATTTTATTTGGCAAACATTTCAAAATCCTTTAAATTAACGCGATGTTATAAAACATCGTTATTATAACTCAACCCATTAATTATTTATTAACTAACCATATTGCTAACCAATCTTCACTATCGAACATTAACATTCCTCCATCAATCATGAAGTCAATCAAGTTGGGGTAAAATTACCTCTCAGACCTTAATTGAACAACATTCTCCACTTTGAAATAGTCAAAGCTCACAACTTTAAACAAAACATTACTTATGTGACTCTCAGATTCAATCTAAGAATCCACTTCTTTTACGAAAGACCTTGATTATAACGACAACGTTATAATCGTTGTTTCCAAATATTTGTTTTATAAACATTTATTTTAACGGTAGCATTAAAATCGCTGTTTAGATTTATAAAACATTTATTATAGCAGTAGCATTATAATCGTTGTTTAGATTTTCAAAACATTTATTGTAACGTTAGCATTAGAATCGTTGTTTCCAAATATTTGGTATATAAAACATTTATTTAAAACCTCTTCATTGATTAAAATCGATTCTATATTCTTATTTCAACAAATTTCTTTTTGTTTCGTTACTTCGGAACATAATTATAAACTTATATCCTTATATAAACATATTTTTCAATCCAAACTCTTCCTTATCTACTTCCCATTAAAGACCTTACTTCACTTACAATGTTTCACTCAATTCTTAAGTAAATGTTTTAAAACCATCACCTTGGTTTAAAATACCTTCCGAACTTTGTTTGGATTTCCTTTCAAATCCCTTTTTTCCAATCCATTTCACTTTCATTAAGTTGAAAGTCTTCTTTTGATCTCTTTTACTTAATTTAGTTTTATTAAGTAAGTGATTAACTTAACATCGCCTCGTCTTGAGATTGCTTTTATAACTTGTTTGTCAATATCTGGATTCATTATCCAATCCTTGTATAAACCCTTTTCTAAGTTCAACCACAACTCGATTACTTTTTAACTGAAATCCTTTTAAAAATATAATCCCTTCTATTTCTATTGGCTAACTAATAGCTAACTTCAACATCAACTACAATCAAGGTATATAACTTCTTGATTAAATAAAAATAGACTAGTTGATCTTTTTACATAGTTATAAAAATAATAAATAATTTAAATAATATTTCAAAACCCAAATTCTCTTTATTAACCTCCAAAGGTAGAATCATACACAAAATCTTATTTTTATTCTATCCATTCATAATCTTATTTATAATTTCATTTAAAATCTCATTTAAACTTTCCTTAATTTAAATCTCACTTCGAATATTGGTTTCAAAACTGATTTCCACTTTTCTATTATAAATTCAAATTTGAATTTATATTTCAATATATTCCATTATAAATGATTCACTAATTTATACTCTTATTTAAAAACAACTTCTTGTTTTCTCCATTAAACAGGTTTTTAATTTCAAACTCTATTCGAAATTACATTTCTATTTTTGGAAATGAATTTCCTTTTTGAAACTTAAATTCCCTTTTCTACATTCAAAAATATTTATGGTATTTAAATACCAAAATTTGATGGCTAGTGTAATCCAACCATAAATCAATCACTGGTCATATATCACATCATATATCATAATTAACAGTAAATAAAATGTTGAGGAATCCAGTTGGATCCCTCCAACCTGTTTCCCTGCATCCACAAATGCTAATCAACATAGATAACGTTAAAATTTACTTCAATATATGATATCACGGTAAACATAATCAATATTCAACCAACGGTTAAATATATATAACTATTCAATCATCTCAACCAATTTATCAACCATTCCTCCAAACAACCATCACACAGTATAAATTTACTATAAATAAATTTAAAACTCATTTATATAAAAATATAAACGAGGCAGAGTTAGTGAGTTTACTCACCTTGTTTTGCAGTCGATGATTCTGTTTTTATTTCGTCTACAATCAAACAAGCGTTCGATTTAACTACGAAATTCCAGTAGCACCGTCCTCAGCAATATCAGTTGCACAATGGAGATCCCATCACCAAAATTCCAACGTGACCAGTATCGTTCAATTCTATCCACGAGTACAGTAGTTATAATCAATTTTTGATTAATTTTAAACATCATTAATAAAAATCTAAAATTAATCACCTTAAATTATCCTTTCCTTAATCCTATTTTAGTGCCTCTTAATCGTTTCTTCCATCGGTAAGAATACCGAACACGTTACCTTGTTTAGACCTATCACTGTAAACCTACGGACTTCCTTTGCTACCATCCCAAACCTCACTTAACTCTCATTCCAGTGTAACAGTCCCTTGCTTAAGGTCCTACCGTCTCTCCATCATCTACAGATCGTCCCCAGTCATCAACAACTTCAAACCTATATTGATTTCTATCAATTTAATATGCTGCATCACCCCAAACATTTTTACTACAACATCATTAATATAGGATAGTTGGAAACCCATTACAGTTGTTTTCAACATCATGGCAGTTTTGGTTTGATTGTTATCATTGAACTGCTGCATCACGCCCACCTAACCCCAAACGTTTGCCACTCCATAAAAACAAACTCCTTCTCCAGTTCAATTGAATTCAAATAAAAATACTCAACATTATTGTTATTTAAAAATCCACCTGACCATACCAATTATCAGTGGCTCTTCCGCACCATTACAGAAAAAGGTGAGAAAAAAAATCCAACTGCTCGCGACTTAATTGCTGTATGATTTTCACATTCCCTTTATCACTTCCATTCACAATCGCGATGCTGTTTTTCCGAACCCAGCTCTTCACGCACACTTCGTCAACTTCTCCCCCTTCACCTCGCGGCAAGAATGAAAACCAACTCATAATTATTTTCAAATCCTTCCTCCTTCCCAATTACCAAAGTTCACTCCTTCACTGGTAAAACCACCCACTCAGTAAAATCTTCTCCACAAAAATATTAGAACTGCAATCAAGAAGAAACACACACAGATAACAACACTTCCAGTAAATAGATTTGAACTCATTAAACTCATCTTCTTCTAATTAGAAACTCCAGTACATGTATACCTTTGACCCATTTCCTCCTCTTTGCTTCACCAACCGAATCTATCAACGTACCCCCCTATTTCTTAATTACAGTTTAAAGGTTAATCCTTCTTCACCATTCCTTCAACCCGCTCCAGTACACCTCTTCTTTTCTTACACCATCGACTTCCGTTTCTCCCTCTAACATCAATGAATTCCAAAACAGACTACACCACACAACTTTTCATTCTGAATTCCACCTCCTAGACACCCTCATGGCACACTCGACATCCTCCTTGAAGTCGCGACGCTGGTGCCTACATACACACCATCAGGAAAGCTACGACAATAAATCTCACTGGATCCATCTAGAATTCGCATCACGGTGCTGACCGATCTGACGAACGTGACAATGATCCCCGTTCTACACCAAACCCCTTCAGTTACGAGCCATGTCCATCCCTAGGCGCTGCTGGATCCATGACTTTCTGGAATGGAGTCACACCCAAAGACGAGCAATTGAAGCTCCTTTGAAATGAAGGTCTCCCGATTGAAGAGAAAATGCATTGATTTTATATTTGATTTTAAAAGTGGTGATGCTCTTCATTTTAATTACTGGAAGAAGGAGGAAAGAGAACGAGATATATCAGTATTTAAAGATGAAGAGGATTAGGGTGCACGACAGATGATAGCTTTACACGCACGGAATTTCAATTCCTTAGCACACACGAAATTCCAATTCCTTGTCACGCATGGTTTAGAAACCGTGGAGAGCACACTATCTGAATCCACATGGTTTTAACTTTCGAACGAGATTTTTATGCAAGACGAGCCAAATTGCTTTTTATTATATATATTTATTATTGCTTTTTCCTAAGACTAAGGTCAAAGAATTCGACTAGATGTTGACAAGAGCAGATCTAGCTATAAACTTTGTGTTTTAAGCGAAGAGCATGGAGCGTGATAAATAACAAATATTGGTTTAAATAAGAATTAAATTCGATATTAAATTTGGAATGATTAATTTGCATCAATTATTTATTTATAACTGACCGAGAATAAATTGGTTAATATTTGAATTTAAATTGAAATTCGAATTGAGAAATACAAACGAATTATGTTGGATGTTCGTATGCAGTTTGAAACTATAAATGATAAATGTTATGGACGTTAAACGAATTCGGAATTTATTTATAAAAATATATCGGAATTTACTTGGATATGTGTGTATTTGTGTGCATGAATTTCACGTTTCAAATTTGGGGTCAGACAGAGCTATTGGTGGACAAAACTGAATAAAATATATGAACCGATAAATTTAAATTAACGTTGTGTACAGGCAGAGTTGGGTTAAGACCAGAATAACTTTGTTGGATTTAGTACGCAATAACGAAGAAGTCCATATAATTTCTATCGCATTTAGATGTTGTGTTAGCGATACAAATTTAGTACACGCAGTGGTAATTCGCGGTACAGTAAATATTTAATTAATCTCTAATATAACCTACACCAGTTGAAAACCCGCCGACCTAACTTCTGATATACGCCGCTACGCTATTACATTGATGGACGTTGTTCTTATCTTTGCATTCTTCTTCTATAAAGATATTGTCCACCATTCACTTCCTTCAGCAATAAATTGTTTCAACCTTTTCCAATTTTTAATGGCTGATAAAATCACATGCCTTTGTTTATTTTCTTCCCCCCGAATAAAATCAATTCTTGCCTCAAATATTGATGATGGCCGAATCCCTTAAATCAATCCTTTTTCCCAATTGTTCAGCAAGAAAACGGAGCCCTCTTGACAACTTTTGCCTAAATCGCATGTCCCCTCCACCGTTCACCACCGTCCTCCACCAGTGGCCACCGTTCCAAAATCAGTCTCCTCAAATCAAAACCACGGCTTGGTCTTCTCCTTCAAAACCACATTGTTCCTACAGCGTGCGCAACGCAAGACCCGAATCCTCCAAGCTGCTGCCTTTCCTTCAATTGAAGCCACCACATCAGCGTCGCCGGTAAAACCCTCGCATTGAAGCCAAGCTTCAGTGCCACCCATCGCTTCTGTTCTAAGGTGAGAATCTCACTCACGATTAATCTTAGTTTCAAGTGAGTTAATTTCAACATAAGCTAGGATATATAAAAGTTGATTTTGGGTTGGATTCGTTGTTTTCTGTGATTGTTGCCAACTTCACGGCTCATAGTAATTCATCTGCTGTCTATCCACTTGTTATGTTGCTTTGAGTGTTGGTGATAAACTCGAATTATTGTTAATACTTGGTCTTTGCTGTAATCTAGTCACCAAAATCTAGATCTGAAACTCATGGGTATATATATGTATGTATATAACGGATGCTTGCATTTGAATGATTCAGATAAACTAAATTTATTCCTATTGTCATGAATTACTTATTAAAACAGATTAATTCCCTTGTTCCCTGTACCTCATCCAGTATAGTTTAAACATAATGACAAAGTAATGGTGATCTTAGCGTAAGCATAATTACAGTTGTACTGCCAGATTTTGTAGATTATGAGCCATGTGAAAAATCGAATTATGCTTGCTGGAATTGGATGATTGTGAAACCGTTACAAAATGTTTAACTGTCTTCATTTCAAGAGTTTAGATTTATATAACTGTACTTTTTGATAACAGTAAGGTTTATCATTGAACCGGAAATCCATCTTCGAAAAAAGAAGAAGAGTATTTGTTTGCTTAAACAAAAATGCTTTACGGAGACCATGCAAAGGATAGACAACCTGAAACTAAGAAGGCATAAACTAAAATGATATGTGGATGTTTATTGATTCATGAAAACAACTTCAAATAAAGTTTGGGCTATATTGTACACTTACACTTATCATGTTGCATTTTTGTCTCGAGAGGATCAAACACCTGTTTTCCCATTCATGTTGAACTGTCATGCCATCTTGGTTTCATTGCAACCATTTTCGACTTAGGGATATTCATATATTCACATATATAAATTTTTATAACTTATAATGATGAACTTTGCATTTTACGCTTAGCTGCCAAAGACTCCAATACCTTAACCAGATTAATATCGATATTGCCGACAACTAGTTTATATATGTGATTATTGATGACTTTCCATGGCTCTTGTCCTATGGTGACTTGTGCATCATAGGTATTTGTGTATCTTACTACTGGATCACCTACAACTTGAAATGAGATATTCTATGGTTTTTCGAAAAAAAATAACAGGAAAACATAAGTTCAAATGTGTCTAAGTTTTTAATTAGAATATAGATATTTTGTAAATATTTGCAATATTAACCTGAGTACTAGTTTATGTAAATTTTGCCAACTATTATTTTAGTGTTATTGAAAAGCTGGCTTGGTTTTTATTTTTATTTTTATTTTTTTCTTTGCTGAAGGAACATATTAGTATAAAATTCCATGTTCTCAGGTTTTGTTTTGATATATACATAGTATTTACCGGATGACTTACTATGTTCCATTATTTGTTAAAACAGTGATTAGTACATGTGAGACAGTATGCAAGTTGAATTAATATACCATAGTTTTGGAACTTATACTGAGCTTATACTTGGAAATTGACCTATATATATATGCATACTTTCATAGGTTCTATGTGTATATTTCCATATACATGTGATGCTAAAATCTAAACTGAAAATGGACTGCTTGCACTTCCAAACTTAATACCCAACAGATTTGGTTGAGATTCCAAGTTTTACATTGTTATTTTGATTTGTAAAATTTGGTATGACCCATACATTCTTAAATGAAAATATATAACAATTTTTGGGAACCCATAGACTTGTTTGCGTATTTGAAGTTATATTTGCCTGAAAGCATGCACATGCTTTTATTTCAAATAGCCAGTATGTGTCCCTTTCCTCACTACATGTTTTATTAGTCACATTTTGGGCCTAAACCAAACTGCATATATGTTGGAAGCTCCTGGTGTTGATTTACCCTTGCACATACATCCCTACTGTCCTTTTGGCATGAGCCATCTTCAATATGCAAGTTATCATTTGTGTGGTATATATATATATATATATATATATATATGGCTGATGTGTGTCATTGGAAAAATATCAATTTAATTGAAAAAATATGGACTGTCTTGGCGAATGAATGCATTTGCCTGCATATTCAATTACTTGCATGCCTTAAAAATTTGTAGGCTTGCGTCTTATGTAAAATAGTGAGGCCTTGAACTTTCACTCTACCTTGTACGAAATGGGACTTATGATGACACATAGTTGTAAAACTATAGGTGCACATTTCAGTACACGTGTTGCCTCGACTATATAACTTAGTAGTCATAATCATAGGCGTTCCATGTTGCAATTATGCAGCTATGTCCGAAGTTAACTTGGTTCATGGTTATTCGTTTTGAATGCAAGAAATCTGTTTGTTGGCTGCCTCTAAAGGCACTGTTTAGTTGCTATTTTGTTGTCCTGTTGACTGTTAGCCACGCAACACTTGTGAACTTCAGGCACCTATTATTTGTGGTTGCGGGATGCTGGGGCACTGCACACGTGTACCTATACACGTGTGTACGTGCAGGCTTCTACGACCGTATGTCCCTAAATGAACCGATAAGCATAGATAATACATTTGATGTTGAGATTAAATATTATATTCGGTTTTTATTGAAGTTGATTTACTTGAACTATGATTAATCCTGACTCGGGTGTTATATGTTTTTGCATGTAACGCTCGGGTCAGACTCGAGCATTACAGATTTAAAGATTTCAGCTTAGGATTCGAAGATTGGCGAAGCTGGGGATTTCATAGAAGGCGCACTCTGAAGTTTTAAATAGTAATATTTTATTGTATTCAAATTGTGTTTTAAATACCACTGTATAATATTGTATCAAATTTTTTGATTAATATATAAAAGATAATTTTGCTATTCAATACTATGTTGTTTATTTATTATGTGTTTTCCTGTGTTGATTCCGTTTTTTTAACTCTGTAAGCTAAATAACGATTCGTCGGTTTGAAAGTTTTAAGTTGGTTTAATCACCGATTTGAAGCGATCAAAAAGGCGGGACATTACACTTACGCCATCGATCATGCAAGAGATTAAATTCCCGCATCATGATACAAAACAAGTCATAATTTCTCATTTATAGAACGATGTGCTAAATTGGTCACACGTCTACATGGGCAGTTCGAACTTCCCAAACACAAAACCCGAAATTAAGAAAAAGAGATCTACTGCAAAACCTCCAAAACCAGTCAAACAAAAGACTATTCAAATCCGCGTAAGACACAGATTCCTCTAATATCTCATCAAGATTCTCCTCATAAAAATCGTCCAAAGATAGCTTAATCTTAATCTCCCAAACGACGATCGCCTTTGAAAGAACCTATTCTAACAAGGCATAACAAAGACGGATGCAACACAAACAACTAATCATATTCTAAGATCTCGAAGCAATGGATCAGTGCAAGTCCACCTGCCTCGACAAATTTTCTGAGCCCTAAAGCGGTGACACCTTTTTTGCTCATCCCAACCCAACCAAATGATCTCTCCCTAAGAATGAGACTTAAATGGTATGAGTAAGATCGGATAGCGCAATCAGGTTTTATGGACTAAGAAATGGTCAAAGAGTAGAAACTAGATCTTGGAGTATTAGTAAGGCAAGATCTAATGCGCAAACTTGCGCGGAAAAAGAGAAGATGAGGCGGCAACAAAGAAAGAGGAGAAGGATAAGAATATGGTTCAGCTAGATGTGGAAGGAAGGACGAAAGAAGAAGTTAAGGGGGTAATTTGGATGCAACTTTTATGGTTGAGTCCTAGGTCCAAGTTGTACCAGAACTTGTCGACTAATTGACCGTCCTAGTATAACACTAAACAATCAACTACCAAATGGGCTTTGGGCAGAGGTTGAACCTTGACCTTATTAGGTCGAATTAAAATAATAATCGTCCCGCGTTATCTTTCAAGATTCGACGCGATCCAAAAAATAATTATCCTCATCATCGCAGTGATTAAAGACCGTAGTAAATCTCTGAACCAACTCCAAGGATTTATATTCTCAACAACGATGTTGCGACTATATAACGAACGAACTTAAAACAGGAAATCAGTTGGAAATCCGAAATAAAATTAAAATGGGGTTTCCGCATAACTAGCTGACATAAAACTAAACGATTCAAAATCAAATACCCCAAAAATATGGATGAAGGATTTTTTTTTCTTATCCCTTTCGAAGAAAGATTTAAAACTTATCCAAAAATGGAATTTATTATAAACTAACGCTTTCGTATTTTTAAATCCAATTTATTATTACTATATTCCAGTTCATTTTACAAACTGAAAAACCTTTTCGTGTTCAAAGATGTTGGGGCTTTAAAATATTAAAGAATAATTGTGATAGATCCAACAAATTATCTAATATATATAGGGAGAGGGATACTAAAAACTACAAGGAATGAATATTTATTATTCTTAAATTTAGTGGCATATTCCTTATCATTTTTAATTCTTTTCTTCCTACCAATCAGATTTCATTTATTAGAATTACACAATTGCCCTAATAAATTTTGAACCACGAATAAATTAAAATTTAAAAACCATATATTTACAAAACTGGGCCTTTATAAAACCACTTTCCGAAACCGTATTTTATAACTTTCAAGGCTCATTCTTATTTTCTCCAAATAGTTTTAAAAATAAAATTTCGCCTAATATAAGGCCAAGAACTCAGTTGAATGTTATAGTAAAGGTATATATGGAAATCCAACGAAGTAACAAATGGATATACCTCGTAATTATATTTTCGAAATAGATACGACATACTAACATGAATTTTTCCCATTTTGGATCGAGAAATGGTCTTAACAGGAACTACTAACGAAACCAAACACCATAAATCGTGACTATCTCGGTTGTAGCTAGATTTTCATCCAGTCTCCAAACTCGAATAAAAAAATCCACGATATGCTGTCCTCATGCTCTTTACGACAAGATCGCCAACGTACTGTAGGGTAAGAAAGAATTGGCTAGAAACCCGAACTCAACATAATTCAACTCTTAGTTGCTTAAAGCCCATTTCATATAGTTAGGCCCATAACTAATTCATCGTTGAAATAAATTAAAGTCGAGTAAGAAAGACGAAGAAAAACAGAAAAGATAATCGAATTACGTTATCTCACGAGTCCTAATTTAACTAATTCCTCTGATCATTTAACCTAAGCTCTGATAACAAATGTAACACCCCACACTTTTTTGCCCCCAAATTTCGACAAAAATCAAAACTCAAACACATCCAAGGATGGAGCGTGTACTGACATAAATAAGCATGAGCATAACTAGAGTACGATAAAACAACTCACAGTGGAAACAAAATAGGATAAACTAGTATTAACTAAGTAACTACCTTTTTCAAAGTAAGTCACTTTGCCAATATCGAGCATGAGAGAGAACGTGAACCAAAAACCAAACTTAAACACCTATGAGATCCCGACCTTCTCTAGAAAACCTGAGTGGTTGTAATGAGGAGGGGGTTAAAACAACAAGAGTAACGACCCAAGTTTCGAACACCTCGGACGTTGTATCATTACATAAGAATAAAAGATAGATAGAAGATAAAACTACAGAAAACATCAGAATCTCATAGCGGAACTTGATCATAACATAATAACCCAAAATGTTACATATCATAAGTCAAGTACATTAGAGTACTTTATACATACAGATACATTTCATCACAAATTTCATACTTAACATTTGTGATATTATTTTGCAGATAATTATACATAACATCATGGATGAAACAACTTGCAGATAATTATACATAGATAAGCCAACATTCAGATCCTTCCCATCCAACTACTCGAAAAGTAAGTCAAGACCTGGATCACTTGTCTGTTCATAACAAGTGTTATGAATACCCAAGAGTTTAAGGAAAACACAGAAAAATAAACTCTGGGTCACTCAGGGACTGGTGTGAGTAAACGATTTTAAAACAAGATAAGAAATAAAATCATACTCATAAGACCACGCCGTAAATACGGAACGGGTTTCTACCTTATGAGAATCAAAACAGTTTGTATATTTTAAACAGATACTATGATACTGTCTAGGGTTTTCACAATAATTTAGAATCTAGTAGAAATGCTTTCATCTCACATTCTACTATTATAGTATACAAACAAAACCGTTTAACGCTTATGGTAAATGGATTTCCAACTATGACAAGGTATGGAACCACCTTCCGATAGTGTAACTCTAGAGAGGAATACACTGGGTTCAACAAGAACTTCTTGTAATCCGGCCACACATGACTGACCACTCATTTCTCTTGAGTGTATCAAATGAATATCACCAATGGTTGTGTATGGCAACCATTTCCCGAATGGGACAACATTGATAGAATAAGAACAAAAGGAATATCTCTAGATAGGTGATAATACACCCTAATGGGAGCTAACCACATAGCCATGCTGCCTGCCCGATTTTTGTCATTTCCTGGTTGTGAAGCTTGAAGCTAAACTTGCCTTGACACATGCTTTTTATTTGCTTTGAACGTCACATCGTCAAATCCATTGGAAATCACTAATTGATTTTCATAAAAAATACTCTAGTTGTCAGGCTAAAGAAGTTTCCCTTCTGTGCCAGCAACTGGTACATTTGAAGAAAACAACGTACGTGATCCCTTTGGAAATACTCTGTCAGATACTTGTCCATACAAGTTGTCCTGGGACTGGACAAACTGAAGGTACTATTCTGCAAAAAAATAGCCCTTGCATATCTCTGTCTTTAATTATCTTCAAAAATCTTTGACACGCGACGTATAAAGCAGATCGAAGTGGAATATAAATTTCGGACTCTTCGAAACGATTTACGTAATGTCTTTTTATCAGTTGATATTTAAGAACTGCGTTCAATATTCACTTGATCTTAACATTTGCTTAAAGAAATAATTATCAGCTTACAATGAATTTTATTAAGTATAATTCACTTTATATATCCTTTATCGATGAGCTTCAGCCAAACAGAACAGTATATGTTTGCTTTGTTTAAATCGGGACATTTTGACTGTCTTTTATAAATGAACAACTAAAGTGTGTGCGTCGCACACAGTTTTTCACTTCGTTTGTCATCTTTGTTCATATGACAATTTAATGCTTCCGTTATCTTTGGAAATAATTTTCTTATTTCTAATTATCCATAAATAAAATAAATTTATAATTTATTTTAATTATTTCTTTACATCTCTATTTTTAAAACTTGACGAACTTCTACAGTCGAGTTTCTGCACTTCGCTACTCTGCTATTTTCTTCTTTCCACTTGTCTACGATATTTGTAAATAAAACTTCTTTTTTTTTATTTAATTATTTTACTTCTTTATTTTTCTTTACTTTTAATTTAAAACTTAGTTCAAAAATCTCTTTTGTTAATGTTTTTACCAAAGTACCAGTACCCATTTTCAAAACAGTGTGGTGCACATGGGAAAACAGCTCCAGCACTCAGTTTTCGGTCAACCACCAAAGTATTAGGTGGTACTACTGGTTTGCCAAACTACCACTTCCAGAAACACAGTGTCTGCTTGCGAGATCACTCCAGCCATCGTGTACTCAGCCTTGCCCGATCATTTGCACTCAGCAAAGTGCCAAGCTCCCAGGCCTCGTGTGCTACTCCTCTTATCACCACGTTTCTTCAATCCGTTCACTTGCCAATCTCAGACCTTGCCAAAGTACAGACCCTCTCATCCACCGTGTGCCAACCCCCTGATCACCCCAAGATTACGTGCCGTTGATTTGCCAAATCATTCCCATGCGTTGCCAAGGCCGATCACCTGCTGTGTTCCCATCTATACCACTCGATCCAAGGAAAACCGCTCCAGCTTCCACCTCTGACCAACGGAACCCACCATACTCCGGCTACCCCCTGGCGACGACCTACGTCAGGTTTCCCCTCTGGTGCGCAAGCCCCCACGACCACCAAGGCGGCGCTGTTCGACGGTGAACTCGAGCAACCAAAAACCATATGATTGATTCAAACTACATTTTTACATGTTAGAAAAATTCTTTGATATTTTTCCTAGCTTCTAGAGATCATCATGCCCCTTCACCCCCAATCCCATCATCTACCGTCGTATGGATCATCAGTAATGGCCATGATTGCCATTTTCGACTAAACTCCCCTTTCTCTTGATTCCCTTCACTAAAAATTGTGGTGTTTGATTTAAAAATCATGGTTCCTTATTTCGATCATGTTTATATCCCTAAGATTCGAAACTACGTTGGTCGAGAAATCAAGTTTAAATTCTTCTTACAGTATATATATATATGTATTACAGTGTATATAACAGTATATATATTCTAACTTGTTTTATGTTGCGTATTTACTTAGCTGAATCATTAGCATGAAGTAATCATGTCTCATCTTTACATTAGCATCACAACTATGAAGAAGGCATCAAACAGATCAGTGTGTCCACACAGTTTTTAACAGGGGGTAACTAAATTGTTTGTTCAACAATAAAGGTTTTGCTACATAAATTCAAATGTCAGTTAGAACTAAATATACCTTTCTATGAATTCATTAGCAAAGCAACATACAGCAACCCAGAATGTTTAACAGTGTATTCACAATTTAAGGTTGCATTTAACAAGAATGTCCAAGGTGTTTTTGATCATGCAAAATATATTCAGTAATAAGGTTCAATTAATACAAACATATATAACCACTTATCAACTTGCATGATTTTATAAAAAAATAAGATAGTGATGGTTTACTCACTTGTTTCTTTTGCTGTGTACTAAAGATTCTAGTTTTCCCTCTTGATGTTTAGCTCGAAATAGGTGTGTCAAAAGTAATGAAACATAAAGCCTATTTATAGATATGAAAACAATATGAAACAAATATTGCTTTCATTTCTCATATGAGAAAAGTCTTCCTTTCTAATCAATGCGCAAGAGTGTACAGGCTTACACACAAAGAATGTTTCTCTTATTCATTTTAGTTGATGTTTTGTTTTGTTTTGTTTTGAATTTCCTGCGCCAGAAATGGTGGATGTCCTTGTATCCACTACTGTGTTTTCAAGTATGACAAAACCTTTAATTGCTCCTGTACTTTTAGCATAACAATTTACTATAAAATCCCACTTCATACGTGTAGATGAACCAACATGAAGCTTCCCTCTTTATGATCAATTGGCAGCAAACTTTACACATAATTAAATGTTTTAAATTAAATTCTTAAGTCTAATTTTAAGTACATTATTCATTAAATGCTGTTGCGCCCTGGTCTTTTGAATGATGGCAATTCTACATTAAAAACACTTAAGTGTTTTTCCCTAATCACTTGTCAAAATGCTCTTGTCCTTCTGCACTTCTTACATGAAATGATTTAGCTAAATACATTCCTAAATGCACTTGTTTTCAGCTGAACTGTTGTCTTGTTCTTGCGCAAGACTTGGCTGAATTTAAGCCTTACAAAGTTAAATGATTAACTCATGTTTTTGTTAGATAAATCAAGATGCATATGTGTGCAAATATTATCCCTTAATTCAATTGTTTTTGCTGTTTTAGTCTTGCGCAAAGCATACTTGAGTTCAGGTTTGAAAAGGTTAAGTACACTTAGAATTTAGCTAATCTAGGGTAGGTGTAAATACATAATGAAATTATTAATGTACTAAGTCAATTTGTTCTTTAAACAAATTGGATTTAACTTAGTTTTTGATGCATTTTTCTTGTGCAAAAAATCTTGCTTATGTTCATGCTTTCACATGGATAATATACTAAGGTTTTACTAATCAATGCAAGTGCATATGTATGATGGATTTATCTCCTTCCTAGATTAATTTTTCTTTAAACAAATTTAATTTTACTTAATGTTTTAGCTACGCTTTTGCTACAGTGTTTAGCTATACTCTTTGATTCATGTTGCATGTAATAAAGAAAAACTTTACTCACCTTTTCTTACTTATATAAATGAAATATCTATCATTAATTAGTTTAGTAATTAATACATCATTCATTTATAGATTTTATATATTTTAGTTTTCGTTCAAAACCCCAGGTCATTACAATCTACCCTCCTTATAAAAATTTCGTCCTCGAAATTTGAGATTAATGCATAGATTCAAGTTATAATTTATATACAAAAATAATCAACACACATTGGTAATTTTACCACAGTTATCCCATAACTAGAAATATCTGTTACTACGGTTGGAAAACATTTCCATTACTGCATTACTATTCCTCAACATTTATCAGTTCCTGACCGTACATCGATAAGCAAATAACCCTCTAAGTATCAACCCCGAAGACTGAAATCAACATCAGATAAATACTTAGAAAATCATTCAACTAAACCAATCTTCGGTTAGGTTCCAATTTCTTACCCCCAAATCTTAGATCTTCATCAACTCCAAAATATCCTTGATTTCATATGGAAAAATTTCCAAGCCTTATATACTTCCTTATTTTGAATCAACCCATTCAAATATATTTATCTGCTCTGAATTCTCTTTTTAAACTCGAATCCATATTCAACTCATTAGGTTAATACACTTAACCACGTTAGGTTCCATTAACTAATTAATTAGTTATCTCCATTTCGAAATCACTAATCTGATTTTATTCCAAAAATCATCTTGTTTAGTTTCCATGAGTTCATATCTGGTTAAGTTTGACTTAATTTAGTGGAAACATCAAATTTTAATTCAATTTATAATCCTCACTTCATTTATCATATTAAAAAGAATAAGGTACCTTCCATCACTTCTTCCATTTTCACATCCTCAGTGGTTGATGGCTTATCCATTAAAGCAAAGACCCTTGGTTGTGTTCCTTTCTTCATAAGCGGGCAATCCTTAATCAAATGTCCGGGCTGATGACACTTATAGCATAAATACTGTTGGACAAAATTGTTACTCGATCCCTGTGGTTGCTGTTGAGGTTGCTCCGGCTTCTTAATTTCTGAATTCTTACAGAACCTAGCGATGTGTCCTTTCTCTTTACAGTTGTGGCACATCAAATTCTTGTAAAGATCCTCGGACTTCTGCTCTCCCTCTTTTCCATTTTCCTTGTTTTTCCCATTCGGATTTAATTTCCTTTTATTGGGATTTCCTCCATTGTTTTCTCCAGTCTTCTCCTTTCCCACTGGTTTCTTTGCATCTAGTGCTTCATATCGAATTGCCATGTCAACTAAGTCAACGAATGGACTCTTCAGATGCCCAATCATCTTTTCTTGCAAATTATCCTTCAAACCTGCTATGAACATCTCGTTTTTCTTAAGCAAGGTATTAATCAGTTCTGGCCCGAAACAGGATAGTGCATTAAACTTATTCTCGTATTCTGCTATCGACATGTTTCCTTGCTTAAGATCTTTGAAATCCCGGTACATTCTCGTTTTGCCTGCTGCGGGAAGAAACTGTGCTTCGAACTCCTCTTTGAATTTTCCCAAGTAAAGTCGTCTTCCGAAACGTTCGTAGTATGTGCGTCCCACCAGATTGCAGCAGCTCCCTGAAGTTTCCATGAAGCCAAAAGACGTTTATTCTCATCATTCAAATTCAGTCCTTTGAAAATCCTCTCACATGATCTCAACCATGCTTGAACTTCAATGAACGATTCGATTCCTTTGAAAACCTTTCCCCTAGAGTATTACACTCCTTACAGATAGTTGCAAAATTTTCCCTTGGTTGAATTGGGATAACTTCTTCCACAGTTTCTACTTGATTCTGAGTAGTGTTACAACCATTGGTAGTGGTGGTTCCACTAGCTCAACCTCTTTATCCACGGGTATTCATACTTAATCACCATTATTTATCAGGTCGATAATCAAAACTTGATTGGATGTTAAAATACTTAATCATATAACTTAAGTCAATCCCTCCTAAGTATGTATCTATATTATATATAATAATATCTAATTTCAAATACGCACTCTCAATACTCACCCAAAGCCTAGGGTATTTAGTACCCTAAGCTCCGATACCAACTGTAACGACCTAACTTTCGAAGACCTCGGAAGTTGTATCACTATATAAGAATAAAAATAGATAGAAGATAAAACTACAGAAAACATCAGTATCCCACAGCGGAACTTGATCATAACATAACAACCCAAAATATTACATATCATAAGTCAAGTACATTCGAGTACTTCATACATACAGATACATTTCATCACAAATTTCATACTTAACATTTGTGATATTAACTTGCAGATAATTATAAATAACATTATGGATGAAACAACTTGCAGATAATTATACATAGATAAGCCAACATTCAGATCCTTCCCATCCAGCTACTCCAAAAGTAAGTCAAGACCTGGATCACTTGTCTATTCATAACAAGTGTTATGAATACCCAGGAGTTTAAGGAAAACACATAAAAATAAACTCTGGGTCAGTCGGGACTGGTGTGAGTAAACGAATTTAAAACAAGATAAAAATAAAATCATACTCATAAGACCACGCCGTAAATACGGAACGGGTTTTTAACTTATGAGAATCAAAACAGTTTGTATATTTTAAACAGATATTATGATAATGTCTAGGGTTTTCACAATAATTTAGAGTCTAGTAGAAATGCTTTCATCTCACATTCAACTTATATAGTATACAAATAAAACCGTTTAACGCTTATGGTAAATGGATTTCCAACTATGACAAGGTATGGAACCACCTTCCGATAGTGTACCTCTAGAGAGGAATACACTGGGTTCAACAAGAACTTCTTGTAACCCGGCCACACATGACCGACCACTCATTTCTCTTGAGTGTATCGAATGAATATCACCAATGGTTGTGTATGGCAACCATTTCCCGAATGGGACAACATTGATAGAATAAGAACAAAAGGAATATCTCTAGATAGGTGATAATACACCCTAATGGGAGCTAACCACATAGCCATGCTGCCTGCCCGATTTTTGTCATTTCCTGGTTGTGAAGCTTGAATTTAAACTTGCCTTGACACACGCTTTTTAATTGCTTTGAACGTCACATTGTCAAATCCATTGCAAATCACTAATTGATTTGCACAAAAATACTCTAGTTGTCAGGCTAAAGATGTTTCCCTTCTGTGCCAGTAACTAGTACGTTTGAAGAAAACAACGTACATGATCCCTTTGGAAATACTCTGTCAAACACTCGTCCATACAAGTTGTCCTGGGACTGGACAAACCGAAGGTACTATTCTGCAAAACAAAATAGCCCTTGCATATCTCCGTCTTAAATTATCTTCAAAAATCTTTGACACGCGACGTATAAATCAGATCGAAGTGGAATATAAATTCCGGACTCTTCGAAATGATTTACGTAATGTCTTTTTATCAGTTGATATTTAAGAACTGCGTTCAATATTCACTTGATCTTAACATTTGCTTAAAAAATAATTATCAGCTTACAATGAATTTTATTAAGTATAATTCACTTTATATATCCTTTATCGATGAGCTTCAGCCAAACAGAACAGTATATGTTTGCTTTGTTTAAATCGGAACATTTTGATTATCTTTTATAAATGAACAACTAAAGTGTGTGCGTCGCACACGGTTTTTCATTTCGTTTGTCATCTTTGTTCATATGACAATTTAATACTTTCGTTATCTTTGGAAATTATTTTCTTATTTCTAATTATCCATAAATAAATTAAATTTATAATTTATTTTAATTATTTCTTTACATCTCTATTTTTAAAACTTGTCGAACTTCTACAATCGAGTTTTTGCACTTCGCTACTCTGCTATTTTCTTCTTTCCACTTGTCTACAATATTTGTAAATAAAACTTCTCTGTTTTTATTTAATTATTTTACTTCTTTATTTTTCTTTACTTTTAATTTAAAACTTAGTTCAAAAATATCTTTTGTTAATGTTTTTACCAAAGTACCGGTACCCATTTTCCAAACAGTGTGGTGCACATAGGAAAACAGCTCCAACACTCGGTTTCCAGTCAACCACCAAAGTACCAGGTGGTACTACCAGTTTGCCAAACTACCACTTCCAGAAACACAGTGTTTTGCTTGCCAAATCACTCCAGCCATCGGGTACTCAGCCTTGCCCGATCATTTGCACTCAGCAAAGTGCCAAGCTCCCAGACCTCGTGTGCTACCCCTCTGATCACCACATTTCTTCAATTCGTTCACTTGCCAATCTCAGACCTTGCCAAAGTACAGACCCTCTCAGCCACCTTGAGCCAACCCTATGATCACCACAAGATTACGTGCTGTTAATTTGCCAAATCCTTCCCTTGCATTGCCAAGGCCGATCACCTGCTGTGTTCCCATCTATACCACTCGATCCAAGGAAAACCGATTCAGCTTCCACCTCTGACCCCCGGAACCCACTGTACTCCGGCTACCCCTTGGCGACGACCTACGTCAGGTTTCCCCCCTGGTGCGCAAGCCCCCACGGCCACCAAGGCGGCGCAGTTCGACGGTGAACTCGGGCAACCCAAAACCGAACCAAAAACCCTATGATTTATTCAAACTCCATTTTTACATGTTAGAAAAATTCTTTGATATTTTTCCTAGCTTCTAGATATCATCACGCCCCTTCACCCCCAATTCCATCATCTACCATCGTATGGATCATCAGTAATGGCCATGATTGACATTTTTGACTAAACTCCCCTTTCTCTTGATCCCCTTCACTAAAAATTGTGATGTTTGATTTAAAAATCATGGTTTCTAATTTCGATCATGTTTATATCCCTGAGATTCGAAACTACGTTGGTCGAGAAATCAAGTTTAAATTCTTCTTACAGTATATATATATATGTATTACAGTGTATATAACAGTATATATATTCTAACTTGTTTGATGTTGCGTATTTACTTAGCTGAATCATTAGCATGAAGTAATCATGTCTCATCTTTACATTAGCATCACAACTATGAAGAAGGCATCAAAAAGATCAGTGTATCCACACAGTTTTTAACACGGGGTAACTAAATTGTTTGTTCAACAATAAAGGTTTTTCTACATAAATTCAAATGTCACTTAGAACTAAATATACCTTTCTATGAATTCATTAGCAAAGCAACATACAGCAACCCAGAATGTTTAACAGTGTATTCACAATTTAAGGTTGCATTTAACAGGAATGCCTAAAGTGTTTTTGATCATGCAAAATATATTTAGTAATAAGGTTCAATCAATACAAACATATATAACCACTTATCAACTTGCATGATTATATAAAAAAAAGAAGATAGTGAGAGTTACTCACTTGTTTCTCTTGCTGTGTACTAAAGATTCTAGTTTTCCCTCTTGATGTTTAGCTCGAAATAGGTGTGTCAAAAGTAATGAAACATAAAGCCTATTTATAGATGTGAAAACAATATAAAACAAATATTGCTTTCATTTCTCATATGAGAAAAGTCTTCCTTTCTAATCAATGCGCAGGAGTGTACAGTCTTACACACAAAGAATGTTTCTCTTATTCATTTTAGTTGATGTTTAGTTCTGTTTTGAATTTCCTGCGCCAGAAATGGTGGATGTCCTTATATCCACTACCGTGTTTTCATGTATAACAAAACCTTTAATTGATCCTGTACTTTTAGCATAACAATTTACTATAAAATCCCACTTCATACGTGTAACACCCCGTATTTTCTATGAACGTATAAGTAACAAATCAGAGGATAATTAATTTTTATAATAAGAATAAAGGGAAACGGGTTGGGCCATTGCGTTCGTCTAGAAATTCTGCTTGGAAACGAGTCCGAGTTTGCAAGAATCGGAGTCCGTATGAGGGAGATATGACCCTCTGAAGTTTCAGGAATTTTCAGAATCGAAAACAGCTCGAAATTCGAATTCAAAATTCGAATTCAAACCCAGAAGCAGGCTGGGCGGGAAATTTCCCGCCCAGGACCCAGGTCGACTGGGGAGTCGACTGGGTAGTCGACCCCCCAGTACCCAGGTCGACTGGGGAGTCGACTGGGCAGTCGACCCCCCCCCCCCCCGACCAGGTCGACTGGGCAGTCGACCTGGGGGTCGACCTGGTCCCCGAACCTGGTTTTGGGCCTGGGTGCATCCTTATGTATCTGGTCTCGTTTTCTACCTAGATTCGTCCGCCTAACCCTATTTAAACAGCCCCAAACCTAGCCTTCTCTACACACAATTCTATTCCGCTTCTACTCTACCTCTGTTCTAAATAAAAATGGCGTCGCTACTCTGCTGGAATCAAAACTAGAAGCTAATCAACATCAACCTAAGCAACTCAATTCAAACTAGAGATTAAAGCTTCTGCAACGATTCTACAACAATTAAAGTTCTTTCTTTAATCCAACCAAGGCACGTACAGTTATTTTCCGATATAAACGTTAATTTTGATTGTGACATGAATTGTAAATCTGAATCTGAGGTTATATCTGTTCTGTTCTGATTAGATTTATCTTATTCTGTATCTCTTTCTTCTTTCTGTTCTATAGCCAGGCTACCACGAGCCTGAGCCAATCTCATAAGAGATTAACATACGCTAAAATGTTTGGGACAGTAAAATGAATGATGCATGAACTGGGCATGACCAATAGGTGACTGATTTGAGGAAAGAACATGGACTGTAGCTAGAACATAAATCTGAGATATATGACTGGACATGTTATATTTATAACATAAAGGGTATTGAACGTATGATTTGAGGACACGACATAAAAGGCATATAATTGGATATAAATATAGACTGTATTGAACATATGACTTGGGATAAAGAGAATATGGCTAGGTATAAAGATTTACATTAAAGTAGGATATCTATTAAATGTAAATAAACACATAGGTAAGGGATCTTTGGGATATATGACATGCATAGTAATCGATGGCTATATTTGGTATAATTTATATATGGATCTTCTGTACTATGCAAGTTTAGTAAAAATTGAAACATATGATATATGGTAAATTATGACCATAGTCTGAGGTATGTAAATTTAATGCAAACATGGGGTATATGATCATATTGTGAATCATGACTATTATTTATGCATGTGAACTTAGGCAAGATTTATAATTAGGCAAGATGGGTCAATGAAACCTTAAGGAATAATAAAATCTATTATATTTGCCTAATTTAGTTCTGCTATATTTGCCTAATCTGCTAGTCTGTTATGTTGCTTAATCTGCTAGTTCTGCTCTACTGCCTGGTCTGCTAGATATGTTCATCTGCCAAATCTGTCATCTGCTAAGTCTGCTGAAAACGCCAAATCTGTTATATGCTAAATCTGCTAAATTGCTTAATCTGTTAAATCCGTTAAGTCGCCTAATCTGCGAAATCTGTTATCTGCTATATCTGTCGAGTTGATATAATTAGTCTGTTATTGACATAATCTGAACTGGCTATAGTCATGAATAATTGGCATGTATATTAGGCGTGGTTATAAATGGTAAATCATTAATTAATTGGCCGCAAAGATAAACAGGGCTAACTCGAGGTTAGAATGAGTTGGCGGCGTAATTCTGCCCGGAACCGCCCGGCATATTCCAGTGGCCGCAAACAATAGATTCTAATGTGAGAAGTTAGTCATAACGTGCTTGAAACCCGAGGTTAGATTCAGTTTGCGGCAAAAACCTGCCCGGAACCAACCGGCCTAACCAGTAGCCGCAAACTGTCAGTCTAATGTGAGAGGTCTGGGCATTAATATTTAATTAATGAAAATCTAAGATAAATATGATGTCTAAAACGTGTTGGGTGGGTAAGGTTAAACCAATTGGACCAATGAATCTGATAAACCCGTTTCGTGAATCTGTAGGCCCAATACAAAGTTAGACAATCTGTAACCGGTTAATCTGTAACCAGTTAATCTGTAAGTCTGTTAATCCGTAACCAGTTAATCCGTAAGTCTGTTAATCCGTAACCAGTATATCTGTAAGTCTGTTAATCTGTAACAAGTTAATCTGTAAGTCTGTTAATCTGTAAATCTGTTAAATCCGTATATCTGATCCGTTAGTCTGAAAACTCATCTGATCTGTGAACTAGTTGATCTGAATTCTGTTTGTCTGAAACTTGTAAACAAGTTAATCTGAAATCTGTTAGTCTGGGGACACAAGGTTAGGAGGGGAATTACTTGTGTCATCTGTTGTTTGGGACCCATATTAGTCAGTAACCCTTTCTGGTATCAAAACTTTGACCCAACAGTAGGTAGGGTCCGGGCACGCTTACTGAACTAATTATAAGCGGTTCATTCTGATAATGGCGAGGGGTGTTGATGGTGCGTTCCAACCGGGTCATGTGCGTGCATGGATCCCGGTCTGCCTCTGAGGATATAAGACGCCGTGACATCTATAAATAGGTCTGTGCCAATTGGTTGTCACTTTAGGGAGTGATACACCCTACTGTGGGGCCGACACAGGGTATTTATGTATTAGGGAGCCGATCGCTTGGGGTAGGGTTTTAGGGTACACTTAGTTCTGTCTGTTTCTGTTTGTACCGTCTGTTTCTGTTGGGTGGTAACACCTGTCTGTTTCTGCGTGGTACCGTCTGTTCGGGAGGTAAAGGCCCAATTACTAGTGTACACCTAATTCTACATTCTGTTTTCGTAGGGATTAATCTGACTGTTTCTGTTCGGGTGGTAAAGGCCCATTATTAGCCTTCTGTTTCTGTGGAAATTATTTTGTTCCTGTTTCTTCTTCAGTTTAGACATTAGGGTGACACCTAATCCTGTTATACTAGTATTAGTGCAGAGAAGTAAGATATGAATAAGAAGCATGGCTTAGTCTACATCATTCTGTTTCTACTGTTTAACCTAAGTATATCTGCTGCTAATGTTACTGCCATCTCTTATCCAGTTTTGCTCTCATGTCATTATTATTATTATCTGTTCATATGCTGAAAGTCACTGGACTTGCCAGACTTTATGTCTGACCCTTGTTGTTTCGCCTCCTTTCTTCCGTTTCTCCCCCCAGGTTTTGTAGACGGGAATACTCTAGCTTGATCCAGATTTCTTAAGCTTGAAGTGCTTAAAGTATGGCTTGTCTTCTTCTGTGGGGATTATGATTTTAAACTATGCATTCTGAAGGCTTTTGTACAAGACTGATATTTTGTACTTGAATTCTGATATTGTGATTTGAAAGGATGTAACCAAGCCTATTTCGGTTTCTGTTGAAATAAAGTTATAAATTTTTCAAGTACTGTTTTATCTGTCTTGTAAGTTTCTGTTTAGTTTACTAAAATGCTCCACTAAAGTTAAGGCATTCCCTTTGTGAGTGACCTTAACGGAGGTGGGGTGTTACACTTGGTATCAAAGCTGAAGGTTACCAGATTGGGTAAAGTTTTTGAAAACTATTTTCAAAAAGGTTTTGAAAGGAAGTATTTTCAAAAATAAAGCTTATTTTGAAAAACATGATCCCCAAGAGCCATATATCTTTCCTTCAGTCCTTTTTGTATTGAATCTTTCCTTTTTCGTTTTAGCATGTCTGAAGCATCTGAGATACCAGAGGGTGTTCATGTACCCGGTTGGTTTCGTCAATATCTTGAGGCTAGGACCGCCGCCGCAGGTCCAACAAATGATCCCCCTCCTCCGCCCCCTCCTCGTGCAATTGCTTTCTCAAAGATCTGTAGAGATTTTAGGGCCATGGGTGGAAAGGATTTCAAAGGAACTGAATCATTCGTAGAGGCGAGGAACTGGCTCAAAGAAACTGAGGATCTATTCATTATCTTCGAGGTGGACGATAGGCAGAAGGTACAGTTGGCGGTATGGCTGCTCAAAGACGAAGCTTCCTATTGGTGGGAAGTCACTAACGCCAGAGGTCAGTTGAAACATGGATGGATTTCAGAACAAGGTTTGAGACAAAATTCCTCTCGCAAGCTGAACGAAGTCTACAATTGGAAAAGTTCTTATCTCTTAAGCAAGGAAGTATGACGGTCAAGGAATACGTCAACCAGTTCAACCAACTAGCTAGGTTCGGATTGGATTTAGTCAACACTCAGCATAAAAAGGCTCTCCGCTTTGTTAAAGGACTGAACGAGCCACTGCACAGCCTAGTCATGACCCATGGGAGCGACTTACGAGAAATTGGTGGACATGGCACTACTGCACGAGGAAGACAAGGGCCCGAAAGAGACAAAGAAGGAAGAACCACAGAATAAGAAAGCATGGCCCAAAAAGGAAACACAAAAGAAGGATGAGAAGTCTGAAGATAAGAAGGGGAAAAAGTGTTTTACTTGTGGAAGCTCGACTCATCTGAACAAGGATTGCAGAAAAAGGAAGGGCACTTGCTTCAACTGTGGTGAGATGGGACACTTCACTAGGGACTGCCCGAAGAAACGAGGGCAAGGGCAGAGGGCAGAACCTACTTCTGGAGGACAGGCGAATGCTCAAGGGACTGGTAGATAGGGTAGAAATAAGAAAATTTAAGTAGAAGGTTTAATTTTCTTATCTGATTATTGAGTTAAAACTCTTTCTGATTCTGGCATTTTGATTCTGTAATCGATACTCTGCACTTTAATACTAGTATTGTTTCTGATTCCGTTGTAGACTCAAACCCATAAGAGTTATGACTCATCTGTTTGTGATAGATTGGGGTTTGAGGGATATCTGTGTTAGGCGTCAAGTATGACGCATACATTCTGAGTTTTTGTGGGGTATGATTTTATCATGCTTAGCTTCCTAAGAATCATTAGGGAACCTGATCTGTACCAGTAGTCTGTAAATATACGAATACTTCTGATAAGATTTCCATTTTTGACATTGTCTAAAGAGGGTAATCCTCTGGGTGTCAATTTGATGTTGGTTTCGGTCTTCGGGGCCGATACTTAGGACCCATGTCTAATGGGAACCAAGTTTTTGTTTTACCTGTACTCGCTTCCATCATTCGACTGTATCCTATCGATCGAATCTTCGAACTTTAGGTAGAAACTATTGGGTGTACACATGTGTTTGAGACATGTTATGTTTGATGGTTGCAAGTGGATGCAAGTGGTTGCTAGTGGTTGCTCGCGGATGCATATACACACACTAGGCACTAGATCGGCTCGAAAACACTCTCATACTGCATATGGATGTGTGAGCATTTTCAATTTTTGTGGATGCAAAATGATTGACTCAGCACATGGATGTTGCATATGACTGAATGGTTGTGCACTCGTATAGAAATGATATGTATCAAATAGGAAAATTTGCATACATGTTGGACTCATGGCACTGGCATAATTCGCATTAAGGAGGTCAACTGAATCAGTGGATCGCCTGATCTTTGCATTAGATAAGGAACATATACACACACTTTTACATATGTTCATACAACATTAGAAGTTTCTAAGGACAATGGACGCCAGTGATTGATGATTGAGTAGATGGATGTTGGATGGTAGGACACATTCTTCTTAACTTGAAGATTTCAGGGACGAAATCCTTTAAGGAGGGGAGAATGTAACACCCCGTATTTTCTGTGAACGTATAAGTAAAAAATCAGAGGATAATTAATTTTTAAATTAAGAATAAAGGGAAACGGGTTGCGCCATTGCGTTCGTCTCGGAATTCTGCTTGGAAACGAGTCCGAGTTTGCAAGAATCGGAGTCCGTATGAGGGAGATATGACCCTCCGAAGTTTCAGGAATTTTCAGAATCGAAAACAACTCGAAATTCGAATTCAAACCCAGAAGCAGGCTGGGCGGGAAATTTCCAGCCCAGGACCCAGGTCGACTGGGGAGTCGACTGGGTAGTCGACCCCCCAGTACCCAGGTCGACTGGGGAGTCGACTGGGCAGTTGACCCCACCGACCAGGTCGACTGGGCAGTCGACCTGGTCCCCGAACCTGGTTTTGGGCCTGGGTGCATCCTTATGTATCTGGTCTCGTTTTCTGCCTAGATTCGTCCGCCTAACCCTATTTAAACAGCCCCAAACCTAGCCTTCTCTACACACAATTCTATTTTGCTTCTACTCTACCTCTGTTCTAAATAAAAATGGCGTCGCTACTCTGCTGGAATCAAAACTAGAAGCTAATCAACATCAACCTAAGCAACTCAATTCAAACTAGAGATTAAAGCTTCTGCAACGATTCTACAACAATTAAAGTTCTTTCTTTAATCCAACCAAGGCAAGTACAGTTATTTTCCGATATAAACGTTAATTTTGATTGTGACATGAATTGTAAATCTGAATCTGAGGTTATATTTGTTCTGTTTTGATTAGATTTATCTTATTCTGTATCTCTTTCTTCTTTCTGTTCTATAACCAGGCTACCACGAGCCTGAGCCAATCTCATAAGAGATTAACATACGCTAAAATGTTTGGGACAGTAAAATGAATGATGCATGAACTGGGCATGACCAATAGGTGACTGATTTGAGGAAAGAACATGGACTGTAGCTAGAACATAAATCTGAGATATATGACTGGACATGTTATATTTATAACATAAAGGGTATTGAACGTATGATTTGAGGACACGACATAAAAGGCATATAATTGGATATAAATATAGACTGTATTGAACATATGACTTGGGATAAAGAGAATATGGCTAGGTATAAAGATTTACATTAAAGTAGGATATCTATTAAATGTAAATAAACACATAGGTAAGGGATCTTTGGGATATATGACATGCATAGTAATCGATGGCTATATTTGGTATAATTTATATATGGATCTTCTGTACTATGCAAGTTTAGTAAAAATTGAAACATATGATATATGGTAAATTATGACCATAATCTGAGGTATGTAAATTTAATGCAAACATGGGGTATATGATCATATTGTGAATCATGACTATTATTTATGCATGTGAACTTAGGCAAGATTTATAATTAGGCAAGATGGGTCAATGAAACCTTAAGGAATAATAAAATCTGTTATATTTGCCTAATTTAGTTCTGCTATATTTGCCTAATCTGCTAGTCTGTTATATTGCTTAATCTGCTAGTTTTGCTCTACTGCCTGATCTGCTAGATCTGTTCATCTGCCAAATCTATCATCTGCTAAGTTTGCTGAAAACGCCAAATCTGTTATATGCTAAATCTGCTAAATTGCTTAATATGTTAAATCCGTTAAGTCGCCTAATCTGCGAAATCTGTTATCTGCTATATCTGCCGAGTTGATATAATTAGCCTGTTATTGACTAATCTGAATTGGCTATAGTCATGAATAATTGGCATGTATATTAGGCGTGGGTATAAATGGTAAATCATTAATTAATTGGCCGCAAAGATAAACAGGGCTAACTCGAGGTTAGAATGAGTTTGCGGCGTAATTCTGCCCGGAACCGCCCGGCATATTCCAGTGGCCGCAAACAATAGGTTCTAATGTGAGAAGTTAGTCATAACGTGCTTGAAACCCGAGGTTAGACTCAGTTTGCGGCAGAAACCTGCCCGGAACCAACCGGCCTAACCAGTAGCCGCAAACTGTCAGTCTAATGTGAGAGGTCTGGGCATTAATATTTAATTAATGAAAATATGAGATAAATATGATGTCTAAAACGTGTTGGGTGGGTAAGGTTAAACCAATTGGACCAATGAATCTGATAAACCCGTTTCGTGAACCTATAGGCCCAATACAAAGTTAGACAATCTGTAACCGGTTAATCTGCAACCAGTTAATCTGTAAGTCTGTTAATCTGTAACCAGTTAATCCGTAAGTCTGTTAATCTGTAACCAGTAAATCTGTAAGTCTGCTAATCTGTAACCAGTTAACCTGTAAGTCTGTTAATCTGTAACCAGTTAATCTGTAAATCTGTTAAATCCGTATATCTGATCCGTTAGTCTGAAAACTCATCTGATCTGTGAACTAGTTGATCTGAATTCTGTATGTCTGAAACTTGTAAACAAGTTAATCTGAAATCTGTTAGTCTGGGGACACAAGGTTAGGAGGGGAATTACTTGTGTCATCTGTTGTTTGGGACCCATATTAGTCAGTAACCCTTTCTGGTATCAAAATTTTGACCCAACAGTAGGTAGGGTCCGGGCACGCTTACTGAACTAATTATAAGCGGTTCATTCTGATAATTGCAAGCGGTGTTGATGGTGCGTTCCAACATGGTCATGTGCGTGCATGGATCCCGGTCTGCCTCTGAGGATGTAAGACGCCGTGACATCTGTAAATAGGTCTGTGCCAATTGGTTGTCACTTTAGGGAGTGATACACCCTACTGTGGGGCCGACACAGGGTATTTATGTATTAGGGAGCCGATCGCTTGGGGTAGGGTTTTAGGGTACACTTAGTTCTGTCTGTTTCTGTTGGTACCGTCTGTTTCTGTTGGGTGGTAACACCTGTCTGTTTCTGCGTGGTACCGTCTGTTCGGGAGGTAAAGGCCCAATTACTAGTGTACACCTAATTCTACATTCTGTTTTCATAGGGATTAATCTGACTGTTTCTGTTCGGGTGGTAAAGGCCCATTATTAGCCTTCTGTTTCTGTGGAAATTATTTTGTTCCTGTTTCTGCTTCAGTTTAGACATTAGGGTGACACCTAATCCTGTTATACTAGTATTAGTGCAGAGAAGTAAGTTATGAATAAGAAGCATGGCTTAGTTACATCATTCTGTTTCTGCCGTTTAACCTAAGTATATCTGCTGCTCATGTTACTGCCATCTCTTATCCAGTTTTGCTCTCATGTCATTATTATTATTATCTGTTCATATGCTGAAAGTCACTGGACTTGCCAGACCTTATGTCTGACCCTTGTTGTTTCACCTCCTTTCTTCCGTTTCCCCCCAGGTTTTGTAGAAGGGAATACTCTAGCTTGATCCAGATTTCTTCAGCTTGAAGTGCTTAAAGTATGGCTTGTCTTCTTCTGTGGGGATTATGATTTTAAACTATGCATTCTGAAGGCTTTTGTACAAGACTGATATTTTGTACTTGAATTCTGATATTTTGATTTGAAAGGATGTAACCAAGCCTATTTCGGTTTCTGTTGAAATAAAGTTATAAATTTTTCAAGTACTGTTTTATCTGTCTTGTAAGTTTCTGTTCTGTTTACTAAAATGCTCTACCAAAGTTAAGGCATTCGCTTTGTGAGTGACCTTAACGGAGGTGGGGTGTTACAATACGTGTAGATGAACCAATAGGAAACTTCCCTCTTTATGATCAATTGGCAGCAAACTTTACACATAATTAAATGTTTTAAATTAAATTCTCAAGTCTAATTTTAAGTACGTTATTCATTAAATGCTGCTGCGCCCTGGTCTTTTGAATGATGGAAATTCTACTTTAAAAACACTTAAGTGTTTTTCCCTAATCACTTGTCAAAATGCTCTTGTCCTTCTGCACTTCTTACATGAAATGATTTAGCTAAATACATTCCTAAATGCACTTGTTTTCAGCTGAATTGTTGTCTTGTTCTTGCACAAGATTTGGCTGAGTTTAAGCCTTACAAAGTTAAATGATTAACTCATGTTTTTGCTAGAGAAATCAAGATGCATATGTGTGCAAATATTATCCCTTAATTCAATTGTTTTTGCTATTTTAGTCTTGTGCAAAGCATACTTGATTTCAGGATTGAAAAGGTTAAGTACACTTAGAATTTAGCTTATTTAGGGTAGGTGTAAATACATAATGAAATTATTAATTTACTAAGTCAATTTGTTCTTTAAACAAATTAGATTTAACTTAGTTTTTGATGCATTTTTCTTGTGCAAAAATCTTGCTTGTGTTCATGCTTTAACATGGATAACATATTAAGGTTTTACTAATCAATGCAAGTGCATATGTGTGATGGATTTATCTCATTCCTAGATCAATTTGTTCTTTAAACAAATTTAAGTTTACTTAATGTTTTAGCTACGCTTTTGCTACAGTGTTTAGCTATACTCTTTGATTCATGTTGCATGTAATAAAGAAAAACTTTACTCACCTTTTCTTGCTTATATAAATGAAATATCCATCATTAATTAGTTTAGTAATTAATACATCAATTCATTTATAGATTTTATATATTTTAGTTTTCGTTCAAAACCCTGGGTCATTACAACAAGATTCTGGTGAACAGGAAATGTACAACACAGATTATAATACACAAATGTATCCCTTTTGGTTCAACCTAAGACTTTGTAGATGTTTACACACGACTTTACTACTCTTCCAAAAGTAGTATTCCCCAAAGTATAATACCGAGATAGATCGTTTACGCACATATTGGTGAAGCCTTTATACCAGAACATGGTTGGTTATTTAATCGAGGTTAGACCCATAGTTACAGAGTTTATATATATGTATATATATATACTTTCATTCTTATCACTTATTATTCCTCGAAAACTAATTCGACGTTAACATAAACTAGAGGGCACTAGCTACGAGCCCTACAAGTTAAGGCTTCGATCACTCACTCATATAACCTTATCCTGTATAAGGTGGGAGATGGTATTTTATCGTTCGCTATACCATCTAGCTGACCTTATTAGATAACCCCCTTAGTCGCTTACTGCTTCCCGTAGGATAGGTAGTCATATCTGACGTTTTAGTTTCTAGGTTTAGGTAGGCCTACACACACCTGCCATTTAAGACCCCTAAATTGAAAGACCTATTCCTAGGTGGACTCTTCAACCCTAGCCGCTTAAGATCGAGGAAGTGAACTATACGCGAAGGTTATTAGGTTCGCACCCCGTCAGCCTTTAATACTTTACCCTATTGGGATAAGGTGGGATACGTTATTAAGTCATTCCCGTTTATCCTCTCTCCACGGAAATACTATATATACACGATTAATTATCATTACGGGTTCCTATGGTTAATAATGTTTCACATTACTAACCTACTAAGTCCAATTCAAACTTTTATTTCTAAGTTCTATACTAACTAATTATGAATAAAGAATTTTATCCTCTTTACCCTAGGATACTTATTTAAATATTTCCCTAATTGGACTTGGTATTTAAACGACAGTTCAATACCCATTAACCCCCGTTTTCTTATCCATAAGTTTATTTCCGTTTATGACCATATCGGTCATATTTTCGTAAGACAACCCTTAACTCTATATATCCTTATTTTATCAGCCCTGAAGTATCTATTTGATGTACCCTAACAGGCAATTACTATTCATTGTATTTATTTATTTTCTTGTTTATTTATTTGTTGACTTGTTATACATGCATATATATATATATATCCCTATGTGTGTATACCAGACCACTCACATTTAGTTGACTACTTGTGAATGCTGGATTTGCTGGTCGATTCCGGGATATTGTACATTAAGAATATTGCTATTGTATAAATTTATTCTATTAATTCTCGATTTGGGTAAAGAGTTACTGTAATACTGAAATGGTGAATATGACAATAAATATGCACATGTTCTTAAGAATGCTATTCAGTAATAAATTTGATATGTTGTAAAAGAGGATTACGGTGAATTATGGAAATAATGGTAGAAGAATTGATATGCCTAATTTTATATAGAAATTTACAGTAATTGAAAATGGTATATGAAAAACAGGAATTTAACATCTAACTCAAAAAATAAAAGAGGGAAATTAGTAGTAGACCGACTTAGTTGGATTTGGGAAAAAATGGATACATTTGCATAACAGAAAAATTACAGAGAACATAGTTGCAGGAAAAGAAAGGAAAAAAGGATTGGTGTGAAATAGGGATTCTTTTACCATATTGCACACTAATCAAATAAAATATGTATGTATGTCCACTTTGAGAATAAAAGAAACCGTTTGCAACTACGGATCTTAATTGACGTACATTATGAAAATAGATATTTACATCTTTCCTCTAACCAATCTAATGAGATGTGTGAAATATTTTCTTGAATAATAAGAATGTGAAAGACGGTAATTAAAGAAAGATTACAACAGTAAAAGTTGGTTAATATTAAGGAACCTTAAAATAATTGTGATGAACGGGGAATATAACATATTATAAGTAAGTATATGAATAAGAATGAAATATAATAGGTAGGCTTGTCTTAGAGAAGAGAGAAATTATAACATAGGTTATAATTTAGAGAAGATAAGTTATGAATAATTCTTATTTAAGAGAACTAAGTTAATAAGTAAGCAACAAAAAAAATTGTCATAACAGTATAAGACAAGGTTACGATTGAATAATAAAGAATAAAGTAGGCTTATTATTGTTGGACTTATAATTACAAGTATTTGTTTGCTCCAAATTTGGGATCAAACACCAAAGGTGTAAATACTACACTTTACCTATTCGGTAAGAATATGGAACCGCGAAATCGCTAAATAAACGCATAAAAGCAAGTAAGAACACAAAGAAATTTTTATAGTGGTTCGATTCTCTATGAATCTACATCCACTTTCAATCAAATCTCATTATAATATTCAAGCTTACAACATATGAATTTTTCCTCATTACAATCCTTTCTCTCTTTTCCCCCTCCTTATGATCTATTTTCTCTTGAATTTGGTGAGGAAAATGAAGAGATCTTTTAGCTTTGTGATGAATCTTCAACCACTTGTGTGCTTTGATCCTTTCTCATGATCTTCATAGATCTCATAGTGGATTAGCATTTGATTTGGGCTTTGGAGAGGATTAGAGAAGATATGAAATTGCTTCAGAGATTTATTATATAGCTTGAATGAGATTGAAGATGCTTAGATCCAATTGTAGAAAGCTCTCATGATCACTGACTTGGATTTGATCTTCATGAAGTTAGAAAAGTGTTGATGAATTCATAGAAGCCATTAAAGAAGTTTTCGTTGAGCTTTGAATTTGACGGAGTCTCCTCCTAAGAATGAATTTTCGGTCCCCCTTCAATGAAGAAGTGTGTGGGTATTTATAGATTATTTTAGCCTGGGTAGTAATTCTGTAATTATGCAGAAAAACACCATGACTCACTTCCGACATGACTCACCTCGACATGACTATTGCCTTAGGTCGGTTCCATTTCTCCTCATATAATCTGCGGCATGAATTCTGGACTGGTACAGTTCCTTATGCCATGAAACATCCTCACGCCTTACATGGCTTGCGCCTTAATATACAAGAGTCACGTAATACTTTAAACGCTACACAGGAGCCCAGCGACTTGTTTTGTATTTCTTGTTTTGCGGCATGGAAGCATTGCGTACGACACGGCCTTCCCTTATATTCGATGTAGCCCGACATGAATCGTTTACTTGAACGACTTGGTATGCTCAGTTCTTCCGACATGTATGGTCCACGACATGACTCATTCTGATGACCCGTTATGCTTTACAACGTTATCAAGCCAGAATTTGAATGCAAACAATATTGCATAAACAAAGTGCCAACCTTATGTTCCCTTTTTCAGTGGCATGGACCAGGTAACTTTAATATTCATGCACACTTAATTAATCAAAGCATGCCACGTGTCATCTCGGTCAGACTTTGTCTGGAAGCAAATAGTTTGTTTCACCTTACGTCATATGGGATGAATTTCATCAAGACCTGCTTACGAACACGACATGGGCTAAAGTAGCACAACGTCATGAATGGACATGCGGCATGAAAGTCACGACCCATCAGCTAAGCATACAAATGATCCATGGAAAATCACAAATCCGTGACTCGATGATGCCACGTGGCTTCCTTTCATACTGTCCATGTCCAACATTCTGACATATAAGATTTGTTCAATGACCGGATGTGTTGGACCCATATTATTGGATATGTACTGAACGACATGACTTATGCCGTTAACGCAGCATGGACGTAGCGACATAGTTACTCAAACGACATGTTGATGGATGAGTTATGTTATCGGATATCATGCTTTTGTGTCACGTGGACGACTTGAGTTACCTCACACGATGTAATTGCGATATGAATACAGAAGGTTGGCGACATGGTCATGAACGACATGAATGACGTTATGAGCACGACATGAATATAATGCGACTTATGACTTATGTCATGCCGACGACTTTCCTTCATGTTGTGCTGACGACTTAACTTGAGCACCTCCACTTGCTTGACACGGTTTTGGGTAGATAGTAATGACTTGAAGTTGACGACATGAAAGCTTGCGCCATGATTTAGGCTCATGTCGCATTAACGACTTGAATTCGTTTTGTGCCAACGACTTAAAATCATGTCGTATGGATGACTATGGAATCCACGTTGTAGAAATGACATGAGTCTGTTATGCCGTGTGCCATTGTCTGTGAATTCTTCTTAGTTCTGAACCGCGTTTTAAGAACGGGGTTAACAGTATTAATTCTAATACACATAATAAATAATAAGCGGAAGTCAGCTCCGGCGTCATAGGGCTGATTAAAGAAAGTAGCCACCTGATTGTGTGCTAATAAAACAAGTAACTTGAATAAAAGTAAATATACAGATAATCAAGTTAATCAACAAATGCAATGAGGTAAAGCAAGCACATAATTAGAGATTAGACGTAGGATCTAATGATGAGATGGCATGATGCGCTGGAGCCAGTCCATACGTATGGAGGTGAAGAACTCAACTTGGTAGATCATCGTAGTGTCTAGAGACACGAGAAGAGCTTGTCCAACTGATTATTATACGGGACTGGAAGGAGGCACGTGGCTTCTGCGGGATGTGATAGGGTACTCCGTGAGGGTCCTCTGTGGTAGGCTTCAGACTGTACCCATAGAGGCTTGGTCTGTGCGGTACCATTAGGTGAATATACCTTGACTGTAACTAGTGAATGGCAGTTAGAAGGCTGTGGCGGATGGCGTTGGGTGATTTAGCGATCTGCCTCGCCAGTGGGAGAAGTTTGTCAAGACCAAAGTAATGATAGTAATCGTCGGATACCTATCATTTACAGTCAATGGGATGTGGAAAGACTAGAGCTTAACCGAGAGGCCAATAATCTTTCACTATCAAGACATTGAATTAGGGACACGCCAATTGGATGCTCAGATTGGTTGTTTGGGGCATGCCACTTAGCTTTTGAAGAAGTCTTTCATTAGTTGAGGGAGGGGCCTAGGTGAGGCCATAGCCACCGTGAAAGGAAAGACCATATTTGAATATTTGTATTATAGGCCTAATGAAGCTGTCGTTTACAGATATTGAAAGCTCCCGACCGAGTTTTGTACATTGGTCCAACCCTATTACAAGACTCAGGTTATAGTAGGCAGCATGTTCATATGAAGGTCTAAGTACATGCACTTGGTTGCGTATTATAGACATTAGGGCATTACTCCGTGTTGATATGTGATTCGAATGAGGAGTTCGGATATGAGGATTCATATGCTTACGTGGCTTAGCGATGGTGGTTATATGTGATTACATGGCGCAACGATATAGATCTCATACACGGTTTGGAGTAGAATGGAGGTTTTGTGCGCTTCTGTGGTTTGACGGCAGAGACCGTACGAGGAGGGTACTATGGGGAGTACCTTGAGATGTTGGGCATAGCTACTTATATACTATATTAGGTTAATCTACTGGGGAGTAGATGGGTACGTCGTGGGTGCAGAGCCTTGAGTGCTATTAATTCAAATAACCTAATAATTAAGAAAACGTAACTGAACGGTATATGTAGGGTTATTTAAGAATGTATAATTTGTCCCCTTACCAGAACTTTGTGTTTTGACCCCCTCCTCATAACATACTCGCAGGTTAGATTTATGGAAGGGATTTGGTGGCCTTTCGGCACTTGTTAGATGGTGTTATTACTTCGGTAAGGCTATATTTTATTATTATATTTTTTCCATTCCACTGTGAGACCTTTTTTCAAGCTCAAACATATTTGTTGTCTCTGTCTTTTCTATAGGATACCAGACAAGCCAACTCGAGCTTCGATAGATGAGGATTTTTGAAAATATTTCAGCCTGTCGAAATTCAGGTTGTTACACTAGAGGTCAGCTAAGCCTAAAGACGGTACTGGGCAAACCAGGGTGTCTATCGAGCGTCTTTATCCTGATTTTCTAGCACCGCACAATGGGGGTGAGAACTTTTCTTTATCGTTTTATGCATATTGTATTTTGTTTATGTGTGTACACCTATGTGCATGTGCATGCTTTTGTGCTTAGGATTAGAAAGGTTGTACGGTCTTAACCCTAAGGAAATTGCAGGACCTTAAGTTTTGTAAGGGGGAGTCTGTAACATCTTGAGTTTTCAGTTAATTACCTACTATAATAAATAATCAATTAAAATATAATGTTTGGGTAATAATTACGTTGGATGTATCATTAATATGATTTCTTGGCTTAATTATTTGAGTTTATAGTTAATTGGTATTTTTTTAGTTTGATTGTGGAGTTTAATCACGTTTAAGTGATTAGATTTGAGGCTTGGGATAAATAAGTGAGAAACTATTGATAAATCGTGGAATGTTAATTTTGGGAGAAAAATTAAATAAACTAGTAATTATAAATATTAATAAATAGTTAAAAATGTGGCAATATAGCAACAAAAGTTTAAAATATTTTCTTATGAGTAATGAATATTGTTAAACTCATAAGGAATATAATTTTGTGTTTTTAATGCGATTTTGAGGTTAAAAGCATAAATATTGGGTTCTTGGGTTAATATCGTAAATTCCGTCAAAATTAAAAAATAGTGAATATAAAAAAAAAATGTAAAACTAGTTGTAACACCCCGTATTTTCTGTGAACATAAAGTAACAAAACAAAGTATAATAATTTTTACAAGAAGAACTAAGGGAAATGGGTTATGCCATTGCTTTCATCTCAGAATTCTGCTTGAGATAGAGTCCAAGTTTGCGTAAATCGGACTCCGTATGAAGAAGTTATGACTTTCAAAAGTTTCAGAAAATTTAAATAAAATAAAACTGCTCTAAACTGAATTCGAAATTCAAATCAGAACCCAGAAGCGGATTGGGCGGGAAATTTCCCGCCCAGGGCCCAGGTCGACCAGGGGGTCGACCTGGGGGTCGACCTGGGTGACACAGGTCGACCAGGCGGTCGACCTGAGGGTCGACCTCCTACCCTGCAGGTCGACCTGTTTTGGCCCAGATCCGATTCTCTTTGGCTTGTGACGTGATTTTGGTTGTTCTGATGGTCTGGATTCGTTCTAGGTTGATATCTAAGGCCCTAAACACTTCTATTCTCCTATAAATACATCCCTAAGCCAAAACCTAAAGCTCTTACACTATTCTCTAGCCTCCATTGCTCTCTCCTTCTCTAAAAATAAGTCAATGGCGTCGCTACTCTGCTGAAACCTAAGATAGAACTAGTACTTCTTCTTCTTCCAATCTGAATTGGATTAAAAGAACAACTAGTCTACATCAAAGGAGCACTATTCAGTTTCAGAATACAGATCCCATAAATCAAGATTTTCCTTTTTGATTGTGAGTACAGTTATTTTCAGATATGTAATTTAATTATTGTCTTGACATTTTTGTGAACCTGGATCTGAGGTTATGCATACTTTTCTGTGGATCTATCTTGTTAATATTATTGTGGCTTTAAAAACTATGCATTCTGAAGGCTTTTGTACAAGACAGATATTTATGTACTTGAATTCCAATATTGTGATTTTGAAAGATGTAACCAAACTTATCTCTGTTTTTGTTGTAATAAAGTTATAAATTTTTCATGTACTACTTTATTTGTCTTGTAAATTTCTGTTCTGTTTACTTATTTTATTCCACCGAAGTTAAGGCATTCCCTTTGCGAGTGACCTTAACGGAAGTGGGGTGTTACACTTGGTATCAGAACTAAAGGTTACCAGATTTGATAAAAAGATTTTGAAAACAATTTTCAAAAAGATTTTAAAAAGGAAGTATTTTCAAAAGTAGTTTATTTTGAAAAACGTAATCCCCAAGAGCCATATATCTTTCTTTTGATTCTCCATTTTGAATCTCTTCCTTTTTCTTTTCAGCATGTCTGGGTTACCCGAGATACCCGAGGGCATACCGATGCCAACTTGGTTCAGAAGGTATCTGGAGGCTAGGGCCACCGTCGCAGGCCCAACAGACGTTCCTCCTTCTCCTTCTCCTCCCCCCTCCCCGCGTTGATACTTTTTCAAAAATATGCAAGGACTTTCGAGTGATGGACGGAAAAGCTTTTCACGGGTCAGAGACATTAGTTGAAGCTCGAAATTGGCTTAAGGAGGTGGAAGATTTATTTGGTATCTTCGAGATAGAAGACGGAAGGAAGGTCCAACTAGCTGCTTGGTTAATGAAGGACGAAGCCTCGTTTTGATGGGAAGTGACGAATGGAGAGCGTCCAGTGGAGACATGGAGGGATTTCAGGCATAGGTTCGAGATGAAATTTCTCTCACGAGCAGAAGAGAATTTATACATGGAGAGGTTCTTAGCATTGAAGCAAGGGAATTTATCGGTAAAGGCTAACGTCAATTTGTTCAATCAGTTGGCGAGATTTGGCTTAGACTTGGTGAACACACCTGAAAAGAAGGCCCTGAGATTCGTTAAAGATTTGAATGAGCCGCTACACGGGTTGGCTATGACCCACATTCACATGGGGGCTACCTTCGAGAAATTAGTTGACATGGCGTTAATGCATGAAGAAGCCAAAAGCAAGAAGAAATAAGAAAAGCTCGAAGGACCACAGAACTAGAAAGCATGGCCCAAAAAGGAAACACAAAAGAAGGATGAAAAGTCTGAAGATAAGAAGGAGAAAAAGTGCTTTACTTGTGGAAGCTTAACTCATCTTGTAACACCCCGTATTTTCTGTGAACTTAAGAATTACAAATCTGAGTATAATTAAAATATAAACTCAGAATCAAGGTAAACGGGCTGCGCCATTGCGTTCATCTCAGAAAAATACGCGAAATAGAGTCCGAAATTTCGTAAATCGAAGTCCATATGACCAAGTTATGGCCTTCCAAAGTTCAGAAAAAAAATTTAAACAGCACAGACCAGGTCGACTGGGGAGTCGACCCTAGAGTCGACCTGCCCCCAGGGGTCGACCCTAGAGTCGACCTGCCCCCAGGGGGTCGACCCTAGAGTCGACCCTAGAGTCGACCTGCCCCCAGGGGGTCGACCCTAGTGTCGACCTGGGGGTCGACCTGCCTCCCGAATCTGCTTTTCTACCTGGGTGCGTTCTGATGTATCTGGTCTCGTTTTCTGTCTAGATTCGTCGCCTAAACCTATTTAAACAGCCCCAAACCCAGCCTTCTCTGCACACAATTCTATTCTTCTTCTACTCTGCCTCTGTTCTAAATTAAAAATAAAAATGGCGTTGCTACTCTGCTGAAATCAAAACTAGAAGACAATCAACATCAACCTAAATTCAATTAGAGATTAGAGCTTCTGCAACGGTTCTACAACAACTAGAGTTCTTTCTTTAATCCAATTAAGGCAAGTACAGTTATTCTCCGCTATAAACGTTAATTCTGATTGTGACATGAATTATAAATCTGAATCTGAGGTTATATCTGTTCTGTTCTGTTTGGATCTATCTTATTTTGTATCTCTTTCCTCTTTCTGTTTTATAGCCAGGCTACCACGAGCCTGAGCCAATCTCATAAGAAATCAACATACGTTAAAATGTTTGGGACAATCAAATGAATGTGCATAAATTGGGCATGACCGATATGTGATTGATTTGAGGAAAGAACATAGGTTGGACTTGGAACTTAGAACATAAATCTAAGGCATAATTGGACTGATCTGTGACTGATTTGAGTATATAAACTAGATCTAGATCTGTGCATATATGACTGTTTGGGATTATCATATGATAATACATAACTTGCAAATCTGGAATATTAAGATCTGAACTAAAACACATATCATATGTTAGATCTAGATCCTTGGGCATATTTTATAACGGATTATAACTTAGGTGTGAAGATCCATATTAAGATTTGATAACTATCAAGTGTGAATAACACCTAAGTAGGAGATTTTTGAATATATGACATGCATTGAAATAGATGGCTATAGTTGGTATAATTTCAATGGGAATCTTTTGTACTAGGCAAGTGGAACTAAATTGGGACATGTAAATTATGACCATAGTCTGTGACATGCAAATTCAATGCAAACGTAGGGTATATGATCCTAGTGTGAATCATGACCACTATTTAGGCATGCAAATTTAGGCCAAATTTATAATTAGGCAAGATATGTGAAACTTTAAGGAATGATGAAAATCAGTTATAATTGCCTAATTTGCTAGTTCTGCTATATTTGCCTAATCTGTTAGTTTTATTATATCGCCTAATCTGCTAGTTCTGTTATATTGCTTAATCTGCTAGTTCTACTCTACTGCCTAGTTTACTAGACCTATTCATCTGCTAGATCTGTCATCCGCTAAGTCTGTTGAAAATGCTAAATCTGCTAGTTTGCTTAATCTGCAAAGTTGCTAAATCTGTTAAATCCGTTAAGTCATATAATCCGGAAAATCTGTTATCTGCTAAAATCTGTTATCTGCTGTGTTGATATAATCATCCTGTTATTGATATAATCTGAATTGGCATATATATTGGGCGTGCGCATAAAACGGTAAATTATTAATTAATTGGCCGCAAAGATAAACGTGACTAACTCGAGGTTAGAATGAGTTTGCGGCGTAATTCTGCCCGGAACCGCCCGGCACATCCAGTGGCCGCAAACAATAGGTTCTAATGTGAGAAGTTAGTCATAACCTGCTTAAGACAGGAGGTTAGGTCTGGCTTGTGGCAGAAGTCTGCCCAGAACCGCCCGGCCCATCCAGCGGCCACAAGCTAGCGACCTAATGTGAGAGGTCTGGGCATTAATAATTAATTAATGCAAATCTAAGATAAGAATGACGTCTAAAACGTATTGGGGGAAATAGGGTTAAACCAACTGGATTAATAGGTGTAGTAAACCCGTCCATGAATCTGTAGGCCCAATACAAAGTTAGACAAATCCGAAAAATCTGTACATCTGATCTGTTAGTCTGAAAACTTGTTAACTTAATCTGTGAACTAGTAAATCTGAATTCTGTATGTCTGAACTTGTAAACAAGTTAATCTGAGATCTGTTAGTCTGGGGACACAAGGTTAGGAGGGGAATTACTTGTGTCATCTGTTGTTTGGGACCCATATTAGTCAGTAACCCTTTCTGGTATCAAAACTTTGACCCAACAGTTGGTAGGGTCCGGGCACGCTTACTGAACTAATTATAAGTGGTTCATTTTGATAATGGCGAGGGGTGTTGATGGTGCGTTCCAACCGGGTCATGTGCGTGCATGGATCCCGGTCTGCCTCTGAGGATGTAAGACGCCGTGACATCTGTAAATAGGTCTATGCCAATTGGTTGTCACTTTAGGGAGTGATACACCCTACTGTGGGGCCGACACAGGATATTTATGTATTAGGGAGCCGATCGCTTGGGGTAGGGTTTTAGGGTACACTTAGTTCTGTCTGTTTCTGTTGGTACCGTCTGTTTCTGTTGGGTGGTAACACCTATCTGTTTCTGCGTGGTACCGTCTGTTCGGGTGGTAAAGGCCCATTACTAGTGTACACCTAATTCTACATTCTGTTTCCGTAGGGATTAATCTGTTTCTGCTTCTGTCTGTTTCTGATCGGGTAGTAAAGGCCCATTATTAGCATTCTGTTTCTGTTAAATTATTCTGTACCCGTTCCTGCTTCAGTTTAGACATTAGGGTGACACCTAATTCTGTTACACTAGTATTAGTGCAGAGAAGTGTAAAGCAATAGTTTATGTCATTCTGTTCTTCTGTTATATCTGCTACACCTGTTACAGTTATCTCTCATCCAGTTTTATGTTCATGTCATATTATTATTATCTGTTCATATGTTGAAAGTCACTGGACTTGCCAGACTTTATGTTTGACCCTTGTTGTTTCGCCTCTTTTCTTCCATTTCCCCCCCCCCAGGTTTTCTAAGGAGGGAATACTCTAGCTAGATCCGGATTTCTTCTGCTTGAAGTGCTTAAAGTATGGCTTGTCTTCTTCTGTGGGGATTATGATTTTAAACCATGCATTTTGAAGGCTTTTGTACAAGACTGATATTTTGTACTTGTATTCTGAGATTTGAAAGGATGTAACCATATTGATTTCTGTTTCCGTTGTAATAAAGTTAAAAATTTTCAAGTACTGTTTTATCTGTCTTGTAAGTTTCTGTTCTGTTTACTAAAATGCTCCACCAAAGTTAAGGCATTCCCTTTGTGAGTGACCTTAACGGAGGTGGGGTGTTACACTTGGTATCAGAGCTGAAGGTTACCGGATTTGATAAAGAATTTTTGAAAACTATTTTCAAAAAGGTTTTGAAAAGGAAGTATTTTCAAAAGTAAAGCTTATTTTGAAAAACATAGTCCCCTAAGCCATATATCTATCTTTTGATCCTCTGCTTAAATCCTTGTTTCCTTCTTTCTTGAGTCTCTGGGGCTCCCGGCTTTCTGGGAGGTAACCTCGTCGAAGGGCAAAGTAGTGCCCGACTTCCATCGTTAGCTGTAGTAGTTTCACCTGCGACTAGTTTTCTTTAGAGCTTTGAAGGATTTTTCCGGGCGATGGAGGCATCTTTCGAGGGATTGGTCAACGTGTTACACAAGGATAGTAAAGATGAGAATGATGAGGTTTGGCTAAGACCCAAAGGTGAGAAACTCATATAGATTTAGTTCACAATGGAGGCAAAAGGGAAACACAAAAGAAGGAAGGAAAGTTTGAAGATAAGGAGGAGGAAAGTGTTTTACTTATGGAAGCTCGACTCATCTGAATAAGGATTACCGAAAGAGGAAGGGGAGGGTGCTTGCTTCAACTGTGGTGAGATGGGGCACTTTACTAGGGACTGCCCGAAGAAACGAAGGCAAGGACAGAGGACAGGACCAACTTCTGGAGGGCAGGCAAACACTCTCAAGGCTAGTGGATAGGATAGAAATAGGGAAAGTTTCTGTAGAAGGTTTAATTTTCTTATCTGGTTATGGAGTTAAGACTCAATCTGATTCTGTACTTGATACTCTGCACTTGAATACTAGTATTGTTTCTGATTCTGCTGTAGACTCAGACCCATAAAGGGTATGACTCATCTGTTTTAAGTTAAGGTTTGAGGGATATCTGTGTTAGGCGTCAAATATGACGCATATATTCTGAGTTTTTGTGGGATATGATTTTATCATGCTTAGCTTCCGAAGAATCATTAGGGAACCTGATCTGTACCAGTAGTTTGTAAATATCTGAATACTTCTGATAAGATTTCCAGTTTTGACATTGTCTAAAGAGGGTAACCCTCTGGGTGTCAATCTGATGTTGATTTCGGTCTTCGGGGTTGACACTTAGGGGAATTATTTTCTCAACCAATGTCTGATAGGAATCAAGTTTTTGTTTTATCTGTACTCGCTTCCATCACTCGACTGTATCCTATCGATCGAGTGTTCAACTTATAGATAGGAATCCTAATGGGTGTAAACATGTGTTTGAGACATGTTATGTTTGATGGTTGCAAGTGGATGCAAGTGGTTGCTAGTGGTTGCTCGTGGACGCATATACACACAATAGGCACTAGATCGGCTCGAAAACACTCTCATACTGCATATGGATGTGTGAGCATTTTAAATTTTTATGGATGCAAAATGGTTGAATCAACACATGGATGTTGCATATGAGTGGATGGTTGTGCACTCATATAGAAATGATATGTATCAAATAGGAAAATTGCATACATATTGGACTCATGGCACTGACATAATTCGCATTAAGGAGGTCAACTGAATCAGTAGACCGCCTGATCTTTGCATTAGATAAGGAACATATACACACACTTTTGCAAATGTTCATACAGCACTAGAAATTTCTAAGGACAATGGATGCTTGTGGATGATGACTGAGTAGATGAGTGATTGGATGGTAGGACACAGTCTTCTTAACTTGAAGATTTCGGGGACGAAATCCTTTAAGGAGGGGAGAATGTAACACCCCGTATTTTCTGTGAACTTAAGAATTACAAATATGAGTATAATTAAAATATAAAATCAGAATCAAGGGAAACAGGCTGTGCCATTGCGTTCTTCTCGGAAAAATACGCGAAATAGAGTCCGAAATTTCGTAAATCGGAGTCCATATGACCAAGTTATGGCCTTCCAAAGTTCAGAAAAAAAAATTAAACAGCACAGACCAGGTCGACCTGCCCCCAGGGGTCGACCCTAGAGTCGACCTGCCCCCAGGGGGTCGACCCTAGAGTCGACCCTAGAGTCGACCTGCCCCCAGGGGGTCGACCCTAGAGTCAACCCTAGTGTCGACCTACCTCCCGAATCTGCTTTTCTGCCTGGGTGCGTTCTGATGTATCTGGTCTCGTTTTCTGTCTAGATTCATCGCCTAAACCTATTTAAACAGCCCCAAACCCAGCCTTCTCTGCACACAATTCTATTCTGCTTCTACTCTGCCTCTGTTCTAAATTAAAAATAAAAATGGCTTTGCTACTCTACTGAAATCAAAACTAGAAGACAATCAACATCAACCTAAATTCAATTAGAGATTAGAGCTTCTGCAACGGTTCTACAACAACTAGAGTTCTTTCTTTAATCCAATTAAGGCAAGTACAGTTATTCTCCGCTATAAACGTTAATTCCGATTGTGACATGAATTATAAATCTGAATCTGAGGTTATATCTGTTCTGTTCTGTTTGGATCTATCTTATTTTGTATCTCTTTCCTCTTTCTGTTTTATAGCCAGGCTACCACGAGCCTGAGCCAATCTCATAAGAAATCAACATACGTTAAAATGTTTGGGACAATCAAATGAATGTGCATAAATTGGGCATGACCGATATGTGATTGATTTGAGGAAAGAACATAGGTTGGACTTGGAACTTAGAACATAAATCTAAGGCATAATTGGACTGATCTGTGACTGATTTGAGTATATAAACTAGATCTAGATCTGTGCATATATGACTGTTTGGGATTATCATATGATAATACATAACTTGCAAATCTGGAATATTAAGATCTGAACTAAAACACATATCATATGTTAGATCTAGATCCTTGGGCATATTTTATAACGGATTATAACTTAGGTGTGAAGATCCATATTAAGATTTGATAACTATCAAGTGTGAATAACACCTAAGTAGGAGATTTTTGAATATATGACATGCATTGAAATAGATGGCTAAAGTTGGTATAATTTATATGGGAATCTTTTGTACTAGGCGAGTGGAACTAAATTGGGACATGTAAATTATGACCATAGTCTGTGACATGCAAATTCAATGCAAACGTAGGGTATATGATCCTAGTGTGAATCATGACCACTATTTAGGCATGCAAATTCAGGCCAAATTTATAATTAGGCAAGATATGTGAAACTTTAAGGAATGATGAAAATCAGTTATAATTGCCTAATTTGCTAGTTCTGCTATATTTGCCTAATCTGTTAGTTTTATTATATCGCCTAATCTGCTAGTTCTGTTATATTGCTTAATCTGCTAGTTCTGCTCTACTGCCTAGTTTACTAGACCTATTCATCTGCTAGATCTGTCATCCGCTAAGTCTGTTGAAAATGCTAAATCTGCTAGTTTGCTTAATCTACTAAGTTGCTAAATCTGTTAAATCCGTTAAGTCATATAATCTGGAAAATCTGTTATCTGCTAAAATCTGTTATCTGCTGTGTTGATATAATCATCCTGTTATTGATATAATCTGAATTGGCATATATATTGGGCGTGCGCATAAAACGGTAAATTATTAATTAATTGGCCGCAAAGATAAACGTGACTAACTCGAGGTTAGAATGAGTTTGCGGCGTAATTCTGCCCGGAACCGCCCGGCACATCCAGTGGCCGCAAACAATAGGTTCTAATGTGAGAAGTTAGTCATAACCTGCTTAAGACACGAGGTTAGGTCTGGCTTGTGGCAGAAGTCTGCCCGGAACCGCCCGGCCCATCCAGCGGCCACAAGCTAGCGACCTAATGTGAGAGGTCTGGGCATTAATAATTAATTAATGCAAATCTAAGATAAGAATGACGTCTAAAACGTATTGGGGGAAATAGGGTTAAACCAACTGGATTAATAGGTGTAGTAAACCCGTCCATGAATCTGTAGGCCCAATACAAAGTTAGACAAATCTGAAAAATCTGTACATCTGATCTGTTAGTCTGAAAACTTGTTAACTTAATCTGTGAACTAGTAAATCTGAATTCTGTATGTCTGAACTTGTAAACAAGTTAATCTGAGATCTGTTAGTCTGGGGACACAAGGTTAGGAGGGGAATTACTTGTGTCATCTGTTGTTTGGGACCCATATTAGTCAGTAACCCTTTCTGGTATCAAAACTTTGACCCAACAGTAGGTAGGGTCCGGGCACGCTTACTGAACTAATTATAAGTGGTTCATTTTGATAATGGCGAGGGGTGTTGATGGTGCGTTCCAACCGGGTCATGTGCGTGCATGGATCCCGGTCTGCCTCTGAGGATGTAAGACGCCGTGACATCTGTAAATAGGTCTATGCCAATTGGTTGTCACTTTAGGGAGTGATACACCCTACTGTGGGGCCGACACAGGATATTTATGTATTAGGGAGCCGATCGCTTGGGGTAGGGTTTTAGGGTACACTTAGTTCTGTCTGTTTCTGTTGGTACCGTCTGTTTCTGTTGGGTGGTAACACCTGTCTGTTTCTGCGTGGTACCGTCTGTTCGGATGGTAAAGACCCATTACTAGTGTACACCTAATTCTACATTCTGTTTCCGTAGGGATTAATCTGTTTCTGCTTCTGTCTGTTTCTGATCGGGTAGTAAAGGCCCATTATTAGCATTCTGTTTCTGTTAAATTATTCTGTACCCGTTCCTGCTTCAGTTTAGACATTAGGGTGACACCTAATTCTGTTATACTAGTATTAGTGCAGAGAAGTGTAAAGCAATAGTTTATGTCATTCTGTTCTTCTGTTATATCTGCTACACCTGTTACAGTTATCTCTCAACCAGTTTTATGTTCATGTTATATTATTATTATCTGTTCATATGTTGAAAGTCACTGGACTTGCCAGACTTTATGTCTGACCCTTGTTGTTTCGCCTCTTTTTTTCCGTTTCCCCCCCAGGTTTTCTAAGGAGGGAATACTCTAGCTAGATCCGGATTTCTTCTGCTTGAAGTGCTTAAAGTATGGCTTGTCTTCTTCTGTGGGGATTATGATTTTAAACCATGCATTTTGAAGGCTTTTGTACAAGACTGATATTTTGTACTTGTATTCTGAGATTTGAAAGGATGTAACCATATTGATTTCTGTTTCCGTTGTAATAAAGTTAAAAAATTTCAAGTACTGTTTTATCTGTCTTGTAAGTTTCTGTTCTGTTTACTAAAATGCTCCACCAAAGTTAAGGCATTCCCTTTGTGAGTGACCTTAACGGAGGTGGGGTGTTACACATCTGAACAAGGATTGCAGAAAGAGGAAGGGTGCTTGCTTCAACTGTGGAGAAATGGGACACTTCACTAGGGACTGCCCGAAGAAACGTGGGCAAGGGCAGAGGGCAAAACCTACTTCTGGAGGGCGGGCGAATGCTCTAGTGACTGATGGATAGGATAGAGATAGGAAAATTTCTGTAGTAGGATTAATTTCCTTATCTGATTATTGAGTTAAAATTCTCTTTGATTCTGGCATTTTGAATCTGTAATTGAGACTCTGCACTTTAATACTAGTCTTATTTCTGATCCCGCTATAGTCTTTAACCCCATAAGGGTTACGACCCATCTGTTTGTGATAAGTTGGGGTTTGAAGGTATCTGTGTTAAGAGTTAAGTTGACTGTGACACATACATTCTGGTGTTTTTATGGGATATGGTGGGGTTTTATCATGCTTAGTTTCCTAAGAATCATTTGATAATCTGATCTGTACCAGTAGTCTGTAAGTATCTGAATATTTCTGAAAAGGATAGGTTTTTTTTACTCAAAGCGTGAAGTAGATTTCCAGTTGGACATTTGTTTAATGGGAATGATTCTCTGAGTGTCAATCCGATGTTGATTTCGGTCTTCGGGGTTGATACTTAGGGGGTTATTCTCTTAAACCGATGTCTAATAGGAACAAAGCTTTTATTTTAATTGTACTTGCTTCTATCACTCGGTTGTATCCTATCGACCGAATCTTCGACCTTTAGGTAGAAACTAATGGGTGTAAACATGTGTTTGAGACATGTTATGTTTGATGGTTGCAAGTGGATCCAAGTGGTTGCTAGTGGTTGCTCGTGGATGCATATACACACACTAGGCACTAGATCGGCTCAAAAACTCTCTCATACTGCATATGGATGTGTGTGTATTTTTTTCAATTTTTATGGATGAAAAATGATTGACTTATCACATGGATGTTGCATTAGGATGATTGGTTGTGCACTCATATAGAAATGATGTGTATCAAATAGGATTTCTTGCATACATAATTAGACTCAGGGCACTAACATAATTCGCATTAAGGAGGTCAACTGAATCAGTAGACCGCCTGATCTTTGCATTAGATAAGAGACATATACACACACTTTTTCATATGTTCATACAACATTAGAAGTTTTCTAAGGACAATGGATGCTTGTGGATGATGGTTGAGTAGATGAGTGATTGGATGATAGGACACATTCTTCGTAACTTGAAGATTTCGTGGACGAAATCCTTTAAGGAGGGGAGAATGTAACACCCCGTATTTTCTGTGAACATAAAGTAACAAAACAAAGCATAATTAATTTTTACAAGAAGAATTAAGGGAAGCGGGTTAAGCCATTGCGTTCGTCTTGGAATTCTTCTTGAGATAGAGTCGGAGTTTGCGTAAATCGGACTCCGTATGAAGAAGTTATGACCTTCAGAAGTTTCAGAAAATTTAAATAAAATAAAACAGCTCGAAACTGAATTCGAAATTCAAATCAGAACCCAGAAACGAGCTGGGCGGGAAATTTCCTGCCCAAGGCCCAGGTCGATCAGGGGGTCGACCTGGGTGACACAGGTCGACCAGGCGGTCAACTTGTTTTGGCCCAGATCCGAATTTCTTTGGCTTGTGACGTGGTTTTGGCTGTTCTGATGGTCTCGATTCGTTCTAGGTTGATATCTGTTAGATCCAAAATTGGGTCTAACACCCAAATTGTTCTAATATGCAGATATTAATATCAGGAAAAATGCAAGAAAAGCAGAAAAGACACAATATTTATAGTGGTTCGGCGTTAACGAGCCTACGTCCACTTTATATCTATGATTATACTTAAGATTCGAGTACAATCAATGATTTATCTCTCAACCTCACTTTTACAATGATGATTCACTCAATAAATTCAGGATAACTCTGAATAGAAATAATGGAGATATGATAATGGTGGAATTAGAGCTCCGAATTGCCAAAAAAGATCCTCAAAAATGCCAAGCCTGGGGCTATTTATAGCTGATTTCTTTAGACGGATCATGGTCATACGTGGCACAGATCCCGATGATGTCGGACTGGTTCGTAGCTTGATGGAGAAAAGGTCAAAATGGCAGTTATGGACAGGTGGCACAAGATCCTTCATCTTCGGATCATGTATGACTTAGTCGTGGCCTTCAGTTCTCAGCTTCAGGGATCGAATCGTGGAATGCTTGAGTGGATGGATCAGATCGTGGGGCAGCAACAGCGTCACGATCCGTTAAGGATTGGTGACCACGATCAGTGTTTAATGGCTCCTACGAGTAAAACCTAGTAGTGAACATACGCGTGAATCTTGGTGGCTTGATCCAAAAGCCAGCCAACAATATCTAAGGCCCTGAACACTTCTATTCTCCTATAAATACATCCCTAAGCCAAAACCTAAAGGTCTTACACTATTCTCTAGCCTCCATTGCTCTCTCCTTCTCTAAAAATAAATCAATGGCGTCGCTACTCTGCTGAAACCTAAGATAGAACTAGTACTTCTTCTTCTTCCTATCTGAATTGGATTAAAAGAACAACTAGTCTACATCAAAGGAGCATTATTCAGTTTCAGAATACATATCCCAGAAATCAAGAATTTCCTTTTTGATTGTGAGTACAGTTATTTTTAGATATGAAATTTAATTATTATCTTGACATTTTTGTGAACCTGGATCTGAGGTTATGCATACTTTTCTGTGGATCTATCTTGTTAATATTATTGTGGCTTTAAAAACTATGCATTCTGAAGGCTTTTGTACAAGACCGATATTTATGTACTTGAATTCCGATATTGTGATTTTGAAAGATGTAACCAAACTTATCTCTGTTTCTGTTGTAATAAAGTTATAAATTTTTCAAGTACTACTTTATCTATCTTGTAAATTTCTGTTCTGTTTACTTATAACATTCCACCGAAGTTAAGGCGTTCCCTTTGCGAGTGATCTTAACGGAAGTGGGGTGTTACACTAGTTGTAATCAATAATTAATGTGGGAAATGCATTTTCCCATACTTTAGCAATTTATTTTATTAAAATTAGGATATTTAAAGTATTTAAGCTATATTAGTTATAAATATTACACTAATATTGGTAAAAGGCTTATATTTGGGTAATATGTGGAAATGTATTTTACAGGGTTTTAATTATTTATTATGTTAGAAATAAGTCATTTGAAATATTTAATTTGATTATATTGCAAAAGTTATACAAATGTAAACGAAGTGTTCATATCTATGCAAATTGTATAAATGTTTTGAAAATTGTATAAAAAAAAATTTGACCTAATTAGGTGTTTAGATGGTTAACAAGGTGATATTAGGCCCAATTAATCAAAGTAAGGCCAAATTACTTCCTTAGTCAAAGAAAATATTAGAAAAAATAGGAGATGTATATATTTTCTCCTTGCATCTCCTTTTTCAGTAAAAAATACAACAAAGAAAATAAGGAAATTCACTTCCTTCCAATTCCCCTTCCCTCAAATTCACTCCCAAACTCAAGATTGTGTTGTTTAAATCATATTGCAGCAGCTTCTACATGGAACAAGAAGCATTCTCCTCAACAATAGAGCTCCAAATCGCTCAAATTCTTTGCCAAACTTGTCGTGCTTGTTGCTACAACTGAGCTTTAACAAATATTGCTAGCTGTGTAGATAACTTTTGCTTCCGCCATGGATCCTTTCCAGTTTTGGGCTATCCAGTAGTTATTTTGTGTAGATATGTGTTTACGATCCATGTACCTTGTCATGTAGTATATACATTTTGGACTCATGTTGTACCTATTATGGATGTATACCATGTTCTGATGATATTGTATGATTCTATATTTTATGTGTATGTATATGATGTTGGATGATCTGTTCTGGTATGTTTTATTATTTGATTTAGTCTTATTTGTTCTGAATAATTTCCCAACCGCCGCAGTTTTATATTGATTAAAGATTAGGAGTGTCGATCCACAATATTTTTTTTGCATTTATCGATAACCATGATGTTTAATTAGTACAAGGTTCATGGATGGTCGCTCCTAGCAAACCCTATTCTCTGCATTAGTAGACAACATTCCTCTAAATGTTCTTTACTAATGTGGGTCTTATGGTGGGGCGTCACATTATTATTCAACCGGATTGGAAAAAAGTGCGGGACTTCTATGGGACATGAGGATCTCTGTAATGGCCCTCTGTGGTAGGCCTAACGAAGCTGTACACACAGAGGCATAGTTTGTATAGTTCCATACTAAGAGTATGCCTTGGCTACATCTGTGGTTGCGGGTAGCTAGAAGACTGATTGAGTTGATTCCTAAAATGATTCGGCGGTTGCCTCGGCTCGGGAGAGCAGGCTTTTTGGTCAGGACCTAACAAGGATTGTAGGTCTTCAGTGTTAGGGACTAAGATGTTGGTGATGATTGTTTTGATGACAACAAACTTGTTTTAAATATAATTGTTATAAAATATACACTTATTATCTAGAAATATATATATATATATACACGCACACACACACACACACATATTAGATGCAGGTATTGACTGTTGATGACTGTACTTTTAGAGATTCAAAGATTACAAAGAAAAAGAGTTCAAAATTGAATGCTTATGAGCAATAAGAATTCAAGAATACATAATAAGTTACAAATAATAGATTTTATTGTTAAAACCCCGTAATAGCACTGAATCTCTATTTTAAATCTCTTATCATTTTTACCTTATTTTAAATCTACTTACTTTCAATTTGATTTCAAAATTACTATATATTTAATACATATATATATATATATAATATTTAATTTTATTTCTTGGACCTTAAATCTAACACCTAGTTTAAATATTTTAGATTTTCTTACTTATATTTTAAGTTTTAATTACATATGATTACTTAAGTTCTAATATTAATATTTTCATAATTTTATAGGTTTATATATTAAGTTTTAAGTTTCTTATTTATTTACAACTTTGTATATTAAGTTTTAAAGTTGTTATATTTAAACTTATAATTTTAAATTATAATTTCATATCTGCAACTTTTTATATCACTTTTATAAATTATAATTATATGTTTTTAGTTAATGTTTTTACTCTATTATACTACTTTATTATACATAACAATAATATGTTTAAAATCCAGAATTACCTTGATTTATTTCAACATCATTTACAATATTTTCAAAAGAATTAAAATTTCAAATTTTGGCTAAGGCATGTCGACGTGGGATTCCGTACATGTCGACATGGTTACCGTAATTTTTAAAATTTGAATTTCAAAGTTGTGTCTATTGGTTTGAATCTTTTCCTGAAAGGATATGACTATTGTACACCTATAAATAGGTTTCTAATTCGAAATTTATAACTATTTTCATTCATCTTCTTCTCTCCTTTCTCCTTTCCATTTCTACTCTTAATTTTCTAAATTTTATAATCAAACTCTACCTCATTCTAAAGAGAATTAAACCACTTCAATTCTAGTTTGATTTCCTATCAAACTCTCTTAAGATTTCAAGTGCTATTCAGAGTTATAGGAGTTTCAGTAATAAAAGATCGCAATATCAATTTCTGTTAAGTCTTTCTTCCAAAACATAAATTGAAAAGCGTAGTTGTAGCCCGTATAAATCAACCGATGTGATTGTAACCCAGAAATCATTTGATTCTCACTGTACTCTGGAAATAGGTGGGGTGTACCACATAGCCTGTGAAATCTAGGATTATAACTTGAAGATTGTATAGAAAAGAAATGCACATCAACCCAGAGTTGCGTAGGACTGGATGTAGGGTAACACCGAACCAGTATAAATATCCTGGTGTCTCTTTCCTTTACTGCTTTTACTTTTTAGTCTGCATTGTTTTATTGTGTGATTGTTATATATATCTGTGATTTGCATCTAATTCTAATTAACTCAAAAATATTTTATAAAATTATAAAATTCCACTAAACACTATTCACCCCCTCCCTCTAGTGTTAAATTTGCCTTAAGATGCTTAATCTGCATTTCCTAAAAATTGGTATCGGAGCATTGGTTTTCAATTTTTTGGTTTTTTGAAAAGAAAAAATGGCAATCAACACTAGTAATGTAAACACTAGCAATCCTAGTTCTTTTATGGAGGGTCAGTCTACTGTAAGACCACCACTATTTAACGGTAGTAATTATGCATGCTGGTAATGTAGGATGAAAATATATTTACAAACAGTAGGATTAGACACTTGGAATATTACATAAACGGAGTTTGTTGAAACCACAGCTAATTTATACAATGGACTGTTAAGCAAAAGGCTACAGCACAACCTAATTCAAAAACCATGAATATTTTATTTTGTTCAATTTATATACATGAATTTAATATGGTGTTTGTGTGTAAATCTACATATGAAATTTGAAAAACTTTATAAATGACTCATTAAAAACAACCAAAGTTAAGCAGACCAAGATATCTATCTTAACTAATTAGTTTTGATTATTTAAAATGAGTCCAAATGAGTCTATCTCTGATATGTGCTGCAGATGACAGGAAATTGTGCATTCACTAATAGCCTTGGGAAAGATATATTCTGAGGAAGACCATGTCAAAAATAAAATCAAAATTTATCTACCCCGGAATGGGATCAAAATTGAAGTGGTGAATGATATCAGTGCTATAAAATTTGAAGAGTTAATTGGAAATTTAATGTCGTTCGAAGTTGAGATGCAAGGAAGGAGAGAAAATAAATCATCGGTAAAGAAATCAATTGCATTCGACGTAATAATCAAAGATTTAGATTTAGATAACGACAACGATGATTGATGACAAGGAATTTATAAAATTTCTAAAATATGGGAAGATGAATAATTTTAGAAGGAATGGTCATAAATTTTTTATGAAGAATAATGACATTTCAAACCACAACAGATGCTTCAACTGTGGTGAAACAGGACACTTGAAAAGAGATTGTCCATATCCCAAAAAACAAAATCAACCTTCAATTAATAATTCGTCAATGAAAAGAAAAGGAACTTATACTACCACACCAGACGATTCCAATTCATCCACCATTTATGAAGAACAAGAAACAAACAATTCAAATATGTGCTTCATGGCTATTCAGGATTCAGAAGATACTGGAAATTTGATCTAAAAATAGGTATGCATTTATATTAATTTTGGTTGAAATTGCTTGCTTGAATGGTTGCTTGTTTAGCTTGCCTTGTTTGAAATTTCTTGAATTTGAAATTTAACATTTGAAATTTAAAATTTAAAATAATATTAGTTTAATAAAATTTTAATATAAAAACATTATTATATTAAATAATACATACGGAAACATGAAAATTAAGAATATAACATATATATATATATATATATAAATAATCAAAATTGAAAATACACATGTCCTTTGAAAAATAGAAGACAAGTCGACATGCCTACCCTACATGTCGATGTGCCTCTAGATAATTTCAAATTCAAACTTTTGAATTTCCCTCCACCTTTTCACCAACTCCAATGTACTTAAAAGATGTTCTTTTATCAGAGAACATATTTATAGATTCTCTACTTATTTATCTATTCATATCATATATTTCCACCTTTATTTAAATTTTTCTCCACTGTCTTTTACTCTTTACAAAAACTCTCTAATGGCTTCCTCAAGCACTCCAAGCATTATGAGGCTATCCAAAGCCAACCGTGGCTTTCTTTTCAACAACATGGATGCTACCAAAGATCATCAACTATGTAAACTTTGGCAAAGTCGATACTGGAAAATTTACTGTTTTAAATGATATTCGATCTTAAGAACTTGAAACTTTCTTTAATCAAAATGGTGTTCTTAGTTTTTTTTTGTGTTTCTTGAGAAAATGATTTTATTTGCTATCCTAATCTTGTTAAAAGTTTTTATGTCAATTTAAATTGAGGTTTCTATAAAGGAAATGATAATTAAATTTGGAGTAATTAAGAGGCACTCGAATTATATTGGATTATGAAGAGTTAGGAAATATTTTGGGTTGTAAGTGCACGGGAATAGATCTCTCGAATTTCAAAATTAATGAATATGACCGGGAGACATTCTGCCATATTTTTGAGAATGATGAATGTTTGGAATTCAAAAACCAATGTTTTCGACCAAAAGTAAGGTTTGTTAATCTTCTTCTCCAACATACACCTCCCCTCACTCGTGAAATATCAATAACCCTACAATGAAAGTTTGTAAAGCTCTTTTTCTATTTTTGGAAATTATGACATCAATTGGGCTCAAGTTATTTTGGAAGAATTTCGAGCCAAAGATTTTTCAGTGAGTGAAAATACGCTTTATCGTGGAATCTACCTCACGTGTATTTTCAACTATTTTGGGGTTGATTTAAAGGAGAAGAATTTGTTTTTAAAAAGGTGTTTAATTCTGGAAGGAGAAACATGAGATGTGTACCTCCTATCCTGTGAAATAGAGGATTGTTAGTTAAAGATTATATTAAAAAGAAATCTTCATCAACCCAAAGTTGTGTGGGACTGGATGTTGGGTAACTCCAAACCAGTATAAAAATCCCGGTGTTTTTTTTTTCTTTGCTAGTTTTACTTTTTATTCTACATCTGTGTTTGATTCTGAGATTGCTATATATATTTGTGATTTGCATTTGTTTTTGATTAATTCAAAAATATTTCATAAAAATTATAAATTCCACTAAATATTGCTCACCCTTAGTGTTATGTTCGCCGTAAGATCCTTTATCTGCATTTCCCAACGGTCAGATACCTGTCAACATCAGTCGAAGTGAGTACAGGAAAGACTGGAGCTAAACCAATAGGCCAATGATCTTTTACTATTGGGGTCATTGATGAGGAATAACACCAAATTAGATGCTTAGATTGTTTGTTAGCGGCACTGTCACTTAGCTCTTTGAATGGTCTTTCATTAGTTAGGGTGTCGGGTGGGGCCATAGCCATCGACAGAGAAGACCAATCTTTGATATATGTATTATGGGCCTAACGAAGCCATTCTTGATAGATATGGAAATCCCGCAACTGAGTCATGCGGGGAAGCTCAGGGTTAGGCCACCTTAGTGGCGCAGCGATATAAGCTTATTCACTTTCATAGCATAACCTAGTACTCTTTCGTAGCATAGAAATGGAGACTTAACATGCTTGTAACATCCCTCTCGAAAAGCTAACACAAAGAACTTTTAGCACAGTGGTTAGTGCGTGGTGTTGCATGTTTTCCGGGAGGTCGGAGCTTCGAATCCCGGGGTTTTCACATTTGGTATCAGAGCCTATACCCAGCCGGAATTGTGTGTGTAATGCTGAAGATGTCAGTCGGTGTGGTACTGATGCGGCTTACATGCGCAACGTCTGGGTGGTGAGTAATATAAGCCAACGAGGACGTTGGGCTCTTTAAGGCGGGCAGTCTGTAACACCCCTCTCGAAAAGCTAACATAAAGATCTTATAGCACAATGGTTAGTGCGTGGTGTTGCTTTCCTAGAGGTCGAAGGTTCGAATCCAGGGGTTGTCACAATGCTTTCTTTGAATGGTCTAGTGCGCTTTCGTAGCATTGCGATAAAGGTCTAGTACGTTTTCGCAATGCGACAATGGAGACCACTCAAGAAGGGTGTTATGGGGAGTACCTCTATATATTGGGCATATAGCTACATATAAATGATTTATTATGCTAATCTAATTGGGAGTAGGTGGGTACGATTTATGCTTGAAATCAGAAGCGAATGTGTGATATACCCAAATAACTTAATAAAGGTAAACCAGTGATATAACGGTATATGAACTATTACAAATATCGCGAATATCGCCCGAGATCTCCTCCGAGATCTCGTTTTAGACTCCTTCCGAAACGAAACAGCAAATATCACTCTAAATCTTCTTTCGAATATATCATCCGAGATATTACAATATCGAACGATACATCAACCGAGACGAAATAATGAAATATCGTCCGAGATCTTAGTTTTTTTGGTTAAAATTTAAATATGTGCCTGAACTAGAACATTAATTAAAAAGCTCAAATCTAGCCATGATAAACTTTTGTTATTTTACGTTTTGCATGTTAAATGACAATATTGTATGTTCATATATGTTCTATAATGCTTATGATTTTCATATTCGTCTTTTTTACATACATATTACCTATGAAGTTATGTATTTTATGGTCTATTTATGCTGATTTTTTTTAATGTTTTGGATTCTTTTAATGTTTTATGTCTAATAATATTTCTGTTTTAAGCATATTACGATTTAGAGTATGAATGATCTTTCGCAAAATAAAGAATAATAAAGTAATTTTGCAATTCAAGTTTACTTTACTATGTTTTTAATAGCATTCGTAAAAACCATTTTGTAAAAATATCATTTTTTAACATATCATGTACCCCGAGATTGTTCCGATATGAAATTTCAGACCCGAGATGGAAATCCGAGACAAACTCCCGAGTTAGACCCATCTCGTCCGAGTTCTCCTCCGATACGAGATCAAGCCTGTAAAATCCCCGAAACAAAACGCGACCGATATCCGAGATTTAAAACCTTAGGTATATGTAATGTTGTTTATAAAAGGTATAACTTGTCCGTTCACCAGAACTTTTATTACGACCTCTTCCTCATAATAAACACGTAGGTTGGACAGGTGGTGGAGATTATACAACTTAGAACACTTGTTAGACAATGTCATTATCAGGATAAGTATTCGCTTACTATTATATTTTATTTATTCCATTGTGAAATACTTTATGGTGAGATCTAATATATTTTATCTTTGCCTTTATGCAGGATAACGGATAAACCAACTCAGGTTTCAGTAGACTTGAATTTTTAACATTTTGCGAAAAATTCGAACTTGTTGGAATTTAGGTTGTTATATCTATATTGTATTAATTTCTCTTATTAGAGTTACAACTTTTATACCTATTCATTTTGAGTTGTAACCATTTGACATTTATTTACTTATTCATTTCCCCATGACAATCATGATTACAATATTAATTCCCTTTCCAAATTTATTTGTAACCTTTTTAATTATAGCGATTAACTCCATATTTATTGCTAACAAACATAACAGCTAAAAATATCTGTTTTCTGTTTATTATGGGTAATAACCCATCAAATGGAAAACTATTCAAAATCAAACATACAACATACATTTACTTAATAATATTATTGGTAGTGTCCTTTATGAAAATTTTGGATGGATAAAGTTATAGTATAATTATATACATATAGGACGATAATTACGTGGTTACTAGTATATTTAAATTCTTATTAATTTACATTCAAGTCCAAAACTAATGACCAAAACAAACTTTTTGTGTTTAGATTTATTGAGATTCAAAATCTCATAAAAATGTTATTTACTATAATTCTTGTAAATTCTGCCCAAATACTTAAAAGAGAGAATACTGACTCATTTTAGACCACAAGAAATTATTATTATTTTATTTGGAATAGATGATATAAATTACGTACAAATAAGTTAATTTACACATCTCCTCCTATATGGTTTGCTAATATTTCTTGTAGATTTCAAATAATGCACTTTATTCAAAAAGAGACAAAAGGGCTAATTTACAATAATCAAGAAAAACCCCAACAAAAACCTAACACGGATGGATTTATAATTCTAAAACAGTAAATTTCACAAATCATATAATTTACATCCAAATCCTATATATTTCGAATAAACAACTACACCAATCTAAAAGTATATAGGGTTGATTTCCATATTTTGGGTGTTCACAATAACCATAAGATATATAAAATAATTATAGGAAATATATGATATAACCAAAAGGCCTACAAATCCATATCATATTTTCAAACGTACAAATTCAGATGACAAAATAAATCTGATAAGTTAGGCATACAAGTTCAGAGTTGACATAAATGAAATACGACTGATATTTTAAAAGTGGATATATCTATTGCTTACTCGAAAGCCATTCCAAATCCAAATTTAAACACACTTTTAGGCCTATAATTCCAAATCCTATAGATCTATAACATTTATAAATATGGGATATGTATACATATTAAAATTTGTAGGTCTGAGTGAAAAATAGGAAGAAGAGAAGAAAAGCTAATAATATAACTTACCTGCGCACAGTACCAACCCTTGTTCACAAATCTAGGTTCATTTTCTCCAATCCTTATTTGTTTGATTTGGATATATATATATACATATATATATATATATATATATATACATATATATATAATTTATAAATTTATAAGAGATTGGTAAAATGGAAATGGAAAATCTTCGCTGCTGCCTCCAAAAAATGTGAGCAAAGTGCAAGGGTCTAGGCCTTTATTTATAGGCACTTAAATGACTGTGAACCATTAATTTAGTTTTATAAAAATCCTTCCATTTATATATAAATTTTATAACCTAATACCCTAACCGCCGTAGAGGGAATTCGACATGTAGATCAAAGGGCGTTCAACCGTAGGTCGACAAACAGGTCGACCCCCAATCGTCCCCTAGGTCTACCTACCTCCTATGGGAGGCAGGTTATAAATGGAAATTTTTATTTTCCATAAATATTTATTTTTTGATTAATTATTTTACATCTGTTTTCATATTTCATCCGTTACTTTTTCGTATGGACTCCAGTCGCGAAGTTCCAAACATGAAAGTAACCAAAATTCCATCATGAATGCAAAGGTGCAAGATCATGGTCAAATTTCATCGTTTTCTTAAATTTCATTTTTGGAATCTAACGAAATAACTAATTTAACTAACGCAAATTTGTAGGGTGTTACACCGATGGTCAAATACTTGAACGATTTCTATTCATGTTAGTTTTCGCGGTAAAGAAGGCATCAATGGAGGTCGAGTCAATTAGCGTTGGTGCGCAGCAAGCAGGCGGTGGCAGCGAAAGCATCCGTTATCTCTATTAGGGAGGCGCAATGAAATTTAGGTCGTGCATGGGTTCGTATTTATAAGTCTGAATCATGAGTATTGGGGTTCATATTATAAAAGTAAGTCAAGGTGATTAAACTAGTTAACTACGTCAATTAACCTATTTAAATTTATTTTAGTTCACATATAAATCTAACTCTTATAACTATTTCATACGAGGTAAGAATTGGAAGTTACAAGTTGCATTGGATTCGTATCGACGAAATCATGCATAGGAGTTGGATTGTTTAAAATTGAATGCCTTCGATCTTAACAATTCGACGATGAAAAAGCGTTACCATAATGTATGGTAAGTGAAAACTCACACTTCTTGAGATATTATTGTACTATATTATAGCATAACTTATTAATTGTATGTTTAGATGATTTACTGCTTATTCGGTTAGTTTGGATATATTCCCGCCCTTATAGTAGATAACTTTTGTCATAACCTGCTTACTAGCGGATTATTCATCTTATATGTATATGTGTTGACTTATGAGATGTGATGCAAGGAGGAATGTTGGAGATATTCAAATGATTACTCAATGTGATTTTATGTTATTCGCTTTCGTATAATACACATGAACTATTTAACATGAAACATGATCTAGGATGATGATTGCTATATTAAATTTGAACGCTCATATGTATTAGACAGTACTGGATAAGTGATGAGAGGTAAATGGTCTCAATTTTATATTTCTAAAATACAATGATTTAGCATAAGGCAAATTATCTAAGTTATAAAAATTATAAAAATGGTTCTATAACGAAGAATGTTTTATGAACATATTTTAGATAAGATGTATAAAATGAAGTTTTATAAAGAAATCAAGATTTATAAACGAATTTTACAAAATATTTTATAATGAATTCCAATTTTGTAAACAAATTTTATAATAGAAATTTCAAGTGTTCCATACTAAACGAAGTTTTGATAGTAAGTTTATGATGTTATAGAATGAAGAATTTATGAAGAAACCAAATATTTATAAATGGTTTCTATGTATTTTAAAATAAATTTTAGTAAAAGCATTATTGAATTTACAAATCGACTTATATATACATTATAGAATTTATAAACAGAACTTTAAAAAATTTTAAAGATTTGAAATAGAAATTATAAATGATTTTCTTTATAATTAAATAACTTTTATAAGATTTAAAGTTATATTAGGAGTTTCAAAGACTAAATATGTTTGAATTGTGATTTTGTATTAAATTTCGAAGACGGAACTTGTACTACACATATGGATTTGAAAGGTGTTTTCATTGTTATTTAATGAATAGTACAAGCAAAAAATGGAAGTTGCTATTTATATGCTCGTTGGTTGTCTCTAGTTAGCTATTAGGATTATATTATAGCTGTGATCCCTAGATTCTAGGGATTTGCATAATGCAAGGGATTTTTGTTATTATTACTAGGGATGATCCCGATATGATATGGTAAAAGGCTCCCTACGCCTTGTCCTATTCCTGGAAAATTGGTACAAATGAGTTTTTGACATCTCATTTCTTAGATCATATATAGTGATCTCTAAAAATTATATTCATTTATTGGTATAGGAGGCAACTCATGTAGTATATACGTCATTATCTAAGAAATATTAGCTTTGATATTATACTTTTATGGAAGTCAATTTGTGGTTAGTAGAATAGTGATGTTGCGTTCAAGGATGGTTATGTGCTACATATAAACGGTTTACGCTATCTCGAGCCTCATCATTTAGGAAATGAAAAAATAGGGCATGTGGTGAGGCAATCTTGGTCGCGCCTATTTCAATATGCTTACATCACTCTTTTATATAGTATACTCTTTATATCTTCTTGTAAGATGGTTATGTGTGAGTGGGCTAGATGGAACGTAAATGACCTAGGTGATGACATATTTTGTCCATGCACAACTTTGGGTCTGTGTAGCTTGGATGGTCTTGCTAAAATATTAGAGGGGGAAGGCTCTCAGTATATCTCCTTATGGGTGCAATATCGAAAGGTAGTTCCCTACCTTACCATTTGTACGAAATCTGTAACACCTCGTAAAATATACCCTAGATAGATATAAATAATTAAATTAATAATAAATAATAATAAATTAATAAAATATTAATGGATTGAAAATAATAATTTTGGATAATTGCGAGTTGAGTCACAAAAATATTACCGCTCTATTTGTGGTGAAATTCTAGTTTGTTTTCCTATTTGATTTACCGAAAACGGAGTCCATGTGAAAAAGTTATTAATAAAATAAGTTATACAATAATTGTATATATACAAGATTTGAAATTAAAACTATAAGAGTATAAATCTAGAATAAAATAATATACAATTGGCATAATGGAATATTCCTTAGGAATTTGAATTTATGTGTGTATATATACATGAGAGGGGACAAGAATCAAAAGAAATGAAAAATCATCAATCACATTAATCACTATTATACATAAATAAGGTATACAACCAGGAGAATTAATCTCCTGGAATTCGACCCTAAAGGGGTAGACCTCTCCCTTTTGAGGGGGGTCGACCTGGGGTTCGACCACCCTCATAGGGAGGGTGTCGACCGCCCTCCTAAGCAAGGTGTTGACCGCCCTTGAAGATGATGGGTGGAGTAGGTTTTATTTTATAAAGTGGTTTATATATATGTATTGCTAGGATGGACCGTCCAAATTATATAAAACTAAACTACGGTCCAGACACACTCTAGTAACTATAAATAAACCTTTAGCCTCTCCCTTAAAACCCTATATTTATTCTCTTCTATGCCTCCACTTTGCATGTCCACCATTGTTCTAAATTCCAGAAATTAGACATGTTAGGATTCTTCTTCTTCTACAACCTATTTCTCTACATTTCTAATCTATTTTATTATGATAATTTGGAATTAGAAAGTACATATATATGTATAAGACTTTAATTAAATTCTTATGTGTATATATTAGTTTAGGAGGAAGTTTGGAAAAAGATAATTACAAGGAAACAATCCAGAAACTAATTCTACACGGCATCTTCATCCTCCTCCCCGTGTTATTTGTGAGCGGAAATCATATACGAATATTGTTTTCTATATCTTGATAGTGTAGATTTGGATTATTATGCCTCAAGGGGTATGGATTTGCATGAAAACAAAATATAAACAAATCCTCCAAATTCGTTATAATTTGCGGAAATGGTAAATTAACGTTGGTATATTGGTTTTAGTTATACATGTAATAAAAGACAAGCTTTTACGTGTTCTACAGTTTCTGATAATGGTTTAATTCACTTTATTGTAAATTATAAATTCGTACACGTGTGTGTGTAAAAGCATAAGACTTGAGTGTTGACACGCCTTTTTAACAAGGCAGACACTTCATGGATTTCTACAAAGCGAACTACTCAATACTTGAGCATAAGCTCGCATGAACTCGGATTTACTAGATGGAAGTCGTATGTCAAATCAAATATGTTGGATTGACATATATCGATCTCGGGTCAAAAAGGGTCGGCTCGGCCCATCTTATCCCCAGCACATCTCTTCGGCTCGAAGGACCCTGGGTCAATGTACCCGGGTCAGTGCACTTCGGCTCGCTGTAGCTGCATAAACCATCACCCAAGTTTCATACTTCCGGGTTGGGTCGCCCATACCGATCCAAGCCATGCCGACCCGAACCGTGATCAGACAACAGCATTCAAGACTTATTCTATAAGCGAGATAAATGGTCAAAACCGCCTACAATCACGGATCGAGACATATCTGTGCCGCAACAAGCTTGTAGAGGACTTCTCTATCAATTCCTAATAACTTGGGTTGAGTGACACGTGGCGAACCCGACCCATGACGGACACCACGTGGCATACCGACCCGGAGGTTGATTGTCTATAAATACCCATTTTTAGGACTTGGAAAAGGATCTTCTTTCTTTGGACTCCCCTTGCTAGGATATTGCAGCAAAGAGTAACCATAATACACTAATAGCACAAGGATTTTGCGTAATCATTATCGACGCCGGGATTTGGTTTTGTATTACTTTTTTCTCTAATTTCTTATAAACAAACAACTGTAATTGTGACGACGCCCCATACCTTCTGCACCGAACTGAGGAAAAGGTGCGCTGTATGAAGTGCCAGGCCGATACGGGACGATCATCAGGGTAGAAAAACTTGATGTGAACCTGTCGTATAGCTCATAGCGCATGGAAAATATATAATAATAAAATATACAATAGATACAGCAGTGAAGCATAACTGAACAGAAAATCAATTCTCCATTAAACCATAGAAGCTTGAGTACAATACATCCCAGTATATGGATCTCTGATTACAATATGCCACACTACATCCCTCAGAGTCTCAATAACATCAACATACAGCGGAAAATAGAAAAGAAGTACTAAACAGATAGATAGTAATAGTACGCCAGCCTCCTGCTCGTCACCGCACATCATCAACAGCACATCGTACTTAAATTAAACACGTAAACATAAAAAAATTCAAGCAAAAAAAAACCCCCAAAAAAGCATAAAAAAAACAACGAAACTGCAGTTAATTGCATCAAATGGTGCATATATTTGAAATTCTTGCATTCATTTGTGCAACTATTTCAGTGTTGCATCTGTGTTGTCTTTTTTGCATACAACCATGCAAGTAATACGGAATTTTTGCATACAAGCATGCAAATCAGTTCATAATTATTTGCATACGCGTATGCAATAAAACAGAAAAGTTGCTCACATGTATGCAACAATCCGCAGACATGAATATTAGTTCACGTTTACTTGCATACATGTATGCAAGAAAACAGAATACTTGCATACATGCATGCAAGTATTCATGCAGATTTTCAATGTGAAATCTTCATGAATTGTTTGCATGTATGTATGCAAATATTTAGAACAGTTGCATACATGTATGCAAGAATTCATGCAAAATTTTAGTGTAAACTGCTTCAGGAATAGTTGCACACATGTATGCAACTATTGGGTTTACTTACATACATGTATGAAAAAAAAATCCGTGATCTTCAGGGAATATTCGCAGTTTTTTATTTTATTTTTACTTGTCAATGCTTTTTTTTTGTGGCAAAAACACATAACTAAGATTCTAGGGATCTGCTTTAAAAGTAAAAGATAGAAGGGAGGCCGTTTCTATTTTGAAACTTTCCAATGATGTATGCCATACAGACCCTATATTTTATCCTTGCGCTGTGAGTTATACAACAGGTTTCACATTTTATTTACCTACTCCGATGATCGTCCACGGCTGCCTGGCACACTTTTCAGCGCATTGTTCCTCTTGTTTAGTGCAGGGTTTATGGGCGGTCATCACATTTGGTATTAGAGCTCTAGTTATCGATTTTAGCCAAAGTTCAAAGACGTAATAACGTATGAGAGACGTACTTGTAAATTTCCGTTGGAGGTTCACTATATATATATATATATATTAGTGTATATAGTAATAACGTTTGAACTCCACTGGCAGTTTTTCTTAAAAGTAACTAATTATTCTAAATTGCAGATTTGGAATGAGTCATCGATCATCAAGACATGCTGCTAGGGGGAAGCTAGTCCTGTAGGGGAAATGGGGGCACACCAGACTACCCAGCCATGTTCGAGGCCATGATGGAAGCCATCATGAGGAGGGCTCCCGCTCCAGAGACAGTTGCGGTAGATGTTGGAGTTCATGTGCAGGTACCTAGAGCCGTGGGCTTCGCAAAGTTGTACAAAAACTACACATCTCTAGGAGCAAAATCGGTTCAAAGGGAAAGAGACAACTGAAGATGTTCAAATACGGTTGGATACTTGTATGAGGATTTTTGGAAATTTAGGAATTGATGATGCAACAAAGAAGAAGCTTGCATCAAGACAGCTGCATGGTAGAGCCATCTATTAGTGGAACTCCGTTACTTTGGAAACTTCGGAGGTTGAGATCTCATAGGAGCAGTTGCCAGTCAAGTTTAAAACCAAGTTTATCTCTATAGCTCAGAAGTCTGTTCTGTTCAAGAAGCTTGTGGAGCTAAAATAGAATGGTTGACCGGTGCTTGAGTATGTTTTTTATTTTGAGGCCTTGTCGAAGTATGCTCGTTCGTACATTGATTCTCCTTATCAAAAGAACGAGAAGTTTGTGATGGGTTTGGATACCTTTATCGGAAGGCCGTTGGTGGATCATCCTGACGATCTATATAAGAAGATAGTGGAAAAGGTCGTGAGACATGAAAGTTTGTTTCCAAAGGAAGGAACTGTTGTTGCTGCAATCAAGGAAGCACAGAAACCACAGTCGGGTGGTAATAACAATAAGAAGAGGAAGCAACAACAACAGAAAGGAAAGGATGGCAAGAAGAAGCCAAAGAGTGAGGTTATTTTCTTTAACTGCCAACAGAAAGGTCATTTTGCTAATGAGTGCAAGAATCCAAAGGTTGAGAGGAAGTGTCACAACTGTGACAAGACTGGGCATTTCAAGAAGGACTGTTCAGAACTGGCTATGGGAAAACAGATAGTGAAGGCTTATGCTTTGGAAGCAGTGTCGTCTTCTTCAAGGGCTCCTACTGAACAAGAGAAAGGAAAGGATGTCGTTGTTCAAGGTACTCTTTTAGTCAGAAGTGTTTCAATTCGAGTGTTGTTTGATATTGGAGCATCACATTCTTTCATTTGTAATGAGCTTGTGTGCCGCTTGGGTTTGGAAGCCGAGATTTGTGATAGACCATTGATAGTGAATAATCCAGTTGGAGGTTCGTCCAGTTTGTGTATGATTTGTCATTGTCTAGTGTTATCGAGTCATGGTTGCTCTTTTGTGTGTAATTGCTTTGTGTTGAACTTCGCTGGGATTGGGATCATCTTGGGCATGGATTGGCTCAAGAGGTATGCGGCAAGAGTGAATTACGAGAAGCTCGAGGTAAGACTCAGTGATGTGGAAGGGAGAAAGGTTTTGATTCGGTGTAAGCCAGAAGATGGTGTCTTCGTAAGCTTTTTATATTCGCTTGGGACTCCACAGAAGACTTGTCATCTGTGTTGATCGCAAATGAATTTGAAGATGTCTTTGACGAGGTCAAAGGTTTGCCGCCACATCGTGAGATTGAGTTTAGAATTGATTTGGTTGAGGGTGCTAGACCAATCGTTATGCCTCTTAGGCGGATGGCACCTAAGGAACAACGAGAGTTAGAGGTGCAAGTTTGTGACCTTTTGGGAAATGATTCATTCGGAGGAGTGTTTCTGAATGGGATGCACCAGTTGTGTTTGCAACCAAGGCAGATGGCTCGTTAAGATTGTGTGTGGATTATCGTGAGCGAAACAAAGTGACTAAGAAGAACAAGTGTACGTTGCCGAGGATTGATTACTTGTTCGATCAGCTTCACGAGGCTAAGGTGTTTTCTCAGATGGATTTGGCAATGGGATTTCACCAGTTGAGCGTCGCAAAGGATAGTGTGTCAAAGACTGCTTTTAGGACATCATCCGGTTTCTTCGAATGGTTGGTGATGCCAATTGGGTTGACTAACGCGCCAGCGTATTTTGTGGATCTTATGAATAGGGTGTTCAGAGATCAGTTGAACAAGTTTGTGCTTTTGTTTGTGTACGATATTCTGGTTTACTCCCGGATGAGGAAGAGCATAAGACGCACTAGAGAGTTGTTTTGGAAATCTTGCGAAAGCATCAGCTGAAAGCTAAGTTTTCAAAGTGTCACTTCTAGAAGAGCGAAGTGAGGTTCTTAGGCCATGTTTTTTCTAGAAATGGAATAGCGGTTCACCCTGTTAAGGTGGTAGCAATCCAGGACAGGGATAGACCTAAGAATGCAACGAACGTGAGAAGTTTCCTTGTATTGGCAGGTTATTACCGATGGTTTATCAAGGATTTCCCCAAGATAGCTGCTCTGTTAACAGGATTGACGAAGAAGAACCAAATTTTCGCATGGGATGCGAAGTGTGAGCAAGCTTTTGGAATCATGAAAGAGAGACAGACGAGTGCTCCTGTTTTGGCGATTCCAAGTAGGAATGAGGAAATGGTGGTATACACCAATGCATGTAACACTGGACTTGGAGCAGTGCTGATGCAGAAGGATAAGGTTGTGGCATACGTGAGTCGATGGCTGAAACTGCACGAAAGGTGTAACACCCCACGTCCATTAATGTCACTCACTAAGGGAATGCATTAACTTCCATGGAGGTTTTAAGTGAATATAGAATAGAAAAATTACAACAAGACAGATAATAAGTAGTACTTGAAAATTTAAAACTTCATTTTATTGCAGCGGAAGTTAAACATGTTTGTTTACATCATAAAAACCATAAATCAGAGTCAAGTACAATATCCATCTTGATAAAACAAAATACATAATCCCATTACACCAATAGCCATTAAAGAAGATAACAAGCTGGACTTTACTTCAATGGTCCAAGCTTTCCAAGAGAGATAAAGCAATCCAATCAAACTCCACTAGAGCTGGGTCCAACCTGAGGACCTGGAGGGGGAAAAAGGATAGAAATGGAGGGGGTCAGACATAAAGTCTGGCGAGTATGAGAATTCTAACAACACTGTTATGAAAATAACTAGACTAAGGCATAAGCTGGAAGACAAGTAAATGTCTATGAACTATTAGATATGGAAGAGCAGATAAAGATAACGTTTAAGATAACGTTAAAGGCATACCTAATTACTAACGAATAATTACTATACTGCACCGCACATTACTACACTGCACCGCACCAGTCACCAGTCATCCTAAAGGTTGATCCCACTTGTTTCACACAGAAACTATATAAATAGCCTTACGTACCCCTAGCTGACTACATAGGTGCCGTCTGCCCCTATCTCCACTAGGTGTACCCCATTACCCACTTGCGATCGGCTCCCTACTCGTAGATACCCGTGCTGGCCCCACAGTGGGGTGTATCACTCCCCTAAAGTGGCAACCCGATACAACTTGAGAATGCATGGCTTATACCTACACGATGCAACAACGTCTTACCTACCAGCCCGGGTCCACACATGCATATGAAACCCGTTGGACTTGCGTTGCCAACGCTCACCGTTTTGGCCTCTTATAGTCAAACCCAGTATGCGTGTCCCGTCCTCGACTTGGGTCGAGCCCACATAGATACGTTTGGGATACTGGTTGAAATGGGCCCCCACAAGCCACCCACCTAAGCTTGTCACCACTAGTATATCCCACTTAACCCTCTTAGTCATGTTCATTTACATGTGTGTTTGGTTAAGTCTTACTAATCGTATTTCACATGCCACTAAGGGCACCCACTAGATTCCTCATGCCACCCAAGGCACCTACTTAACCCCCCATGTCCCACCTTACATGTTTATCTGGTTAAGTATTTCTTAATTCATTCAGGCCATAACCTCATAAAGACCTCTCACATTAGACTGGCATTTTTGGCAGCTGGATTTGCCGGGCGGGTCCGGGCAGTCTTACACCATAAAAGAGTCTAACCTCGTGTCTTTACAACTGTTATGCTTTAGTTTAGGCCTAGGACCTCTCACATTGGGCTGACATTTGTGACCACTGGATTTGTCGGGCGGGTCCGAGCAGGTTTACGTCACAAACGAGTCCAACCTCGTGTCCTAAGCATTGATTATCACCTATAATCTTTTACCCCAGTTTTAATAATTCCCTATTCAAATTATTAATTAACTCCAATTTTTATTGATGTCCATAATTGACTCAATTATGGTCATCCACTCATGGCATGCAAAATCATATCAGTTGCACCCCAACTTCTTTATATTAAATCCTTAATATTACCCCTACCCCATGTTTATACGTTCGCTTATTCAACGCAGAATATACGTTAGACTCGAATAGTCTAACTCATAGCACAAAAATAAATTATCACAACATATAGACAATTAAAATGAATCTAACCATTATAGGGGTGAAACTTGCATAAACTACACATGTTAAGGATCTAAAGGTGTCAACTTGTTAAATGGCACAATTTACATGATATGATCATAACCCAAATTTATGTATAAACTTGCATGTGGGGTTTTTAGGCAACATAATGATGGTGTGAACTAGCATAGAATTTCACATATGTCATAGCATAATTCTAGATGTCATAATAGATGTCATGGCATATGTTCATAACTTTTACTAACCAACCTAAACTTGCATACATGGTTTGTCATATAGATCAACATAGCCCAAACATGATGATTTGATTAACATGAACTAACTAGCATAGATAATAACATCATGACTTTATAACATGTATGATTCATCTCAATTTATCATATAAACTCTCAACATACATAACATCATCATAGCATGATTTACAACATATAGGATATCATCACCACATAGCATAGGATTTATAACATACATGATAGTATAAGGTTTACAACAACATATATGACAATTCACATCATCTACTCATAATCCATTCATAACTTAACCTAACTAAAATGATAATAATCTTGTTAAGACTATCATACTCACAATTAGAGAAGAAAAAGAGTCGAATTAATGCTCCTTTGATGAAGAATTGATGTTAGGGTTGGGTAGTTCTGATTTGGTTGCTGTTCTTTATCTTTAATTTGATGGCGGCTGCACTAGGTCTCAAAATAACAGCATGACGGCCATGGTCTTTGTTTATTTTCTGATTTAGGGTCTGTGTATAGGGGTCTTTTATAGAGTTATAAATTAATTTAAGCCATCGGATGTTCTTAGGGTTAATCAAAACCATTCAATTATGATAGGGTGATGAGTCAGCCCTAATGACTCAGCAAGGAGTAAGAATGGACTCAACAACACGGGTCAGCCTGAACCAGAAAGCTGTGCAGGCTCCAGCCTCGGCCTGGGCACACTTGGCAGGTGCGCCAGTGCAATTTTTTTCTTTTTTTCTCTACTTTACCACCAAACTTCGTTCGTCCATAACTCTTTCATTCGGTACTCGTTTCCCACAAACTCGGACTCTATTTCAACCAGAATTCCGAGACGAACACAATGGCGCAACCCGTTTCCCACAATTCTCACGTCTGAGATTAGTTATTCTTTAATTTGTAAATATTAATATTAACAGTATTACGGGGTGTTACATTCTCCCCTCCTTAAAGGATTTCGTCCCCGAAATCTTCAAGTTAAGAAGAATGTATATCCTAACATCCAATCATTCATCTACTCAACCATCAAACACAGGCATCCATTGTCCTTATAAACTTCTAATGCTTTCATGTTTAAATGCACAGTGTGTGTATATGTCCATATCTAATGCAAAATCAGGCGGTCCACTGATTCAGTTGACCTCCTTAATGCAAATCATGATAGTGTCATGCGTCTATTATGTATGCAAAAGTTCCCTAATGCTACATATTATTTCTATATGCGTGCACAATCACCATCCGAATGCAGTATCCATATAATAATACAATCATCATACATCCATTTTACTAAATACATCCATTTATATGCAATATGAAGTGACTGAGCCGATCTAGTGCCTAATAGTGTGTGTATATGCGTCCACGAGCAACCACTAGCATACACTTGCATCCACTTTGCATCCATCATACATAACATGTCTCAAACACATGTTTCAATCATAGGATTATCCTAACTAAAGGTCAAGAATACTAGCGAGAGGATACTCTAAAGGTAAGATAAGTACAAGCTAAGCGATAAAGGAGAAATTAAAAGACATACCCTCAAAAAGAAAAGGGTACAACGAACGCATCTTCTCTTCCGTCTCCCAAGTAGCGTTGCTCTCATCATCTCCCCATTGTATTTTGACTAGTCTGACCTCTCGATTTCTCAGCTTCTTAATCTCTGACCCAAGAATGCATGTAGGAGCTCGTCGAATCGTCGCATCACGCTCTATCTCCACCTCTCTAAGCAAGCTCGGCTCTACCACTTCCGCGGTCTCGTGCAAGCACTTCCTCAAATGTGACACATGGAATACGTCGTGTACACCACTAAGTCTCTCAGGCAACTCCACTCTATACGCCATTTGTCCAATCTTCTCCTTAATAGGAAACGGTCCTACAAACCTTGGTGCTAACTTCCCAACGGACCCAAAGCGAACAACGTTCCGTAATGGAGACACTTTGATAAAGACCATGTCCCCAACTTCAAACTCGAGATCTGTCATCCTCTTATCCGCATAAGATTTTTGCCTATCTTGCGCTGCTTTCATCCTCCTTCGAATCAAGTCGATCTTCCCCGAAGTCTCTCTAATCATATCGGGCCCAAGTAAGATCTTATCCGTAGATTCCCACCAACATGTAGGTGAACGACAAGGTCGTCCATAAAGAGCTTCGAAAGGTGCCATGCCAATGCTGGACTGAAAGCTGTTATTATATGTGAATTCCACCAATGGAAGATGCTCTTCCCATGTACTCCCAAAGTCTAGGATACATAGCCTCAAAAGATCCTCTAGAATGCGATTCACCCTCTCAGTCTGGCCGTCCGTCTGAGGATGATATGCGTTGCTCAAACATAACTGAGTCCCTACCGCCTCTTGTAAGCTTCTCTAAAATTCGCTAGTGAAAATAGGACCGTGGTCGCTCACTATGCTAGAAGGAACACCGTGCAAACGAACTAACTCTCGGACGTATACAAAAGCTAACCATGGAGCAGTCCTCTTACTCTTCACGGGAATGAAATGGGCGCTCTTAGTAAGTCTATCTACTATAACCCAAATTCCCGTATTACCCTTCCTTGATCTTGGTAATCCATCCACAAAATCCATCGAGACACTTTCCCACTTCCATAGTGGAACCTCCAATGGGTGAAGCAACCCACCGGGTTTCTTTTGCTCCACTTTTACTTGTTGGCACACCAAGCATCTAGCGACATACTCGGCTACGCCCCTCTTCATACCGGCCCAAAAGAAAACTCCCTTCATGTCTTTGTACATCTTGTCCCCGCCGGGATGAATGGTCATCTTCGAACGATGTGCTTCGTCAAGAATGGTCTTCCTTAGGTCATCGTCTTTTGGTACACAAAGTCTACCATCCCTACGTAACCAACCCCTATCATCTAGGGTATACCTACGTAGATGGCTTGATGACTCCTCTCCTTTGAGCTTTTCTACTAACTCAACCAACTGCGGGTCGTCTCGCTGTGCCTCGCCAATCCATCCCAAAAGCGTAGTTCTGACCTCCAAGGATGCTAGAAAACCGGGTACAAAGTCAACGGAAGGTCATAGGGTGCTAAGAACTCCATCCACCTTTGCTGCCTTAAGTTCAAGTCCTTTTGAGAGAATAAGTATTTTAGCGATTTTTGGTCAGTGAATAATTCGAATCTCTCACCAAGAAGATAATGACGCCAAGGCTTAAGCGCGAAAACAATAGCGGCCAACTCTAGGGCATGCGTGGGGTAATTCTTCTCATGCGCTCTCAACTGCCTTCCACCATAGGCTATTACCCTTCCCTCTTGCATTAAGACTGCGCCTAGTCCTGTCCCACAAGCGTCAGTATAAACGGTAAATGGCTTACTCCCATCTGGCAGCACTAAGACAGGGGCTGAGGTCAAAGCTCTCTTCAACCGTTGGAACGCATCATCACAATCTACGTCCCATGTGAAAACTAGGTTCTTCTTCGTCAAGCGTGTCAATGGAGCTGATATCTTTGCGAAGTCTTTGATAAACTTCCTATAGTAGCCAGCCAACCCCAAGAAACTTCTTACTTCGGTAGCATTTTTAGGGACCTTCCAATCTTGGATGGCCACCACCTTCGCGGGATCCACAGCTATCCCTTCCTTGGAAACCACGTGCCCTAGGAATCGCACTTCCTTCCGCCAAAAGTGACACTTAGAAAATTTTGCTTTAAGGCTATGTGCTCGTAGGGTCTCCAACACTTCCCTAAGATGTAGGACATGCTCTTCTTCGTCCTTAGAAAAGATCAAGATGTCGTCTACAAAGACTACCACGAATTTGTTAAGGTACTCCCTAAACACCCTACTCATCAAATCAACAAAGTATGCGGGGGCGTTTGTCAAACCGAAGGGCATCACTAGCCATTCATAGAAACCGTCCGGAGTCCTAAAGGCAGTCTTGTCTATGCTATCCTCAGCCACTCTCAACTGATGGAAACCAGTGGCTAAGTCCAACTGCGAAAACACTGAGGCGTCAACTAACTGATCGAAGAGATCGTCAATCCTCGGCGGTGGGTGTCTGTTCTTCTTAGTAAGTTTATTAAGTTCTCTATAGTCCACACAAAGTCTAAGGGACCCATCCGCCTTTGTGGCAAATACTACTAGAGCACCCCACTCCGATATACTTCGTCTTATGAACCCCTTCTCATGCAACTCCTTCACTTGCTTATCGAGTTCCCTCCTTTCACGTGGAGCCATGTGGCGTACTGGAAAAGATACTGGTTTCGCATTATCCACAAGATATATTCGAAAATCTATCTCCCGCTTCGAAGGCAAGCCCTTCACCTCCTCAAACACATCTGAGTATTCTCGGACCACTCTAACAGATTGCAGATTTTCCTTAGACGCGTCAAGCGATTCTAAATAACTTAGCATAACGGAATTTATGGGACTACAAAAGATTTCGAGGGTGTTGCCAAGGCGAGTCATGAGCCTAACTACTCTCCTTTCACAATCAAGAACGGTCCCATTTTTGGATAACCAATCCATTCCTAAAATTAGCCCATAGCCCGTGAAGCCAAACACATAAGCATCACATCTAAACTCAACGCTAAGTATAGAAATTTTCAAATCCAAACACATCATGGACAAATAAGCTGAGCCCCCTATTGGATTTGAAACAACTAAAGGATCCTCTACTAAACTGGTGTTTAAGTGCAGTGATTCAACTAATGATGTAGATATAAACAAATGCGATGCGCCCGAATCAAATAAGGTACGGACAGGATGGTCAAACAGAAAAACTAAGCTTTCAACATAAATGGTTCTACCTCGTTCTTGCAGCGGTGGGACCGCGAGAGCCTGAACTTGTCCCCTTGCCTGCCCTGGTGCCATAAGAGCCTGCACCTGTCCTCCTGAGGTAGCTCCTGCCCTCTGCCCCTTCTTTGGGCAGTCCTTCACTAAATGTCCCGCATCGCCACAGTGAAAACAGCCGGTCTTCTTTTTCTTTCGGCAATCCTTGCTGAGATGGCCTGGTGTCCCACAGTTAAAACATTTCTTCTTTCCCTTGCCATTACCGTCTTTACCACCCTTCTTGTTTTGCTGTTGAGGTTTCTTCTGATCCCCTTTCTTCTCGGGTGCCTTATCAGCTTTAGCGCCTTTCTCCTCGTGCATAAGTGCCATGTCTACAAGCTTCTCGAAGGTGGCCCCCATAGGGATGTGGGTCATAGCCAACCCTTGCAATGGTTCATTCAATCCATTAACGAACCTCAGAGCCTTCTTCTCCGGCGTGTTCACTAAGTCCAAGCCAAACCTTGCTAATTGGTTAAATTTGTTAACATATTCTTTCACCGATGAGCTTCCTTGCTTCAATGCCAAGAACATTTCCATATATAAGTTCTCTTCTACCCTTGAGAGAAACTTCGCCTCAAACCTACGTCTGAAATCCGCCCAAGAATCAACAGGACGCTCCCCATTAGTGACCTCCCACCAAACGAGGCCTCTCCCTTCATCAACCAAGACGCTAATTTGACTCTCCTCCCTTCTTCTACTTCAATGATTTCTAGCAATTCTTCTACCTCCCTAAGCCAATCTCTAGCTTCCACAAACGTTTCTGACCCTTGAAAAGGTCTTCCACCCATAGCCTTAAATTCCTTGCATGTCTTTGCAAAAGTATCTACGTGAGGAGGAGGAGGAACGGGTGCAACTGGTGGTGGAGGAACATTGGCCGGACCTGCGGCGGCCCTAGCCTCTAATAGCCTCCTATACCATCCTGATATCGTTACACCGTCAGGTAGGTTAAGATCTTCAGCCATGCTGAAACGAAAAAGGAAAGATTCAAAATGGAGAATTCGAAAGATAAAGATATATGGCTATTGGGGATTATGTTTTTCATAAAAACTTTCCTCTTAAAATTACACACCAAGACATGTTTTTGAAAGTACTTCTTCCAAAAATACTTTAGAAAAATAGTTTTTCTAAAAAAAATATCTGTTCTGGTAACCTTAAGCTCCGATACCATGTGTAACACCCCAAGTCCATTAATGTCACTCACTAAGGGAATGCATTAACTTCCATGGAGGTTTTAATTGAATATAGAACTAAAAAAATACAACAAGACAGATAATAAGTAGTACTTGAAAATTTAAAACTTCATTTTATTGCAGCGGAAGTTAAACATGTTTGTTTACATCATAAAAAGCATAAATCAGAGTCAAGTACAATATCCATCTTGATAAAACAAAATACATAATCCCATTACACCAATAGCCATTAAAGAAGATAACAAACTGGACTTTACTTCAATGGTCCAAGCTTTCCAAGAGAGGTAAAGCAATCCAATCAAACTCCACTAGAGCTGGGTCCAACCTGAGGACCTGGAGGGGGAAAAAGGATAGAAATGGAGGGGGTTAGACATAAAGTCTGGCGAGTATGATAATTCTAACAATACTATTATCAAAATAACTAGACTAAGGCATAAGCTGGAAGACAAGTAAATGTCTATGAACTATTAGATATGGAAGAGCAGATAAAGATAACGTTTAAGATAACGTTAAAGGCATACCTAATTACTAACGAATAATTACTATACTGCACCGCACATTACTACACTGCACCGCACCAGTCACCAGTCACCCTAAAGGTTGATCCCACTTGTTTCACACAAAAACTATATAAATAGCCTTACGTACCCCTAGCTGACTACATAGGTGTCGTCTGCCCCTATCTCCACTAGGTGTACCCCACTACCCACTTGCTATTGACTCCCTACTCGTAGATACCCGTGCTGGCCCCACAGTAGGGTGTATCATTCCCCTAAAATGGCAACCCGATACAACTTGAGAATGCACGGCTTATACCTACACGATGCAACGTCTTACCTACCAGCCCGGGTCCACACACGAACATGAAACCCGTTGGACTTGCGTTGCCACCGCTCCCCGTTTTGGCCTTTTATAGTCAAACCCAGTATGTGTGTCCCGTCCTCGACTTGGGTCGAGCCCACAAATATACGTTTGGGATACTGGTTGAAATGGGCCCCCACAAGCTACCCACCTAAGCTTGTCACCACTAGTATATCCCACTTAACCCTCTTAGTCATGTTCATTTACATGTGTTTTTGGTTAAGTCTTACTAATCGTATTTCACATGCCACTAAGGGCACCCACTAGATTCCTTATGCCACCCAAGGCACCTACTTAACCCCATGTCCCACCTTACATGTTTATCTGGTTAAGTATTTCTTAATTCATTCAGGCCATAACCTCATAAAAACCTCTCACATTAGACTGGCATTTATGGCAGCTGGATTTGCCGGGCGGGTCCGGGCAGTCTTACACCATAAAAGAGTCTAACCTCGTGTCTTTACAACTGTTATGCTTTAGTTTAGGCCTAGGACCTCTCACATTGGGCTGACATTTGTGACCACTGGATTTGTTGGGCGAGTCCGGGCAGGTTTACGTCACAAACGAGACAACCTCGTGTCCTAAGCATTGATTATCACCTATAATCTTTTATCCCAGTTTTAATAATTCCCTATTCAAATTATAAATTAACTCCAATTTTTATTGATGTCCATAATTGACTCAATTATGGTCATCCACTCATGGCATGCAAAATCATATCAATTGCACCCCCAACTTCTTTATATTAAATCCTTAATATTACCCCTACCCTACGTTTATACGTTCGCTTATTCAACGCAGAATATACGTTAGACTCGAATAGTCTAACTCGTAGCACAAAAAAAAATACAACATATAGACAATTAAAATGAATCTAACCATAATAGGGGTGAAACTTGCATAAACTACACATGTTAAGGATCTAAAGGTGTCAACTTGTTAAATGGCACAATTTACATGATATGATCATAACCCAAATTTATGTATAAACTTGCATATGGGGTTTTTAGGCAACATAATGATGGTGTAAACTAGCATAGAATTTCACATATGTCATAGCATAATTCTAGATGTCATAATAGATATCATGGCATATGTTCATAACTTTTACTAACCAACCTAAACTTGCATACATGGTTTGTCATATAGATCAACATAGCCCAAACATGATGATTTGATTAACATGAACTAACTAGCATAGATAATAACATCATGACTTTATAACATGTATGATTCATCTCAATTTAGCATAGAAACTCTCAACATACATAACATCATCATAGCATGATTTACAACATATAGGATATCATCACCACATAGCATAGGATTTATAACATACATGATAGTATAAGGTTTACAACAACATATATGACAATTCACATCATCTACTCATAATCCATTCATAACTTAACCTAACTAAAATGATAATAATCTTGTTAAGACTATCATACTCACAATTAGAGAAGAAAAAGAGTCGAATTAACGCTCCTTTGATGAAGAATTGCTGTTAGGGTTGGGTAGTTCTGATTTGGTTGTTGTTCTTTATCTTTAATTTGATGGCGGCTGCACTAGGTCTTAAAATAACAGCATGACGACCATGGTCTTTGTTTATTTTCTGATTTAGGGTTTGTGTATAGGGGTCTTTTTACAGAGTTATAAATTAATTTAAGTCGTCGGATGTTCTTAGGGTTAACTAAAACCATTCAATTATGATAGGGTGATGAGTCAGCCCTAATGACTCAGCAAGGAGTCAGAATGGACTCAACAATACGGGTCAGCCTGAACCAGAAAGCTGTGCTGGCTCCAGCCTCGGCCTAGGCGCACTTGGCAGGTGCGCCAGTGTAAATATGTACTGGTGCACTTCCCAAGTGCGCCAGTGCATTTTTTTTCTTTTTTTCTCTACTTTACCACCAAACTTCGTTCGTCCATAACTCTTTCATCCGGTACTCGTTTCCCGCAAACTCGGACTCTATTTCAACCAGAATTCCGAGATGAACACAATGGCGCAACCCGTTTCCCACAATTCTCACATCTGAGATTAGTTATTCTTTAATTTGTAAATATTAATATTAACAGTATTACGGGGTGTTACAAAAGGAATTATCAAACTCATGATTTGGAGTTGGCAGCGATCGTGTTTTCTCTGAAAATGTGGAGACATTGCCTGTTGGGGTTCGATTCGAGTTGTTTATGAATCATAAGTCGTTGAAGTATCTTTTCTCCCAAAATGATTTGAATCTTCGGCAGCAATGGTGGTTAGAGTTTCGGCATCCTATGATTTTGGTATAGCCTATACTTTGGGAAAAGGTAACACGGTTGCAGATGCGTTGAGTCGAAGACATGTAGGATTGGGAGCAATGTTTTTGGAATGGAAGAGCCTCGAGTTTTTGGCAGGGTTTAATTTCAGACCACGTTGTGATATGGAACCTGAAATGTTGGCAAGCTTGTCGATACGACCCACTCTTATCGAAAGGATCGACAAAAGACAAAAGCGAGATGCAAAGCTTGTCTAGTTTATCCAGAAGCTGGAACCAAAGAATAAAGAGCTCGAGGTCGATCGAGAGGGATGGCTTCAAAAGCAAGGGTAACTGGTTGTTCCTGATATCGACGGATTGAGGGATGAGGTTCTGAGGGAATGTCATCACTCGAAGTTGACGATTCATCCTGGTGGTAATAAGATGTATCAAGACATGAAGCGAGTCTACTACTGGGAAGGGATGAAAAGAGATATTGGAAAGTTCGTTTCCAAGTGCACGAACTGTCAGTTGGTGAAAGCTGAATAGAAGAAGCCGAGTGGATTGCTTCAGCATTGGAAGTTCCTACGTGGAAGAGGGAGCAAATATCGATGGATTTTATCGATGGATTACCTAGAACCAGGGCAGGAAATGAAGGAATTTTGGTCATTGTGAATCAATTGACCAGAAGTGCGAGATTTATTCCTGGCAGATCGACTAGGACAACATCGAAGTTGGTTGAGCTTTATGTTAATGGATAGTTCGATTCCATGGTATCCCAAAGAGCATAGGGAGTGATCGAGATCCATTGTTCATAAGCGGATTTTAGAAAAGATCGCAAGAAGCTTTGCAAACCGAGTTGTGTTTGAGTACGGCTTATCATCTCCAAACTGATGGTCAAACTGAAAGGGTTAATCGAGTTTTGGAAGATCTCCTACGAGCTTGTGTATTAGACTTCGGGGGGTCGTGGGAGGACTATCTACATCTAGTTGAATTCGCATATAATAATAGCTGCCAGTTGAGCATTGGGATGGCACCATACGAGGCGTTGTATGGTAGACCGTGCAATTCTCCCGCATGTTGGTTAGAGATTGGAGATAAGTTGGTACTTGGGCCAGAGATGACAAGAGAAACTTCAGATTGTATCGAGATCGTTTGGCAACGAATGAAAGAAGAACAAGATCGTTAGAAGAGCTATGCTGATAAGCATTGAAAAGATTTGGAATTCAACGTTGGCGACATGGTTTCTGTGAAGATTTCTCCTTTGAAACACGTGGTTCGAATCGAAAATAAAGGAAAGCTAGCTCCAAGGTTCGTTGGACCATTTCCGATAGTCGAGCGAATTGGAAAGTTCGCATATAGATTGGAGTTACCCGAGAAGATGTCAAGTGTGCATAAGGTTTTCCATGTGTCCTTTCTACGGAAGTTCGTGCATGATTCGAAGGTAGTGGTATCTCCAGAACAGTACAAAGACCTAGAATTAGAGACCGTAGTGACGAGACCTCATAGGCCGCTTCGTGTTGTGGGGAATGACACGAAACAGCTTAGGAGGAAGACGGTTAAGCTAGTCAAGGTACAATGGAGTGAGGATGACGACGATTGTACATGGGGGACGAAAGAAAGCATGAAGTCGACCCATCCAGAACTCTTCATCAGTATGATCCATTGGTATCATGTCATCATTACATAATTGTAACTTGTGTTGTTGTTGTTGAGATTGTTTTTGAAATTCCACGTGCTAAGATAAGGCTATGGATGCATGGCTTGTTGGCTGCTAGTTTGGGTGACAGAATTGGCTGCTCATGGATGATAGGCATGCAGAATTGTTTTGGATGTGTGTGTTCGATTAGGATTGTGGGGGAGAAATTCCTAAAGGGGGAGGAGAATGTAACAACCCGCATTTTACATATCGGAGGATCATAAAATATTTTTATTTTATTCCCTAAGGGTTGGATCATTCTCATATTTTAATATGTTGATTATGGGGATGTGAGACATGTCCATAATTTTTACGAATTTTGTTTGTAACCATTTTTCTCCTGTCGGTCTTGTACAGCGAATAACTTTTGACGGGGATCGAATCAGGTGCTGAGATCGGTCTTATTGGAAATGAAATAGTGTTTCCAATTCCATAGATTTGTCACATTAAAGATTTGGTTCAGCGGTTTGGGAGGAATTGATGTTTTTGTGTTTTACAGTTTGTTGTTCAGGTTTGTAAGCCACAATGGGCTGAATTGGAGAGGCCCATTAGGGGGTCGGTGGAAGGCTATAAATAGGGGGTAGGAAGCATGGAGAATAGTTTACTTTCTCCATTCTCTCTTCTGGGTGAGCTTGTTATCTTCCTTATTAAACCAACTACACCTTTCCACCATTAGAATCAAGATCTAAGGAAGAAAATCGAAGATCTAAATCATTTGAAACAAGAACTACATTAATCGAAGAGAGAGTTCATCTAATCGAAGAGTTTAGAGCAAATTCTTTGTTGTTCGGAATAGAGATTCATTGTTTTTGTGTTGTTTCGGAGAACTAGTGAGTGATACGCATCTCTCACACGGATTCAATCAGGTATATGTGTTGTATGATCATAATTTCTTCATTTTGAGTCATTTTCACCTAGATCTACATCATCGTAAGTATAATTTCATATGAATCGATTTAGGATATAATATAGCAACTTAAAACCGGTAAATTCCATATAGTTTCATATGTTTATGCAAGTTAGATCCATTATTTTAGTCATTTATTCATTTATCATGATTTTCGTGAATCTTACATAATTATTGATGATAATTGTCATTTTCAAGTTGTTAGTGATTTCATAACATTCTTGTGGCTGAATTGGATGAGTTGATTTCGTCGATATAGTCATTTGGCGAAGTTTCGGTCAAGCTTAGGGGTGGATCATACAGAATCCATGTGGATGAATTATACAGAACCCATGGGGATGGATCATACAGAACCCATGGGGATGGATCATGTAGAACACATGGAGATGGAGCATACAGAATCCATGGGGATGGATTATACGTGTTGGATCTAGATTAACCCTAGAGGGGGAGTGAATAGGGTTTATTAAATTTTAGCGAGATATAAAAAGTTATCAGGTCACAAAATATAGAAGAAATAGAAATGCAAAAAGTAAATGACACAAGATATACCCAGCTTCGGCAAAAATCCTGCCTACTGCTGCATTCCTAAGGTTTCTACTAGGTGTTAAACACAGATCCCGCTTACAATCCCATGTAAACCCGCAGCGCCTACTCCTGTCCTAACCCTACGCTCAAAACCCTAGACTGGTCTATATCCCCTAGACCAAATTTTCACCTAGTTTTACAGACTCTAGTAAACTCCCTAGTTTTACGGACGAAATTAGGAAACCATCTAGATTTTACAGACTCTAGCAACTGTCAGTTAAACCCCTAACTGAATCCCCTAGAATTTAACAGACTCTAAAAACTGTTCGTTTGAAATACAACACGAATTAAAACACAAAACAATGAAAACTAAAACAAAATAGAAACTCTAGAATTTAAAATAAAAAAGTCATCCCCTTTAACACTTCAAAATTAGGCCGACCACTTTCTAAATGGTTGAGCACGTTCTTTTTCTCTTGCAAAATGGCGGCTGGAAAAATTCTAGGGTTTCTCTGAAATCCTCCCCAAAACGATTTGATTACTGAAATGTTCTCATATGGATTCAGTCTTGAATTGCTTGCTTCTTCGATGTAATGTTATCTGATTTGAGGAGTTTGTGGCGATCAAAACACACGTGAAAAATTGTGAGTTCTCTAGTATTTTGTTTTCTAATTTCTTCTGAATTGTTTGTGGTTTCAATTGATCTATGCCAGCGATAAATAGGTTGATTTTATAGGATATATAAATCTTATAATCACTCTCTGATTTCATAAAATGGCTTGCCTTGATTTGCGGTTTCCTCTTTTTACATCCTCGATTGAAATTGAAATTTGTTCTGCTATTAATGATGAATTAAGTCGGTTTTCTTTCAGCAGATTTGAATTCCTTGAATGAATTAAAATTGCGTGGTTCATGTCATAAGAAATTTCTTTGCCGAAACAATTCAAAACTGGGAATAATTAAGATATCTTGCCAAATATGTCACTGTGTTTATAACACTGAAATCCCATGATTGATTTTATTCCCTTATTCGAATTTCTGGCTCCTGGAATAATTTATAAGCTTTCCCAAAAGTGATTGCACTGATTTTTTTTTTTAAAAACTTTCCCTTTATAAAAATGTTTGTTGGCTTGAAATTCTCGGTATAGATTGAATAAATCAATTCTGGAAATTTGATTTAAAACATGCCAAAACAAATTGCATGTTTTATACTGGAATCATATGAATGCGTGAATTACTCATTTAACACTTGCCAATTTTGCCATGCCAATTTAATCTGATTTGAAACTTGAATGCTGATTGTCCAAAAACATTTGCCATATGTGTTCAGGAAATAAGTGATTTACCATTTATTGACTGGAAACAAATTGATTTCCATCCATGATTCTGCATACTGAAATTCTGTGAACCCTTTTGAAATGAATGATCAAATTTGCTTGTTTGTTGACCATTATGCAGAAATTAAATTCTTCCCTGTTTTTGTAGCACCAGTTTTGACATGCTTTTAGTACTGATATGAACTCCTCATAACTGCTTGTCCATAAGGTCAGTGTACACATGTGTATGTCACCATGATCATCTAGTTTACATTGCACCATTGTAAAACTGCTGCTATCTCTATTGTAACTTTATTTTCATGTAAACTGTTTCATAATGATGTATGAATCACCTAGACTTGTTTCAATAAATTTACTTGACCAGCACACACTTGTGCATGTCCAGATTGCACACAGTCTTGTATCATTGTGATTATCCATTTCTCTGGCCTCTTGGACCTTGTAACAGCACCAAAGTTTAACTTTTGGAAAGTATGGCTTGGCCATGCATGAGTCTGCATGAGTCCACTTGAAACAAGAATGCCACTGAACACTTGAGATATGCTGCTAAGCTCAGAAATGCCATGCTTCATGTTTTGCATGTTGATCCATGCTGTTGTTATGAAACTTGATGCACGTATTCACCATGAACTTGAACTTGTTTAGCTACTGTCTCGACCACATTGACTTGAACACTTGCTACTTGAAAACATGCTTAGTCATTCCTCATCCATATATGTTGTGTCATTGTGTATTAGAACATGTATGTATACACATGTTAATGCTGTTGCATCTTTGACCATGCACTTGCTTGTCCATTTGGATGTCCATGCTGCTCTATTTACATATCCCTGCTTGCACACGTATGTGTGGCTCGACCCTATGATTGAAACACTTGCAATTTGTCACTTTTACTTAGATGCTTGCCATCACATTATTTTGCTCGCTGATACATGCACTGAGTCGAGTTGGTCCACGTGGCTGCTCCTCAGTTGCTCGCTGATTGGTGAGGCAGTGCACGCATGTGTATATATATGCACGTGTGTATTTGCAGACGATCAAACCAGTTTTCTTGTCCCTGCATATACAAAACTGGTTGCCTTGTGGTATTTACATTGTTTCACTGTGAATATCACAAGCTGTCTAGACACAGCTGAATCAGATCAAGTTATCAAAAATGATGAGAAACACACCAGAAATCTGAGGCAAATAAAATTTTAAAATTAAAATTTATATTCGCATGTATTCAGTTTTATTTATATTGCAGTGTACTTTGTGTGTGTGTGTGTTTCATGTGACAGGTAAGCAGATGATGACTGGACTGACTGTGAGCTGTGAAGACAGAAGATTGAAGTAGTGTGTAAATGAGTGAATGTATATATAACTGAGTTGTGAGCGTTGTAGTGAGGAGCTGTGTATGAAAAAGAATATTGTACTGATATTTGTAGTAACCAAATTTGATTGAAATAAAATATTATTTTATTATTGTCAAACAAACTTGTCTGTCGTATTCAGTTTATTTACAAGTACAATCTTCTATGAATGTATACGAAATGTGATGTGTTCAAATAGTGGAGTAATAAATAGTTGTACCGTTTGAATGTTTGAAATACAATATTTAATTTAAATAAAATACTGTATGAATATATGAATGTCTGTACAGTCGTATTCTATTTAAATATAAATATTATATTCTTGTCTGTGATGTATATATAACAGTACAGTTACAAAAACATTTATAATAATATGTATTGTTTGTTATCATCAAACAAAAATCATATAATTGTGTATACAACAACGTTATATACAACAATCTTCCCCTTTTGATGATGACAAACAAATATGAAGATTTTGAATATAATAAATGTGTTTGACCATGAATATTGAACTCCCCCTATTTGAAAGCTCCCCCTACAACAGAAACTCCCCCTAGAAGTGTGCATGAGTGAAAGAATGAAAATTGAATTGGAATTTTCAGAATTAAAGTATTTATAAACTATTCACTCATAAATCAAAATCTCAACCCATTCTCACTCTTTTGTTATCATCAAAAGGATACAGAATTTAAAATATAGATGAATAATGACTAGAAATATAATTTCAGCTTAAGAGGAAGAACGGTCATCATAAATCTTAATCGGTCAAACAAAAATCATAATATTCTGAGAACAAATGGCATATTTCACATTTTAGAGAATGACGGATTTATGATGAATTTACAAAAATGGAGAGAGTTAAAAAGTATGAATATTTTCCAATTATTTCCAAAACAATTTTATGAAATTGAAGCTCAAAAAACAGTGATGGATTTGGACTATAATTGTTAGTTCAATTTAAGTGACAAAATCAAATAATCTCAAATCCCAATAGCTATCAATCAACAAATCATAATATTTCATAAAATATGAACACATTTCACAAATTAGAAAATGGATTGATAGGCTGGTTTTTACACACCAAGGAGAATTTCATACAAAAATTTATTTATTGCAAATTATTTTCTTTCCTTTTTCTTTTGATTTAAGAGCACACTGACCACGCATAACCAGATCTTGGATTTTTAAATGAGATCAGTTGCAGCTTAAATATAAGTAATCTTATAACCATGTATAACCAGAGCTTGGATTTGTAAATGAGGTTAGGGAAACACTTATGTATTAATTATATTTATCATTTCATTTTCAAAAGTAAAACTCCTCGGTATATAAAACCAATATGAATGATAGAAATGTGGTAGGTACAGAAATGGACTGTGAAATAAATTTTTAAATTAATTATATTATGAAATATGCTCGACTATACCGGGATCATTGAAAACTTTCAAATATCACTAATTCTGAATAATAATACAACCACAATTCCATCACAAATATTTTCACTGTTTATTCAAGATGATTTAAAAAAAAATATTAAACTCTCCACTTTATTATAAATTCACGATGGATGGTAGAAAGATGAAAGATAATGAAGATGGTCATGAAATAATTGCCAGTTCAAAGATATTATAATAACTGTTCAACCATCATGAAAATCTAAATAAAATCTCCTCTTGTTGTGAAATATACTATAGTCACAACTCCTCACAATTTCAAAATATAATAATGATTTTGATGAATTATAAATACAGTTCAATTTGGATATTGATTTCAATTTCTGAATGAATAATCAATAAATAATTTGAAAATTGAAAATCAATTACAAGAGGAAAACAGAAGAATTTATACAAGGCAGGAGGGATGAAGAAAAAATATATACAGGGTGAGAATAATGCAGCATATCAAAATTGGTACCACTTGTTGGTGTCTCTATTAACAAGGATTTTAAGTATGACATGGGTGACTAACAAGGGTATCCTAGACATCCAAGAACAATCATTAAGCCCAAGAAACAAGACTAAAAAAATAAGCATATTAATCAGAGCAGCAAGCAAAGTTAACCAAAACAAGCACTTATCAAAGGACATTAAAAAAACAGTATCAGAGAAGCACAAAAGTCAATATCACAGCAGACTTGTCAGAGGATGTTTCTGATGGTCACAAAATATGATTCAAGATTAAAAATACAGCTTATTTGAAATCATTTGCGGAAATATGAAAATCTTAAGCTTCAATGAATCAATCACACCAGATTATCAATTTTAGATCCAAGATATGTGCGTGATTCAATAAATCAATAATTTCAAATTATTTTAAACAAACAAATATTCAACTCAAATCACCATGAAATAGCAGTGAGTTTTAATGATCATTTTTCAAAAGAATTTTTCACAAATTTTTCTGACAATCACACAAGAAATTTTTCAGAATAATTAAATCAAGATTGAGTAATAATTCATGATCCAAAAATAGTGGTTTATTCAAAATCACTAGAACAAATGTAAATCTTGAGATACAATGAATCAATCACACAGGATTAATAATTTCAGATCTGAGAGGTGTGTGATATTCAAAATATCATATATTTTCAAGTGATCTCAAACAAACAAAAACCGAACAAGATGATCATAAACAACAATGAATTTCAAGATGTAAGCAATGATTCTAGACCAAACAAAATATCCAAGCCAAACTGAAATTGCCACAACTGATAAATAGCAGGGTGCTGTAATGAGTATAAATTTTCAAGCCCTTCCAAACTGAATTAGAAGAAACTCAAAACAGCAGAGGTGTGTGAAATTCCATTAAACTTTCAGATCTTAAAAAATTTAGAATTCAAATCAACAGTGTTCAAGATATGACAAGAATACATCAACACTGTTATGAATTCAGAAAACAGAAAATAAACTTCAAAACAATTGCAGGTATTTACAAGATTAAACTCAAGGTCTGGAAATGATTAAAACATTAGTGTTTTGTTCTATTGAAGCGATTTCCAGAAAATTATGAGTACTGCAATTGGAAGTTGAGAAAGCCCAAGAAGAAACAGAAATATGACAGTGACAAATCAAGAAAAAAACAGACAGGGTAGAAGAAGGAATAAACAAATGAAACAAAATATTTACAAAGATGAGTTCAGAGATTATACCTGAAATCCATGTAAACCAGAATCTCCGAATCAGCAAATCCTGGCTGGAGGAACTGTGAATGATACAGAAGTATAAACCAGCTTGGTTTCAAATTTCTTTTTGCACAGCAGTTCCGCAGCCTCCACTGGTACCTAACAATTTATAGGATCGAGTAGTCTAACAAAATTTGTAAAACCACTCTCAATTGTTTTCTTACGTTTTGGTACCTAAATTTGTTTATATAACAATCCATCAAAATTTACCAAAGTTCCTTTAGGGTGTTTGAATTTATATGAATTCACCATGTTTCGTTTTGGGGTCCAAAATGGATTAGATAGACTGTTATCAAACAATTTTTTATCACGTTTGTGATTCAAAAAACTTTTGAAATATCCAGAGTTTAACTTTTAAAAACTATCCTTCTTGAAGCAACTTGAGGGACTTTTAAAACCATCTGAATTGACATTTTCAAAAACATTATTTTTCCCAAAGCCAATACCATATTTATTTCCAATAGAAACTTGATTTTGCAACAACATATTCAACGATTTTTCCCTATTAGAAAACTTATCCAAAGTTGATTCTAATCGTTGAATTTTGGATTTACGATCACTGTTTTCTTTTATTAAATCAGAACATCGATTACAAATGATCTTTCTTTCAATATCATGTTGTTTCAAAACCAAATTTTCATATTCAAGTAATTTGATTTTGGCTTGGGACTCAGAGATCTCTGATTTTCTTAGATTTTTCAATCTCGTTTTCAAGTTCTTTCAAAATCTAATCCATTTTCAACAAATTTTGTTTTTCAGCAAATTCATATTCGGAATTTTTGGTAGTCTTAAAATTTTCAAATTCGTTTTGTAAAAAGTTGTTTGTACTTTCAAGCTCAATCTTATTCTCTTTTAAAATCATAATTTCATTTTCAAGCTTTGGAATATTTTTATTTTGATGAACAAGATTGTTTTCCAAAACCAAACAACTTTTGCAACTAGAGTTTGAAGATTTCTTGACCTTCTCAAGTTTTGATTCCAAAATATTATTTTTGCTGATCAACTCAAGCTTTTCAGATATCAGAATTTTATTTTTAGATTTTAGATTCTCAACAGATTTAATTAAACCATTTAAACGATGAATTAAACCTTTATAAGAAAGATCTCCTGTTGAGTCTTCATCTGAATTTCCATCTATACAACCTGTTAAGCACAAATCTGAAGCTGAGTTGACTATTGAGGGCTTTGAGCAGTTGTTAGGTTTTCCATACTGCGCATTGAGAATTTTCCAGATATCCTGCACAGTTAACCAATGAGAGATAAGATCAAGCTGATTATTACTGAGACAAGAATAGAGAATATGCATAACACGAGCATTGACAACTTTATTTTTCTTATCTAGCATATCTCCCATATTTTCAATGATATTCCAATATTCAAAATTAATGGACTTTAAATATAATTCGATTTTTGATTTCCAAATTAAAAAATCTGTTCCACTGAAAATAATTGGAATATCACTGGACTGACTCTGACAACTAGGATCCATGAATCTAGGGTTAATGAAATTACCAAGCTCTGATACCACTTGTTGGATCTAGATTAACCCAAAAAGGGGGGTGAATAGGGTTTATTAAACTTTAGCGAGATATAAAAAGTTATCAGATCACAAAATATAGTAAAAATAGAAATGCAGAAAGTAAATGACACAAGATATACCCAGCTTCGGCAAAAATCCTGCCTACTACTGCATTCCTAAGGTTTCTACTAGGAGTTAAACGCAGATCCCGCTTACAATCCCATGTAAACTCGCAACGGCTGCTCCTATCCGAACCCTACGCTCAAAACCCTAGACTGGTCTACATCCCCTAGACTAGATTTTCCCCTAGTTTTACAAACTCTTGTAAACTGCCTAGTTTTATAGACGAAACTAGGAAACCACCTAGATTTTACAGACTCTAGCAACTGTCAGTTAAACCCCTAACTGAATCCCCTAGAATTTTACAGACTCTAGAAACTGTTTGTTTGAAATACAACACGAATTAAAATACAAAATAATGAAAACTAAAACAAAATAGAAACTCTAGAATTCAAAATAAAAGAGTCATCCCCTTTAACACTTCAAAATTAGGCCGACCACTTTCTAAATGGTTGAGCCCATTCTTTTTCTCTTGCAAAATGGCGGATGGAAAAATTCTAGGGTTTCTCTGAAATCCTCCCCAAATCGATTTGATTACTGAAATGCTTCTCGTATAGTTTCAGTCTTGAATTGCTTGCTTCTTCGATGTAATGTTATCTAATTTGAGGAGTTTGTGGCGATCGAAACACACGTGAAAAATTGTGAGTTCTCTGGTATTTTGTCTTCTAATTTCTTCTGAATTATTTGTGGTTTCAATCGATCTATGTCAGTGATAAATAGGTTGATTTTATAGGATATATAAATCCTATAATCACTCTCTGATTTCAGAAAATGGCTTGCCTTGATTTGCGGTTTCCTCTTTACATCCTCATTTGAAATTGAAATTTGTTCTGCTATTAATGATGAATTAAGTCGGTTTTCTTTCAGCAGATTCGAATTCCTTGAATGAATTAAAATTGCGTGACTCATGTCATAAGAAATTTCTTTCCCAAAACAATTCAAAACTGGGAATAATTAAGATATCTTGCCAAATATGTCACTGTGTTTAGAACACTGAAATCCCATGATTGATTTTATTCCCTTATTCGAATTTCTGGCTCCTGGAATAATTTATAAGCTTTCCCGAAAGTGATTGCACTGATTTGTTAAAAAAAACTTTCCCATTATAAAAATGTTTGTTGGCTTGAAATTCTCGGTATTGGTTGAATAAATCAATTCTGGAAATTTGATTTAAAACATGCCAAAACAAATTGCATGTTTTATACTGGAATCATATGAATGCGTGAATTACTCATTTAACACTTGCCAATTTTGCCATGCCAATTTAATCTGATTTGAAACTTGAATGCTGATTGTCCAAAAACATTTGCCATATGTGTTCAGGAAATAAATGATTTACCATTTAATGACTGGAAACAAATTGATTTCCATCCATGATTCTGCATACTGAAATACTATGAACCCTTTTGAAATGGATGATCAAATTTGTTTGTTTGTTGACTATTATGTAGAAATTAAATTCTTCCCTATTTTTGTAGCACCAATTTTGACATGCTTTTGGTACTGATATGAACTCCTCACAACTGCTTGTCCATAATGTCAGTGTACACATGTGTTTATCACTATGACCTTCTTGTTTGCTTTGAACCATTGTAAAACTACTGCTATGTCTATTGTAAGTCTATTTTCATGTAAACTGTTTCATGATGATGTATGAATCACCTAGACTTGTTTCATTAACTTTACTTGACCAACACACACTTGTGCATGTCCAGATTGCACACAGTCTTGTATCATTGTGATGATCTATTTTCTGGCATCTTGAACCTTGTAACTGCACCAAAGTTTAACTTCTGGAAAGTATGGTTTGGCCGTGCATGAGGCTGCATGAGTCCACTTGAAACAAGAATGCAACTGAATATTTGAGATATGCTGCTAAGCTCAGAAATGCCATATTTCATGTTTTGCACGTCGATCCATGCTGCTGTTATGAAACTTGATGCATGTATTCACCATGAACTTGAACTTGTTCAGTTGCTGTCTCGACCACATTGACTTGAACACTTGCTACTTGAAAACATGCCTAGTCATTCTTCATCCATATATGCTGTGTCATTGTGTATTGAAACATGTATGTATACACATGTTAATGTTGTTGCATCTTTGACCATGCACTTGCTTGTCCATTTGCATGTCCATGCTGCTCTATTTACATATCCCTGCTTGCACATGTATGTGTGGCTCGACCCTATGCCTGAAACACTTGCAATATGTCACTTTAATTAGATGCTTGCCATCACATTATTTTACTCGCTGACACATGCACTGAGTCGAGTTGGTCCACGTGGCTGCTCCTCAGTTGCTCGCTGATTGGCGAGGCAGTGCACACATGTGTATGTATGCACGTGTGCATTTGCAGACGATCAGACCGGTTTTCCTATCCCTGTATATACAAAACTGGCTCCCTTGTGGTATTTACAGTGTTTCCTGTGAATATCACAAACTGTCTAGACACAGATGAATCAGATCAAGTCATGAAAAATGATGAGAAACACACCATAAATTTGAGGCAAATAAAATTTTAAAATTAAAATTTATATTCGCATGTATTCAGTTTTATTTCTATTGCATTGTACTCTGTGTGTGTGTGTGTGTGTGTGTTTCATTTGACAGGTAAGCAGATGATGACTGGACTGACTATGAGCTGTGAAGACAAAAGATTGAAGCAGTGTGTAAATGAGTGAATGTATATATAACTGAGTTGTGAGTGTTGTAGTGAGGAGCTGTGTATGAAAAAGAATATTGTATTGATATTTTTAATAACCAAATTTGATTGAAATAAAATATTATTTTATTGCTGTCAAACAAACTTGTCTATCGTATTCAGTTTATTTACAAGTACAATCTTCTATGAATGTATATGAAATGTGATGTGTTCAAATAGTGGAGTTATAAATAGTTGTACCGTTTGAATGTTTGAAATAAAATATTTAATTTAAATAAAATACTGTATGAATATATGAATGTTTGTACAGTCGTATTCTATTTAAATATAAATATTATATTCCTGTCTGTGATGTATATATAACAGTACAGTTACAAACACATTTATAATAATATATATATTGTTTGTTATCATCAAACAAAAATCATATAATTGTGTATACAACAACGTTATATACCACAATACGGAATCCAAAGGATGGATCATACAGAACCCATGGGGATGGATCATACAGAATCCATGGGGATGGGTCGTATGGAACCCATGGGGATGAATCATACAGAACCCATATGGATGGATCATACGGAACCCATGGGGATGGATCATACGGAATCCATGGGGATGGATCATGCGGAATCCAATGGATGGATCATACAGAACCCATGGGGATGGATCATACAGAATCCATGGGGATGGATCATATAGAACCCATGGGGATAGATCATGTAGAACCCATGGGGATGGATCATACAGAACCATGGGGATGGATCATACGAAACCATGGGGATGGATCATACGAAATCCATGGGGATGTATCATACGGAATCCAGTGGACGGATCATACAGAATCCATGGTACGGATCATACAGAATCTATCGGGATGGATCATACAGAACCCATGGGGATGGATCATACAGAATCCATGGGGGATGGATCACAAAAAATCCATATGGATGGATCATATAGAATCCATAGGGATGGATCACACAGAATCCATGGGGACGGATCATACAAAATCCATAGGGATGGACCGCACAGAATCCAAGGGTATGGATAGCGCAAAACTGCAGCAGCATGGATCGCACGAAATGCTATGGTATGGACTGGGTGTTTCCATGGACCGAGCATTTCTATAGATCCGATGTTTCTATGGACTGGGCGTTTCATGGATTGGACGGAAATGCTGAAATGCTATGGATCGAATACCGACCAAAAGTGGTGATTATTTTGGTTTGAATGGACGTGGCTTTGAAGTTAATTCAAGACGGAATATTCGAAGTGTTGTGAAGTGTTCGTTGATCGTCATAATGCAACGAATGTGAAGACAATTCAAGGGTGTTGGGTTGTGGATAATGGTTGCTCGAGGGAGACTTGAGCTTATGGATAGTCGCCGGTGATGACGACTAGAGATATGAAGGCTGAGAGATTATCGTTGTCGTAAGTTCTAGCAGACTCAAAGCAGGGGTACAATAAAAGACCAGATGTATGGTTGAGTACCTTGGGCAGTCGTGAAGGGCCTAGTTGTCTTCATAAGGCAAATATACGAGTCGCCAAGGCGTATGGAGTTTTTGCTAGAACTGAGGTTTACCATTGTCCCTTGACATATGGCAGGTGGTCGTCATACGATTAAGGATGGTTTCGAAGCAACGAAGGGCAGTGATAGCCATGTCTTAGATGTTTGGTTGTTTGGTTGTTTATTTGTACCATCTCACATAGATCGTCTGAAGTGGAAGGAGATGTTTCTTGGGTGCTTGTCTGATATTGGTTTAGGCCTCTAGGGCATGTGCTTGAGGAGTGTTGAGTTCGATTAGGACAAGCTTACGTGTGATATAACTAGATGCTATGTTTGCTATTGTGTGATAGTTGTTTGACATTGTTTGGTTACTTCTGGTTGCCATGGTTGAACTGTTGTTTCTTGATTGTTTGGATTGTAAAGGTTATCACTGTCAGGTGTAGGAAGGCAAGTATGGGTTCTTCTCTGGTATTGGGTAGTGGTTGGTAAATCTACCTATTCTTATATACTTTGATGATGATGTTAGATAGCTATTTTATCGCTCAATAAGACTGTTGTCTGACTCAAGGCTTTATGTTTTCCTCTTATTACCTTGGGTTGTTCATCCGGTTGTGGATGGACAGACTGAGTAATAGGTGGCAGATGATACCTTAGTGAGGATGATGATGCTGATCGATGGCGAGCTGGAGGCTTACGTACCAGTTTTATTACTATCTAGTATTTCTGTTTCCGTTGTTTGTTGTTGCTCTATGAGTGTTGTAGTGAGGCTTCGTGTACAGACTTTAACGTTTCCTATGAAGTATGGATGATCTTTTTGGATGTTATGAAAGTTTCAAAAGCTTGTTATATGATGCTCCACTATTTCTGTCTGTTGTATATGTTTTATTATATTTTTCTTTGCACTGTAAGTTATACGAAAGGTTTCGCATTGTGTTTACCTACTCCAATGATCGTCCATGGCTGTCTGGCACACTTTCCAGCGCATTGTTCCTCTTATTTCGCGCAGGGGTTATGGGCGTTCGTCACACAACCCCAGTCCCGCTTCCCTTCATCATCCTACTGTGATAGCCTACCCAAAGAAAATAGAGAAGAAAGCACACAGAATCAATCATAGCATCCATGGCAACCAATATCCTAGCTATCACCGACTACAGCCTTGAATCCATCAATAATCGAAATTATTTTCAATGTTAAAAGGGCTAACGTAGAAACCTTGATTCTAAAAAAACTACCATACGCCAGCGTGACTCGTATGTTTGTTTTTTTCATTCTCGACAACTAGGCCCATCATTACTGCCCAGGGTATATGTAACGTCCCGCATATTTATTGGTTTGTATTTGAATATTTAAATCAGTTTAAATATTGAATTTGTAATATAAGTGGATTTGTATATTATTTAAACAACAGTTTGAACGTATTAGTTATAATATAATTTAAATCGAGTCCGTAATGTCGCGGTAGTTCGTAATTTAACGTTCTGAACTTCAACTGAGTGTATAGGACCCGTCATAAACCAGATTTCTTCGAAACAAGAAACGTTGGAATCTGTTTAATTGTATTTTTCTAATAGAAGTGAAAAATGGAGATTTCGCGTTGTAGATTGTGAGTTATGTCCAAATCAAATTTTCAAATAGTCGCTATAGAATCATTTATCGACTATAACGGTTTATTTGATATAACTAGATACTGGTTTCGAATTTGGATAAGATTCTTTTGAGACGTAGTTATAATTTAATTTTTAGAATTTTACTGTAATTTTTAATTATTTAAATACGCAACTTTTTATTTGGAATATTTTGCACTCTATATCAATATTTTGGGATTTCACAATATGGGTTAACCTACCGATATTATTATATTTTTGGGATCGTGGCACCTCGCTGGACACGACCGTATTCTTATTTCTGTCCGTAGCGGCTCGGACATGAATGTAATTTACGTAACGTAGTACAGCCCTATATCACGCAACAGCAGTAATGCACACACGCAACAACAACATTGTTTCAAATCATAGCCACCCCATGCTCAAGAGACGTGCAGACCTCCCCTGCCTACACCCTACACTCCGAGGTTACAACCCCTCTCTTCATTTGGATGGGATGTTGCATGTCCTTTTTCGTAGCTATTAAGCAACTCCACTTTTATTTAAATTCTGTACTTTTGAGTAATGTATTCAGTCAAGTCGAGCAACATATGCCTGAGGTAAACCACAGACCTATGGCTCTCGAAATACTTCACATAGAAGAAAAAGAAAAATACACTACATCGACGGTTTTTACCAATAAAATACACATATATTTATTATTCCTTAGCAACTAAGGAAGGGTACAGCCATGTATACTCACATGTGCAGACTATTAATGGGAAACAAACGTACAGATGCATTAAATAAAAATGTTCAACACCTATGCTATTAACAAAGTAGAGATGCCAGCCTATTGCTTCATCGCCAAGGAATTTCATATATATAAATACTCTCCGATCCTTCTTCTTCTTGCGGCAGTTTCTTATGGTTTCAGGAAAAGCAAACTGTGTATTTTGTGGTGATATAAGAGGAAATAAAACAAAATAAATAATAATAATAATAATCTTGTAACTTCTATTAACCAGCAAAACCATGGAGCAGCAGCTCCTAGGTTTCGACACAAATAACTTGATGAAGTTCGGATATGGGAAGTGAGAAAAGGAGAAGGAGCGTAGTGTAGAATGGAGGAAGAAAAGATTCGAAAATGGATTTCTAGAGTATCATCTCACGGTGGCCATGGTGTTCAGTACCTTTTCCGTGTGTGCTGTTTGGACAGGGATGCTGCGAGCATGGACTGATGATTCAAAGGGTATATTGTGGTTTAAATGTTCGTGCGTGCTGTAGAGATAAGGTAGGGATGTGCCACTCAACGCGGCAGCAACTTTTGTGCGAAGTGGTACACGTTGAGGATTATAATGAAACTCGCGAGGGTTAAAAATGGGAGATGATGGCATTATGTTGCTTGCGTTAGCATACAGGAAGTATTATGGCTATGGGTGGAAGCCATGCAAGATGGGCGCGAGTAGAATATATGTTGATTGGATGGGTTGTTTTGTTAGGGGTTGGTGGAAATAAACAAAAATGAGTGGAAGTGGAGTGGCGGTTTTGAACAATCTGGAGTGGTTTTGCATTCATGAAAGGGGATGCATGGACTATTGTAGGTGGAGGACGTTTGCATGCAGGGTGGACTTGGAGGGAATGTGCAAACGTGAGTGTGAAAGGAGCTTGCGGGGAAATGGCAACAAGGGAGATGAAAAAATGGTATTTGCTATTAGGCGTTAAGGAGGTGGCAGGTAAATACGGTTTGCTCATGGGTGTTCTTGAGTTTGCAGTATGAAAGAGTTAGATGTCTATACTAGAGAGAAGAGAATATAAGGGGGGCCAAACCGTTGGAAAGAATAGTGTAGTTGCTTGAAGTGGTGACGTCGGACTGAGAATCGGCGGTGTAGAAAAGGAGTTTTGGAAAATGGGATGGGGTCACAAACGAGAGCAGCTGAAGAGGGTTTAAACTTTTGGGTACGGGTATTTCCTACGTGATGGGGTTACTGGCAACGTGTTAATAATGGGAGTGGTACTGGCAAGTACAGGGCGTTGAAAACATTTGGCAAAAGGGGGAGTGCTGCATAGTGGAAGAGTATATATTGTAGTAGGAAAATGGGCTAGTGCAGTGTATTAAGTATAGTGAAAGAAGAGGGGGTGTTCGTGGTGCAATATAAGTACTGACGGAGATATTTGCTAGTGGGTGTACTCGAACGTTTTGGAAGAGATGAAAAGAAGGAGAGCCCAAAAAGGGGTGTGAATCGTAAATTGGCAAAACAAAAGAGGGACATTGCAGAACCAACTGGAAGCGTGTAATTTTGGTTAAAAGGGGAAGGTGCACTACGGGTTTCGGCACGGTGAATGCATATACTGCAAGTTGCGTTTAACAGTGCCAAAGAAAAGAACTATAGCTTGAATGGACGGTTATGGCGGGCAGATTGTTTTAGATGAGCTGAGAATTTAATGGTCTGACAAACGGTCCATCACTTTGGAATCGCACGGAAGCTGGCGACGCTATGAAGTCGGTTTGGAGCAATTTAAAGCACGTTTGAATTTATGGCAGAATTGAACGCTTGGTTTAATCGACTGCCGCAAATCGTTATCTAACGGTTAACGCGCAAAGGTGAGTAAATTCACTAACTCTGATCTATTTTAAAATATTAGAATTATATTTTAATATTGGTTGAATGATGTGTGATGGTCGTTTAGGTAAATTACAGTTAGATTGGTTGAATTATAGATATATCGTTGCATATATACATCATTAGCTGGATACCAATTCTATCGACTAAAATATTCCATATTATGGAATTTATGTGATTTGTGTTAACTAACATCTGTGGATACGGGATACCGGTTGGATTCCTCCAACCGGATTCCTCAAATATTTATATGTATTGTTTGTTGTATATTATCAATATATGCACTGTATGAAGCCAAATGACATTTAAACCCTGTGTGGACATTGGTATTGAATGGAAATTCAACGTTGTTTTAATATAGACCATATCAATTAAGAAAGTGACAGCAGTCGACCATAAACCCATCTTTTTGTTAAGAAGTTAATGGGCCGTCGGGAAAATCAATGAAGTTTAATTATAAAAATTATATTTTATGATGTTTAAACTTATAATAGAAGTTCTATTATAAACATTTTATAGTTCGTTTTATAAAATAAATATAAACGATTGTTGACTTTTAAATAAAGTTTATAAAGCTATAATTATCCTGCGAGTTAATATTTTGGGCTAATTATTTTTAAACAAACAATTTGGAAATAATTAGATTAATTATATGAATCTAATAGTAAGAAGTAATTAAAATCAGTTAATGAATTAACTAATGGTTTGAAGTTGATTTGAAAATTGATTATTTAATAAACTGATTTTCAATTAATCTAATGCGAATGACTTAGCGAGAAATTGATCAAAATTATTAAGATTTCTTATTAATTACTTTTCAATTAATGAAGTTTAAACGATTATTGAACTAAGCACAACTAGTTATTATTTATTTAAGCAACCAATCTGTTATGAAGTAAATTGTTTGCTTCAGCAATGATGAAGTTAATTACTATTTAATTATCTTAATTAAAGCAAGTGTTTCTTAAATGGAATTCATTTAAGATGGTATTAAGTTTGTAATGAGATGTTTTACTTGAATTAAATAATTCGAATGAAAGAGAATTAACAGAAGATAAAGAGTGTTAAAGAGTTTTGGGTAAAGGAATTATAAATGGAGTTGTATAACGAGATCGAAGTGAAGGGTTAATATTTAATATAAATAGCCATAAACAACAGAGATTTCAAAGTAAGTATATGGCGTTATAAAACTATATTTTAAAATGAAACAAGAAATACAGTTTGATTAAGATTAGAAATAATAAGGAGTTAGCATTATAGACTTATATCTATTCTAGGGTAAGAACGTCGTCGACAAAGGTCTGAGAGGTAAATAAAATACCCCAACTTGAACGAATTCACTATTATCAAGGAATAATATTAGTTTGTAACAGAAAGAGATGTCGAGATTAGTTATAAAGTGGAATATAGCAGCGTATTGCAAGTTTTTGAACTATAAAGATAAAATAACGTTGTTTACCAGGTTTAAGCGTGACGGTGATGTCAAGATTAGTTATAAAGTGGAATATAGCAGCGTATTGCAAGTTTTTGACCTATAACGATAAAATAACGTTGTTGACCTAGGTTTAAGCGTGACGGTGATGCCGAGATTAGTTATAAAGGGGAATATTACAGCGTATTGCAGGTTTTTACTATAACGATAAATTAACGTTGTTGACCAAGCTTAAGCGTGATTTTTATATATAGCACTATTCCCTAGGGAATGGAAACAGTTTGGTTTGAAATCCACTTATTCTAAAGTAATAAGTAACGGTGTTTATCCTAAGAAATATAAGCATAAGTTAGAAAGAGAAATTGGAAAATCGTTTCAGAAAGCGATGACATCATTTCGATGTTTGGAATATGATTAGAACTAAATAACATTATTCGGAATTAGAACTATAATTTGACGATGTCGAATGTATTATTTTTTAGAAATTATAATCTAATAGGATAGTTAATATTTAGTTTAAACCAATAAATTATAATAGGATATGTAATCAATTTTTAGTTATAAACTTGATATTGATTTAACAAGAAGTTGACTTAGAAACAGAGTTTATAAAGTGGAATGGGAATATAAAATTATTTCAGAAAACAAGATAAGGGTATCTATTATTCGAATAAAGAGTTATTTAAAAAAGGTGTTCAGATTTCTATAATAGGGATGATATTCACATTTTAAAGTGAATAATGTTTTAAAAGTGAACGTTTGGTAGATTAAAATGTTTATAACGAAATTGGAAATATTTTTCCAATGTAGATACGGTATATTATCCAAGTTTATAAAATAAAGAATATGAAAAGAATGGAAATGTTTCGAACGTTAATAACGTATATTTTCTGGAACATGGAAGAATAAGAGTTTATAATAACTGAGAATGTTTTCTAAGAAGTGTGAAAAGGCTTAAACGGGGTTTGGGAAATATCTGGTAAGATATGGGAATTTGAATAATAAAACGAATGTTAAATAAAAAGTGTCTTTGATTTTATGATGTTTAGTTATACATTAGAATGGATGTTTGCTTTTACTTCGATAGTTAAATAACCGACTATCGAAGTGTTTTGATCATCGTTGTCAATACGGAGAGACCGGTTTGATATATTATCTGAAACCACTCCGTATAAGCATAAGCGCAGCAAATTAAATTGTGCTGAAGCCAATTGAAGACGGAGTGAAATGCAAGGGTCTTTCTTTTCCAGAATGGTGTTTTCATTTTGTTCAGTCCCAGGACAACTTGTATGGATGAGTGTTTGACAGAGTATACCTAACAAATCATGTACGTTAGATCTCTTAAAGGTATTACGTCTGGTGGCGGAGGAATTCGTTCCTCTTAGCTTTTTATACCCGTAATATTTTTGGAAATCGATTAGTGAATTGACGGGTTTGACGATGTGGCATTCAAAGTGAATGATGGGCAGATGTTCTGAAAAGATAGACATAGCCTCAAGCCTCACAACCAGGAAATGACAAAAATCGGGCAGGCAGCACGACTATGTGGGTCATTCCCATTAGGTTGTGTTGTCACCATCTAGAGAAAATTCGTATTTGTTCTTCTTTCGTTTCTGTATCTTCGGATAGCGGTTATATGGGCCCAACCGTAGGTGGCAATATATTCGATATACTCAAGAGAACTGAGTGGTCGGTATTGTGTGGGCCGGGTTGCAAGACGTTCTTGTTGAACCCCAGTGTATACCCTCTAGAGTACACTGATCGGGAGGTGGTTTCATACCTTGTCATAGTTGGAAACCAATCTCCAATAGGCGCCCTGCGGTTTTTGATTTCATACTATGTATGTGGAGAGTGAGATGCAAGCGTTCTGGTATTTGATTATTTATTTGATTAGGCATTATTATAATATCACTGGATTTTGATATCAAAAATGGTTTGGTGATAGTAAGGTAAAAACCGTCCATGTTTATGTGTGGGCTGGTCTTACTATTATCCATTTGTTTCAAAAGGATTTTCAAAGTTAAACGATATGATTGGAATTTACTTACACTAGTCCCATGACTGACCCAGAGTTTATTTTGTTTATGTTTTCCCTAAACTCTTGGGTGCCCAAATTTGTACGGACAGTCAAGTGTTTCAGGCTTTTACAGATACACTTGGAGTAGCTAAAAACCGAAGGCCTCACCATTAGTATTTAGAGATTATTTCCGCTGTGATATGATGTATTGTACTCTAATAATGGTATGTGTATACCATGCAGTTTTGTATTTCAAATTTATGTTATATAATACATTTTATTCGTTCCGCTCTGAGATTCGTGTTTACTCTGATTATTTCAGTTGTGTTCTTCTTCTTCTATTCTATTAGTTCTATCTTTTCTATCTCATCCTCTAATTTCTTTCTATTAATGATATGAATTTTCGTGCACTTTGAGTTGAATGTGTAGGATATTAGTCAGCTCAAATTGGTATGGATTTTCGGGCCGTTACAGTTGGTATCAGAGCTGAAGGTTAAGTGATTACCTTGGCTCTGTGGCGTGAATCTATAAAGATAGGGTTAGTAACACCCTAGATTGAGTTTAAGTGTATATATATGAGCGCGTATTTGAAATTAATATAAAAACTGTTTTATATTGTGTTGACTGGTCAGTCAAGTGGTTTACGAATTCTGGTCGAAACAGTAATGCAACCTGTATCGATAAGTGTTTATAAACTCTTGAACAAAGTGATTCGACACAGTATGTTTTGAAAAGAGGGTAAATGAAATAATCTTACCCAAAATATATTTTGATATAAAGAAAACATATATATTCGAATTATCTAATATATATTGAATGTGTTGGTTGAAATTATGATCGAATAAGATTATAATTGAGATGGTTATATAAATAACCAATCAAAATATTATATAAGTATAATATGCAAAATCAGATGAACTAAATCTGAATTTAAAATCCAGAACTGAAATAAAACTCTAGAAACTGGGAAAGGTGTTGAAATTGAATTAGATATATGGAATTTTTAGATGCTGGGTGAATTCAGAAATATTTTCCAAGCATTTGAAAAGGATATTTTGAAATCATTTCAAAATAAAAATGTTTGAACTAATATAGTATCGAACTCACTTCGATGGCTGAAAAATAATTCCGATGATGAACCGCGGCATTATCGGTGTTCATTTTCGAGTTTCTAAGTGACGGATTACTACCAAAAATTTTGTTTTGAATTATTGTGAGGAAACAAGTTGTCAGAAATTCAAATGTTTTGAATAATATATGATTTCAATCTGATTTGGATTAAATCCCAGGAATTTGAATTCTGAAATAAAGATTTAACTTATGGAGTTAAAATGGTAAAAGTGGAACTTAAACTAAGATAAACAAAATTGGACTGAATTTGGAACGATCCAGAAGGGAAATTGTAAAAGCGAAATATTGGAGATTCGAGTTATTAAAATGAATTGATTCTTAGAGAATAAGAATCGAATTTTGAATTTAGAGATGAAGATAACTGATTTGAGAAATAAACCAGTAAATGGAATTGGGGTTGAAATAGAAATTTGGCTTAGTAAAAGCGAAAGTTTGGTTTGAGAATGAATTGATGGGAGATCAACCAAGGATGCTTGGATATATGTTAAAGTGATAGCAAATGACAGAGATAGAGTTAAATGCCAACAAAAAGGTACAAGTTTACATTATATTCGTGTACGAAATTTATGAGCTATTTCTGGAAAGCCGCTTGGCAGTTTATTTTCCTTTGAATTGGAGAAGGCCCAGAGTGGCGTGTTGTAGTACTACCGATTGAGCCGTGTAGAGGACATATTGGCGAAATTCTCCGAAAATTTAAGCCGTTAGGAAATTTTCAGAATTTTTGAAAGTATTTATTAAGGAATAAAATTTTAGAATTAATTGGTTCTGTTGGAGACTGAATTTAGGAAATTAAATAAAAGATTTTTTAACCTAGTTATAATATGGATTATAGCATTTTTCCGACCTTAGTAATTTCGGGGATGAAATTCTTTTAAGGGGGAAGGAATGTAACGTCCCGTATTTTTATTGGTTTGCATTTGAATATTTAAATCAGTTTAAATATTGAATTCGTAATATAAGTGGATTTGTATATCATTTAAACAACAGTTTGAACGTATCAATTATAATATAATTTAAATCGAGTCCGTAATGTCGTGGTAGTTCGTAATTTAACGTTCTGAACTTCAACTGAGTATATAAGACCCGTTATAAACCGGATTTCTTCGAAACAAGAAACGTTGGAATCTGTTTAATTGTATTTTTCTAATAGAAGTGAAAAATGGAGACTTCGTGTAACAACACGGATTTCGCCCGGACCTAATCGATCGCTAAATCGACTAAGACCGTTCGATTCCCGCATACGCTAACTCTTGGTATACAACACATCGGAACAAATAACATAAGACTTCTATAAACATCATAATAATGTTACATCAGAGTACAGAATATCAGAGTATATTGAAATATAATACACAGCGGAAGATAAATTTACATAAATGTAATACAGTGCACAGCGGAAATATAAACTACACAGCGGAAGACTATCAATACTCTGGACACAGCTTAAAGCTTCAATCCAGAATCCTGCTCAATACATCTGCAAAATAAAACTACTCGACTGCCCGTGTGGAAAATAGGGGCACCCGAGTTCGCAAGGGAAAAACAAACTACAGGTCAGTCATGGGACTGGTGTGAGAAACTCTAAACAGTTATAATTAACTTATTTAATCATAGGACAAATCACAGGACCACGCCGCTAACGCGGAACGGGTTCACCCCCATGAATGCCAGTGTATAAACAACAATCAATATAGATATATGGATCTACTATGTATCAATCAATATGCAATATCCCAATCTACCCACTTAGATTAATCACTACACTTAGATTTTCCATATCCAATTCAATTTACAGAAATTATTCCTTTGGATTATATTCTCGATTTCTTATTTCAAATCATTTGAAATACATATCTTACTTTCTATATCAAAGTAGATTTCACTTCGGGATCTCAAATCAAATCGTTTGGAAATATGAATTCCAAAACATAACAATGCATACAAACAAGTATGCAACCAAATATCGTGCTCCCCATCGACAAGGCAAAGGGTACGCACCTCGCAACTCGATATATAAATGTGCACCTACCCCACATAGGAGCAGGCTACACCGACGATGCACCTCCCACACATGGAGAGCATACACCGCCCTCTCACCCATACTTTTAGTCTCAGGGTTACCCGACTCTTTAGCCACATACTAAATCATTTCATATCCCGAAGTAGGGAAAATCATTTCACAACGTAATAATCACAAGTACTTTCAAAATATAGTATTTCACATCAGTAATTCACGCATATGATCAGTCACTATTAATCACATAACCTTTGAGCTCGTACGTCTCAAAGAAGGGTGTTAAGCAAGAGAATAAATTCTCCGCCACCAAACAGATACATCATTAATAGCAACTAATCAGTACGCGATGAAATACAATGTAAAACCATAATACATTTCTAAATCATTTTAGAAATCATCGGGTTTTGGGCCTCGAAATCCTTTCTGTTTTATAAAACATTTTTATAAAACATCCCCTGTCCAAAATCGGGAATACATTTCCTTTCACTTAAGAAAAATATCATTTCACAATCATTCATTAAATTTGAAATGAACACAACATCGCTAAACACCTTATCTTATCGTCAAATCGTGAAGTGTTTCACGAGGCGTTAGCACACAGATATTTTCAACCCAACCCAATGCTAAATGTAAAAGCATATTTTGCTCATTAACTGGCCGAGCACAATCCAAACAATCAATCAATCAAATTTGACATTAAATATAAGGTTTTGAATAGAGATAGTATCGACTTATATTCAACATCAAATCCTGAAACCAACAGATATCATATCGGGAATAACGATATCGATATCTTCCAAATTCCCATCACGATATCTGTATAATCACGGAGTCCAATATCGAAAATATCCAAAGATAATTTCAATTCAAATCCATTCCAATTCATATATTGGAAATTCTGGTTATTTTCAAAACCATTTTAAATCCACTTTATTTATTTTAAAAATAAATAGAATTATAATTCTAGTTCAAAACTAGTTCATTTCGATAAAAATCTATTTTTATCTTTTCAAATATGGGAGTTTTCATCCCAATTCTTCACAAATCATTTCTTATGATTTTACACAAATTATCGATATTTTTAATAATTTTATCAAGGCCCATACAGTCGATTTCCACCAATGGCCATCGAACTGCACTTACAACGACCTTTTCCAAATTTGATTTGGACATAATTCCAAATCCAACCGTTATATTTCAAATCACTAATATTCGTTGGAAAGCTCTTTTCGATACGAACCCAACGGTTCCGGTTTCAGGAGAATCCGACGGTTGGATCTCCCGTAATGTCTGTTTGAAGTCAATGGTCGAAATTCGCGAACTGCTGCAGTGCGACGCGTTCTATTCAGGCCATTATATTATATATATAATATATATTTCGTTGATTTCCTTTTAAAACGTATTTTATAAATCCTTTTTAAATTCGTTTCAAAAACAATTTCAACTTTCATTTCAAATTCAAATCCAAATTGAATTTCCCATATAAATCCGTTTTAAATTCATTTCAATTCAATTCAAATTTCTATTCAATTCAATTCGAATTCACTTTCTATTAAATTCAATTCGAATTCATTTTCTATTTCAGTTCGTTTTCAATTCGTATATATATCGTTTACATTTCATATATATATATATTATTTCCACCTTTCATATATATAATATTTTCACTTTTCAATATATACGATATTTTCACTTTCAATACATACGATATTTTCACTTTCAATATATACGATATATTCACTTTTCAATACATACGATATGTTCACTTTCAATACATACGATATGTTCACTTTCAATACATACGATATTTCCACCTTTCATATATATAATATTTTCACTTTCACTACATACGATATATTCACTTTCAATACATACGATATATTCACTTTCAATACATACGATATATTCACTTTCAATACATACGATATATTCACTTTCAATACATACGATATTTTCACTTTCACTATATATAATATTTTCACTTTCACTATATATAATATTTTCACTTTCAATATATACGATATATTCACTTTCAATACATACGATATTTTCACTTTCACTATATATAATATTTTCACTTTCACTATATACAATATTTTCACTTTCAATATATACGATATATTCACTTTCAATACATACGATATTTTCACTTTCACTATATATAATATTTTCACTTTCACTATATACGATATATTCACTTTCAATACATACGATATTTTCACTTTCACTATATATAATATTTTCACTTTCACTATATACAATATTTTCACTTTCTATATATATATATTTCATTTTCAATATATATACAATATTTTCACTTTTCATATATACGGTATTTTCACTTTCAATATATATATATTTCATTTTCAATATATATACGATAATTTCACTTTTCATATATACGGTATTTTCACTTTCAATATATATATATATATATATATATATATATATATATATATTTCACATCAATTTTCACATAGAATACAACCAAACAAACAAGTCGTCCATGGTGTGTGGACGACAGGGAATAGTTCATATATGCAGTTATGAAATAAATAACTGAACAGAAAATTCAAAGTGAGAGAATTCTCACCTTGATCGGTTTTAATTTCTGAATTTTGTTCTGCTTTGATTCGAATTTGCCTGAAATTCTGATTTGCTCTGTTTCACTTCTGGTCTGTTCCATTGCGTAGTGCTCTTCAAGACGGTTCCAACGCATTTCGTTTCGCTGAATTCTGATTCAATTTGAATAAGATATGATGATTTAAACTTTTTTCATTAATTAAAATAATTAAATTTACTAATTACATTGCTTTTCCCCCTAATCACCTTCCTTCTTCCTTCAGAGTACACGCTGACAACAAAACCCATTCTCGAAAAACAAAACCAGAAATCGCACGCCTTACTAGGAAGTTGGAACTTGATCGAAGAATGCCACACGGAGGGGCATGGCGTCGCCTGCCAGGGCCAGCGACGGCGGTCAGCTCGCGGGCCCACAATGGCCTGGAAACGCCATTGAACAGCGGTCGTTTGCAAGTGGAAATCGATCAAAATACTAAACCATTTTCGATCATGCCTATGTGGAATTAAAGATCACAATCTCCTCTTGAATTTTCGTTTTAAGAGGAGGATTTAATTCGAGATGGTTTGGAATTGATCTGGGAACTAAAATTCAACGTTTTCAGCCGTGAAAACTGAAGTAGCGGCGCTGCATCGAACAATTAGGGTTAGGGTTTCGAGATTTCCTTTTATACCCTTTTATTTAATTTTATTTTAATAATATTAAATCCTTTTATTATTTGTTTTTCAATCCGAACTCCAAATCAACCCCAACGACAGTCGCCCCTAGCTAAATACCCCCATTCCGAACACAATGGGATATGTTTCGTAAGCCAATTCGGCTGTTACGATCCATTTTTCTTTAAATTAAAATATAAATCAATATATTGAATTTTAAATGTACATTTCAATTTACCGAGGCCACATACAGTCTCTAAAAATTCCTGAAAAATATTTTCTAGCTTCGTATTGACGATACGGTCCTAACAAAACTAGTTTCGTCGAATTCTGAGATCGTTTGAAAAATGGTCATTTTCCAGTCGATTATATAATCAACTGAAACTGGTCAAACACGTTTTCCTTTGCCACGCTCACATATTGATTCGAAAAATTATGAAATTTGAAACCTAGCAATAACTAGACATCCCGGATCCAACAAAAGTGGTTTCGTCGAAATCCGAGGTCGTTTGCAAAATGGCTATTTTTAAGGGCCGAAATTCCATAGCGACTATTCTGAATTTTCAACTGGACATATCTTTTTATCCCCGCTATGAAATTTTGATTTTTCGGATTCGTTGGAAAGATATTATCAATTAGATTCAAATATTTTTGGTTTCACTAAAATCCGGTTTATTTTGAATCCTGTACATTCATTTGAATTTTGAAATCGAATTATCGAACTACCGCGCCATTTTCAATTCCTATTTATAATTATATATAATTATTTATATTCTAACGATGATCTATATAATATATACGTTCGAATTCTATTCAAAAATAAATTTCTCGTCGATATTATTTAAAATAATTCATTTTAAATAATCAAAATTCGCTAAAATTGCCAAAATAAAAATTTTAAATTGGCCCAGATTTCCGGGTTATTACACTTCGCATTGTAGATTGTGAGTTATATCCAAATCAAATTTTCAAATAGTCGCTATAGAATCATTTATCGACCGTAACGGTTTATTTGATATAACTAGATACTGGTTTCGAATTTGGACACCTTTTGAGACGTAGTTATAATTTAATTTTTAGAATTTTACTATAATTTTTAATTAATTAAATACGCAACTTTTTGTTTGGAATATTTTGCACCCTATATCAATATTTTGGGATTTCACAATATGAGTTGACCTACCGATATTATTATATTTTTGGGATCGTGGCACCTCGCTGGACACAGCCGTATTCTTATTTCTATCTGTAGCGGCTCAGACATGAATATAATTTACGTAACGCAGTACAGCCCTATATCACGCAACAGCAGTAATGCACGCACGCAACAACAACATTGTTTCAAATCATAGCCGCCCCATGCTCAAGAGACGTGCAAACCTCCCCTGCCTACACCCTACATCCCGAGGTTACAATCCCTCTCTTCATTTGGATGGGATGTTTCATGTCCTTTTCCGTAGCTATTAAGCAACTGCACTTTTATTTAAATTCTTTACTTTTGAGTAATGTATTCAGTCAAGTCGAGCAACACATGCCTTTGGTGAACAGCAGACCTATGGCTCTCGAAATACTTCACATAGAAGAAAAAGGAAAATACACTACATTGACGGTTTTTACCAATAAAATACACATATATTTATTGTTCCTTAGCAACTAAGGAAGGGTACATCCATGTATACTCACATGCGCAGACTATTGATGGGAAACAAACATACAGATGCATTAAATAAAAATGTTCAACACCTATGCTATTAACAAAGTAGAGATGTCAGCCTATTGCTTCATCGCCAAGGAATTTCATATATATAAATACTCTCCAATCCTTCTTCTTCTTGCGGCAGTTTTTTATGGTTTCAGGAAAAGCAAACTGTGTATTTTGTGGTGATATAAGAGGAAACAAAATAAAATAAATATTAATAATAATAATCTCGTAACTTCTATTTATCAGCGAAACCATGGAGCAACAGCTCCTGGGTTTCGACACAAATAACTTGATGAAGTTCAGATATGGGAAGTGAGAAAAGGAGAATGAGCGTAGTTAGAATGGAGGAAGAAAAGATTCGAAAATGGATTTCTAGAGTATCATCTCACGGTGGCCATGATGTTCAGTACCTTTTCCGTGTGTGCTGTTTGGAAAGGGATGCTGCGAGCATGGACTGATGATTCAAAGGGTATATTGTGGTTTAAATGTTCGTGCGTACTGGAGAGATAAGGTGGGGATGTGCCACTCAACGCGGTGGCAACTTTTGTGCGAAGTGGTACACATTGAGGATTATAATGAAACTCGCGAGGTTTAAAATTGGGAGATGATGGCATTATGTTGCTTGCGTTAGCATACAGGAAGCATTCCGAGTATGGGTGGAAGCCATGCAGGATGGACGCGAGTAGAATATATGTTGATTGGATGGGTTGTTTTGTCTGGGGTTGGTGGAAATAAACGAAAATGAGTGGAAGTGGTGTGGCGGGTTTGAACAATCTGGAGTGGTTTTGCATTCATGAAAGGGGATGCATGGACTATTGTAGGTGGCGGACGTTAGCATGCAAGGTGGACTTGGAGGGAATGTGCAGACGTGAGTGTGAAAGGAGCTTGCGGGGAAATGGCAACAAGGGAGATGAAGAAATGGTATTTGCTATTAGGCGTTAGGGAGGTGGCAGGTAAATACGATTTGCTCATGGGTGTTCTTGAGTTTGCAGTATGAAAGAGTTAGATGTTTATACTAGAGAGAAGAGAATATAAGAGGGGCCAAACCGTTGGAAAGTACGGTGTAGTGGCTTGAAGTGGTGACGTCGGACTGAGAATCAGCGGTGTAGAGAAGGAGTTTTGGAAAATGGGATGGGGTCACAAACGAGAGCAGCTGAAGAGGGTTTAAACTTTTGGGTACGGGTATTTCCTACGTGATGGGGTTACTGGCAACGTGTTAATAATGGGAGTGGTACTGGCAAGTACAGGGCGTTGAAAACATTTGGCAAAAAAGGGAGTGTTGCATAGTGGAAGAGTATATATTGTAGTAGGAAAATGGGCTAGTGCAGTGTATTAAGTATAGTAAAAGAAGAGGGGGTGTTCGTGGTGCAATATAAGTACTGACGGAGATATTTGCTAGTGGGTGTACTCGAACGTTTTGGAAGAGATGAAAAGAAGGAGAGCCCAAAAAGGGGTGTGAATCAAAAATTGGCAAAACAAAAGAGGGACATTGCAGAACCAACTGGAAGCGTGTAATTTTGTTTAAAAGGGGAAGGTGCACTACGGGTTTCGGCACGGTGAATGCATATACTACAAGTTGCATTTAACAGTGCCAAAGAAAAGAACTATAGCTTGAACGGACGGTTATGGCGGGCAGATTGTTTTAGATGAGCTGAGAATTTAATGGTCTGACAAATGGTCCATCACTTTGGAATCGCACGGAAGCTGGCGACGCTATGAAGTCGGTTTGGAGCAATTTAAAGCACGTTTGAATTTATGGCAGAATTGAACGCCTGCTTTAATCGACTGACGCAAATGGTTATTTAACGGTTAACGCGCAAAGGTGAGTAGATTCACTAACTCTGATCTATTTTAAAATATTAGAATTATATTTTAATATTGGTTGAATGTTGTGTGATGGTCGTTTAGGTAAATTACAGTTAGATTGGTTGAATTATAGATATATCGTTGCATATATACATCATTAGCTGGATACCAATTCTATCAACTAAAATATTCCATATTATGTAATTTATGTGATTTGTGTTGACTAACATATGTGGATACGGGAAACCGGTTGGAGGAATCCAACCGGATTCCTCAAATATTTATATGTACTGTTTGTTGTATATTATTTATATATGCACTGTTTGAAGCCAAATGACATTTAAACCCTGTGTGGATATTGATATTGAATGGAAATCCAATGTTATTTTAATATAGACGATATCAATTAAGAAAGTGACAGGAGTCGACCATAAACCCATCTTTTTGTTAAGAAGTTAATGGGTCATCGGGCAAATCAATGAAGTTTAATTATAAAAATTATATTTTATGATGTTTGAACTTATAATAGAATTCTATTATAAACATTTTATAGTTCGTTTTATAAAGTAAATATAAACGATTGTTGACTTTTAAATAAAGTTTATAAAGCTATAATTATCCTGCGAGTTAATATTTTTGGATAATTATTTTTAAACAAACAATTTAGAGATAATTAGATTAATTATATTAATCTAATAGTAAGAAGTAATTAAAATCAATTAATGAATTAACTGATGGTTTGAAGTTGATTTGAAAATTGATTATTTAATAAACTGATTTTCAGTTAATCTAATGCTAATGACTTAGCGAGAAATTGATCAAAATTATTAAGATTTCTTATTAATTACTTTTTAATTAATGAAGTTTAAATGATTATTGAACTAAGCACAATTAGTTGATATTTATTTAAGCAACCAATCTGTTATGAAGTAAATTGTTTGCTTCAGCAATGATGAAGTTAATTACTATTTAATTATCTTAATTAAAGCAAGTGTTTCTTAAATGGAATTCATTTAAGATGGTATTAAATTTGTAATGAGTTGTTTTACTTGAATTAAATAATTCGAATGAAAGAGTATTAACAGAAGACAAAGAGTGTTAAAGAGTTTTGGGTAAAGGAACTATAAATGGAGTTGTATAACGAGATCGAAGTGAAGGGTTAATATTTAATATAAATAGTCATAAATAACAGAGATTTCAAAGTAAGTATATGGCGTTATAAAACTATATTTTAAAATGAAACAAGAAATACAGTTTGATTAAGATTAGAAATAATAAGGAGTTAGCATTACAGACTTATATCTATTCTAAGGTAAGAACGTCGTCGATCAAGGTCTGAGAGGTAAATAAAATAACCCAACTTGAACGAATTCACTATTATTGAGGAATAATATTTGTTTGTAACGGAAAGTGTAACACCCCACCTCCGCCAGGGTGACTCTTGCAAGCACTCTGACTTTGGAGGGGCGTTTGAATCAGGTAAACATGCATAATGACATATCAAGGCAGAACAAGAACATATGTATATATGTAAACAGAGTAAATAACATAGATAAAACAGCGGAAGATTTTAAACCATTTCAAAACAAGTCTGGTACAACATAATGTCAATTTTCCAAATAAACAAGTCTAGTACATAAAATAACATCATCTGAAACTGAAAAGGAAAACATAAAGTAGCTATCCCCAAAGTGGAAAAACCATAGCGAGCTCAAGTCCAAAGCATACATGAGCTATCCAAGAAAAGCAGCTAAGATCCGAGCTAAGCTCCTGTATTCCCTCCCTGAGAACCTGGGGGGGGAACGGAAGAAAAGAGGCGAAAGAAAACAGGTCAGTCAAAAAGACTGAGTAAGCCCTACTACAATCAATGTAAACTGATAAAGTTAACTAACATGAGCAGCAGGTATGAACATAAGGATATCAACATACTAGCATGATGATTGACTAACAAGGTAGATAAAGGTGTCATCGCATAATCAGGATTAAGGTTTTGCACCACAGGTGTACTAGCAAACTAACATGACTGGAATGAACAAGTATTGATCCCTTGGCCCATGCTTTGGCCCAATAACATGAAGTGACTCTCATACGAGGTCCAATAACATGAAGTGACCCTACCACGAAGTCCAATAACATGAAGTGATCCCTAGGCCCAAGTTTGGCCCAATCATCATGAATGACCCAAACCAAGGTCCAACTAGCACGGTCTAGTCGATCGGCTCCCTATAAGCCTAACTCGTCAAGTGTTGGTGTCAATACGGCCCAAACATGATTGTAGTCGAACTGTGCCGGGTCCACCCATCGGGTGTATCAAGCCCTAGGGTGTCAACCCCTGGACACCATAAACATGAGTGCACAGTCTCGATCTACTGGTACCCGTGCTTGTTTTCTCCGGCTACGGACTATGTGCACGACCAGAGTCCGCCCGGAACTACACCGGCGTACCCCCTGCCGTCGCTTTTTTTGGCCCCTTACCTCCAGTTCAGTAATCGTGCCCCCACCCTAGCCTAGTCCCTAGGGCCATGATGATACAAACTAGGGATTACTGCTGAAGTGGACCCCCATTGCTAGGATTTCTCTAGTGGGTTAAGTACGGTTTAACCCCTTCACTAATCATGGATTAACTTGGTTAAGTGTAACGATGAGTTCACGACTTAACCCCGATTAATCTACCAAGCCGAAATTGGTTAAGTATTAAATGGTCCATGACTTAACCCTAATAACGAGGCATTAATTAATTAATGCGCCTTAACCTCTCACATTAGACTTTGTTGTGGTTACTAGTTAAGCCGGGCGGGTCCGGGTAGCTTTACACCACAACTTGGTCTAACCTCGGGTCCAAGGTACAACATGACCAACTTCTCACATTGGGTCCTATTGTTTGTAGCAACTAGTTAGGCCGGTCGGTTCCGGGTAGGTTTACGCTACAAACTCAACCCAACCTCGAGTTGGCCACACTTATCTTTTCTAAGTGTCATGTCCATCATGTTTCCAAAACATGTTACAAATTTTCAAGCAATTGGGTAGACCTAACTTAATAGGTAAATTCCCAATGGGTAGACCTAACTTAATAGGTAAATTCCCAAGCTCATGTTTTTATGTCTTTTAAGTTTACCCAACCCCAAACGCAATCCCATCGCTTACATATCGCAATAGCGCATAAAGGATAGAAAGAGGGAACTTGGCATAATAATGACATAAAAATGTTAAAGCCACAAGTTCAACATGGTGGCATATGAAAGGTTCATGTGTTCATACACTTGCATATTACATTTTTAGGCCCAAAAAGATGCATAAAACCAAACTTGGCATATTCATGATACATGGTGCTAAATGACATGTAAGAATGGCCACAAGTTCGCATTTAGCCTCACATGCAAGTTATCATAAGTGATATGATAACTTACATGTTGCCAAAATGCAACCTTTGGCATAAAGCTTGAAGCTTTATGTTCACATACTCAAAATAAGCTTGCATAACATGATAACATGAACCATATGACCATCCCAAACTTGCATAACATACTTGCATATCATATGACACTTGCATAACAAACTTGCATAATAAAACTTGCATAATATATGACAACTTGCATATCAAACTTGCATAAACAAACTTGCATAACATATGACAACTTGCATATCATACTTGCATAAACAAACTTGCATAACATATGACAACTTGCATATCATACTTGCATAAACAAACTTGCATAACATATGACAACTTGCATATCATACTTGCATAAACAAACTTGCATAACATATGACAACTTGCATATCATACTTGCATAAACAAACTTGCATAACATATGATAACTTGCATATCATACATTTAACTTTAGAGTTTAAGTATGAAAGGAATAGGGCTTACAATGCTTAAGAAGTCACAAAAATATGACAAAGCCCTTATGAAATCAATTAAACCCAAAATGCAAGCAAAACCCTTGAGCCAAAATGATCAAGACTCTTTCTTTATGATGCAAATATATAAACTTGACTTGAATGCAAGCTAATGATGCTCATACAAGTTTGAAAACACTTGTATGCATGGAAAATCACTTAGGAATTTATTTAGGAATTTTATGAAGAGAGTGGAAGCCATGAGAGGATTGATTTTGCCATAGTTTAGTTGTATGAATGAATAATGATGATTTAGGGTAGGTTAGGGTCTTATTTATAGATTAGGCAAGTGTTTTAGGCCATAGGATTAACCCTAGATTCAATCCAAGCCATCAAAGCATGTCTTGGGGAAGAAGTCAAGTGTAGGAACCATCTAGGGCCTTTAGATTAAAGATGGACCATGAGAACCATTCAAATGCAAAATCTGCATTTGAGAGAATCGGCCCACGGGTTGACAGCCAAACACCCTGGATTAACCCCTAGTCGACCCAGCGAGCTCGGGTCGACCTCAAAAATCGGCCGGTTCGGTTATTCCCCTCTCCCAATTCGCTGTTTTGAACATTTTTGCATATTTATTTATTTAATTTTCAATTATATATATATATATCAATATATATGTATTTCTCTGCACAACCCATTTCACTTAATTAAGTATACTTTAATTTGGGAATTTTTCGTGAAACTTCGCGAGGCCATATCTTGGTCATACGGACTCCGATTTTCGAAAACTCGGACTCTATTTCGCGTATTTTTCCGAGATGAACGCAATGGCATAGCCCGTTTCCCTTGATTCAGATTTTATAGTTTAATTCTGCCTCCATTTATGTTATAACATGTTATTCAAAAATACGGGTTGTTACATTCTTCCCTCCTTAAAGGATTTCGTCCCCGAAATCTCCAAGTTAGGAAGAACGTATCCTACCATCCATCATCCATCTACTCAAAACATCATCCACGAGCAATCATTGTCCTTAAAAGGTTCTAAATGCTGTATGATCATATGCAAAGGTGTGTGTATATGTACTTATCTAATGCGAAAATCAGGAGGTTACTGATTCAGTAAACCCCCTTAATGCAAAATATGTTAGTGAAATGAGTCCATATGTATGCAAATTCCTAACATAATTTATAACATCTATATGTGTGCACATCACATACATCCATATGCAACATCCATGTGATAACACAAAATTTTCATCCATGAATAAGCATAAACACTCATGCATATGCAATATGAGGAGTGTGTGAGTCGATCTAGTGCCTAACGTGTATAATGCATCCACGAGTAACCACTTGCAAACACTTGCAACCACTTGCAACCATCAAGCATAACATGTTTCAAACACATGTTTCATCCAAAGGGTTTCTACCTAAGGTTCTCATGACAAGATCAACATGATAAACTAGATAATCATGGATAACAAAAGATATGCTAAAGAGATCGGGAAGATAAGCAGGATATACTCCTCTTTCGGATTACAAGAAATCCTTTCCTAACCCAATCCATATCCTATAAAAGCCCAAAAGGTTTAGCCAACCTAACGGACCCCCCTGACATGTATTACTGGCCAATAAGTCATACCTCCCGACAGAAATAGGACCGAAAATGGGACCGAGAGGATATACATAAAAAGATAATATGCGAGTAAGTTCCACAGGAAAACAAGGATCAAGGATATACTCTTAGAAAGAGACATGATGCGCGTATCTAGCCTTTAGCCTTTTAAGTCACATTTCCTTGAGCTTAACTCCACTTTTGCTTTGACCGTCTTTTACTTCATGATTTCTTAGCTTCTTATCTCTTATTTCCAAATATGAGTTGGAACCCATTTCATTCTCGCCTCTCGTCTTCCTTTTTCACTTACTCTTCCATCATTCTTGGTATAAACATAAATATGACCTCATGGTTTCATGCAAGCTCTCCAAAATCCACTAGTGAATCATGGATCTTGTTTACTTACCATAAAGTATTCCATGCAGCAGAACTTTTCTCAAAAATACTAACCCACGTTGCCAATGAACCATCCGCATGCGAATGATAGGCCGTGCTTAGATTCAGTCGCTTGCCCACGATTTCCCGTAGACTATACCAAAGCTGGCTAGTGAGTCACGGTTACTAACTATTCTTGAGGGAACCCCGTACGACTGCCTTATTTCTTGAAAGTAAACCGTCGCTAGCTATGATGCAGTCCTTTCGCTCTTTACCGGTAGTGAAATGAGCACTCTTCGTGGGTCTACCTACTATGACCCACTTGCTCGTATTCTTTTTCCTTGGCCTAGGCAATCCATCCACGAAATCCTTCGTGATGCTTTTTCACTCTTCCATTGCGGGGACCTCCAACGGATATAATAGCCCATCGGGCTTTTATGACTTGGCCTTTAACCTGTTGGCACAACATGCACCTTGGGACAAACTCGGCCACCTCCTCGGGTGATGTGCATCTTCAAGAACCTTTTTTCTCTCATCGCATCTTAGCCATCCCTTGTTATCTATAGCGAGGTGACTTACCATCTCGCCTCGAATCAACTTGTCCATGATCTCGACTTACTGCGGGTCTTCTTTCTGTGAAGTCCCCACTTGGTCCAGAAGGGTAGGTCTAAACTCAAGGGATGCTTACTAACTAACTATACTGAGAGAATTTCTTACTTCGGTTGCATTCCTTGGAGTCTTCCAATCCTGAACTGCAACCACCTTAGCGGGATCCACCGCTAAGCCTTGCTTAGAGACTATATGCCCAAGAAATTCTAACTCCTTTTTCTCCAAAATGACATTTTGAGAACTTGGCCTTCAACTGATGCGCTCTAAGCGTATCTATCACCTCCACGAGATGCCTTGCGTGCTCTTCCTCATCCTTAGAGAAGATCATCTACGAAGGCTACGACGAACCTGTTCAAGAACTCCCTGAACACCCTACCCACTAAGTCCAAGAAATATGCGGGTGCATTAGTCAAACCGAATGGCATGACCAGCCATTCCAAGAATCCATCTGGAGTTCTGAACGCAGCTTTGTCTATACTATCCTCAGCTACTCTGAGCTGATGGAATCCAGTAGCAAGATCAAGAGAAAACAGATGTTCCTACAAGCTGATCGAACAAATCATCGATCCTTGGCAATGATTGTCTACTCACGATAGTCGACACAAGGTCGAAGAGAACCATATGCCTTTGTAGTAAATACTACAGGTGCTCCCCATTCAGATATACTTCATCTAATGAAGTTCTTCTCAAGCAACTACTTGACTTGCTTCCTTAACTTTCATCTTGCGGGGCCATGTGCCTTACCGGCCACGAAACTTTCTTGGCACTATCAACCAGATAAATGCGGAAATCTACCTCTCGTTTAGGGATAACCCCCTTCACTTCCGCCAAGATATCAGGATATTCTCGGACCACCCTCACCGATTACAAACTATCGATAGACGAGTTGAGGGATTCAAGATAACACAACATGACGGGACTCATAGGGTTACTAGAAATTTTAAGGGTATTACCGAGGCGAATCATGAGCCTCCCAACCCTATACCCAAAAACCAAGGATGGCTCCAAAACTGGACAACCCATCCATGCCCAAAATCAACCCATACCCCATGAAACCGAGAATATAAGCATCACATGAGAACTCTATACCAAAGATAGAGACTTTCAAATCCACGTAGATAATAGACAAATGGGCGGAACCCCCAAATTGGATTTGAAACACACACGGGATCGCTAACTAGACTAGTACTTAGGTGCAAACCTTCAACTTGATCAGACAAAATAAGCTATGCGATGCACCAATATCAAACAAGGTACGAACTGGAAAATCAGAAATGTAAACAAGACTTCCAACAGAAACACTACCTCGATCATGAGCTGAGAGAACGATGTTGAGGGGATGAACTTGCCCTCCAGATGGTCTTGTACACTGAGTCTGACCTTGCCTTTGCTTCTTCGGGCAATCTTTGCTGAAGTGTCCAGTCTTACCGCAGAAAAAGCATTCACCATTCTTCCTTTTCCTCTTCTTCCTACAGTCCTTGACTATGTGCCCAACAATCCCACAGAAGTTGCACTTTCTTGTTTCCTTTCCCTTGTTCTTGTTGCCCTTGTCGTTCTTGTTCTTATTGCCTTGACTGCTCTGACCGCTTGGATTACCCTGATTTCCTTTCCACTGGGAATCAGTCTTCTTGGCTTGAGTATCATTCATCTTGATTTCCTTCTTGTCACTCCTATCCTCTTCATTGAGTAGGGCCATATTCACCACACTCTCAAAAGTTGCCCCCAAGGGTATATGAGTCATGGCTAAACCATGTAATGGCTCGTTTAACCCTAGAGCAAAGGATAGGGCCTTCTTCGGAGCTCGTTTAACCCTAATAGTCATGTCCCCTTGCTTCAGTGATAGGAACCTTAGTCCAAACTTTCCCCGAAAGTCATCCCAAGTCTCAATTGGCCTAGTAACGGTGGTAACCACCCACCAACGTGCAGCTTCTTCCTTTAGCAACCACACTGCTAGTAAAACCTTCCTACGGTCATCTATATCAAAGACGGCAAAAAGATCTTCGGTTTCCTTCAACCAATTCCTTGCCTCTACATAAGTCTCAGTTCCAAAGAAATTCTTGCAACCCATCGCCTTAAAATCTTGGCAAATCTTTGCGAAATCAGTTTGAGGATGCTGAGGGGAAGGAGGAAGAGGAACCTCAGCGACAGGAGGAGGAACATTGACTACCGGAGGAGGAGTAATATTTGCGGGGCCGGCTTCGGTCGCCCTAGCCTCCAAAAGTCTCCTATACCAAACAGGTACGTGTACTCCCTTCGAAATAGCAAAGTTATCGGCCATACTGAAACGAAGAAAAAGATAGATTCAGAATGGAGAAAAACGAAGGGATTTTGCTAATGGCTTTTTGGGGAATAGCCTTTAGAATAAACTAGACTCTTCTTTGGAAAATACTTTATACTTGGTTTTGAAAATAGTTTTCCAAAAAGTTTTCTAAAACCTTTTTGTTCCTTCTCGTAAACCATATGCTCTGATACCAAATGTAACACCCCACCTCCGCCAGGGTGACTCTTGCAAGCACTCTGACTTTGGAGGGGCGTTTGAATCAGGTAAACATGCATAATGACATATCAAGGCAGAACAAGAACATATGTATATATGTAAACAGAGTAAATAACATAGATAAAACAGCGGAAGATTTTAAACCATTTCAAAACAAGTCTGGTACAACATAATGTCAATTTTCCAAATAAAAAGTCTAGTACATAAAATAACATCATCTGAAACTGAAAAGGAAAACATAAAGTAGCTATCCCCAAAGTGGAAAAACCATAGCGAGCTCAAGTCCAAAGTATACATGAGCTATCCAAGAAAAGCAGCTAAGATCCGAGCTAAGCTCCTGTATTCCCTCCCTGAGAACCTGGGGGGGGGAACGGAAGAAAAGAGGCGAAAGAAAATAGGTCAGTCAAAAAGACTGAGTAAGCCCTACTACAATCAATGTAAACTGATAAAGTTAACTGACATGAGCAGCAGGTATGAACATAAGGATATCAACATACTAGCATGATGATTGACTAACAAGGTAGATAAAGGTGTCATCGCATAATCAGGATTAAGGTTTTGCACCACAGGTGTACTAGCAAACTAACATGACTGGAATGAACAAGTATTGATCCCTTGGCCCATGCTTTGGCCCAATAACATGAAGTGACTCTCATACGAGGTCCAATAACATGAAGTGACCCTACCACGAAGTCCAATAACATGAAGTGATCCCTAGGCCCAAGTTTGGCCCAATCATCATGAATGACCCAAACCAAGGTCCAACTAGCACGGTCTAGTCGATCGGCTCCCTATAAGCCTAACTCGTCAAGTGTTGGTGTCAATACGGCCCAAACATGATTGTAGTCGAACTGTGCCGGGTCCACCCATCGGGTGTATCAAGCCCTAGGGTGTCAACCCCTGGACACCATAAACATGAGTGCACAGTCTCGATCTACTGGTACCCGTGCTTGTTTTCTCCGGCTACGGACTATGTGCACGACCAGAGTCCGCCCGGAACTACACCGGCGTACCCCCTGCCATCGCTTTTTTTGGCCCCTTACCTCCAGTTCGGTAATCGTGCCCCCACCCTAGCCTAGTCCCTAGGGCCATGATGATACAAACTAGGGATTACTGCTGAAGTGGACCCCCATTGCTAGGATTTCTCTAGTGGGTTAAGTACGGTTTAACCCCTTCACTAATCATGGATTAACTTGGTTAAGTGTAACGATGAGTTCACGACTTAACCCCGATTAATCTACCAAGCCGAAATTGGTTAAGTATTAAATGGTCCATGACTTAACCCTAATAACGAGGCATTAATTAATTAATGCGCCTTAACCTCTCACATTAGACTTTGTTGTGGTTACTAGTTAAGCCGGGCGGGTCCGGGTAGCTTTACACCACAACTTGGTCTAACCTCGGGTCCAAGGTACAACATGACCAACTTCTCACATTGGGTCCTATTGTTTGTAGCAACTAGTTAGGCCGGTCGGTTCCGGGTAGGTTTACGCTACAAACTCAACCCAACCTCGAGTTGGCCACACTTATCTTTTCTAAGTGTCATGTCCATCATGTTTCGAAAACATGTTACAAATTTTCAAACAATTGGGTAGACCTAACTTAATAGGTAAATTCCCAATGGGTAGACCTAACTTAATAGGTAAATTCCCAAGCTCATGTTTTTATGTCTTTTAAGTTTACCCAACCCCAAACGCAATCCCATCGCTTACATATCGCAATAGCGCATAAAGGATAGAAAGAGGGAACTTGGCATAATCATGACATAAAAATGTTAAAGCCACAAGTTCAACATGGTGGCATATGAAAGGTTCATGTGTTCATACACTTGCATATTACATTTTTAGGCCCAAAAAGCATGCATAAAACCAAACTTGGCATATTCATGATACATGGTGCTAAATGACATGTAAGAATGGCCACAAGTTCGCATTTAGCCTCACATGCAAGTTATCATAAGTGATATGATAACTTACATGTTGCCAAAATGCAACCTTTGGCATAAAGCTTGAAGCTTTATGTTCACATACTCAAAATAAGCTTGCATAACATGATAACATGAACCATATGACCATCCCAAACTTGCATAACATACTTGCATATCATATGACACTTGCATAACAAACTTGCATAATAAAACTTGCATAATATATGACAACTTGCATATCATACTTGCATGAACAAACTTGCATAACATATGACAACTTGCATATTATACTTGCATAAACAAACTTGCATAACATATGACAACTTGCATATCATACTTGCATAAACAAACTTGCATAACATATGACAACTTGCATATCATACTTGCATAAACAAACTTGCATAACATATGACAACTTGCATATCATACTTGCATAAACAAACTTGCATAACATATGACAACTTGCATATCATACTTGCATAAACAAACTTGCATAACATATGATAACTTGCATATCATACATTTAACTTTAGAGTTTAAGTATGAAAGGAATAGGGCTTACAATGCTTAAGAAGTCACAAAAATATGACAAAGCCCTTATGAAATCAATTAAACCCAAAATGCAAGCAAAACCCTTGAGCCAAAATGATCAAGACTCTTTCTTTATGATGCAAATATATAAACTTGACTTGAATGCAAGCTAATGATGCTCATACAAGTTTGAAAACACTTGTATGCATGGAAAATCACTTAGGAATTTATTTAGGAATTTTATGAAGAGAGTGGAGGCCATAAGAGGATTGATTTTGCCATAGTTTAGTTGTATGAATGAATAATGATGATTTAGGGTAGGTTAGGGTCTTATTTATAGATTAGGCAAGTGTTTTAGGCCATAGGATTAACCCTAGATTCAATCCAAGCCATCAAAGCATGTCTTGGGGAAGAAGTCAAGTGTAGGAACCATCTAGGGCCTTTAGATTAAAGATGGACCATGAGAACCATTCAAATGCAAAATCTGCATTTGAGCGAATCGGCCCACGGGTTGACAGCCAAACACCCTGGATTAACCCCTAGTCGACCCAGCGGGCTCGGGTCGACCTCAAAAATCGGCCGGTTCGGTTATTCCCCTCTCCCAATTCGTTGTTTTGAACATTTTTGCATATTTATTTATTTAATTTTCAATTATATATATATATATATATCAATATATATATATTTCTCTACACAACCCATTTCACTTAATTAAGTATACTTTAATTTGGGAATTTTTCGTGAAACTTCGCGAGGCCATATCTTGGTCATACGGACTCCGATTTTCGAAAACTCGGACTCTATTTCGCGTATTTTTCCGAGACGAACGCAATGGCATAGCCCGTTTCCCTTGATTCAGATTTTATAGTTTAATTTTGCCTCCATTTATGTTATAACATGTTATTCAAAAATACGGGTTGTTACAGAAAGAGATGTCGAGATTAGTTATAAAGTGGAATATAGCAGCGTATTACAAGTATTTGAACTATAACGAAAAAATAACGTTGTTGACCAGGTTTAAGCGTGACGGTGATGTCGAGATTAGTTATAAAGTGGAATATAGCAGCGTATTGCAAGTTTTTGAACTATAACGATAAAATAACGTTGTTTACCAGGTTTAAGCGTGATGGTGATGTCGAGATTAGTTATAAAGGGGCATACTACAGCGTACTGCAGGTTTTTACTATAATGATAAATTAACGTCGTTGACCAAGCTTAAGTGTGATTTTTATATATAGCACTATTCCCTAGGGAATGGAAATAGTTTGGTTTGAAATCCACTTATTCTAAAGTAATAAGTAACGGTGTTTATCCAAAGAAATATAAGCATAAGTTAGAAAGAGAAATTGGAAAATCGTTTCAGAAAGCGATGACATCATTTCGAAGTTTGGAATATGATTAGAACTAAATAACATTATTAGGAATTGGAACTATAATTCGACGATGTCGAATGTATTATTTTTTAGAAATTATAATCTGATAGGATAGTTAATATTTAGTTTAAACCATTAAGTTATAATAGGATATGTAATCAATTTTTAGTTATAAACTTGATATTGATTTAACAAGAAGTTGACGTAGAAACAGAGTTTATAAAGTGGAATGGGAATATAAAATTATTTCGGTAAACGAGATAAGGGTATTTATTATTTGAATAAAGAGTTATTTGATAAAGGTGTTCATATTTTTATAATAGGGATCATATTCACATTTTAAAGTGAATAATGTTTTAAAATTGAACGTTTGGTAGATTAAAATGTTTATAATGAAATTGGAAATATTTTTCCAATGTAGATAGGGTATATTATCCAGGTTTATAAAATAAAGAATATGAAAAGAATGGAAATGTTTCGAACGTTAATAACGTATATTTTCTGGAATATGGAAGAATAAGAGTTTATAATAACTGAGAATGTTTCCCAAGAAGTGTGAAAAGACTAAAACGGGGTTTGGGAAATATCTGGTAAGATATGGGAATTCGAATAATAAAACGAATGTTAAATAAAAAGTGTCTGTGATTTTATGATGTTTAGTTATACATTAGAATGGATGTTTGCTTTTACTTCAATAGTTAGATAACCAACTATCGAAGTGTTTTGACCATCGCTGTCAATATGGAGAGACCGGTTGGATATATTATTTGAAACCACTCCGTATAGGCATAAGCGCTGCGAATTAGATTATGCTGAAGACAATTGAAGACGAAGTGAAATGCAAGGGTCGTTCTGTTCCAGAATGGTGTTTTCTGTTTGTCCAATCCCAAGACAACTTGTATGGACGAGTGTCTGATATAGTATGCCTAACAAATCACGTACGATTGATCTCTTAAAGGTATTACATCTGGTGGCGGAGGAATTCGTTCCTCTTAGCTTTTTATACCCATGATATTTTTGGAAATCGATTAGTGAATTGACGGGTTTGACGATGTGGCATTCAAAGTGAATGATGGACAGATGTTCTGAAAAGATAGACATAGCCTCAAGCCTCACAACCAGGAAATGACAAAAATCAGGCAGGCAGCATGACTATGTGGGTCATTCCCATTAGGGTATATTATCACCATCTAGAGAAAATTCGTATTTGTTCTTATTTCGTTTCTGTATCTTTGGATAACGTTTATATGGGCCCAACCGTAGGTGGCAATATATTCGATACACTCAAGAGAAATGAGTGGTCGGTCATGTGTGGGCAGGGTTGCAAGACGTTCTTGTTGAACCCTAGTGTATATCCTCTAGACTACACTGATCGGGAGGTGGTCTCATACCTTGTCATAGTTGGAATCCAATCTCCAATAGGCGCCCTGCGGTTTTTGATTTTATACTATGTATGTGGAGCGTGAGATGAAAGCGTTCTGGTATTTGATTATTTATTAGATTAGACATTATTATAATATCACTGGATTTTGATATCAAAAATGGTTTGGTTATAGTAAGGTAAAAACCGTCCATGTTTATGTGTGGACTGGTCTTACTATTATCCTTTTGTTTCAAAAGGAATTTCAAAGTTAAACGATATGATTGGAATTTAATCACACCAGTCCCATGACTAACCCAGAGTTTATTTTGTTTGTGTTTTCCCTAAACTCTTGTGTGCCCAAATTTGTACGGGCAGTCAAGTGTTTCAGGGTTTTACAGATACACTTGGAGGAGCTAAAAGCAGAAGGCTTCACCGTTAGTATTTAGAGATTATTTCCGCTGTGATCTGATGTACTGTACTCTGATAATGGTATGTATATACCATACAGTTTTGTATTTCAAATTTATGTTATATAATACATTTTATTCGTTCTGCTGTGAGATTCGTGTTTATTGTGATTATGTTTAGTTGTGTTCTTCTTCTTCTATTCTATTAGTTCTATCTCATCCTCTAATTTCTTTCTATTAATGATCTGAATTTTCGTGCACTTTGAGTTGAATGTGTAGGATATTAGTCAGCTCAAATTGGTACGGATTTTCAGGCCGTTATAGTATACGATCTATCGAATCTGATCCAACAAGCGTACCTACAATACCCCTATTTGAGTCAGCTAGAACACTTCGATTATCGACGATTCCTTGGCACATCAAACTTGTCAAGCCTTTCAACTCGGTGACTCAATTATCCTCGAACCATTCGATTATCATCCATGATTGACTACCATCCTATCAATCCATCATCATACAGGATCGTATATCGAATCACGACCAGTGACACCAATCCATCTCCGACCACTCCATCGTGAGTTCACAATCGAAGCACCATCCATCTTTGTGTTGCACATCCATATCTGAAGTCCATTTCAATCCATATTTCACCAGCAACCTCAGGAAGTCTCCAAAGTCAAGCTCCCTAAAATTCACCATCATTCGAGCCTCTCCTATGGGTCAGTGCCGATATATCCACTTATCCAAATTTGGATAAGTGGTCGGACCATCTCCATTCTTGACTTGAGCATGTTCCTCCGGTCCGATCTCCAATCGTTTCGACGTTTGTTTATGAAGCTTCTGCTGATCTGTTCACATCTCGAGAAACCAACATTTGATCCATCCTAAATCAATTTCGAACGCCACAAAAAATTGCACAAGGCCTATACCCTTCACCACGACGCTACACCTCAAAGATTCATCGCCACATGAGCCACCCTCATGGTTCGGTGCCGACCCATGCACATAGTGCATATTGGCTCAAAAATTTGTGTACTCTAATTTCTCGTCTTCCAGAGCTCCTCCATCAAGTTTCGTCTGAATCTGATCATCTGAACCCTCGATTTACTCTGTTCTTCAACCCTAAGATCTATAACATCCAATTCTAACAAACAGCTCAAGCAACACAATCAAAACAAGCATTAATCCAGCAATATACGATCACACAAACTTGCACAAATAATAATTATAGCATAAGAATATCATAAACATGAGATCTAACATTATATGGATCTAAACATATGTATAAACATGATTAATCTTACCATTATCCAGTTAATATGATCAGATTAGATTTCCATATGGTTTCTAAATCAAAATTAACCATATATGACCAGATCTAAGGTGATTATAACATATACGAATGAAATTAACATAGATCTAACCCATACAACCTTTAGCTTCTATGTGAGAGATATCTATCATTGACCAATTTCTAGGTTTGATGTAGATTCAATGTGATCAGATCTAGACAGCGTTGAAACCCCTTGAATTTGATGCAATTTAATGTTATCTAGTCCTCTTTGATGTTGACATATTCTCTAGATGCAATCTACTATGAATATGAATGAAGAAGATGAAGAATTAGGGTTTTCGTTTGGACCGGAGAATCACAGACTCCCAACCTAAAACTTAGAATGAATAGAGTAACACTAGTTCTCTCCCCAAACACCCCTATTTATATCTATAGGTCATAGGTCTAATGGGCTTGGCTGATCATTCCATTAGTTGCTGACTGGTCTGCCTAAACAGCAGCTGAAACTTAAAACAGTGATTCCTCCCAAGCCGCTGAACCAAATCCTTCATGTGACCACTCTACAGAATTGTAAACAACCATCCCGATCCAATGAAATTGATCTTGACACCTGATTCGATCCCTATCAAAAATTATAGCCCTAATAGTAAATTTAAGGGAAAAATTATCATACTTGAATTCGGTAAAGATCATGGACATGTCGCATATCAACATAGACAACATATCAAAACCGGAGAATGATCCAACCAACAGAGAATAAAATATAATTATTTTATGATTTATCGATACGTAAAATACTAAAGAAAGTACTAAAGAACAAATATCTGTTTATTTCAATGTGTTTACCGATCAAAACAAAGTACTAAAAAAAATATCAGTTTATTTCAATGTTTTACAGATCAAAACAAAGTACTAAAGAAAAGAAATTTTGCATCGTTTATATTTACCCGTGATTTAGCTTCATGATTTCGGTCAATATACGCCAGTAGGTCCAATGCCTCAATTAAAGCCTGCACTTATTAAAATGAGAACTGTGTGCAAGCGACTTGCCTGTATGTATAGGTTTAGATCGTTGGGGTACCAGACAATGCGGCTCAAGCAGATGTCACGCGATGATCTCAGGCATCGGTGGTGACGAAATATCGATTCAAATATAAAACCAATACTTCAGAATTTGGAGGTTAACTTGGATTCTCGCTAATGTCTAACCTTACCACAACTAATGTCTAACCACCAATATAAAATCAATTCACGAGACTTCAAACCTAATCTCTGCTAATGTCTAACCACCAATAAGATATCTAATTGGATTTTCTCTTGCAGTCGTGAAACTCACCTAGATAGGCCTAGGCAGACGGCCCCGCCAAGCTCCTAGGCGGAGTTAAAGGTTGAGGTAACGATTTTTCAATATAAATGCGATTATTTACAATTCTCACGAGTTTTAGTCCAAAATAATGTTCAAAATTCCAAAATTTTATCTTTTTATTTTGTGATTCCCATCCTATCATAACTAAATATGGTAAATCTACGATCCTTCAACACAAATAGTTCTAACGTCAATTTTATAAATAGTAGTTATAAAGGGGGGAAAGTACAAAAATTATATTTTTAACGAACATCAATTCGAAAAAAGGAAACTTCAGGTAGAAAAGAAACAAAACATAGAAACCAACATTGACCTGAGGAGAATAAGTGGACTGTTTCAATGAGTGATATAATTGAGAACAAACATTATTCAACAGCTGTTGCTCGACCCTTTTGGATTCTAGAAGCAAACTTGGAGCAAAATTGTTCTTCGCAATCTGAATGAGAACTGCTCTTGATGTCATTTAAACAGTTTATTAATTTCAACAATACTAGGTTTAGGGTACTGAAGGCCGAAAAAGGAAAGGATCAAAACTCGATGTAGTCGTATTTGTGTCTTGAAGGAGAAGAAATAAAATGCAAAGGGCATCCCCATATTGGTTGTGCACTCTATGGTCGAAGAAATTTTGCATCGTTTGGATCAAAACATGGTTTCTCGCTAATGTCTAACCTCACCTCAGCTAATGTCTAACCACCAATAAGATAATTTTGAGGTGTGTTTGAAACTTGGTAAGGCAGCTGGTTTGGATCGTCTTGGATAACAGAGCTGGAAAATTGATAATATAATTTAATTGATCTATCAAAATTTCTAATGAGTCACAGTAATTACTTCAATTGTAAAGCTATAAACAAAGGTAGTCATTTAGGAACAAATTTTCTTCCATCACGGATTTCCAGAGTTTAAACTTAACAGTCTTATCAATGCAACGATTCAAATATAAAAGGTAGCTACAAAAGATGAAAAAGGGACTAAAAGAGAGATTCCCTTAATTGGATAAAGAAGGAATGAAGACAAGCAATTTCAACCGCCGGGATATTGAATGGAACCCTAAATATTTTAGTAGAGGAGGGTTTATAAAGCCATGTCTCCTATTAGATCTTTTATTTTGATAGAAGATCAAAAGAAAAGATTTTGATAGAAGAACTAAATAGATCTAAATTATGGTAAAAAAAAATCTATAATTTTCTCTAATTGCCTAAAATTGAAGATCTAAATAAAATTTTGATAAAAAGACTAATTTCGATAATTGTGCCTAAAATAAAAAAATTCTCAAATTGTCCAAATAGAAGATCTAAATTAAATTGACCTGCACGTGGCATATATGCCAAATTATGGTTGCACAAATGAAGCTCCCCATTTCTAGATTGCACTAATAGATTGATAAATAAATAGAATGCAAATTTTTCGGTTGAACTTATGTTAAGTAATTTTTGGTTGACTATTTCGTAAGCAATTAAGGCTACACATGTTAGGAACGCGGAATGTGGATCTTAAGGCAAGACTAACACTAGAGAGGGGTGAATAGTGTTTTCGAAGAATTTATGAAAATCTAAAACTTATAGGATTTACTATATGAATCACACACAACAAAGATGATCACAGACACAGAATCAAACACAAACACAGAAATAGATAAATATAAAATGCAGAAAAGGAAAGAACCCACGGGATTTTATACTGGTTCGGATTACTCCTACGTCCAGTCCAACGCAACGCTGGATTGCGCTGAGTTTTATTAATATCACTATCCAAGTACAATCCTCTAGATTTCGCGGCTACAAGGTTAACACTACTCCAACCACTATTGATTTCACAACTACAAGATTACCACCGCTCCAACCACTCTTGATTTCACGGCTACAAGATTACCACCGCTCCAACCACTTTTGATTTCACGACTACAAGATTACCACTGCCCCCTTACCTTGATTTCAGGGCTACAAGGAACACACCCTTTCCCAAACACTTCCCAAAAGATTACAATAGTCTTATAACTCTTCAATAGCACTTCAATTCAGAGAGTAATGAGTAGAGCGAGAGAAAAGAAGAAGTATTATATAATTAGAGCAGAAATCGGCAAAGTAGAAGTGTAGAAATCTATAAAATATGAAATATTAATTGTGGGATGAAGAGGGGTGAAGATGGAGAAGAATAATGAGTAAAGAATTCGAAATCAACCCCTATTTATAAGATTTGAAAGGTTGCAATATTTCTAGAACATTACAAATAGTGAAAAGACATTTCCTTTGAAAATTGAAATTCTGACAGTTATATGTCGACATATACATATATGTATGTCAATATAAGCATGTACAAAATATTTTTAAAACTATTTTTCAAATTTTTAATTGTATATATTATTCTGGAAATTCTTGAATTAAACCTTAGTGATGTAAATGAGTTTTCTAAAGTATAAAATCACATGAAAACATAAATATATATTATATAAACATATTTATAAAATTATAAGGTTTAAAACTATGTATAACTATATAACTATATAAATTTATATATATTAAAACTTTAACTTTATTTAAAATCATAAGTAAGATAGAAAAACAATTTGAAATTAAAATTTTGAAAACCAGAATTTGAAATTTAAAAATCAGAATTTGAAAAACAGAATTTGAATTTAACCTTGAGTGCTATTTAGAGCCTTACATATAAACTAGACTCTATTACTACATTTGTCTTGAACTCTTGATAACTTGATTACTCATGAGTCTTGAATCTCCTTTGAATTCTAAATCTCTTGAAACTCTAAAATTGTACGGTCTTCAGTATTTAAGTCTTATATACAAATCCTGCATATATGTGTGTATATATATTGTATATAGAGATGCTAGTATATATTTTGTAATCAATGATAATTGAAATAAGGTTGTTGTCATCAAAACTCCATTCTCTAACAATCTCCCCCTTTTAGATGATGACAACCTTGATTTATAAAATATTTATACCTGATATTACCTACTGATCTGATTCCTTGATTACTCCCCTTTTCATCATGAATTCCTTCTAACTCCCTCTTAAACTATGTGTATCTTAACTATATCCTATTTTATAATTTCTCCCCCTTTTTCATTATCAAAAAGTATCCTATACATGACTATACTATGCTATACCTGTAGTTAACTATACCAGACTAAACTAAGATATACTCCCCTAAATATATGCTATAAATGATCCTAATGATTATATAATACCCCCTGAATTGAATAACCTTATATTTCCCTCTAAATCTATGATTCTAAACTTAGAATATTATAACTCCCACTAAAATTACGAATGTACTAGTCTAATAAACTAAATAAAAGGAATAAACTAAGCAAAACCAATCAAATTTTATAATCAATCCAAATAAGCAAATCAATCCAAACAAGCAAATCAATCCAAAAAAGCAATTCATACAAACAATCTAACAACTAAAGCAAAAGTATATGTCAATTCAAAAATACTTTGAAACTTCAACTAATCCTTAAAAATTATAAAACTCCCCCTTAACCTAATACAAGACTAAACCTAGCCTAAACTCTAATTCCCTTAAAACTATAATAAGACTTTAATCTAGACTAAAAAATAATCCTGATAAGATATCCTTAAAACTGTGACATAAGTTAAATAAAGCAATTTAATCCAAACAATTAATCATTTTAAGTTTTGTTGTCACATGACATCAATTCAAATAAATTCAAACATAAAGCCAAACATTTCTTGTAACTTCTATTTATCCTAAAAATCTATAAAACTCCTATTAACCACAAATGCATAAGTATATTTCTAACACACTTATCAACCACTAATGAAATTCAACCATATCAAACAAGTTATTCATGTCAAACAAATCAGACAAGTCAATTAAGTCAAAGTATATATGTTATGTATTTGATTAATAATCCTATATATTTCTAATTAGACAAAAGCACCTCATACAGTATACTTTTTATGTGTGGATTTAAAGTTAACATGTAATGCAGTGTGTGCAGTGTGTGCAGTGTGTTGGTTATAATGCATTATATCATATGCAAAGATATATGAAGTGATATATTGAATGAAATGCAATTTGTGATGTGAATGATTTTAATTTGAGATGCCTGTAATTTATAATAATGATGTACGATATGAAATAAGATGGGTAATGATAATATGCATACTAATTTGGTGATTGTAAAAACCCATATTCTACGTATCGAAGGATTGTAGAATATTTACTTTATTTTCGTACGAAGTCATATGGTCGTGTAACTTTAGGAAACGACTATTAGGGTCATTTCCCACATTCATGATTTTTTTCCAGATTTTAAAATGACCGTTTTACCCCTAACGAATCTTGTTTCGCCTATAACTTTACATTGGTAAGGTGTTTTGACCTAAAACCACTTCCATTGGATTTGGATGATGGTTTCCCATTCCGTAGAGTGGCCACATTAATCAACCCGGATTAACACAAAATTCGAGATAGAGCTACTGCACCACATAGGAATTTGAGCCAAATCAGTAAAAGTTTCAGATCTATCGTTTATTATTGGCGAAGGTGAGTGATTAGCATGTTTATTCACTAATTAGGGGTGATTACTGATATTTAACGAATTAATGACTCATAAAAATACGGAAAAATATACAAAATCATATTTATTTCACATATATGAATTTGGTTGATTCTACATGTTACTGCTGTCGTTTGTTATGTTTTATGATTGCACAGGAAAGTTAGAATAGTTGAAAACGTCATTGTTTGGCGAAATTAGCTTGTTGGAAAAATTGCAGGGTTTTCGGTTAGGACCTCAATCCGAACCGGATAGGAGGAGGAGACCCGATCCGAACCGGATAGGAGGAGGAGACCCGATCCGAACCGGGTAGGAGGAGGAGACCCGAACCGAACCGGATAGGAGGAGGAGACCCGAACAGGATAGGAGGAAGAGACCCGAACCGAACTAGATAGGAGGGAGAGACCCGAACCGAACTGGATAGGAGGAAGAGACCCGATCCGAACCAGATAGGAGGAAGAGACCCGAACCGGATAGGAGGAAGACACCCGAACCGAACCGGATCAGAGGAGGAGACCCAAACCGAACCGGATAGGAGGAGGGGACCCAAACCTAACCAAATGGAGGAGGAGACCCGAATCGAACCAGATAGGAGATGACGAACCGAACCGTACACCAATTCGACCAAAACCTGAGATGAAGAGGAAGTCCAAGTGGGGAGTTATCGCTTAGGATCCAGATGGGAACCAACAAGTTAACTTCAAGAGTTGGACTTTGCTGCAGGACGTGTGCAAAGGAGTAATCGATATCTATAACTTTGGTTCACCATTAAGAAAGGGGGCATGTAGACGAACTAGAGCCAAGGCGGTGTGGACTGGTTGGCCCGTACCCCAGTGCCAGGGCGGTGTGGACTGGGTAGGGTTATTGACTATAGACCAGGGCGGTGTGGTGATAGCAAAATTTGTACGGAGTCCAGGGCGGTGTGGGCCCATCATGGCCCCAATGGATTTGGTGATCAAAGCGGTGGATATCGTATGCTTTACGCACTGAGTGAGAGATGTAAGGAATGATTGCTATGTCTGATGTTTGCTATCACCATGACACACATACTTCCATTTTGCACTCTATATTAGTGTTACCTTAGAGTATTGTACATCTTGTTGTGCTAAGCCTTTGGTTGCAGGTCCAGGTCAGGTATGATTATTTATACCTGTTACTGCTCTATTTAGTAACATAGATTTGCTATCGCTCACACCGGACTTTCATCTGACCCAGAGTTTTATGTCTCTTCTTATTACTCTGGGTGCTCCTAAACGAGCATACTAGAGGCAGGTTAGGTGGTTATGCACTAGTAGCTGTTCGGAGACGAGCAGGAGGCTTCCACGTACTTTATACATATTCTCCCTGTGTTGTTGCTGGTCACTGCTTTGGGCATTAGTAGCGTACCTCTTTTATTTCCTTTTAAAGACAGTATTTTAAAGTTGTAATAAATGGGATATGAAGCTTTTGGATTCTGCTACTCTGATGGATATGGTTTAGTTTTCAGCTTATATACTGCCTCACCTGTTTTATATCAAGTTATGTTATTATTATATTTTATTCCATGCGCTATGAGATATACTACAGGTTCTTTGGTAATTCATCATTTCAACCTTTTTGACGATCGTCCCGCGCTAGTCAGGCATTGGCACAATGCATTTAGAGGAATGTCTGATGGTACGTGGCGGTCGTCATAGTGATGATATCTATATTGGTAAAAGATATTCAAAATTGTACATAAATTATTTCAATCAAACAAAGGCAATATTATTTTCTAGAATTAATTTAATGATACTAATGAAAGAAATTAAAAGTTTAATATATTCATGATAGGTAGCAAAATATTCAGAATAATTATGGAGTTAAATAATATTAGTAGGGAAAATATAATAAAAATTGAAGATTTTTTAAAGAGAATATAAAATTGTATCATATAAAGTGAACTATAAACATATGTTCATAATAGTATACATAAAAAATGATTTTAAAAGAACTTAAAATTCAATTTATTATGAGATATACATTAGTCTTTTTGATATAAATAAATTTTAAATTTAAACTTTAGAAATCCAAACATATTAATTTGCTAAAGAACCATTATATGTTAAAACTTTAATAGAAAACTATATTTATAACAAAATTATTTTAATGAAATCTAGTAATATATCAAGCTGTAATTTCTTATATTAAACTACATATTTAAGGCATAAAAATCATATATATATATATATATCTTTATAACAAAATATTAATTAAATATACAAGTTTTATTAAGTTTAATAAAATAAGAAATCAAAATTAGTATTAAGATACAAATAGTATTTATGATAATGTAACCCAAAATTGTTATGAAATTATATGTGAAAATTATATCGGTTAAACTATGTATGTTCAAACTATATATAAAAGATATATAAATTTATTTATTTTAACAATATCAAGTGTTTGAAAATTTTAAATTATTTCAAGCATATTAACATATCTATGTATTATTCAGTATATTTTTTTGAAACAGAATACATGAAACATAGGCTGATAAACAAAATTGATAATTAGAGTTTGAACTGACATTTTCATATAGAAAATATGTCCTTTCAATTTTTCAACACCAAATCAAAGAGTAATGTAATTTAATTTAGAATAAGAAAAGATTTAATTAAATTGTTGTATCGACATATGAACCAAAATGTCTAAAATTATAAAAGAGATAAATTTCTATACCTAACTATGTACATAGATGTATATTCCTAAATGTAATGATAATTATGAAAATATTGTAAAGCGTACCGCTTTTTGAAATCCTCCATTTCGTTGTCCTTACATTGTTATAAACCACACATCCACATCTTTTAGAATTTGAGAATAAGGTATGCTCTATTGCGATGGACTCGTTTTTTTTATCATCATAGTATATTCATTTGCTGAATTTGAGGACCGTACGAGAAAGATACTAATGAATTAGTGGTTTAACCAACTTCGCGCCAAATCCTTGAGTTTGAATTTGAATTTCAAATAAATGGACACTTCATTCTTTTATAAATAGTTCCAACGGCCGCTTCCTTTCATAAACTGTCTCTTCTTCCTCTTTTTTTCGTTTATCTTTTTCTATCAATCTTTCAAAAGCCATATCTCCCTCAGTTTTCAACGGAATTGGATGAAACCAGTGGCAAATCGAAGAGGAATTCAAGGGCTACGATCTAGTAATAGTTTAGGGATGAATTTAGATGGTATTAGGGTGCAACAAGTCGAAACTGTAGGAGAGATGTAAGAAATCATGTACACGATTTTCAGTTTTGCATAGCCAACTTCAAATAGTCATATCTCACTCAATTTTGATCATAATTCGATGATCTACCCATCAAAACGACCGCGAGAACAAGAACTACAATCTGGAAAAGGATTTAGGACAATAGTCTAACTTGTGGATGCAGTTTGAAGGTAATCGTCGACGGTTTTGGTTTCCTTCTCTCTTTATTCTTCAAAACTTCATTTCATCATTACTTGGTCAATTCTTAACAGATTCACATAAAACCAGCAGCATTATGAAGCAAATGAAGAGAAGTACAACATGAAGTTAAGTTGTAGATGAAAATACAAAGTTGTAAATTGATCTGATACCCATTTCTTTGTTGATTTACATTATATATATATATATATATATATCCATTTCTGCCTCTTGATATCTTTTCACCAACCATCATTACTCTTCTCTCGCAAAACAAAACAACTTTTCAAATAACCAAATAACTTTTCAAATAATCAAATGACTTTTCAAAATAACTAACTATAATTTTAAACACTAATATCATGATGGTTTTGTAACATATCCATATATCAAAAAAATTGAAATTTAAAAAAAAATCAAAATTCAAAATAAATAAAAAACAAATTTCAATAAACAGATTGTGAGTTTAAACTAGTGTTACAAATTATTTCAAAATTTGCCATTTAATATTTCCAAAAATCAGATTATGAACTTTTTGAAAGCCAATGCTCTAGTACCAATTGTTAGGGAGCGCGGAATGCGGATCTTAAGGCAAGACTAACACTAGATGGGGGTGAATAGTGTTTTCGAAGAATTTATGAAAATCTAAAACTTATATGGTGTAACACCTCGAAATTTTAACGACACTGAAGATGATGAATTAAAGAATAATTAGTGTGAAATACACTATTAACAATGAATTAAAGAAAACTTAATTAATTATGTGGAATTAAGCAAAACTGACCATGCCATTGCCTCCGTCTCGGAATTCTGGTCAAGATAGACACCTGGTTTGCGTAAATCGGACATCATATGAAGAAGTTATTAAGGTTTGAAGTTTGTATACGCACAGGAAGAATATATATATATATAATAGGTTCAAAAATTCAAAAATGGGTCCAGAAATTCGAAATTCGGTTAGAAATTCTAAATTTGGGAAGGTGACAGATTTCCCGCCCAGGTGGGTTTACCCACCCAAAGGGGGGTCGACCCACCCCTGAACAAATCTGGGCGAAATTCTTCGTTTTGTATCTGGACGCCTTTCTAAGCAAGATTCATTGATTCTAAGGCTCTATAAAGGACCCTAAACCTAGGTTTTATTTGTCTGAAAATGGCGACGACAGTGGAGCTCTGCTGCAACGTAGATTGAATGGGCTAATCTTCTTCAAATCAATTCAGCAAACATTACACAAATTCAGCGATTCCTACAACAACAAATTCAATGTGTTCTTCGCAGTAATTTGGATCCATTTCCTTAGATCTATTCATTCACGTTATTTTTAGATCTGAATATTTAAATAGTAATCGTGATATGTATATAAAAATTGGATCTTGAATTGGCGCCTAATCAGTTCCATTATGACATATTCATCAGATCTGTTCTTATATGTTTATATTATCACCAAGTCTAATCTTGTCATAATATGCCCATTCAGTTTTTATGCCTATTATTGATTCGTTATTATGCCTGTTCTGATCCTCTTCTCACCCTCTATACGCTTTTTATTTTTATATAGCCAGGCTACCTTCGAGCCTGGGCCTAACGCTGAAAAATGCGAAGGTGAGAAATTGGGAACGATTGGGAAAGACATAAATTGGGGCATAATTGGTATTGGAAATTTATGAATGTAAATTTGGGCATAAAATTGGAAAATATATGAATATGGATTTGGGGGCACATTTTATATTGGATAATATGACCATGAAGTAAGGCATATAAAAATAGGTGAACATGAATTTTGGTAAAATTTGTATTGGAATGTGTAAATATTGAATTGGGGTATAAATTGGAACATATGTAATTATGAAATTGGGCATGGATTGTAACATATGTAAATATCAATTTAGGGCATAAACTTGAACACATGTGAATATTGATTTAGGGCATGGAAACCTATAATTGAAATAGGATAATTGTAAATATGAATTGAAATGGTTCATGAAAGTCTATATTTGGAATAGGGAAATTTAATTGAATATGCCTAAAATAATGGAGCCCTAGTAAAGCTTAGACACGAGGTTAGGTTGCATTAGTGGTGGAAGTCTGCCCGGACCCGATCGGCATATCCAGCATCCACTGATGTTGAACTTAATGTGAATGGTCTAAGAGCGCAAATACGAGACGAGCTATGACACGAGGTTAGGCCCAACTTGTGGAAGAAGCCTGCCCGGACCCGACCGACATATCTAGCATCCACAAGTTGTAGGCCTAATGTGGGAGGTCTAGCCCATCATAAACCAAAACTGGACATGGTAGTGAATTGGACTGCTTAACCTAATTTAATCCATAGGGATTGTATGAATATGAACTAAAGTTGGGGTTAAGTAAAATCGGTTGGACAGTGGGTGGCTAAGCAAATCTGAGGGGGCGGGTAATATTTACATTTAGGGCCATAAACTTAACCCAATAAGGTTATGTAACTAAAGACACCTAGTGTTATATGTAACCGGTAGAAATAATAAAGTTATGTAAGTAAAGACACCGTTTAGGGTAAGCATAACTTATAAGAAAATGAGACAACTTGTGTAATAAGATAAGAGGTACTTAATTATAAATTAAGTAATCTAGAAGTCTGGAACCCGCTGATAAGAATAGCATGTTTAGACTTGTCCTAGGGACAAGAGGACATTATAACATAGGTTATAATTAATGGGTTGAGAAACATGTTAATGGGCCTTAGTTAGTAGAACAAAGTTAACAAGTAAACAAAGATAAGTTGTTTTGACAATGTAAAATGGAATTATGATTAAATGAGAAAGAATGAGGAAAACTTATAAGATAAGTTATATTTAATCATAAATAAGATTGACATGTTAAAATGGAAACATGTAACATGAGGCGTACTTAATGTACACATTAAGTAAGAACATGTTATTGTAACTATGGAATTGGACAATAAAAATATAAAGGGATTGTGGGTTATAGACTGTTTGCAAACTGCGTTTCTATAGGATTAGAAAACCATTGACAAAATATCGTAATAATAACTGCAAGCGCACGGCGTACAACCGTAGTATGTGGCGAATACGGGTCGATCCACAAGGAAAGAATTTATTCTAATCTTAATCAAATTAAGCCGAATGCGAGTGAAATTGTTAACTATAAACTAGAAGAAAACTAACGATGTTAAAACGAATACAAATATGAGACTAAGAGACAATTTAGGAGTAGATTCACTATCAACATCAATCTAATTAACATAAAAAATGGCTCTAACTCTCTTTAATAACTAGCACATTAAGTGTTGTATTCATAAAAGCATGATTTATATGCTAGAAAATTCAAGCTACATAAATCATCAATTTTCAATACAAACTTAAAGCCCTAATTATCACATAGAAAATATTAGTTCTAATAAAAATGAAATATTATGAGTATGTTCTATATGTTAATATTCACTAACTACACAGGACATCAAGGATTCTTTCACTTTAAATGTCACTACTTTTTCTAAAATGAATTAGATTGTGTTAAAGTATGATTCTATTAATGATGTGAGTATAACAAATTTTGGAATAATCAACCAACATGTGCTATCAATTTTCACCATATAAAATCTTTACTTTATCTATATCCAATTTTAGATTAAGCTCAAATAAGAGAGTAAGAAACATGAAATTCTTATGTTAATTATTCATGAATCATGAGAGCTTCACTACCCCTAAATTAAAGGGGTTTAACTACTCATAATGGATTCAATGATAACATAAAGAGAATTCAATATAAAAGACAACAAAAGAACAGAGCACTATATTAAAATTACACTAAAAAAATTACACAAAAAAATGGCTAAGAAGCCATGGAAGAGAAATAGAGTTTCTGATTTCAGCCACTCTAAACTAAATAAAATCCAAGATGATTTTTACATCAACATACAGGGGTTATTTATACATGTGAAAAACCCTAATTCAATTTCAGCGTGCTACCAAGAGTGCCCTTCATTAAACTTCCTTTTGTCTTTAGCAATAATAATTCATGAAGCCCTTTTTTGTCTCCACTAAAGAAGGAGGGAGAGTGAGTGGGGTCCTCCCCTAATCTTCTATTTGAATTGATTCCTTTTTGATTGATTGATTTCCTTTTTTTTTTTTGAAATTGGGTAAACTTTATTATGGGCTTTTGGCGGCCCAAAGGAAGGATAATGCTGTTAACATACACGCATCAGCAAACAATTACAAATCGACAACACAACATTGCCTCATACAAACTGAAATTGCCAAAAATAACCTAATCCCCAAATCATGGCGAACGACGGCTTCCCTTTAGCACACGAATTCATGGCGGCCTTAGGTTTTCACCTTCACTCCGTGCTACCCGCCTCTCCAGTTGATCCACAGCTCCAGTATCAGATGGTGGTGCTCCCCTACCTGACGTACGGTTGTTGTTGCGACATTTTAGTGTCAATCTCACTTCTTCTTCGTTTAGTTTAATGATTTCTTGTACTAATCTTCTTTTGTTGTGAAAAATCCTTCTATTACGCTCCTTCCATAACCACCAACTTGCAGATATAACGCTAACGCTGTATTCTTTTATTTCTGCGTCTATCTTCGACCAGTTGTCAATCAGGTAATTCATGATATATTGCAGTTTGTTTGATTTCTCCCTGATTTTATATTTCTCTTGTATGCGACTGATTAGGTTTGTTGAAAATTCACATTCAAAGAATAGATGTTGGTGATTTTCTTCGCATTTTTCACATAGGGGGCATATGTTTTCAGCTATGATGTTCCATTTTAGTAACCTATCTCTCGTAGGTAATCGATGCAGTAGGATTTTATACATGTTATGTGATCACTTAGGTGGTATAAGTCTGTTCCACACAACACATTTCCAATCTACTGTAGGCTCTACACTTCTGCAAGCATTCCAAGCACTTCTCATATTGAAATTTTTATCTGCAGTCCAGTTCCACTTATCTGACTCTCTACCAATAAATAAGGGGGTGAATTCAAGTTCTGTTTTAAAAGATTCAGCATTTGGCATTCGATCAAGTCTCCATTTACCATCATATATAATATGATTAACAAATTGATTGGGACTACCATACGCTGAGTAGGTATCCCAACCCAATCTATTAATAAGTGATTTACCTTTTAGCCAAGGGTCTCTCCACAAATCCGTGTCATTTCCGTTAGCTATCTCTTTTTCACAATTTACTGCCAGTTTGTCTCTGATTCTAAGAATTGCTTTCCATGTTGCTGAGGCATTGTTATCACCAGACATAGTCCAGAAATTAGTCTTAACATATCTTTTACACATCCATCTAGCCCAAAGGCCCTGAGTGTTAATGATTTTCCATGCTTGCTTTATAGTAAATGCATCTCTCATATCTCTGATTTTTCTTAACCCAACTCCACCTTCTTCTTTAGGTCTACACAGGTCCTCATATTTAATTTTAGGCATTCTTCCTCTCCAAATAAAATGTGAACATACACTCTCAATCTTGCTAATTGAAGCATCTGGAATTTGAAAAGTTTGTAACCAAAAATTCACTTTAGCCTGAATAACAGTATGCACTAGTTCAATTCTCCCTGCAAATGATAATAGTCTAGAACTCCAGCCTTGCAATTTATCTCGAATTTTGGTAATTAATTCAGCACATTCTCGATCAGTGATTTTGTTTGATGATAGAGGCACACCAAGGTATTTCACAGGTAATTCCCCTTCAGTCACACCCAAACTATTAAGTACATTAGTTCTGGACACACAAAACTTGTTGAAATAGCATTTAGTCTTTAATTCATTCATCTTAAGACCCACAAATTTCTCCAAATTAAGGAATATTTCTTTTATCTTAAGAGCAGCTTTAACATTTGCCTTGACACATATTATCAGGTCATCCGCGTACAACAAGTGGCTTACAGACGGTTGAAAATTGTGAATTGGTTGTACTACTTTGTCATATACTGCAAGTTCCATCTGGAGAGAAAAGTACTCCATTGCGATTGCAAACAGATAAGGGGATAAGGGATCCCCTTGTCTAATACCCCGGTTACTGGTAATGAATCCTTTCGGCACTCCATTGATAAGGACAGAAAAAGTAGGTGATTGAATACACTCAGCAATTAATTGAACCACTTTCAGAGGAAAACCCATAGCATGTAACATATGAATGATAAAATTCCTATTAATTTTGTCGTAAGCTTTTTGCAAATCCACCTTTAGACATAATTTATCAGCTCCTTTTTTGTTGAAGTTCCTGACCAATTCATGAGCTAATAAAGAATTCTCCGATATGCTTCTGCCTTTTATAAAAGCACTTTGACATTCTGCAATTAAATCTGGTAATACAGCCTTCATTCTATTACAAATGACCTTGCTTAGAATTTTATATATTACATTGCAACAAGCAATAGGTCGGTAATCTGCAATCTTGGTTGGGTTGTCAGTTTTAGGAATTAAGCACAAAAATGTATGATTAATTTCCTTAATGATTTTACCTGACAAGAATGACTCTTGAATTGCTGACACCAAAGAATGTTTCAGGTAGCTCCAGTGATGCAAGTAGAAACTGGAACCGAAGCCGTCGGGACCGGGGGAGGAATCAATGTGAATGGACCTAATGGCCAGCCAAACCTCTTCTTCAGTAACTCTTCTGCTCATCCAGCGTCTCCCATCAGCATTCAGCAGTTTACGGGAGTGGATAATGGGTAAGTCATTACTACTGTCGCCATTGTAAAGCTCCAAAAAATAATCAATAGCCTCTTGTTCAAATTTGTTCATGTCAACCAAGTGGTTTCCATCTTTGTCCAAAATTTGATGATTATAATTGGTGTTACGGCGAACAGACATTTTAGTGTAAAAGAATTTTGAACACTCATCCCCTTCAGAAATCCACTTTTCCTTTGCTTTTTGTTTCAGTTCAACAGCTTGAATTTTTAAGGCTTCTCTTAGTTCAGTTTGACATTTGTGGTATTGGGACCAAACACCTTCACTCAAATCGCCAGCATCAATAAGTTCCAAGATTTTTGACAGTTCATTTTCTAAATTATCAATTTTGTCATGTTCCTTTACTCTTGTTCTGTTCCATTCTTTTAATTTTGCTTTGGCATCTTTGAGGAATTGTACCACAGAAAACAAATGAGTATCTGCATCTTTGAGGTTAATGGTGTCAGTTATATCCTTATAATCAGGTAACATTTTCCAGTGGTTTGCGTATCTGAATGGTTTTCCTTTAGGCTCTTCATCTTTGGGAATTAGATTAACAAGAATAGGGCAATGGTCACTTGTTGATGACGGCAGCACATTTACTTTTAAGTCTGAGAATTTGTTTATGCAGATAGAATTAGTAAGAACTCTATCCAATTTACATGAAATTTTCCTCTTCTCACCACTTCTCCATGTGAAATGCAGACCACAATGGGATGGCTCAACTAATCCTGCAGCAACAACACAATTATTGAACTCTGATAATTGGGCAACACAAACGGTATTACCACCAATTTTATCTTCAGGTTTAAGAATAGCATTGAAATCCCCCATCACTATCCAGGAATGATCCATTTTAGGTGCTAGATCTTTGATTTTATCCCATAATTGCATTCTGTCATTCGCTGAATTACTTGCATATATTGTTGAGACATAAATTGTCAGTCCCCCAGTATTAACCAGTTTTGCAGTAACCTGTTGTTCATCTAAGTCAATAATATTGCATTGCCATATGGTTTTATTCCAAAATACTAGAATTCTGCCCTTATCAGAATAATCACTGTTAATAACATGATCCCAGTCATCTCCAAATGAGTCACTTACGATTTTCAGATTATCTTCATTCAATTTATTTTCTATCATACCCATAAAAGAAGGAAGATGCTTCCTCCTTAAATTATAGAGGTCCAATAATCGGGTGTCGTTATTGAGACCTCTTACATTCCATACTATTAAGGACATTTGGTATTGAGGAAGTTACTCCTCAACAACCTAGGAGGTCGAGCACTAACATTAGTGCCAGAGTTACTTGCCTTCTCCTTGCTTTTGAATTGATTATCATATGCAGCATTTGGTTTTGTGTATTTCTTCTTCCTGGTATCCTCATCATCCCCACTGTTTACCTCTTTATCATTTTCTTCAAGATTGATGTCTAAGTTATTTAGTTCTTCAATTGTTTCAGGTTCTTTATCCATCACCACAATTTGATCCACAAGATGCTGCTGACTTACAATCATTGATGATGCAGTTGCTGATGCCAAGCCCACCTGTCCAGATGACTCACCAGCCTCCTGAATAGAGTCACTAAAGCTTTCTGACTCTGTACATACAGTAGAATTAGCACTGTCCATTTTGTCTCTAGTCACTACAGATGTTGACTGATTTTGCTCACCAGGACTAGGAATGTTAGATTTCTTTTGCCAAACCTGTTTAATTGGTTTTGCCACTGTGTTACACTGATCATCTGAATGGCCAAAACATTTACAGCTTTTGCAGACGGGGGGTATGTATTCGTATTCTATGTCTTGAATGTAAATATTACCTTGTTTATCTTTTCCTCTTATTTGTGTTTTCCTTTCATCATTAACGTTCAGTTCAACTAGAACTCTAGCATAGTTAAGACGTTTCACATTTTTCGTCAGATCATCCATAGCTAATGGTGTGCCAATTAAGCTTGCTAATTTGCTAATGCCACGGGCATTCCACAAAGATAGATCAAGATTCAATAATTTGATCCATACCGGGTGAGTTTCTAGCATATCACGCTCCAATCTCAAATTTGGTTCCCATCTTTTGGTGAAGATTAACTTACTGTCCATGAACCACGGGCCCCCATTTAACACTTTAATACAGTCATCCTCCAATTCAAATTTGATCAAATAGAAACCATTTTCTCTTGCAAATATATCCCATGATCCTCTAGGTTTCCATTCTCTCCTTATATATGCGTTTAAATGAACATAATATGGTCTTCTTCCAACCAAATAAATATAGATAGAGTTTTTCCACATGATTTTTGCTGAAGTGAACACGAGGTCATCTAATTCAGCGAATTCCCCTTCTTCATCTCTAGATCCATCGAATTTTGATACCCCACCTTCTATTTTTGTATTTCCTTCAACAGCTGAGGCCCACGATCTGACACCATCCTTGAATTGCAAATTAATTGGTCTTCGTTCATTCGTGTTTCCTTGTTTTGCTGCGTTGAGGAAACTTTTGCGTCTCCTATTAACTTGTTGCCATCCTTCATTCACGTTCTGAGAATCATTCGTTGTTTCAGAATCAGGAATAAGGATCTGCGGTTCGGTAGATCAAGGGTTTTTCCTTTGTATGCATATATATCTTTATGCAGTCCTCTTCTACATGCATCAAATCTATACAAAAACAATGAAAAATTTCCAAGTAAAAATTCTCAAAATAACTTAAGCACAAAAATGACCATTTTCCCCCTATATGATGATGAATGCATGATGTTTTAAAATCAATTGAATTACAGTTTAAACATGATAAAATACCCACATATGACATTTATTTGCACTAAATAAGAATAAATATGTGAATATAAATGTGCATTTTTATGTGCACATCAAATAACCCCACACTTATCTTTTTATTCGTCCTCGAATAAAGTAAAAAAACTAAGCTAAATCTGTTTTCGTAGGGAGCACGATTGCATTGAGCGTATGCAACAAGCCGTTAAACCTCCGGGTGTCCCCAGTAGGATGAGTGTTGTCGCGTGGGGGATTTCAGCGAATACTACCCACAAAATCCAAAAGTTGAACGCAAAAAGTATTTACAAAATGCAAGATTAGAAAATATGTTCAAGACGAATGCAAGCTTTTAATGGAATATTTGCAAATGGGTAATTTACTTTTAAATATTACACGAACGAGTTAACACAAATTTGGGTTGTCACTATGAAATTTGAGTCCGTTACTAATCAAAACTTCAAACAAAAGACATGTTATCATCATAAACTCCTCTAGCTTGGCCAGTTGTTTTGGTAGAAACATGGTGCAAATATGAAATGAATTCTATAATGGATATCAACAATCGTAAAACGACATTTCAACTTCCTTTTGTTAACAAGTTAGGTCGAATAAGTGAAGAATGTGCTTGGATTTCAAGTGGTTACTCTCTCTTTATTACAAAATATTTACATTATTACTATTTACAAACACCTAACCGAAAAGACCAAGGTATACCGCCCGTGAGAGTTTGGGACAGAGCTTGGCGAATTGTGCAGACCGACGTTTCAACAAAATGTCGGTAATCCTTAGGTGTCCAACTCATAAAATGAGACCAAGGTATATAGACGCTGACTTTGTCAACAAGGTGTCGGAGAGAGCTTGGCGGGTTTGCACACCAACGGAGATGTACTAGCAATGTTGGATACCCTTGGATTATTATTATATATATACATTCTGTTTTTTTTTTCTTTTTTTTGACATAAGAGAGAGAGTTAAGCGAGAATATCTTAGCACAACTTCACTTAAAAGATCTAAAATGTTATCGCAAGTAGTCAAACTCAACCATTCATTTAATCGGATTACAATTCAGAAAACATTTCATACTCATCACCTACGAATTTCCCAATATACCAGTTACACCAAATTTGCTCATAATTCAAATTTTCCTTTCGTTATCCGCTAAGAGAAGTAAATTTCCAAACATTTTAATCAAACGACCCAAAATCGTATATTTATTTCATAGTGCCCTTTTAAAAACAAATTAAATTATTATTATTTTTATTTTTGAAAAAGAAAAGAAAAGAAACTATGCATAACCAAAATAAATGAGAAACTCCCCCCACACTTGATTTTGACTGTGTCCCCACAGTCAACCCAAATGGAAAGAAAATGAAAATTTTGAAAATATGACTTATATTTACAAGATTTTTTTTTTACAGTATATCAGAAAAGATATTGACAAGAAATAAATGAAACATTCTTCTAAAGACCGATTCATTTGTCTCTTCAAGTATGAGAGACACGATGTAAGCTTGAAAAACCAAATCGTAAAAGATTTTGAAGGTGAGTGTAAATTTGGAAAAATGAACATCGCTTTATTTAAAATCGAATGAGTTGTTTTGTTTTTGATGATTTTCGAGATAGATTGAATAATGGATTGAATTTCATGTTTATTTTCACCAAATTGAATTTCAAAATTGTCACTGAAAAATTCTTTTGAATTATCGATTTCAAAATCAAAATGGTGGTTCAAATCTACCTCTTTAAAATTCAACTCACTTTCGAAAAGTCCAAAAAAATAGCGTTCATCAAATTCGTCTTCCTTTGGTGAATTATCAACTACTTCAGTGCATGTATCATTTTCAAAATCCAAATTTGTTGTTTGAAAGTCGTTCTTTTCAAAAAAAGGAATATCGAATTTGAGATTTGGTTCCACCCTCTCAAAAGAATTGAAATCCAACTCAATTATCGTATTATTAACAACTTCATTAAAATCGTTATTTTCAATTTCGAAAGTCGTTATTTGAAAATCATCGATTGTGGGCAAAGGTGGATTTTTATTCGAATCGTCATGTGTTTAGATTCGATTTTGTTTCTCACGAAACTTCAAGTAATCGTTAAGTTCGTTCGTTAGCTCAACAAAATCAAATCTATAATAATTTACACGAGAAATTTCAATTTGAAATTGTTGAGAACAAAAGTTTTCAGTAGCACCATAATTGAAATTATTCCCGTTGCCAAAATCATTTGAAAAGTGATTTACATTTCCATTTTTGAATTTGAAATTCATTTTGGAGTTCAAAATTGAATTGACAAGGGTTATAATCAGAATCATTTGAATTTGGAGGTGAAATCGAATTTTAATTATTTTGAAAGCTTTCACTTGAATTGTTGCACATGTATAAATTACACAATTCATTTATTTCTTTATTTTGTTGTATTCCCATTTCAAGTAAAGATTCAATTCTTGTTTTAAAACTTGAGGGTTGATCGTTAGTTTGAAAATTTTGTGGTGCAAAATCAGGACTATTTTGAAAATTTTGAAAAGTTGGTGGCGTACAATCCAATTGCTTGTACAATAGTTGTTATTAAAATATCCATATGAATTTGGTGTCAAATTATATGGATTATATTGATATTCACAACTATCATAAAATCCGTAGGAAGAAGGAATTTGAGACATTTTCAAGAACTTTTTTTTAAGAGAAAGAAATATTCACGAAAGAAAAGTGTTTCTTTTTTTTAGGTTTTGGATTTTTTTTTTTGATTTTTTGATTTTTATGTAGCTATGAAACTAATACAAATATATGAATGCAAACTAAATATTTACAAATTTTCTAAAATTATATAATGACGGTTAGATTAATTTCAACAAAAGATTTCTCAGCCAGTTAACGGACAGGAGTTATCGGTGCACCAGGAATCACCCTAGAAATGCAGCCGAAGGTTTAAGTACCTTCAGAGGAACAACCGATATAATATTTACGAATCACCGTAATATTTATAAACAGTTATTACTCTGGCGTAGTCTAGACATCGAGGAATAATTCGTTAGAAATTAACCAATTTGTCAAAATATAATGATGTCCCTAGAAAATAAAAACAAAAATAAGATGAATGCAAAACAGAAACTAAACGTGAATTACAATGCAACTACAAATGAATTTTTTTTTTGATGCAAATGCAAACAAACAACAATGCAATGAAATAAAAACAAGGGAGAAGAACACAATACCAGAGCGTGCTGAATTTATTTGCAATTTGTTTTTAAACAGCGATTTCTTTTTTTTTTTAAAGCAAGCGGCAAAGCAAGCAAATCCAAGCCGTTCTTTTCTTGATTCCCAACCTGCAAAGATATTTTTGCACACAATATCTGCACTTTTTTTTGATTGTTGAAGCAAGTGACAAGTAACACAACTAAAGCCTAAGCAAAAGAAAACTTCAATCACAACAAAAGAAATTTAACTCATTTCCAGAATCAAAGGAAAGCAGCGTCCCTTTTTTGGTTAAGAGAAGGGAAAATTAGACTTAACAATAGTAATAAATGGCCCAATATATGCTCAAGCCCAAAACAATTCCACTAGACAAAAAATTATCCCCAGAACCACTTCGTTCAAAATAAAATAAAAATTGCCAAATCAAAAGCAAAAAAGATTGGGGATTGCAAGCTGATATTGATTATTTGGGTAAGATGCCGCAATTCAGATGCTTCATGGGTGCTGATCGAATTTGGGAGTTTGGGGTTTTGGATTTGGGGTGTTGCTGGCGTGATACAGGAGTGCTCTTGATTTCGATTGGGGCTTGAGTAACGAGTTTCTTGGAGTTGGGAGTTTAAAAGGGAATTTTTGGAAACCGCGATAGCTATTTTGAGATGCGGTGGCTTGCCTTGACAGTATGTGGATTGGAAAAATCGTTGAGATGATGCTGGTGAGATTTCAAGGGGTTCGAAGTGGTCTGGATGGCTGTTGATGGGTGGAGTTATTGAATTGCATGGGGAATTGATGAAGGGGGAGTTGTGAACTGCAATGAGTAGATGGAGCTGATGTTGAGGAGTGGTAAGGTTTGGAATTTCTCGGTTTTGGTGACGACATTGTTTGGTTTCGAGATTGCAGATCAATTTGTTTTAACTAATTTTATTGAATTTGGCTTCGGGATAAAGGCGCATGGTGGAAGATGAATTAAGTGATGATGATTTTCGGTGGTGGAGCTTCGCGTTTGAACTGGGGTTTGGCGATGAAGTAGAAATGTGGATGGAGTTTGTGAAGGAGTGGGTGATGTATGGATTATGTATGGAGGAGAATGCTGTTGTGAATGGTTTGGAGAATGGATTGATGGACAGGATTTAATGATGTTTAGAAAATGGTGTAAGAAATGGTAGAGAGAATAGAATGTTAAGTAGAGGTTGGTTTATAAAATGATTGTGAATTGTGAATAGAATAAGGCAGAGAAGGGAAGAAAATTATAGAGGAAGGACAAGAAAAAGGAAAGAAATAAATAAGAGATGGAGAAAGGGAAAGAAGTAAAATAGAAAAAAAATCGAAAGATATAATTTTAATTAATTACTGGAAAGAAAAAGAAGGAAGGCAGTCAAGAAATAAATGAAAGAAGGGAAAGGAAATTAAAAAGGAAGTAAAAGGAAAGCACTAATTTTTTTTATTTTTTATTTGCAAGAATTGTAAAAAGGAGAGAAATAAATGAGAGAGAGAGAGATAAAGGGAAAGAAATAAAGGAAATTGAAAACACAAAAAATGGGAAAGAGACTGAACAAAAGGCAGGTGTTTATTTTTTTTTCTTTCTTTTTTCTAATAACTGGAAGATAAATGACTGAATTTTTTTTAATGAAGAGAGATGCAAGAAACAGATAGCACAAACAAATATTCACAAATGCAATTACAAACACACAGAGAAAACAAACAACACAATTTAACACAACCAAAAAAAAACAAATAAAAGCAACACCACGCATAAAACGATCAAACAAACAAGATTTTTTTTAAATGAATAAAAACACACAAACAAAACAAACACTAACAACAAATGCAATTCACACAACTAACTATAAAATGGAACAACAACAAAAAAATTAAGGAAAGAAAACTAAGAACACTAAAACAAGGCACAGTGATACACAAACAAACAAATAAAAGTGAAATAAAACAAACAAACACACAATTTTTTTTTCCTTTTTTTCAGTAGAACACAAATAAGAAAATTAATTCGAAGAATAAAATTAAAACTATTTTATTTCCCCGGCAACGGCACCAAAAACTTATTCGATGACGAATATTCTATGAATTAGAAAACCGTCGCGAAGTGTAATAAACCACAAGTGCACAGCGTACAATCTAAGTACGTGGTGAATACGGGTCGATCCGCAGGGAAAGAATTTATTATAATCTTACTCAATCAAATTAGGCCGAAAGCGAGTGAAATTGTTAACTATAAACTAAAAGAAAACTAACGATGTTAAAATGAATACAAATATGAGACTAAGAGACAATTTAGGAGTAGATTCACTATCAACATCAATCTAATTAACATAAAAATGGCTCTAACTCTCTTTAATAACTAGCACATTAAGTATTGTATTCATACAAGCATGATTTATATGCTAGAAAATTCAAGCTACATAAATCATCAATTTTCAATACAAATTTAAAGCCCTAATTATCACATAGAAAATAATAGTTCTAAAAAAAATGAAATATTATGAGTATGTTCTGTATGTTAATATTCACTAACTACACAGAACATCAAGGATGCTTTCACTTTTAATGTCACTATTTTTTCTAAAATGAATTAGATTGTGATAAAGTATGATTCTATTAATGATATGAGTATAACACATTTGGGAATAATCAACCAACATGTGCTATCAATTTTCACCATATAAAATCTTTACTTTATCTATATCCAATTTTAGATTAAGCTCAAATAAGAGAGTTAGAAACATGAAATTCTTATGTTAATTATTCATGAGAGCTTCACTACCCCTAAATTAAAGGGGTTTAACTACTCATAATGGATTCATTGATAACATAAAGAGATTTCATTATAAAAGACAACAAAAGAAAAGAGCACTATATTAAAATTACATTAAAAAAAATTTACACAAAAGAAATGGCTAAGAAGCCATGGAAGAGAAATATTTTTTTTGATTTCAGCCACCCTAAACTAAATAAAATCCAAGATGATTTTTACATCAACATACAGGGGTTATTTATACATGTGAAAACCCCTAATTCAATTTCAGCGTGCTACCAAGAATGCCCTTCATTAAGCTTCCTTTTGTCCTTAGCAATAATGATTCATGAAGCCCTTTTTTGTCTCTACTAAAGAAGGAAGGAGAGTAGGTGGGGTCCTCCACTAATCTTCTATTTGAATTGATTACTTTTCCATTGATTGATTCCCTCGTTTTTCCTTTGTATGCGTATATATATATATATATATATATATATATATATATATATATCTTTATGCAGTCCTCTTCTACATGCATCAAATCTATACAAAAACAATGAAAAATGTCTAAGTAAAAATTCTCAAAATAACTTAAGCACAAAAATGACCATTTCCCCCCCATATGATGATGAATGCATGATGTTTTAAAATCAATTGAATTACAGTTTAAACATGATAAAATACCCACATATGACATTTATTTGCACTAAATAAGAATAAATATATGAATATAAATGTGCACTTTTACGTGCACATCATAGACCTTGGGCCACAATCTAGAGAATAACATGTTGTGGGCTTATTAATGAACTTAAAGGGGTTAGATTATATAACCGAAATTAATAAGCAAGAGTAACTTGGTAACTTGATTAAGAATTCAATATGAATGGGAATAACCAAGTTAAAAGGAAACCGAGGAGGAAAAGCAAGCGCGTAGTAGAATGATTAGACATAGGGTCTAATAACATATTAATGTGAGGTGCTAGGACCAGTCCTTACGTCTGAGGGTGAATAACCCAACAGGGTAGATCATCAAGGTGTTATAAGGCACGAGGGGAGCGCACATTCATCTGATTGTTTTGACGGCTTCCTGAGGTACGTAAGGTGCTCCTAGTAGTCCTCTGTGCTATGACAGATGTCCTGGGCTGTGCTCGTAGAGGTTGGGTTCGCACGTAACTACTAGGTGGGTGGGCCTTGACTACAGATGTAGCTAAGCAGTCAGAATGCTGTGACGAGGTGACACCAGGGTGGTTCGGCGGTTGCCTCACGAGGAGGCAGAGGAAGGCAGAGGGTCACTACCAACAAGGATAGTAGACCGTCGGATTCCTGTAATAACCCGGAAATCCGAGCCAATTTTAAATTTTTATTTTGGCAATTTTGATGAATTTTGAATATTTAAAATGATTTATTTTAAATAATAACGACGAGAAATTTATTTTGAATAGAATTAGAACGAATATATTTATATAGATCGTCGTTGGAATATAAATAAATATTTTTAATTATAAAAGGAATTGAAAATGGCGCGGTAGTTTGAAAATTCGATTTCAAATTTCAAATGAATGTACAGGATTCAAAATAAACCAGATTTTAGTGAAACCAAAAATATTAAAATCTATTTGAGAATATCTTTCCAATGAATCTGAAAAATTGTAATTTCATAGCGGGAATAAAAAGTTATGCCCAGTTGAAAATTTAGAATAGTCGCTATGGAATTTTGGCCCTTAAAAATGGAAATTTTGCAATCGATCTCTGTTTTCAATGAAACCACTTTTGTTGGATCCGGGATGTCTAGTTATTGCTAGATTCCAAAGTTCGTAATTTTTTGAATCAATATGTGAGCGTGGCGAAGGAAAACGTGTTTTAACAGTTTCAGTCAGTACCGATCGACCAGAAAATGACCATTTTTCAAACGGTCTCAGAATTTAACGAAATTAGTTTTGTTAGAACCGTATCGTCAATACGAAGCTAGAAAATATTTTTTGGGAGTTTTTAGAGCCAGTATGTGGCCCCGGTAAATTAAAATGTGCGTTCAAATTCAATATACATTGAATTATATTTTAAAATGAAAACTGATCGAAACAATAGAATTGGCTTACGATACATATCTCATTGTGTTCGGAATGAGGGTAATTAGCTAGGGACGACGGTCGGTGGGTTTGATTTGAGGTTCAAAAGAAAAGTGTACTTTTTATGGGGAAAAAATATATATAATATAATAAATAAAGTTGTATAAAAGCCCCTCCCCTTTATTTCTTTCCAAAACCCGTTGACCCCTCCCCATAGTTCAGAAACCGATCCCCGAAAGAAAAACCCGTGACCTCGATGCCCTTCCCCCTGGCGTTCGTCGCCGACACCCCACCCTTGCTCCACGCCACCTCTCTCCACCAGCGCCGGGCTTCCTCCAGCCCATCACCTCCTCCTGAACCACGATCTCCCTAAAAAGAAACCCCTCCCCAATCGAACGCAACCATCCACAAACCCCCTGAAGCGCACCGCCGGCCAGAACAGCCACCCCGCCGCCGACTCCAGGCCTGACGCCGCCTCCCCCATCTCCAACCACCAAAAATCCGAAGCACAGTAAGTTTTTATAATATCAATTTCAATTTTTTTTTCATATATATATTCACATAGGGTTTTAATAAAAGTTTAGATTTTTGAATTATAAAAGATTGGATTTTTAAACTATAAAAGATTAGATTTCTCATTATAGAAAAATAGGATTTTCATATGTGTGAAGGCAATATAAAAATATGGTTTTTATATGAATGGAGAGATAAAAATGTGATTTTTATATTTATTTGAACAACGAAGAAAAATGTGATTTTTATCATATATGTAGCAAAGTAAAAAAATTCGATTTTTATATATATGAAGTAACGATAAAAATTCGATTTTTATATATATGAAGTGGAAAATAAAAATATGATTTTTATATTATAGAAAGAATGAAAATATGATTTTTATATTGGTAGAGTATTAAAAATATGATTTTTAATGTATAGAACATCATATTAAAAATGTGATTTTAATATGAACAGCGTGGAGAAGACTGTGTTGGAAATACGGGCAGATCCAAACTGTTCTAAATTTCAAAAATAAAACGACGGAGTGGAATCCTCGGTGAAAACTCCTCACTTTTAATTTATTTTCTAGTTGAAAAATATACTAGGATGCAGACGGTGCTTAGCAGCACCCGACGCCCTTCGTCCACAGACCATGGATGACTTGTTTGTTTGATTGATGTGTTGTGAAATTTTATTGTGTGATGTGGAATGAATAAATATTTTATAGTTAAAAATATAATTTTTAATATATATATAAAATAAATATTTATAAACAAATCAGACGATTTGTTTATGTACACCCATTTTACGGATATTGATTGGGACGATAAATTTTACATATCGCCCAACTGCACAAATACTATTCTGTGTTTGTTGATTTGAAACCCCACACGGGTGTTGGGATGATATTTGGCGTACACTGATCCCAATTATTTAGTTGTATGTCAATTGATTGGTTGACAGACTGTGTAAGCGTTAATTATTTATATTTAATGCTTATGCAGTTGTGTGGTGCACTCTGGATGATGGTTGATTATTTATCGTTGCTATTATATACATGTGTTGTATGGAATCCATATAATTAACATTATATGGTAATTGACTAGGCCTCATTCCAATTTGAAAAATAAATAAAAAGAAAATTCATGTGTTGAATAAAATAATATTCATGTGTTGAATAAAAGAAAATTCATGTGTTGAATAAAATATATATTCATGTGTTGAATAAAAGAAAATTCATGTGTTGAAGAAAATATTCATTTGTTGAATAGAATAACGAAGTTATTGAAAGATATAAAGTCGTGTTAATTAGATTTGCGTCATTTTGACGCGAACGATATTTATATCGATTATATTCGTTTTTATAATGAATATAGAAAAGGAAGTAGTTTCAAAATATAATGTTTTGAAAATATTATCATTTATATATATATATATATTGATGATATGGAATATTCAATTTTGATTTAAAATTGAATATGAAGTTGAAATTGTTTTAAAAAAAAGAATTTAAAACGATTTATAAAATACGTTTAGAATTGAAATCGACGAAATATATATAATATATATTATATATATATATATTAAATGGCCTGAATAGAACGCGCCGCCCTGCGGTAGTTCATGAATTTCGACCATTGACTTCGAATGGACATTACGGGAGATCCGACCGTCGGATTCTCCTAAAACCGGAACCGTTGGGTCGTATCGAAAAGAGCTTTCTAACGAATATTAGAGATTTGAAATCTAACTGTTGGATTTGGAATTATGTCCAAATCAAATTTGGAAAAGGTCGCTGTAAGTGCAGTTCGATGGTCGTTGATGGAAATCGACTGTACGGGCCTTGATAAAATTATTAAAAATAACAATAATTTGTGTGAAATCATAAGAAATAATTTGCAAAGAATTGGGATGAGAAATTCCATATTTGAAAAGATAAAAATAGATTTTTATAGAAATGAACTAGTTTTGAACTAGAATTATAATCCATTTATTTTTGAAATAAATAAATTGGATTTGAAAGGGTTTTAAAAGTAACCAGAATTTCCAATAATTGAATTGGAATGGATTTGAATCGAAGTTGTCTTTGGAATATTTCGATGTTGGATTTCGTGATTATACAGATATTGTTATGGAAATTTGAAAGATATATTTATATCGTTATTTCAAATACGATATTTGTTGGTCGTAGAATTTGATATTGAATATAAGCCGATATATTTTCTATTCAAAGCCTTGTATTTAATATCAAATGGGATTTGGGTTTGTCGTGAATGGTGTCTTCATTAACACTGTTCTTTAACCCAGTTGAGAAAAAGATTAAATCTTTTTATTTAGATTTAAAGAAGCATACCAATTAAATGATATTTAATTGGAATTGAATTGGAACTGATTTTCGGGTTTATCGTGAACGGTGTTTCAAATAACACTTGTTCTTTAACCCGATAATTAGTGGAATGTGAATTGGGTTTGTTGTGAACTGTGTTTTAACGACATTCGTTCTTTAACCCGATTTACAGTGAAATGTGATTTGGAATTTATAAATCTTTTGTTAATATTTAAAGGAGATTTTCCAAAGTAAAGTTTTCCAATTTAATAAAATTAATTGGATTGGAATGGAATTTGATTTGGTAATAATCGAAATGAATTTCTGTGGATGAGGACTGCTAATATATATGGAATTTAAAAGGCTTTGTCGTTATTCCATTTATATTGCTAGTCGGATATGGAAGTTTATATCGATTATATATATCGATTTGTTTTCCATGAAGATTCCATCGTTAATGGAATGTGATTTGGGTTGTCGTGAATGGTATCTTTAATAATACCGTTCTTAGACCCAACGGAGTTAAGAAAATCAGAAACTAACTGGAGATTAGTTAAGTTGAATGGTTTCCTGGGTATTGATCTGATGTTGGTTTCGGCCTTCGGGGTTATTACTTAGGGAATTGTTCACTTGCTAATTTATGGTTAAAGGATGATGGAGTAGAATGGGATTTTGGGTTTATCGTGAACCGTGTTTTAAATGACATTGGTTCTTTAATCCAGTTAAAGACAGGATATGATTTCTCAAGTTCAACAATCATTAATATTGATTTTGGGAAGATTAAAACCAAGTGGAGTTTTAATGAATCTTTAATTAGATTGAAAGGTGAATTGATAATTTAAATTATCAAATTCAAGAAGCGATCGAGAATGGAGTATCACCAGTTTTGCTCCAAGCGATAGTTAATTCTTTAATTAGATTTGAACGTGAAATGGTAATTGAATTTACCGATAACACCGTGGTGTTAGATATGAAGCATTACCAGTTTTACTTCATGGGATGAATAGGTTGGGGTTGGGAAATTTATCAAATGATTACTTCGGTAAGGTTCGCTAATCCCGACTAGTTTGGATAAACCATAATTTGGTTTGAATTGAAATCCAAAAGAAGATTAAAGAATAAATTTAAAGAATTTATCTTTGATAAAATTAATGGGAACCTTTCCCTATAGATGTGAATATTTGAATAAAAGAATATTCTGAATTGGAATGAGGCGTATGTTGTGTTTGTGTAACACTTGTTTATTATACACGCGAGTTATTCAGAAAGACCGGGTTTATCCCATTTTGAATAACTGATTCGACGAGGTGTCGAGGAAGAAGACGGTGGTCGAAGACCGGAGGTCTTCACATCATTTGGATAATTACTGATAATCTTGATTGGGCTGTACACACAAGAGGAGGGAATCAGTTGGTGATCGTCCAGACGTACTTGGAGATCGATGGATATGCGAGGTACAAGTTGCCTCCAGTTTCGTTCAGACCCAGAACGGACTTGTAAATGGACTGTGTGTCTGACATTGGATATCATTCTATGTGATTGATGGATATCAGTTGCATGGAGTGGTTTGCCTGTTTGGCATGCTAAGATGCAAATGATCAAGGCTTCTGTTGAAAAGCAGAGTCTCGTGGTTGATGATCAAAGCACGACCTTTGTGGCATAGCTTTGTGTAACGTTAATTCGCGAGCCTCACACCCTGGTTGTGAACCAGAAACGGGAGAGGACATCAGGGAGGGCATGCATTTCCTTCTAGCTAAGGTGGTGTCAGTGACGTACCAGCCCTAACATTTATATTATTTTCACCTGTGTAGTTGTTGGATTGCGAGGCGCCTCAGATATATCGGTGACTATGTGGAGCCGATGGAGTCATAGGACTCATTTATGCCATAAAGGGCGGGGAAACGCAGTGTTCAGGCATTTTAATCCACATCGGTGGACCGACCCTGACGATCCAAGGGTCGATGCGCTCTGACCCTGAGGCTCGGGCTAGAGAGTCTCGAAACCGGTGAGGACTATCTTTTGCCTAGTTTCATAGATGGAAATCCAACTTCCAAATATGTGACTTTGCGGTTTTGATTGTAGAACCTATATATGGCGACATAGTGGTATGGGGCACTTATGTCGTCTATGATTGATACGTATGATTGAAATTGTTTTGACACTATACACTTACAGTAATAATAAAAGATGAAGTTTTACATACCAAGCATTTTTGGCTATTATAAGGTAAAACCCTATCCTCCGGCTTGTGTTGCATTGTGTGATGGGACCTGGGTCTTATAATAGCTTCATTGTTCTTTATTTAGCATTGCGTTGTTGTTTTATGCACTGGTATTCTTGGAAGGAAACCCATTCCGTGTTATACGGCGTGGTCCCTTGATTTACCTAACTTTAAAATAAAGATTAATAACTGTTTTAGTTCTCACACCAGTCACATGACTGACCTGGAGTTTATTGTTTTAACCTAAACTCTGGGTGCCCTTATTTTCGACACGGACAGCTAGTAGTTTTGGTTTTGCAGATTTATATTCACAGGATCCTGGTTTACAGCTGGAATGATATTCGAAAAGCTCTGTATCCATATATTCCTTTCAGTTTTGTTTTGTATTATTTTCCGCTGCATTGTAACTTGTGAATCTCTGATATTTTTCTGATGTATAATATTTATTTATACTCTGTTATATTCTTGTATTCTGATGAATTGTTGTAATGAACAATGAAATGTTCTTCTGTTTGTGTTCTGATTCGTCTTGTCCTCAAAGCAATTCGGGCTTTCCTTCACGGGGAAGTTACGGGTCCTTACAATTCCCGTCATCGGCAGCCAGCGGGATGCGAAAATACTAGAGCTAAACCCAAGATACCATTCCACCTTTCGCTATTGAGGTACGGGGTTGAGGGTAGACGCTACATGGATGTTTAGATTGGTTGTTATTAGGGGTGGTCGCTTAGCTCTTGTAGTCTTTACTAGTTGAGGGAGGGACCGAGGTGGGGCCATAACCACCATGGAAAATAGACCCTAGGAATATCTGTATTTGGAGGCTCTTAAAGGCGAACATGTACAGGTATGGAAAAGCTCCCAGCCGAGTTCCGTGTTTCTTGTTTAGCCCTGCCATGGAACTCGATGCACATTAGAGGACGTGCGATTTAGGCATCGAGCTACAATTACAGAACATATATGGGACTGTCTAGATACATGCATATTTGCTCTGGGTGGTGTATCGTAGACTAAAGGGTATTATTCCAATAAGGAATCTGATTCGATCGATGATGGCAGTCCGTACGCTTACGTAGCATAGTAGTGACAGATATATGCAGAACGTAACATTGTTATATAGATATCCGTACGTCACTCCCACGTAGGATGAGGGACTGCGTTCATTACGGTGGAGACCGTGCGAGTGGGGTACCATGGGGGTGTATCTCAATATTGAGAGATAGCTACATATATTGTATTAAGTGAATCCATGGGAAAGTAAATGGGTACGATGCGCGGATAAGTCTTGAGTTCTATTAACCCAAGTAACCTAATAATCAAGAAAATGTAATGGAACGGTATTGGTAGGGACCATTCTATTTCTGATATACTAGTATCGGTGCGGTGCAGAGAAATGTATTTAAGAAGCGCAATATATCCTATTCATCTTATCTTGCTTAGTTCACACTTGTTATTGTTACTGTTATCTTGTTTTTCCAGATTTTTTATACTTGCCATGATACTTTTATTTATTTATATTTAAAAGTAACTGGACTGACCAGACTTTATGTCTGACCCTTTTTGTTTCCTCTTCTCTCTCTTCCATTTCCCCCCAGGTTCTCAGGATGGAAGTGCTTAGAGTTGGTTTGGATTCTTTCAGCTTAGCTTGGATTTTGGATATTGATGTACCGCTTTGACTTCTGGTCAACTCTCTTATGGCTTCACCTGGGAAATATGGTTTTATGCTTTTATACTCCGATATTTTTGGCAAGACAGATTATTTATGTAATTGGTTACTTCAAACTTATGATGTAAACTCAGTATTTGGAACCATGATGTTTTGATTTGAATAAAGTTTTTAATTCCGTTGCTATTTTACATGTCTGTCTTGTGATATTATGTTCTTATTCACCAATAACGCTTCACGAAACTTAATGCATTCTTTATAGAGTGACATTAATGGACGTGGGGTGTCACATTTGGTATCAGAGCATATGGTTATAAGATCGGATAAAATATTTTGAAAATGGTTTTCAAAAAGGGTCTCAAAAACAAAGTATTTTAAAATAGAAAGTCTTCTTTTGAAAAGCATGTTTCCCAAAGCCATAAATATATTCTTAATTCTCCACTTGATTCCTTTTTGTTCGGGGAACCGTTTCTTCCCGAAAGGGTATCCCTATTTCAGCATGGTTACATAGGCATGTCAAAACTATGGTACATGTCGAAGGGCAAAGAAGTGCCCAACCTCCATCTGTAGCTGCAATAGTTTCAAATGCAGCTTATTTTCTTTCGAGCCTCGTAAGAATTTCCGTGCGATGGAGGCAGCTTTCAAGGGATAAGTTAGCATGTGGGAAAAAGGAGAATAAGCGAGTTGGGGCTAAGGAGCACAACCCAAAGATGAAAGAAAATGATGGCTTAAGAAGGAAATATAGATGAAAGAAGTAACGAGGAAATACCATAACTTCGGAACGGTGGGTCATCTGAAAAAGGATTGCAGAAAGAGGAAAGGCGTTGTTACCACTTTGGTAAGATGGGACATCTTCTTAAGGAGTGCCCAAAGAGACAAGGACAAGGCCAGAGGGCAGGAACTTCTAGAGGGCAAGCTAATGTTCTCATAACTGGTGGACATGATAGGGGTAGGAAAGTTTCCGTCGAAGGATTGATTTATATTTCTGATCATCCAGTTAGGATTCTTTTTCTGGCGCTTCGCATTCCTTTATATATGATTCTTTAGTTGAGTCTCTGCACCTAGATACTAGTATGGTTTTGGATCCCGTTATTGTCTCAAACCCCATTAGAGGTACGACTCATTTATCGAGGATTTGTCTGGGTTTGAGAATCTCTGTGTTATGCATCGAGTTTGGTTGCGATGCGTATGTTCTTGATTTCATAAGATACGGTTTGATTCTAGGGATGGATTGGTTAACCACATATATGGATCCATTCTAGATTGTGAGAGGAGGGTCATTAGACTTCTGGCTTGCCATGGAAAGACTCTCAAGATTTCTTATGACCCCAAAAGGGTCTGTCGTGCTTAGTCCCCTAGAACCTCTTGATATATCTATCGATGATTTGCGATCTGTACCGATAGTTCTGAGTATCCTGATGTTTTTGATGAGGTTCGGGGTTTACCCCGAGGCACGAGATTGGTTTTCCCATATACTTGGTGGACAATGCAAAGCTAGTTGCGTTGCCTGTGTGGCATATGACTCCTAAAAGAAAAGAGGGAACTTTGTAAGCAAGTAGGGGAGCTACTTAAGAGGTTTGATAAGTAAATTATATTGGAGTAGGAAACCTATTGAAGACATTCCTTGAGGAAGCCCATCATTCTAAGATGACTATTCATTCAAGAGCCGATAAAGTGTGTAGAGTTTGAGGTAGTGGAGCCAAATTAGCGAGAGGAAGTGAAAGTAGAGAAGGAAGCAATGATTGGACGAGTTCCGACTTGCATACTTGGATCGGAGGTTAAGAAATTGTGCAACAAAGAAGCGAAGCTAGTAAGAGTGCAATGGGGAAAGGACCGCAAGAACGCTACTTGGGAGGCTTAAGACAAGATTCGTGCTTCATATCCATTCCTTTTCGAGGATATGTCCTTAACTTCTTTTTCCAAGCTTCGAATAAATACTTGTATCTGTCGTTTAAATATCTTCTATCGATCGAGTCTTTAGGTAGGAAACTAATGAATGTAAACATGTGTTTGAGACATGTTATGTTTGATGGATGCAAGTGTTTGCTAGTGATTGCTCGTGGATGCATATACACACACAATAGGCACTAGACCGTCTCAATCACTTACATATTTCACATTGATGTGTGTACATATTAAATTTTTATGGATGAAAACGGGCTTATCGTTACACTTATGTTGCATTTGGATGGATGATTGTGCATACATATAGAACTAACATGTATTAGGATAATTTGCATACATTTTGGTTACATGGCACAAACATACATTGCATTAAGGAGGTCAACTGAATCAGTGGACCGCCTGATCTTTCGCATTAGTTTACGGACATATACGCACACTATTACATATGTTCATAAAAGCATTAGAAATTCCTTAAGGACAATGGATGCCTTTGATTGCTAGATGGATGTATGATTGTTGGATGTTAGGATATACGTTCTTCTTAACTTAGAGATTTCGGGGACGAAATCCTTTGAGTAGGGGAGAATGTAACACCCCGAAATTTTAACGGCATTGAAGATGATGAATTAAAGAATAATTAGTGTGAAATACACTATTAACAATGAATTGAGGAAAACTTAATTAAATATTCATAATTAAGTAAAATGGACCGCGCCATTGCGTCCGTCTCGAAATCCTAGTCAAGATAGATACCTGGTTTGCGTAAGTTGGACACCGTATGAAGAAGTTATTAAGGTTTGAAGTTTGTATACGCACAGGAAGAATATGTGTGTGTGTGTGTATAACTGGTTCAGAAATTCAAAAATGGGTCCATAAATTCGAAATCCGGTTCAAAATTCGAAATTTGGGAAGGCGACAGATTTCACGCCCAGGTGGGTCTACCCATCCAAAGGGGGGTCGACCCATAGGTCGACCTACCCAAAGGGGGGTCGACCCATAGGTCGACCCACTCAAAGGGGGGTCGACCAACCCCTGAACGGATCTAGGCGAAATACTTCGTTTTGTATCTCGACACCTTCCTGAGCAAGATTCATTGATCCTAAGGCTATATAAAGGACCCTAAACCTGGGTTTTATTCATCTGAAAATGGCGGCGACGGCGGAGCTCTGCTGCAACGTAGATTGAATGGCCTAATCTTCTTCAAATCCAATTCAACAAACATTATTCAAATTCAGCTATTTCTACAACAACAAATTCAACGTGTTCTTCGCAGTAATTTGGATCCATTTCCTTAGATCTATTCATTGTGAGTTCATGTTATTTTTGGATCTGAATATTTAAATAGTAATCATGATATGTATATAAAAATTGGATCTTGAATCGGTGCCTAATCAGTTCTATTATGACATATTCATCAGATATGTTCATATATATTTATATTATCACCAAGTCTAATCTTGTCATAATATGCCCATTCAGTTTTTATGCCTATTATTGATTCGTTACTATGCCAATTCTGATTCTCATCTCTCCCTCTTTCCCTTTTTATTTTTATATAGCCAGGCTACCTTCGAGCCTAGGCCTAACGTTGAAAAATGCGAACGTGCGAAATTAGGAACGATTGGGAAAGACATAAATTGGGGAATAATTGGTATTGGAAATTTATGAATGTAAATTTGGGCATAAAATTGGAAAATATACGAATATGGATTTAGGGGCACATTTTATATTGGATAATATGAACATGAAGTTAGGCATATATCGGAAAATAGGTGAACGTGAATTTGGGTAAAATTTGTATTGGAATGTGTAAATATTGAATTGGGGTATAAACTGGAACATATGCAATTATGAAATTGGGCATAGATTGTAACATGTGTAAATGTCAATTTGGGGCATAAACTGGAACACATGTAAATATTGATTTAGGGCATGAAAACCTATAAATGAAATAGGATAATTGTAAATATGAATTGAAAGGGGGCATGAAAGTCTATATTTGGAATAGGAAAATTTAATTGAATATGCCTAAAATAATGGACCCCTAGTAACGCTTAGACACGAGGTTAGGTTGCATTAGTGGTGGAAGTCTGCCCGGACCCAATCGGCATATCCAGCAGCCACTGATGTTGAACCTAATGTGAGAGGTCTAAGTGCGCAAATAAGAGATGAGCTATGGCACGAGATTAGGCCCAACTTGTGGAAGAAGTCTGTCCGGACCCGACCGGCATATCCAACATCCACAAGTTGTAGGCCTAATGTGGGAGGTCTAGCCCATCATAAACCATAAATGGACATGGTATTGAATTGGACTGCTTAACCTAATTTAATCCATAGGGATTGTATGAATATGAACTAAAGTTGGGGTTAAGTAAAATTGGTTGGACAGTGGGTGGGCTAAGCAAATATGAGGGGGCGGGTAATATTTACATTTAGGCCCATAAACCTAACCCGATAAGGTTATGTAATTAAAGACACCTAGTGGTATATGTAACCGGTAGAAATAATAAAGTTATGTAAGTAAAGATACCGTTTAGGGTAAGCATAACTGTTAACCGGTCTTTTGGTCCGGTCACCAAAAGTACTCAAGACACGCTCGACTCAACTTATCGCGTAAAGCCAGGACCAAGGGCGAAACTCAGGAAGTGCAGAAGCAAAGACCAAAGAGAGATCCCACCAACAAGGACCTCACACCTTCACGATGCCGCGCCAACGGAGCCAACCAGCCTCGATAACACCTCTCGCCAAAATCCGCTTCGCACCCAGCCGGGTGCGAAATTTCGCATCTATCAGGTGCGAAATTTCACACCTCACCCCAGGTGCGAATTTCCGAGACCCGACAGCTGGAGGTGCGAATTTCTGGAAGATGGTCCCCATTCCTACCTACCCTACCTAACTCCTACCTAACCACTTCCTATAAATACCCCATGGCCTCACACTTCAAAAGGGTTGAATTCTTGAGCTTGGAGACCTCCATAAAGCTTCATTAATGGCATCTCCTCTTTGAGGAAGAAGAAGGACAAAATTGTCTTTTTCCTTATTATTCAGTATATGATAATTATGACATCATATATCATGGAACATGAATGTAATGAGATGTCATGAGATAGTCTCAACCTTGTAATTTCTTCCAAGTGATTAATAATATTCCAACGACTCTTCAAAGTGGACGTAGGCCCTCACTGAGGCCGAACCACTATAAATCTCTTGTGTGATTTACTGTTTATGCTTTATTTATGTTCTTGTCTATGCGACCATATTTATAATTCCTAGTAATTGGGAATCTTTGGTGTTTGCGACATTTTTTGCCGTTAACATTTGGTGCTTTCATTGAGAAAACTCGGACATTGCATCTTTCTCGCATATTACCATCTTGACTTCGCCGAGCTTAAGGTTCCTTGCTTAACCTGCTATCGAGTCCGCTTACGATGGTAAAGAAGTCAAAGAACGCAATGATCGTCTCTTCATCCGCAGCCGAGGCCGGTACTTCTCGACAACCTCAATCGGCGGACATCCCGACCAAAAATGAAATTGAACCTCCAACTGTGGACCCCGAAGTGCCCGCGACCTAAGCGCAAATCCGTACGCTTAACGAAAGATATGAAAATACAGTCGTAGAGCTTAATCAAGCGCTAAGAAATAACATCGACCTTATGCGCCAACTCCAAGAAAGTCAGCGCGTCGTCACTCGACTACAACTAGCTCGGAACAATGTTCGACCTCGACCACCAACATCGGAAACTTCCTCTTCCGAATCCAGGGGCCCATACCAAAGAAGGAGGTTCAGTCTCATCAACAACGTCGCCGTCCGAACTAATGCTCTCGACAACGGCAATGGCAATGGATATGCCAACGGCAACGGCGATCGGACCATGGTTACCTATAGCGAGGGCGCCCAACCTCAGGACCATTCTCGCCTAGTCATCAATGAAGGACCCGCTCCTACTAACCAACCTCCTCCTCAACAAGACTCAACGGCTGTCTGTCGAGACAATGAACCTACTATTCAGGCGGCCCGTGCTTTTCCAGAACCGGATCCGCGTGACCCTGCCCCACATCATCACGCACACCAGGCTCCCGTTATAGATGTCGTGGACATGGAAGAAGACGACCTAGACGTCCACCCTAGAAGACGCCCTCGTGCCAAAACTCCGGAACCTCGCCAAAACCCATGGGTCCCAATGGCGGACCCTCATCCGACCTACCTTCCCGACATGGTCCGAAGGATCATGAGGGAGATGCGAGGAAATGTGCATGATTCATGGGAAGCGCACATTAGGTAGGCGCAACCCTTTCACTCGAAGAGTTAATGAAGCTGAATGGCCACGACGCTTTAGCATGCCTCAGATACTGCTCTATGACGACACCGCTGACCCTTGTGCTTTCCTAAACCGTTATGAGTGGCAGAGGCGACGATCCAGTCAAATGCATGTGCTTTCCAGTCTTCCTTTCAAGGACCGCTCTACTATGGTTCTCTCGCCTTCCGCTTAATTCCATCAACAACTTCGGCCAATTAGCAACACAGTTGGTCAAGCAATTCAGAATGCACATCCCGACTCCGAAGAACGCCCTTACTCTTTCTAACTTATACCAAGGACCTACAGAATCACTTAAAAGCTACCTTTCCAGGTTCAATATCGCCCTCGCTGAAGTCGAGGATCCGGATCTGCGCACCATACTCTTCCGGCTAGCTAAAGGTGTCCTTCCTACTTCCGAATTCGGGGCATGGATTAACCGAAAGCAACCCAAGAGCCTCGATGCTTTCTACGAGAAAGAGGGGCAGTTCTTATGCCAAGAAGTAGCAAGGAGGAACCGCATCTCCGACTCCAGCCGCCCCACTAATCCTCGAGCTGACACTGCAAATAACCGCCCTAGGGGGCGAGAAGCAGGAGGACCCTACAATCCGAACACGGTGGCAGGACCTCCTAGACAAAGACCAAGCAACGAAGGACACGGCGGCCGGGGCAACAATCAGGTCCAGACAAAGCCAAGGAGGCCCGACCCATACCAAGCTTACGAGACATATACTTCGCTAAATGAAGATCCAGAGACCATCTAATTGGAAACATACAACACTTTGCCGTATCTGAAACCCCACGCAAGGGAGTCGACCGATTCCGAGAAGAACTCGGGGAGATACTATCGATATCATGACATGTATGGACATAACACAAATGAATGTTGACAACTTCGAGATGCAATTGAAAAACTCATCTGCGAGAAGCGGCTTGAACGATATGTTCAAGAGCCCTTTCCACCCGGAGCCAATCCAAAACCTCCAGCGCCAACTCCTCAGACGGCCGCCAAGACAACCCCTGGACCGCCTAACGTGAGGCGAGGGATCGTGAGTAATACTATATGCGGCGGGCCCAGCCCTGCACATGACAACTTTCGAAAGATGGAGGAATACGTGGGTTCCATTAAACATGCAACCTACGAGTCTTTCTCTGCTCCTGATGAATTCATCCCGGCCAAGCTCCGGAAAACCATGCGAGACGACATCATTTTCCACGGGAGGGAGTCCACTGGAATTGAAATCCCGACCACCGATCCTTTGGTCATAACGGCCCAAATTGGCGCTGCAACCGTTCGAAAGATATTGGTTGATTCAGGAAGCTCGATCAACATCATTTTCAAAGCCGCCTACGATCAGATGAAGTTAGAAGCCAAAGATCTCAAACCATACCACTCCACAATCCACGGCTTTAATAGGGCATCCAGCTGTCCGATAGGAGTCATTGACCTACCCGTCGAGCTCGGTACAGCGGATCGAAGCCGAGTTCGAATCCTTACCTTCGTGGTTATTGACATTGTCTCGTCATACAACGTCTTCCTCGGACGCCCTTTCCTCACAGAATTCCGCGTCTTCCTATCGCCATGGTCCCTCCTAATGAAATTTCCAACAGAAAACGGGATCGCAACAGTCAGAGGCGACCAAGTTAGTGCCAGGGAATGTTACGCGATAGAATGGAAGAATGTGCGCAATAGGGATAAGGGTAAAGCCGTGTCCACCCCCTTTTGCGCCAAGACCGCCTCGGCATAGCAATCAACGACGTCTAGGCCTTGGCTCAGACGCCACTCCTGCCTTTCCGACGACCTCGATCCAAGGAAAGATGAAGAGCTCGAGTGCGAGAGACTTACTCCGGTCGAGCCCACAATAGATGTACTCGTTAGCCCCGACGACCCGTCACGAGCATTGAAGATAGGGTCGCACCTTCATCCAACCATCAAAGATGATCTCGTGGATTTCTTAAAAGCGAATCTGAACGTATTCGCATGGACTCACTCCGATATGAAAGGCATCGACCCCGCAGTCGGCTGCCATTCTTTTGGCATAGATCTTACAATGCCTCCAGTCAAGCAGAAGTGCCATTTCCTGGGGCCCGAGAGATCCATGGCATTCGAAGAAGAGGATGACCGCCTACTAGACAACAACTTCATCCGTGAAGCCTACTACCCCGAGTGGGTCTCCAATCCGGTTTTGGTCAAAAAGGCCAACAGTAAATGGCGGACATGTATCGATTTCTCTGATTTGAACAAAGCTTGCCCGAAGGACAGCTTTTCGCTCCCAAAGATCGACCGGCACGTCAACTCAACCGCCGGATACCAACTGCTATCTTTCATGGACGCCTACTCCGGTTACAATCAGATCCCGATGGATCTCCGCGACTAGGATCATACCTCCTTCATAACCAACCTCGGACTTTACTGCTATCGCGTCATGCCCTTCGGCCTCAAGAATGCCGGTGCTACATATCAGCGGATGGTTAACCGACTCTTCAAAAATCAAATCAAGAAATTTATGGAGGTGTACGTGGACGACATGCTAGTTAAATCAAAAGCGTCTAGCGATCACGTCCGCGACCTTTTCGAAATGTTCGATGTCCTACGCCAATACGACATGAAACTCAATCCTCTAAAATGTTCCTTTGGCATCGCTTCAGGAAGGTTTCTGGGTTTCATCGTCAATGCCCGGGGCATCGAAGCTAACCCCGAGAAAATCCAGGCCATTTGGGACATCCGAATCCCTGAGAACATCAAGGATGTTCAGAGTTTAAACAGGAAGGTCGTCGCTTTAAGTCGATTCATCTTTAAGGCCACCGACAAGTGCATTCCATTCTTTGATTTACTTCGAAAAGGGAAACGCAATTTCAAGTGGACCCCTGAGTGCGTTTCCGCATTCAAGGAACTCTTGAATCACTTAGAGCGACCACCCATCTTATCTAAGCCTATAGACCACGAGGACTTATACGTTTACTTGGCTGTTTCTCCACAGGCAATCAGCTCGGCGTTAGTACGACTCGAGGATCGCATCCAACGACCTGTCTACTACATAAGAAAACGACTGACAGGTGCAGAAAAGAACTACCTGAAGCTCGAAAAACTGGCATTCTGCTTACTAATCTCCTCCCGGAAGCTCCAACCATATTTCCAGGCTCATCCCATAAAGGTCTACACCGACCAACCGCTGCGTCCGATCCTACAACGACCTGGGGCACACGGCCGACTGCTGAAGTGGAGTATGGAACTAAGTCAGTTCGAGATAACATTCATTCCCCGTCGAGCCATCCTCGGGCAAGCCCTCGCCGACTTCATAGTAGAATTCACGGTCCCCGAGGAGACCTCTACGGAAGACACTGAAGTCTCCAACAACGAGTGGAATTGTTTGTGGACGGATCCTCCAACATCAAGTGCTCGGGAGTCGGTATCGTACTCATCACTCCCGAGGGACGGTCATTAAACTACGCACTAAAACTAAATTTCCCCGCTACCAGCAACGATGCAGAATATGAGGTGCTGATAGTCGGACTAAGAATCGCAACCGAACTCAAGCTGAAGATCATTCAGGTTTTCTCCGATTCACAGCTCAACGTGCGTCAAGTAAAAGAAGTGTACCAAACAAGGGGGAACGACTGGCCCTATACCTAGCCCAAGTTCAGGAACTGCTCGCCCACTTTGACCACTTCACTATCACTCACATTCCGCTAGAGCAGAATGAAAAAGCCGATTCATTGGCCATACTGGTGAGTTCTGAAGATCCGCAGCTTTTGAGGTTCGCCCCCGTCGAAGTACTCAACTCTCCCAGTACCAAGCCAATTCAAAACAGTGCGGTTATGAATGCCGAACCAGAACCAGAATCATGGATGACGCCAATCAAGAGCTACCTGCAACATGGGATCCTCCCAGAGAGCCGCAAAGAAAGGCGAGCGCTCACCCGCCAGTCAGCCCGTTACCTTCTTGTAGACGGGATACTATATCGAAGAGGCTTCTCTTCCCCTTACTTAGATGTGTGGCCCATAACGACGCCCTGAAAATTCTTACTAGCATTCATGAAGGAGAATGCAGCGACCACACAGGGGGGCAAACTCTGGCCAGGAAGATACTCCGATACGGTTACTACTGGCCCACGCTCGACCAAGATGCCATTGACTATGCTCGCAAGTGCGACAAATGCCAACGCTTCTCTAAGATCCCGAGAGCCCCGCTAACAGAACTAACATAGATGACCAGCCCATGGCCATTCGCCATGTGGGGAATCGACATCATTGGAACTCTTCCCATGGCCGGAGGTGGGGCACGATATGCAGTCATCGCAGTTGATTATTTTACCAAATAGGCAGAGGTCGAGGCCCTCGCCACCATCACCACCAAGAAAATGATCAATTTCGTGGTGCGCAACATCATCACTCGATACGGGGTCCCTCAAGCCATCATTTCAGACAACGACACTCAATTCAAGAGCACCGAATTCAAATCCTTCTATCAGCGGCACGGCATCGAAAAAAGGTTCTCGGCCGTAGCTCACCCCAGGCCAACGGACAGGTTGAAGCAGTCAACAAAGTCATCAAGTCCATCATCAAGAAGCGCCTCGAGAAGGCTGGGGGCATGGGGGCAGATGAACTTCCTTTAGCCCTACGGGCCTACCGAACAACTCACAAGACAGCAACCAGTCACACGCCCTTCGCCCTTTCTTACGGGTCCGAAGTCGTCATCCCCATCGAGCTCGAGCTTCAGTCTCATCGTGTCACCTACTTCGATCTAAAGACAAATCAAAACTTGCTTTTGGGGTCACTCAATTTGCTAGAAGAAAAAAGAAACGAAGCCGACCAACGAGCCACTGCCCAACGACAACGAGTCGCTCGGTACTTCAACTCTCGAGTCCGCCACAAGGACCTCAACATCGGCGACCTCATCCTAAAACGGGTCTTCCCTCCGCCAACAGGTCTTGCTCCTCATTAGGAAGGGCCGTACTCTATACTGCGAAGACTCAGCGATGGAACTTTCAAACTTGCCACCACGAACGGAGCTGAACTACCAAGGGCTTGGAACAGTGAACATCTCTGCCGCTACTTCACATAACTTAGCACATCGTTGTTTACGCTTTCCAGCAAAGTTTTGTTTTGTAATGATTCGAGGCATTGTAAGTTCTATTCATGCCAAAAGTTATTAGTGGAAATGATGTTCATCTTTCTATCTCCTTACTCTATGTTTACTCCTCACGCAACATAATTAGCTAACCCTGACAGCTAGTTTCTGTACACCGCCGTACCAACTCCCAACATTAGGGTCGGCACCGCCATCTCAACCGCGAACCAATCTCGCGGCCTAATCATATTGGCAACGATCGGCATCCCAAACATGGGACCCGGCCACGCTACTCGAGTCGCCAGCCCGCTACGCAACCGAGTATAAATAACCTCTGACTCGAACCTCGACCCAAGATCAAGGCCGAGGATAAATCGTTCAACCACCCAACAACTTGACAGGGCGATACAAACTCCCCCTGAACTACGGGTGTCGGTCAGACTTTGGCGCAGCACCAAAACCGACCCTTAAATCGTCACATCCCCGAAGCTCTCAAGGCTGAGGGGTAGCCCACGGCCACGATCGGACCTTACGAGCTGATGATCCGGGCTTCTCTTTCCAGGCAAATGACGACGCCCTCAGGCTCGCCCTAACCCGATGAACGACGGGAGAGCCTACACCGGACGGACCGCATAACGCGATGTCATACGCCTCCGCTACTCTTGAGGTTAATCCCAGGAGACCCAAGAAAAACAGTAGGCGCTCTAGCCGGGCTTCGCAAACTATGGGTTTCTTGAGCTGAGGGAGACTTACTAGAATCCTGCGCACTATCTCACGCCCCTTTGGAACAACAACCCAGAGCGCGGCTCCCAATTCACACCCCCTGGAATCACCAACCTAGGGCACAACACTCACAATCTCTTTTTTGCTAAATGTAACGATAAGTATGCCTATGCAATTACGGGACGCCCGAAAACATAGGAGGAACATCCGAACAGTTAACACAAAATGCGATCTTTGCTAATTCATTTTTCTTTACAACACACACACACACATTACAACCAACTACACTACTAATACCTTTCTCTCTAATGGCAAGGTGTACATGAGAACCACACCATGCCTTGAAAAACCAAAAGCGAGGGCCGAACTCGCGTAAACTACCGGCCTACACTACCAAAATGATAGCTAAAAATATGCCTAAGTGACTGATGCTAATCACGCTTCCACCTTTTGTCTTTGTGCTTTTTCTTTACAGATTCGGCGCTCGACGGTTCATCCTTAGAACCGGGCCTCCTCTTGCCAGATCCACCTCTCCCACTTCGACCCTTCTGCGAGGTAGTCGACTTGTGAGAAGCTGATAGAGGCCTCTCATCCGTCCCATCGCCACTAGAAATCTCAGTGACGTCAGTAGGATCAACAAGCGGAAAGGGCCTAGGGGCACCTCCAGCCGCAGGACCTATCACCGCAGCACTTGCCTCCTGAATTGTTTTCCCTTCCCGCTTGGCTCTCTCCTTGGCCTCTTTGGCGGCCAGTCACTCGGCGAGTATCCGGGACTTGTGCGGGGTATCACCAGCCCTTGTTTTCTCGCGGGTTTCGATAGCCCTTCGCTGGGCCTCCTCATCCTCCCATGTCTTCTGGGCCATGTCCGCCGCCCTATTCTTCTTCGCCTCCTCGTCAGCTTTCCCCTGAGCAACGGTCGCGGCAGCCCTCTTCACGGCATCCTCCCTAGTTTGGATTATGATCTCCTGCCTAGCAGCCTCATCCTGCATACGCTTTTACTCCACCTCCTCGCTCTTCACCGCCATCTTGGCTTTCTGCTCATCTACAGGACGGCCATTGAGGACACATCAGCTTCCACTGGACCGTAGGCAGTCGTACTCTGCCCATCTACCTCCTCTCCTTCGTCAGCAAGGCTTTCATAAAGGCTGGGAGTCGCCCTTATCCCCGCAAAAGTATCAAGCTGATCTCCGCTCTCTCCAAACCGAATCCCCCCGAGCCTAGCCCAGACTCAATCACCTGGGGGATCGCGGGGGCTGGATCCAATGCAGCAGTTAATCCAGAAGGGAATGCACAATGAAAACACAATCTTTTAATCCGCGAATTCGGTAACCACATCATCCTCCGAGATGCATTGTAAAGAGAATTTACCACCAGCCAAGGGCGGCGTAGGGAGAACGGAAAGAGCATCTGGCGCAATGGGCAATGTAAGTTCAGTCTCTCTCGACTCCGGATCGTGCTCGGTCGAAACCCGAGTCAAACCTATCTGCTCGCTAGCTGTAACCAATCCAGGGACTGGTGGCCGATAGGAGCTCCCCTCCACAAAGGTCACAGCTACCGCGATGCTCTCAGTCATGACAAACTTTCCTTTCTCAACAGCAAGTCTCTCCAGCCTATCCTTCTGTGCGTCGTCCTGCAACAGTTTTCTGCCCTCCTCCAACTTCACGCGCTCCTCCTCAGTCAAAAGATCGATCATAAGCTATCGCTCATCCAGAGACGCAACATCAACTCGGCGCAAGAAGGCCTCATACGGAACCAGCCTATCCCAGGTCCGAGCTAGCTCCCGGGAGTAATCTTCCATCCAAGAAATTCCACGGAATTTTAGGACCTTAACAAGCATGTCCTTAATACCCTCCTCCACCAACGACTGTGCCCAGTACTCCGCATCCGCTAGCTCGTCTCTTAAGCGCTCCAACTCTCTCAGATGCTCAACCTTCAATTCCTCGGCAGCACCTAACACCTCTCGGTTACTGGCTTCCGCATCCTCCCTCGCTTTCCTAGCAGCCTCAAGCTCCCTCGTCAGGCGGGCATTCTCGGCCCTCAAAGTTTTGTTGTCCTCCTGAAGCTGCAGGACTGGTGCATTATCTCGTCTCAACTCAGCGCAAACCCTGTCCACCTCGGCCTTCTCCTTCTTTAGGATAGTATTCTGGATGGTTTACTCAGTTATGGTTTCCTTCAGAACAGAGGAAGAATGGTCAGACTCCCTCTTGAGTCCCTCATACTGATGCTTCACTCCGGCTAAAAAACGACATGCTCCACAAATTAGCAACATTAAAGAAGCAAGAGGCAGATGGATCTTAAGACAAATCAGAAAACCTACCTAGTTCCGCATTTAGATTAGCAATGGAAGCCTGCCCGGCATCAATAATCGATTGCCGATTACCAAGTTCTTGGTTCTTCTTCCTGATCAGGTCGGACAAATGATGGGAATACTTGGTAACCACACCGACCTGACGGAACGCGGCCTTCACATGCTGCCATATCTCACCCGTTTCCCTGTCAGGGGCAGGATGAAGCTCAGGGACAAACCATAACTCATCAAGATATAACCCCGAGAAGTGGTGTTTCACAAACGCCCTCCTCTCTTCAATGGGCAGGTCCCGGACTCCTGATTCCGTCAGATTTTGTGTCTCTACAATAGGCACCTTGTCCGGCCTCGGTTGGGCGAGCGGTGGCTCCCTCCCCTCTGAGGTCTGAACGGGAGCCGACGAAGCAGCAATGGGTGGAGTTGTTGACGACACGCGACTCGGCCCTCCTTGATCAAACCATGAATCCCCACTGGACACTCGAATCGGAGGAAGAGGAGGAGGAAGAGTCTTAGAAGATGAGGATCTATCCTGGTGACGACTCCCACTACCATGACCTCGCGGTGGTGGGGCATCGCCATACAGGCTAGCTCCCCTCCTGAAGGAGCCAATAAAAGCACTCTCAGGATGGTTGTGGTCTCCACGACCTCGTCCCCCGCTTCCTCTAGCCATATCACATGTTAAAGGAATAACGCAAAGTCAGTCAAGCAGCACGCACAAGCACTCTTCCATGCAGTTTAGTGTGTACAGGTGTGTGTCCTAAGTGCTCTCTCAACAGACCAGATTGTCCCTCATTCGAAGGAGTTAGTCCCTCCGCGGCACGAGCTAGATCCTCCATACTAGTTGTGCTCGGCCACATTGACAAATCCATAGGAACTGTACTCAGACCAGCAAACTGATCTACTCTTTCAAGGAAGGTGGTAGCTTCTAGAGAGGCTGCAGGAGAGTGAGGACTGGTCAACGCTTCTTCCCCCGCCCCTCCCATCGAGGGCGGGGTAGAAGCGTCGAAAAGTCCCTCGTCCCGAGCAACCGCATCTGCACTACCGTCCTTGTCACCACTAACGCCTTCCTGGAACTTAACGACCTTTCTGGGCCCGAGCCCGCCAGGAGTCGTCTTTCTCTTCAAAGCGGGGGTCGCAGGGCTTTCCGCTGCTTTCTCCCTCAGTACACCACTCGCAGTTGCAGGCCTTATTATGGCCCGGTTAGCCGGAAGCAACCCAACACGTCGAAGGCGGTCTTGATCCACTACAGAATCCGTCCTACGGGAGCCCTCAGGAATAGCTCTCAAAGCGTCGAGACGTTGCCGATACTCGTCGCCAGTAGGTGCCTCGGGATTCCCTGCCACAGCCAAAAATAATGAGTCACGAAGCTCGGCAACTTGTAGAGAAAGGAGACGAAGATTAAAGATACTCACTTCCTTCTATCCATCTCCCCGTAAATCCGGGAGGGCGGCGAGCAAAGAACCAATCATGCTTAATCACCAATGGTCTGGGCCACTTTCGGACAAAAAATCTAGTAGCGGGAGACGCTTTCAAGAACCATTGTGAAGACGATGCGCCAGTTGACCGCCTAAAATGGAAAAGGTACTGAATGTCCTCTCCGGTGGGATCCCAATGCAGGAACTCTCGAAAGAGAACGCAAGTACCCAAGAGTGAAGAATAAGAATTCGGGTCCAGCTATGAGGGTGCAAGGCGGAAGTATAATAGCATTTCTCGTATAAAGTCATTGGTTGGGGGCACGCACCCCGCAAGGCAAGTATGCCGATTCCAAGCAGTGAAACCTTCAGGCGGCATGTGGGCCCTTCCGCCCGATCCAGGTGCATGAGCCTCCCCTTCCGGGATATTAAACCGCGATGACAGCTTTCTAACCGTCGCGGCATCCAGGCGCGACGGCACCGAATCTGGAGGATTGTCCAAGATGACTGCATCAGGAAGCATGTCAGGAGCCACTGGGGAAGGCGGCTCACCACCACCCATAATATCCACATTTTCCATCTCGGCGTGTACGACTGGAGAATGTAACCTCTCAGCATGACCCCCGTGCTCCGACACTTCAGGCGAGCTCCCTATCTGAGAAGGAGTCGACCCTTCGTTAGTCTCAAGCTCGCAGCTTCCAGAGCTAGTGTTGTCTGTAGAATCAGAAGTAGAATCAGAAGTGTGAGTTGGTAGCGGGGAAGCTCGTCTTCTAGAAGTTTCCCAGTATGTGATCTTGTTTGCATGGCTCGCTATACTTCGATATACCAGTGTTAGACATCATAGTGAAATAATCTGTACCCCTCGTGTTGATAAAGATTAACAAGTGTGTACAATGTCAAGCAAAAAATGAGGGCGCACATAGAAACGTTAAAGATCTTAACAGTTCAGTCACAGTCCAAATATATGCTCTATCCTATGTGAAAATTCTAAGTTCCTGTCCACGCAGTTATCAACGAAAACAATGGTACATTTGAACAACCGAACAAACAGTGTATTAGTCCAAGGGCAGGCCACCCGGCCAAGGCAATGAGCTCAACCATGCCCCGAGGCACGAAGTTTCCAGAGACACCCAAGACCGAGCCCGGGCACCTCGAAAATTCGAACCCCTCGGGGGTCGAAATCTCGAACCACAGTGGCTCGAAATTTCGAACCCCTCGGGTTCAAAAATTCGAGCCCCAAGGGTATCGAAAGCTCGAACCCTCGAGGTCCGAGGATTCGAACCCCAGGGGATCGAAGCTCGAACCCATCAGGGTTCGAAAATTCGAGCCCGAGGGCTCGAAATTTCAAACCCTATAGGGTTCGAAGATTCGAGCCGCATTAGGTTCGAATTTCTGAACCTCCCCTTCGGGCTCGAAATCTCGAGCCTCCTCCGTCGCGCCTCAACCTCCCTTCTCCCTTCCCTCGACTCGACCAAGTCCATTACCTCAGAAATTTTTAAGTCAAAATGGTCGAGAAACGAAGCTTTCAGAACAATGGTAGTCGATGCGAAATAGAAGAGGAAGAAAAATGAGGGGGAGGAGCCTATATATAGTGAAAAGGAAAAAACCCTTCATATTCCAAGCCTAGGCTTGAAATTCAAGCCTGAGGGGTCGAAATTTCGAACCCCACGGGTCGAATTCTCGAGCAACTACGGATCGATGATTCGAACTTATAAGGTTCGAAATTTTGAACCTTTCATTAAAAAAAGACCTTCTCGACCGCATACGGTCATTTCCCGCCAAGGTCCCATCGCCTAAAACGTGCGATGATGGCACCATGCGAATACTCAGCTACGCGATTGCGATACCAATCCAACAGCGGCTCGCTCACAATTCCATAACGAACGAGCCCGCTGGCCAATACATTTTCTCCAATAACTTGCAGGATGAATCTGCAACCCAACTACCATCTCAACTTTCATTCCAAATCACATCATGTCAAGACAAGGTGTCAAGACAAGACGTACTTTGGGGGGCAAATGTTAACCGGCCTTTTGGTCCGGTCACCAAAAGTACTCAAGAGACGCTCGACTCAACTTATCGTGTGAAGTTAGGGCCAAGGGCGAAACTCAGGAAGTGCAGAAGCAAAGACCAAAGAGAGATCCCGCCAACAAGGACCTCGCACCTTCACCTTCACAATGTCGCGCCAACGGAGCCAACCAGCCTCGATAACGCCTCTCGCCAAAATACGCTTCGCACCCAGTCGGGTGCGAAATTTCGCACCTCACCCCAGGTGCGAATTTCCGAGGCCCGACAGCTGGATGTGCGAATTTCTGGAAGATGGTCCCCATTCCTACCTAACCACTTCCTATAAATACCCCATGGCCTCACACTTCAAAAGGGTTGAATTCTTGAGCTTGGAGACCTCCATAAAGCTTCATTAATGGCATCTCCTCTTTGAGGAAGAAGAAGGACAAAATTGTCATTTTCCTTATTATTCAATATATGATAATTATGACATCATATATCATGGAACATGAATGTAATGAGATGTCATGAGATAGTCTCAACCTTGTAATTTCTTCCAAGTGATTAATAATATTCCAAGGACTCTTCAAAGTGGACGTAGGCCCTCACTGAGGCCGAACCACTATAAATATCTTGTGTGATTTACTGCTTATGCTTTATTTATGTTCTTGTCTATGCGACCATATTTATAATTCCTAGTAATTGGGAATCTTTGGTGTTTGCGACATTTTTTGCCGTTAACAATAACTTGTAAGGAAATGAGACAACTTGTGTAATAAGATAAGAGGTACTTAATTATAAATTAATAATCTAGAAGTCTGGAACCCGCTGATAAGAATAGCATGTTTAAACTTGTCCTAGGGACAAGAGGAAAATATAACATCGGTTATAATTAATGGGTTGAGAAACTTGTTAATGGGCCTTAGTTAATAGAACTAAGTTAACAAGTAAACAACGATAAGTTATATTGACAATGTAAAATGGAATTATGACTAAATGAGAAAGAACGAGGAAAACTTATAAAATAAGTTATATTTAATCATAAATAATGACTGACATGTTGAAAAGGAAACATGTAAAATAAGGTGTACTTAATTACGCATTAAGTAAGAAGATGTTATTGTAACTATGGAATTGGACGATAAAAATATAAAGGGATTGTGGGTTATAGACCTTGGGTCACAATCTAGAGAATAACATGTTGTGGGCTTATTAATGAACTTAAAGGGGTTAGGTTATATAACCAAAATTAATAAGGAAGAGGAACCTGGTAACTTGATTAATAATTCAATATGTATGGAAATAACCAAGTTAAAAGGAAATTGAGGAAGAAAAGCAAGCGCGTAATAGAATGATTAGACATAGGGTCTAATAACTTATTAAAGTGAGGCACTTGGACCAGTCTGCACGTTGTTATAAGGCACAAGGGGAGCGCACATTCATCTGATTGTTTTGACGGCTCCAAAGGATTAGAAGGGGAGGCACGCGGCTTCCTGAGGAACATAAGGTGCTCCTAGTAGTCCTCTGTGCGGTGACAGGTGTCCTAGGCTGTGCTCGCAGAGGTTGGGTCTACGCGTAACTACTAGGTAGGTGGTCCTTGACTGCAGATGTTGCTATGCAGTCAGAATGTTGTGACGAGGTGGCACCAGGGTGGTTCGGCGGTTGCCTCACGGGGAGGCTAAGGAAGGCAGAGGGTCATGACAAACAAGGATAGTAGACCGTCGGATACCCACCAGCGGCAGCCAGCAGGATGCGAAAAGACTAGAGCTAAACCCAAGATACCATTTCACCTTTCACTATCGAGGTACGAGGTTGAGTGTAGATGCCACATGGATGTTTATATTGGTTGGTATTAGGGGCGGTCGCTTAGCTCTTGTAGTCTTTACTAGTTGAGGGAGGGGCCGAGGTGGGGCCATAACCACCATGGAAAACAGACCCTAGGAATATCTGTATTTGGAGGCTCTTGAAGGCGGGCCTGTACATCTTTGGAAAAGCTCCCAGCCGAGCTCCGTGTTTCTTGTTTAGCCCTGCCATGGAACTCGGTGAACATTAGAGGATGTGCGATTGAGGCATCGAGCTACAATTACAGTACATATGTGGGACAGTCTCAATACATGCATATCTGCTCTGGGTAGTGTATCGTAGACTAGAGGGCATTATTCCGATAAGGAATCTGATTCGATCGATGGTGGCAGTCTGTACGCTTACGTAGCATAGTAATGATAGATATATGCGGAACGTAACATCGTTATATAAAGATCCGTACATCACTCCGGCGTAGGATGAGGGACTTCGTTCATTACGGTGGAGACCGTGCGAGTGGGGTACCATGGGGTGTATCTCAATGTTGAGAGATAGCTACATATATTGTATTAGGTGAGTCCATGGGAAAGTAAATGGGTACGGTGCGCGGATAAGTCTTGAGTTCTATTAATCCAAGTAACCTAATAATCAAGAAAATGTAATGGAACGGTATTGGTAGGGACCATTCTATTTCTGATATACTAGTATCGGTGCGGTGCAGAGAAATGTATTTAAGAAGCGCAATATATCATGTTCATCTTACCTTGCTCAGGTCACACTTGTTATTGTTACTATTATCTTGTTCTTCCAGTTTTTTTATACCTACCATGATACTTTTATTTATTAATATTTAAAAGTAACTGGACTCGCCAGACTTTATGTATGACCCTTTTTGTTTCCTTTTCTCTCTCTTCCGTCCCCCCCCCCCCAGGTTCTCAGGGTGGAAGTGCTTAGAGGTGATTTGGATTCTTTCAGACTAGCTTGGATTTTGGATATTGATGTACTGCTTTGACTTCTGGTCAACTCTCTTATGGCTTCACCTGGGAAATATGGTTTCATGCTTCTGTACTCTGATATTTTTGGCAAGACAGATTATTTATGTAATTGGTTACTTCAAACTTGTGATGTAAACTCAGTATTTGGGACCATGATGTTTTGATTTGAATAAAGTTTTAATTCCGCTTCTGTTTTACATGTCTGTCTTATGATATTATGTTCTTATTCACCAATAACGCTTCACGAAACTTAATGCATTCTATATAGATTGACATTAACGGACGTGGGGTGTCACATATGATCTACTATTTGAATCACACACAACAGAGATGATCATAGGCACATAATCGAACACGAACACAGAAACGGATAAATATAAAATGTAGAAAAGGAAAGAACACACCAGATTTTAAACTGGTTCGAATTACTCCTACGTCCAGTCCCATGCAACGCTGGATTGCGCAAAGTTTTATTAATATCACTATCCAAGTACAATCCGCTTGATTTCACGGCTACAAGGTTAACACCGCTCCAACTACTCTTGATTTCACGACTACAAGATTACCACCGCTCCAACCACTCTTGATTTCATGGCTACAAGATTACCACCTCTCTCTTTCCCAGATTTCAGGGCTATAAGGAACACACCCTTTCCCAAACACTTCCCAAAATATTACAACATACCTACAACTCTTTAATAGCACTTCAATTCAGAGAGTGATGAGTAGAGAGAGACAAGAAGAAGTTTTATATAATTAGAGTAGAAATTGGCAAAGTAGTATTGTAGAAATCAATAAAAATATGAAATATTAATGGTCTGATGAAGAGGGGTGAAGATGGAGAAAAATAATGAATAAAAAATTCGAAATCAACCCCTATTTATAAGATTTGAAAGGTTGCAACGTTTCTGGAATGTTATAAATAGTGAAAAGACACTCCCTTTGAAAATTGAAATTCTGACAGTTATATGTCGACATAGACATATATGTGTGTCGCCATAAGCATGCACCTAATATTTTTAAAACTATTTTTCAAGTGTTTAATTGTATTAATTATTATGGAAATTCTTGAATTAAAACTTAGTGATATAAATGAGTATTCTAAAGTATAAAACCATAGAAAACATAAACATATATTATATAAACATATTTATAAAATTAAAAGGTTTAAAATTATAAAATTATATATAACTATATAAACTTATATATATATTAAAACTTTAACTTTATTCAAAATCATAAGTAAGATAGAAAAACAATTTGAAATTAGAATTTGAATTTTGAAAATCAAAAATTGAAAAACAGAATTTGAATTTGAACCTGGAGTGCTATTCGGAGTCTTACATATAAACTAAACTCTATTACTATATTTGTCTTGAACTCTTGATAACTTAATTACTCATGAGTCTTGAATCTCCTCAGAATTCTGAATCTCTTGAAACTCTGAAACTGTACAGTCTTTAGTATTTAAGTCTTGTATACAAATCATGCATATATATATATATATATATATTCTATATAGCGATGTTAGTATATATTTTACAATCAATGATATTTGAGATAAGGTTGTTGTCATCAAAAGTCCATTCTCCAATAACACATATTAAGGATCTCCAAACTACAGCTAGCATATATGTTATGTTTCTCTTCCATTAAGGTCGTGCATGGCATAAGATAATTTGATAAAATAAATAGGATACAAATTTTTCGGTTGATTTTTGTTAAGTATTTTTTGGCTGATTGTTTCTTAAGAAATAGTAAAAGTTTGTAAAGGATTGTATAAGGACATTTTCGGTATTTAATGGTCGGACCAAAGGACAGTGACTCCAAGATAATTATTAGTAAGGATTTTGAAAACTTTGAATATGGTTACATACAAAGAACTGGAAAATAAAATTATGTCATTTGAATACACAACGGGCATTTAAAGAAAGTAGTAAAAATAACATTGCAATAGAGTATTTTTGTGGTGATAGTAGTTCCTATCGGCTTCTAATATGGCCAATCAAGAAGGAATACGCGGATTGAGATACATACCATTAGATTTGATTTAAAATAAATGCTTAGATTTATAGTTGGAGAGAATGGCATTGATTGTGTTTCTCTAATTAAATGGAGAGTATATGTTTTAGCCATTTTGAATAATGACATTCTGATATCAAATTGTAAAACTTTTTTAAAAAAAATTGTAACACTTACATTGTAATAGTCAATTGTTTGAAAAAATGACAATATATGAAATGTGATTAACAAATGATCATAAATTATTTAATCTTAATTATTTAAAATTTATTTATTATTAATAGTTAATTATTTCGTATTTTAAAATAAGTGATTTTACAAGAAATAGTGACAGGATATGTAAACGAAATCTTCATTCCAAAAACAAAACTGCTAGAATAGGTCTATTTTGATATATAATCACGCGACTCAGCATTATTTTTAATGAAAAGTTAAAATGATAGAAGGGAAATATATGTGCCAAATGTAAAAAAAAAACTTTCCCTTCATTGTATGCATAGGTAACACTTTTTACTTACTCATATTTATTGATAGATAATCGTTCTTGCAGAATGTCAAAATACTGACAATATTCACCTACCATTAAATTTTACCATTAGATATTGGTAGATAAAGGTTATCTTTACCTACCCATATATATTGGTAGGTAAATATCAGATTTTCTTATAGTGACAACAACATTCTTCCCTTTCTCCTCCGCGGTTGGACCCTCGAGGAAGACGACACCACATCCAAAGCATACGCTCTCACAACTTGTTCATCCTTTCGTGGTTCCGGACAATTCTTCTTTATATTCCGAGGCTTATCATAGTTAAAATGCTTCTTTTCCACCTTGGCGTTCTTATAGTCCATGGAAAGATGGCCCTTCTATTGACAGTCATAACAAGTAATCTCCCCTTTGGCTTCTTTTGGCAATTCTTTCCTTGTTACTCTTGGTTTCTCTTACCGTGTCACTTCTTCTTATTATTACCACCTTGTTGTGTTTTCGATTCCTCCTTCCTATTCCCAACAACAGCCACAACCTTATGAGGAAACAAGCTTTTTTTCCTTAAAGCCTTCTCAGCTAACTTCTCAAAAGAGTCATCAATATGGTCGATCAGTTGTTTTCCAATATTCTCATTTAATACCAAAATTATTTTTTTTCATTCTTTTGATAAGGAGTTTTAATATACGAACGTGCATACCTTGATAAAGCTTCGAATTCGGTCACATACTCAGACATTGGTCGACCTCCTTGCTTAAGCTTAACAAACTTCTTAAACAACATTGATTTCTCGACCGTTGAAATGAACTTTTCCTCAAACTTCGTCTTAAACTGATCCCAAGTAATTTGGTCCTCTGGTGTCTCCAAGGTAATATAATTCCACCAATCCATCGCTCGACCTTGAAGTTGTCTCGATGCAAGTTTCCTCTTAGTTGCATCGTCAATTCCCAAGTCTCCAAAAATATGAATACAAGTATCCAACCAATTCTGAACTTCAACTGTCGGTTCTATCCCAACTAACGACTTGCTACCTAGAGAAGTATAATCCTTGCACAACTTAGCAAAATCCACTGCCCTAGGTACATGCATAGGAACTGCACCATCTACTGTTGCTCCTGGAGTGGGCAACCTCCTCATAATCGTTGCCATCATGGCCTCAAACATAGCAGGATAATTGGGCATAACAGCTGCAGCTCCCGACTGGCTACCATCGCCTACCTCTCCAGTTGCAAGCTCATCCTTAGTAGCATGTCTCGAAGTTCGTTGACTCATCCTTACTTTGAAACGAGAATCAATTCACTTTAGAGAAAGCCGCATTGGTGTTCAAGTGCTTACTAACCTACAACACTATATTATATACATATATAATATATAGAAATCACTCAAATAAAATTACAAATACGTCTCTCATACGGGTTTACGTTCACGAACTTTGGGTAAAATCGATTAACCAAAGCTCTGATACCAAATGTGACGACCGCCCATACCTCCTGCACCGAATTGAGGAAAAGGTGCACTGTATGACATGCTAGGCCGATACGGGGAGATCATCACAGTAGAAAAGCTCGATGTGAACCTTTCGTATAGCTCACAACGCATGGAAAAACATATAATAATAAAACATACATCAGGACATAGTAGTGAAGCATAACTAAACAGAAGAATCAAATCTCTAAAAAAACCTAGAATCTTGGGTACAGTATATCCCAGTATATGAATCTCTAAATACAATGTCTTACTACATCCGTCAGAGTCTCAATAACATCAACATACAATGAAAAGTAGAAATAAATACTAAATAGATAGTAATAGTATGCTAGCCTCCTGCTTGTCACCGCACAACATCAACGACACCAAACCTGCCACTCAGTTTGCTCATCAACAAAATTGATGAACAACCCAAGGTAATAAGAGGAAAACATAAAACCTTGAGTCAGAAAACGATCTTAGTGAATGATAAAATAGCTACCAATAAATACACAAGTTAATACTAGTATAGGCGGATCAACCGTCCGATCAGCCCAACAAGTTAACATGTGAAAACCATCCATCAGACTCCATTACATAATTGGAAAGGACAACCCCAATCCCGCTTCTCTTCGACATCCTACGTTGACAGCCTACACAGGAAAAATAGAGAAGAAAACACACATAATTAAACATAGCATCCATAACAACCAATATCCTAGCTATCACCGACTACAGCCATGAATCTATCGATAATCGAACTTGCTTTCACCATTCAAAAGGGCTATTGGAGAAACCCGGGTGCTAGCCAAACTACCATACGCCATCGTGACTCGTATGTTTTTCTTTTCCATTCTCGACAACTAGGCCCATTATGACTGCCCAGGATATACGATCTATCGAACCTGTTCCAAAAAGGCATCCCCACAATACCCCTGCTTTGAGTCTGCTAGAACACTTCGATTACCGACGATTCCTTGGCACATCAAACTTGTAAAGTCTTTGAACTCGGCGACTCAATTCATCCTTGAGCCATTCCATTATCATTCACGATTGACTACCATCCTGTCAATCCATCATCATAATGGATCGTATATCAAATCACATCCAGCGACAAAAATCCGGCTCCGACCACTACATCGTGAGTTCACAATCGAAGAGCCATCCATCTTTGAATTGCACATCCATCATCTGAAGTCCATTTCAATCCATACTTCACCAGCAACCTCTGGAAGTCTCCAAAGTCAAGGTCCCTAAAATTTACCATCATTTGGGCCTCCCCTATGGGTCAGTACCGACCCATCATGGGTCGGTGTTGACCCATCCACTTAGCCAAATTTGGCTAAGTGGTCATCCCATTACCATTCCTGCCTTGAGTATGTTCCTTTAGTCAAATCTCCAATCGTTTCGACGTTCATTTATGAAGCTTCTGCCGGTCAATTCACATTTCAATAAATCAACCTTCAACCCATCCCAAATATATTCTGAATGCCACGAAAATTTGTACAAGGCCTATACCCTTCACCACAATGCCACGCCTTAAAAATTCATCATCACACGAGCCACACTCATGGGTCTGTTCCGACCCCTCATGGGTCGGTGCTTGCATATTGGCTCAAAAACTTTCGTACTCTTATTTCTCGTCTTTCAGAGATCATATGAACCCCGGATTTGCTCTGTTCTTCAAACCTAAGATCTATGATTTCCAATTCTAATAAACAATAAAAGCAACGCAATCAAAACAAGCATCAATCCAGCAATATACGATCATACAAACATGGACAAATCATAATTATAGCATAAGCATATCATAAACACGAGATCTAGCATGATTTGGATCTAAACATATGTATAAACATAATTAATCTTACCATTTTCTGGTTAATATGATCAAATTAGGTTTCCCTAGGGTTTCTAAATCATAATTAAACATATATGACCAAATCTAAGGTGATTATAACATATATGAATGAAGTTAAAATAGATCTAACCCATAAAACCCTTAGCATCTGTGTGAGATATATCTATCACTCACCAATTTATAGGTTTGATGTAGGTTAAATGATATCAGAACTGGACAGTGCTGAAACCCCTTGAATTCGATGAAATTTGATGTGATCTAATCCCCTTTGATGTTGGTCTATCCTCTAGATGCAGTCTACTATGAATATGAATGAAGAAGATGAAGAATTAGTGTTTTAGGTTGAACTGGAGAATCACAGACGCCTAACCTAAAACTTAGAATAAAGACAGTAACACTATGTAACATCCCGCATTTTACGTAGGATTGTAAAATATCTTTATTTTATTCCCTGAGGGTTGGATCATTCTCATATTTTAATATGTTGCTTATAGGGATGTGAGACATGTCTATAATTTTTACCAATTTTGTTTGTGACCATTTTGCCCCTATCATTCTTATACAGGGTGTAACTTGTGACTTAGGTCGAATCAGGTGGTGAGACCTGTGCCATTGGAAAGAAACTGATGATTGCCTTTCCATAGAGTGGTCACATTAAAGATTTGGCTCAGCGGTTTGGGAGGATTCGCTGTTTTAAGGTTTTTCAGTTGGTTGTTCAGGTTTTGGAAGCCTTAATGGGCTGATTCGTAGAGGCACATTATTGGGCTGGTGGAAAGCTATAAATAGGGGGTGAGAGATATGGGAAAAGGTTTAGTTTTTCTGTTCTCTCATTTGGTGGCCTATGTTCCTCCTTCCTCTAACACCTTTCCACCATTAAAAATCAAAATCTAAAGAAGGAAATCAAAGATCTACACCATTGGAGGCTAGGTCTACATCATTTGAAGTGTGCGTTCATCAGATCAAGGGGTTTTGTTCGAATTGCTTGCTGTCCAGAATCTCAATTCGTTGATTTTGCTTTGATTTGGAGAATTGTTGAGTGATATGCATCTCTCACATAGATTCAATGAAGTATATGAATGTTTGATCATGTTTTTCATCAAATTCAAGCGTTTTATCATAGATCTACACCATGATAAGTCCACTTTCATATGAATCACCCTTTGATCTAATTTAGCAAGTTTAAACCGGTAATTTCTATGTCATTCCATATGCATATGCAAGTTAGATCCGCAAATTAGATCGTATATTCATTTATCATTATTTTGGTGAAATTGTGTAATTGTGGTGATAATCGTTGTTTTAATGTTGCTAGTGAATTTATATTGTGTTTTTGGTCATATCTAATGAATTGGACAAGTTGGTTTCGTCGAATCTATCGTTTGGTGAAGTTTTAGTCGAAATCAGAGCTGAAATTGCAATATGCAGGTTTTGGGTCAGTCATGGTTGGGTCGGTCGGGTCGAAACCATGTCTTGGGGAGCAAGTCAGAATAATGGGTCGGTCCTATGTTGGGTCGGTCGGTCTTGAAGTGGGTCGGTCCTTACTTGGTCGGTCATTCTGGTGTGGAGCTGAGGGAGTGACGTGGTGGTTTCAGGTCGGTCCTATGTGAGAGGGTCGGTCATAAGTGGGTCGGTCATGCTCAAAACGGACGAGTCGGTCGAGCAGGTTGGGGAATCTAGTCTGGGGTTGGGCAGTCCCAAAGGAGAAGGCGGGTCGGTCGAGTCTTGAAGCCAAGAAGGAACGAGGTCGGTCTTATCTATGGTGGTCGGGTCGGTCTTGACTGTGTCAGTCATTATGGTGTGGTTGTGCATAACAGGTCATTTCTGAAAATTTTATTTTTCAGGTACGATCCAGATTTGAGCCAAAGGGTCTGGAAAAAAAATTCGAGGGCAACCCCCTCGAACCCTAGCCGCCGCGCAGTGATGTAATTTGACTCAGTGAGGTTGTGATTTCGAAGTAAATTCAAGTAGGAAGGTTCGAAGTGTTGAAAGGTGTTCGTTGATCGGTGTAAAATAGCGAATGAGGTGCCAACTCAAAGGCCGTGAGTTGGTGGATAATGGTTGCTTGGGAAGGTTGCTTGAGCTATGAAAAGTCATCGGGTTGGATGACTAGAGATGTGAAGGCCGAGATATTATCGTTGTCGTAAGTTCTAGCAGGCTCATAGTAGGGGTACGATAGGGGCACCTAGAAGACCAGTTGTTGGTCGAGTACCTTGGATATCGTTGAAAGGCCTAGTTGTCAAGGTTGGACATGCATACGTATCGTTGAAAGGCGTATGGATTTTATGCTAGAACCGGGGTTACCATTAGCCCTTGACATATGGCAAGGTTGGTCTACATACGATTAACGATGGTTTCAAAGCAGGATTGATGGTGATAGCCAGAGTTGGTCATGGATGTTTGATTGTTTGGACGCTCTGTTTGTATCGTCTCATGTAGATTGTCCAACATCAAAGGAGATGTTCCTTGTGTGCTTGTCTGATATTGGTTTAGACATCTGGTGCTTGTGCTTGAGGGATGTTAAATTCGATTAGGATGGTTTATATGGGATATATAATCTGGATGTCATGAGTGCTTTACTTCGATTGAATGGGTGTTCTGGTTTCCATGGATAAATGGTTGAATTGTTTAATGTAAAGGCTATCACTGTCCGATGTGGGGAAGAGGGGAGTTGAGTTCTTCTCTGTTGTTTGGTAGATTGGTTTGTTAATCTACCTATTCTCATAAACTTTATTAATGAAGTTTGTTAGCTATTTTATCGCTCACTGAGACTATTGTCTGACTCAAGGTTTTATGTTTCTCTCTCATTACCTTGGGTTGTTCATCTGTTTTTAGATGGGCAGACTAGGTGACAGGTGGTTGCTTAATGTGGACGATGTAGCTGTTCGGAGGCGAGCAGGAGGCTGGCGTACTATCTTTCTACTATATAGTATTGGATTTCCGCCGTTTGTTATTCTCTAAGTGTTGTAGTGAGGCAATTTGTATAAACACTATTTCCAAGTGTATGGATATTACTTTCTAGTTGTTATGAAAGTCTAGTGTTTTCTGCTTCACTATTACTACCTGTTGTGTATGTTCTATTATATTTTATCCTTGCGCTGTGAGTTACGACAGGTTTCAATATTGTTGTTTACCTATGATGATCATCCACAGCTGCTTGGCACACCTTTCAGCGCATAATTACTCTTATATAGTGCAGGGGTTGTGGGTGGTCGTCACACCCTAGTTCTCTCCCTAAACACACCTATTTATATATGTAGGTCATAGGTTTAATGGGCTGGACTGATCAACCCATTTGTTGTTGATTAGTTTGCCTAAAAAGTAGTTGAAACTTAAAACAATGATTCCTCCCATTCCGCTGAACAAAATCCTTTATGTGACCACTCTACGGAATCTAAACAACCATCCCAATCCAAAGAGATTAATATCAGCACTTGATTTGATCCCTATCAAAAGTTTTAGCCCTAACAGTAAATTCAAGGGCAAAATGGTCATACTTGAATTCGATAAAAAATCATGAACATGTCTCACATCCCTATGAACAACATATCAAAACCTGAGAATGATCTGACCACCAGGGAATAAATTATAATTATTTTACGATCGGTCGATACGTAAAATACGGGTCGTTATAGTATTCTGTAAACTAAGGTATAAACAAACATTATAAAGTGGACGTAGGTTTGAATTGAGCCGAACCACTATAATTACTCATGCATATTCTCTGTTTTTACTTTATTTCTTGCATTTTGTGGCTGTGATTATGACAACATACTATGATTTGTGTGTGATAATGCACTTTGGGGGTTGATCATCAAGTGTGCCACTTTTTGACTTAACATCGAGTATTGTAGATTTAAAAGGTTTAAGCGTTTATTTCTTAAAAAAAGATAGCTTGAACATATTACATATGAATCTCCAAAGTCTTAAGTTTTTGTATATAAATCAAACGAAAAGTGAAGCAGTAACAAAAATAAGATTATACACATATATTTGGCATATTGCGCCTTAACTTCTTTTATTATTGAAGTATCCTTTAAACCTTGTTTACAAGTTATTATGTATATATTGTCATTTCCCTGTGGTTGATTGAATGTGAATATATTTTTTATGCAATGTTGATTAGGTTAGGGAAACAAACTTGTAAACCTTATTTTGAAGTTAGGACTGACATATTAGTGGCTCAGGATGTTTCTTTATGTGCACTTGATTTACATTTTATTTATTACTATTTATAGCATATTAACATAATATCATTGCGTATTAATTGTGTAACACAACGGAAAACAAACCTAAAATAGACATAAGATAATTTAATTTAAAATAAATAATAATAAGAGGTTTTTTAGGCATAAGGAAAAAGTCGGAGAAAAATTAGTTTCGGGGACAATAAGTTTGCATTTTATACTGAAGGACACTTTTTAGTGTAAATCAGGAAATTATAGTTGTAACTATCGTTTTTCCTTTACACTAAAAACCGTCCTTCATTCTAAAAATAAAAAATGATGTCCTTACCACTATATTTTTTTTCAACTTCTTCCTTATGCCTATTTACCTGTAATAATAATCAGTAATAAATTAATGGGCTAAAAAATAGAATTTTGAGTATTTGAGAATTGGGCTACGAAAGTATTACTATTGGATCGTGGCAAGATTGAAACACCCCACCTCCGTTAAGGTCACTCACGAAGGGAATGCATTAACTTTGCGGAAACATTTTACGTAAAAGGCACAGATAATTTACAAGACAGACATATAAACAGTGGAAAACTGAAATTATTCTATAAATAGCGCGGTTTAGTCAAAACATTACAAGCATTGTCTCAAAACCCAACTTCTAAATTATTACAATAAAACATCTGTCTTGATTTAAAACTCCAAGTACATAAAGAAGCATAAAACAGTAGTAAAGCAACATAAATCCCTAATAAAAGTGTAATCACAGCCATAGCCCAAGAAAAGAGAATCCAAGCAATACATCTACTCTCTTCAAGCTGGAAAAGGTCTGCACTAAGCTGAAGTATTCCCTCCCTGCGGACCTGGGGGGGTAACAGAAGAAAAGAAGGCGAAAGAAAACGGGTCAGACATAAGCCTGGTAAGTCCAATGATTATTCAGCATGTAAACAGGTAAAAGGATCATGACATGAATAAACTGAACATAGGACAATACCATAGAAATAAGATAAGGTAAGATAGACTGAATATACTATCGCACTCATTTCCATTTCTCTACAACTACTAACGAGTGTTTCAATTACCACCACGTGTTCATAACAAAGTGATCCCTTCTTCGATCGGCTTCTACTCGCATGCATTTACTACTTGTGTCATTCGGCCCCGCTTGATTGTAGATACCTGTGTTGGTCCCACCATGGGATGAATTAATCCCTATGATGGCAACCCGACACAATTCAAGATGCACAGTGTATACTACTGATGCCCAGTGCCTGCTTTTTCCACTTCGGAGTACGTGCACGCCCATACTCCGCCGGAACCTACACTGCTGCACCACCCGCCGCTATTTTGACCGCTTATAATCAGCTCAGTAATCGTGCCCACCCTACCTAGTTCAGGGTACCATGATACATCTATGTGGGTTACTACTGAAATGGGTCACCGTTACTAGGGTTTCCTAATCAACATGTTATAACGGTTAAGTTTTCTCAAATTAACCTAACCCCACCCATCTGTTTAAATAACATGTTGTATTGGTTAAGTGTCGCCTTAATTAACTTAACGCTACCCTTCTTAGCCTGTTTGTTCCTTAGCTTTAATACATTCATTAAAGCACCAACCTCTCACATTAGATCTATATTGTTGCGGTCGCTGGTTGTGCCGGGCGGTTCCAGGAAGTCTTACATCGCAACTCAATCTAACCTCGGGTTTTTCGGGCTTAATACACTAACATCTCAATTAGATCTATATTCTTCCAATTGTTGGATGTGCCAGGCGGTTCCGGGCAGTCTTACACCGCAACTCAATCTAACCTCGGGTTAGGCATGTTCATCTTTAGCCAAATTACATATGTGTCCAAGTTTAGGTCTTTTTATGTCAATATTCCCCAAGTGTGGTCGGTACAAATTTTATGCCACATTCACTAGTTATGCCCAAAATTTACTCAATTAAATTATACCCAATTTTCCCGCGTTATAATATCACGTACAACGAGATTCAATCTAAGTTCCGAATGAACCTAGTATAAAAGAAAATAAAAAAAGGAAAATAGAGAAGGAGCATAAGAATTGACATAAGGAAAAATAGGCATGTAAAAGGTGTACCCAATTCAAGAATCATGTTTCCAATAGGCATGTTCTACATTAACGATTAGTGTGGGCAAGCTAAGCAATTTACACCATAGGTATAAAGAATAGATAGAATTGGACTTAAGAGAATCACAAATTTTGATATACAACATGATAAGTCCCATTACATCAATCACAATAGTCTCATAGGCATTGGATGTACAACACGATAAGTTCCATCATATCAATCACAACAGTCTCATAGGCATGATAGGTTCCATTATATCAATCACAATAGTCTCATAGGCATGATTGGTTCCATTATGTCAATCACAACAGTCTCATACGCATGATAGGTTTCATTATGTCAATCACAATAGTCTCATAGGCATAGGCAATTCAAATTTGACAAGAGGATAAGCATGAATAGAATTAGGCATAGTTCTAGATCCAATTATTACAGTCATGATTTTTTATTAGGTGTTTAAATCTAAATAATAACTGAACTTACAGAAAAAGAACAGATCTTGTATTCTGGGATCTGATTTCTGAATTTGTTAAGCTTAACCCTTGATGTAGACGTTTGATTCTCAAGTTTGGATTTGGTTTGGAGCTTTCTAACTTGATTTCTAATTTGGAGAATATGGAGGCTTGGCTAGCTTAGGGATGGACAGCATGACGGCTTCATAGAATGAGATTGTGAGGTTTAGGGTTAAGGTTTGGGGTGATTATATAGAAGTTTAGGATTAATATGGGCCTTTAGATCAACCTAGGATCAATCTAAGCCATCCAGACCATCATGACACCTCACCCGGCCAACCAGAAAAGGACACCTAAGCCCTAAACAAAAAAAAATCGTCATCTGGACACATCACCATAGATCTGGCCGATGGGGTCGACCCCTACAGGGGGGTCGACACCTATGTCGGCACCCCTATAGGAAGTCGACACCTATGTCGACACCCCCTGGGGGGGTCGACACCTCTGAGCGAGAATTTTCCCGCTCAGCCCGCTTCTTTTCTTTTGAATTTCGAATTGCTTTTTGATTATTAATTATTATTTTAATTTAATTTCTGTTTTAACTTGAAAACTTCTAACCTCCATAACTTCTTCATACGGAGTCCGATTCACGCAAACTTGGACTCTATCTCAGGAAGAATTCTGAGACGAACGCAATGGCGTAACCCATTTCACCCAATTCTTCTTCTAAAAATTAAGTGTTCTTAATTTTGTTGTTTTAAATATTCATGGAAAATACGGGGTGTTACATTCTCCCCTCCTTAAAGGATTTCGTCCCTGAAATCTCTAAGTTACGAAGAATGTATCCTAACATCCAACATCCATCTACTCAACCATCAATCACGGGCATCCATTGTCCTTAAAAAGATTTCTAATGCTTTCATGATCATATGCATAGTGTGTGTATATGTCCTTATCTAATGCAAAATCAGGCGGTTTACTGGTTCAGTTGACCTCCTTGATGCGAATCATGTTGGTGCTATGAGTCCATCATGCATGCAATTATTCCTAATCGTATTTTGTAACTTCTACATGAGTGCACAATCATTCATACAAATGCAACGTCCACATGATAACACATCAAGTTTCAATCCATATATAAATACATATATGCATATGCAATATGAAAGTGACTGAGCCGATCTAGTACCTAGTGTGTGTGTGTATATGCATCCACGAGCAACCACTAGCAACCACTTGCAACCATCAACCATAACATGCTTTCAAATACATGTTTACATTCATTGGTTTCTACCTAAGGACCAAGAATAGGACCGAGGAGATATTCTTAAGAGATAGATACAAGCATGCATAAATTTATGGAAAAAGAGATCAAGGATGTACCCTCAAAAAGAAAAGGGTAGGATGCGCGTATCTTGTCTTCAGTCTCCCAAGTCGCGTCTCCTTCAGTGTCACTCCACTGTACTTTAACTAGCTTGACCTCACTATTGCGTAGCTTTTTAACTTCTTTACCCAAGATACAAGTTGGAACTCTTCTCACCATCGCTTCTCGCTCCACTTCTATTTCCTCTAGTATGCTCGGCTCCACAACTTCCGCGGACTCATGTAAGAACTTCCGTAGATGAGAGACATTAAAAACATTATGAACTCCAGCCAATCTTTTGGGCAGCTCCACTTTATAAGCCATCTTCCCAATCCTCTCAATGATAGGAAATGGCCCTACAAATCTTGGTGCCAATTTGCCTACGGACCCAAAGCGAACGACATTCCTCAAAGGAGATACTTTAAGGAAAACTCTATCTCCAACCTCAAACTCAAGGTCGGTCCTTCTTTTATCAGCGTAGAACTTCTGTCTATCTTGTGCGGTCTTCATTCGTCTTCGTATCAAGTCCACCTTCTCTGAAGTTTCTCTAATCATGACAGCCCCAAGTATGAGCTTGTCTGTAGACTCCCACCAACAAGTTGGTGATCAGCATGGTCTTCCATATAAAGCCTCAAAGCGTGCCATGCCTATGGTAGCTTTGTAGCTATTGTTGTAGGTGAACTCGACCAAAGGAAGATGATCCTCTCATGTTCCTCCAAAATCAAGAATTCACAATCTCAAAAGATCTTCTAATACTCTGTTCACCCTTTCTGTCTAACCATCGGTTTGAGGGTGATAGGCAGTGCTTAAGCATAGCTGTGTGCCTACAGCCTCTTGCAAACTCTTCCAAAACTCGCTCATAAAGATGAGATCTCGATCACTTACTATGCTAGAGGGTATTCCATGCAGTCGAACCACCTCTTTAAGATAAATGGATGATAATGATGAGGTAGTCCTCCTACTCTTAACAGGTATAAAGTGAGCGCTTTTAGTGAGCCTGTCCACTATTACCCAAATATTAGTATTGCCCCTTCTTGACCTAAGCAACCCATCAATAAAGTCCATCGAAATGTTATCCCATTTCCACTGTGGGACCTCTAGAGGATGAAGAAGACCACCAGGCTTCTTCTGCTCTGCCTTGACTTGATGGAATATCAAGCATTTAGAGACAAACTCAACTACATCCTTCTTCATGCCAATCCAGAAGAAAACCCTTTTTATGTCTTTATACATCTTGTCCCCACCTGGGTGTATGGTCAACTTAGAATGGTGTGCTTCTTCGAGAACGGTTTTCACGAAATCCCTTGCTTGTGGGACGCATAGCCTTCCGTCCCTTCTCAACCAACCCTTGTCATCGATGGAGTATCTATTGAGGTGACTAGAAGTCTCACCTCTAATTATCTTATCCATCACATCAACTAGCTGAGGGTCTTCACGTTGCGCGGTTCCTATTGAGTCCAAAAGAGTAGGCCGCACCTCTAGCGATGCTAACAAACCAGGTACAAATTCAAAGGAGGGTCTAAAGTCAAAGTTTGCCATGTACTCCAAGCTTTTCCTTTCTACAAAGAGAGGACTTAAGGTCAGCTTTTTCCTACTTAAGGCGTCTGCCACCACATTGCCCTTGCTAGGGGTATAAGCAATCTCAAAATCGTATGAGGCAAGAAATTCCATCCACCTTTGTTGTCTTAAGTTAAAATCTTTTTGTGAGACAAGGTACTTTAACGATTTATGGTCAGTAAACAATTAAAACCTTTCTCTTAGCAGGTAATTACACCATGACTTAAGAGCGAAAACAATGGCAGCTAGTTCTAAATCATAAGTTGGGTAGTTTCTTCACGTTGTGCGGTTCCTATTGAGTCCAAAAGAGTAGGCCGCACCTCTAGCGATGCTAACAAACCAGGTACAAATTCAAAGGAGGGTCTAAAGTCGAAGTTTGCCATGTACTCCAAGCTTTGCCTTTCTACAAAGAGAGGACTTAAGGTCAGCTTTTTCCTACTTAAGGCGTCTGCCACCACATTGCCTTGCCAGGGGTATAAGCAATCTCAAAATCGTACGAGGAAAGAAATTCCATCCACCTTTGTTGTCTTAAGTTAAGATCTTTCTGTGAGAAAAAGGTACTTTAACGATTTATGGTTAGTAAACAATTAAAACCTTTCTCCTAGCAGGTAATGACGCCATGACTTAAGAGCGAAAACAATGGCAGTTAGTTCTAAATCATGAGTTGGGTAGTTCTTCTCATGTACCTTCAACTGCCTTCCCCCATAACAAACTACTTTTCCCTCTTGCATCAAGACAGCGCCCAATCCTGTACCGCATGCGTCTGTGCACACTGTAAACATCTTACTCCCATCAGGCAATGTCAGAACTGGGGTTGTTGTCAGAGCCCTTTTCAACCGTTGGAAAGCAACATCGCAATCCAAATCCCAGGCAAAAGTTAGGTTCTTCTTCGTCAACCTAGTAAGTGGGGCTGAGATCTTCCCGAAGTCCTTGATGAACTTTCTGTAATAGCCCGCTAGCCCGAGAAAACTTCGTACTTCGGCTGCATTCCGTGGAATCTTCCAATCTTGCATCGCGACTACTTTTGCGGGATCCACAGCTATCCCTTCTTCGGACACCACATGTCCAAGAAACCTTACTTCTTCTCTCCAAAAATGGCATTTGGAGAATTTTGCTTTCAGCTGATGTGCACGAAGAGTATCCATAACTTCCCTTAAATACAGAGCATATTCTTCCTCACTTTTTGAGAAAATCAAAATGTCATCCACGAAGACCACTACAAATTTATTAAGGAACTCTCTGAACACCCTACTCATCAAGTCTACGAAATAGGCGGGTGTGTTTGTCAAGCCGAAAGGCATGACAAGCCATTCGAAGAAACTATCCAGGGTCCTGAACGCGGTCTTATCTATGTTGTCTTCAGCCACTCTTAGTTAATGGAATCCGGTGGCCAGATCAAGTTAGGAGAAAACTGATGCACCTACAAGTTGGTCGAACAAGTCGTCTATTCGTGGAAGTAGGTGCCTATTCTTCTTGGTCAGCTTGTTTAGCTCCCTATAATCCACGCACAGGCGAAGTGAACCATCTGCTTTGGTTGCAAACACCACTGGAGCACCCCATTCAGAAATATTCCGCCTTATGAACCCCTTTTCAAGCAACTCTTTAACTTGCTTGCTGAGTTCTTTCCTTTCCCTTGGAGCTATGTGTCTAACGGGTAAAGCAATAGGTTTTGCATTATCAACAAGTTATATGCGGAAGTCTATCTCTCGCTTCAGAAGTAAACCCCTCACTTCTTCAAAGACATCCGAGTATTCACGGACTACTCTAACAGATTGCAAGTTTTCAACAGACACATCAAGAGATTCTAGATAGCTAAGCATAACAGAATTCATGGGATTACAAGAGATTTCGAGAGTGTTACCGAGGCGAGTCATAAGTCTAACCACTCTCCTTTCACAATCAAGGATGGCACCATTACTGGATAACCAATCCATGCCTAGAATCAACCCATAGCCCGTGAAGCCCAGAACATAAGCATTACATCTAAACCCAATGCTTAGTATAGAAATTTCCAAATCCAAAAAAATCATTTACAAGTAAGCCGAACCCCCAATTGGATTTGAAACAACCATGGGATCCTCTACTATACTGGTATCTAGGTGCAGCGATTCAACTAAAGCAGCAGATATAAAAGAGTGTGATGCACCAGAATCAAAAAGAGTACGAACTGGATGATCAGAAAGATAAACTAAACTCTCAACAGAAATATTTCTACCTCTTTCTTGCGGAGGTGCAATGAGAGCGTGAATCTGCCCTCCAGAAGTGGATCCAGTCCTCTACCCTTGTCCTTGCCTTTTTGGGCAATCCTTAGCCATATGTCCTGTCTCACCGCATTGAAAGCAACCACCCATCTTCCTCTTCTTCTTCCTGCAGTCTTTAATTGGATGTCCAGTTATGCCACAAAATTTACACTTCCTCTTGTCACGGGGTTTGTTATTCATCCCGCCTTTCTTGGAATCCGTCTTCTTATTCTGCGATCCCTCCCCTTTCTTGTCTAGAGGTTCTTCCACCTTTATCTCTTTCTTGCCATCCTTGTCTTCCTCCTGTAACAGTGCTATGTCCACCAGTCTCTCAAAAGTCGCACCCATAGGTATATGGGACATAGCTAGGCTGTGGAGTGGCTCATTTAACCCTTTAACGAATCAGAGAGCCTTTTTATGTGGAGTGTTTACTAACTCCAGTCCGAATCTAGCCAGCTGGTTGAATTGGTTGACGTATTCCCTAACCGATAGGCTTCCCTGTTTGAGTGCTAAGAACTTCTCCATCTGTAGGTTTCGTTCAGCTTGCGAGAGGAACTTCATTTCAAATCTCATCCTGAAATCCTCCCAAGTTTCAACTAGTCTCTCAGCATTAGTAACTTCCCACCAGTAAGAGGCTTTGTCCTTAAGTAACCGTACAGCCAATTGTATCTTCTGCCTATCGTCCACTTCGAAGATAACAAACAAATCTTTTGTTTCCTTGAGCCAGTTTCTTGCTTCCACAAACGACTCAGTCCCATTAAAGTTCTTTCCACCCATGGCTCGAAAATCTCTACATATCTTCGAGAAAGCATTCATACGCGGAGGAGGAGGAGGAGGAACGACTGCAACTAGGGGAGGAGGAACGTCTGCTGGGCCTGCGTCATTAGCCCTAGCCTCCAGATACCTTCTGAACCAGCCAGGTATCAATATGCCCTCGGGAAGATTAAGATCCCCAGACATGCTGAAACAAAAAGAAAAGGTTCAAAACAAAGGATAGAAAGATAGTGCATATGGCTTTGGGGATTATGCCTTCAAAATAGACAACACTTTTCTTGAAAATGCTTCTTTAAACTTCTTTTTGAAAAATAGTTTTTCAAAAACTTATATCTAATCTAGTAAACCTTTGCTCTTATACCAAGTGAAACACCCCACCTCCGTTAATGTCACTCACGAAGGGAATGCATTAACTTTAGTGAAGCATTTTAGGTAAAAGGCATAGATAATTTACAAGACAGACATATAAACAGCGGAAAACTGTAATTATTTTATAAATAGCGTGGTTCAGTCAAAACAATACAAGCATTGTCTCAAAACCCAACTTCTAAATTATTACAATAAAACATCTATCTTGATTTTAAAACTCCAAGTACATAAAGAAGCATAAAACAGTAGTAAAGCATCATAAATCCCCAATAAAAGTGTAATCACAGCCATAGCCCAAGAAAAGAGAATCCAATCAATACATGTACTCTCTTCAAGCTGGAAAAGGTCTGCACTAAGCTGAAGTATTCCCTCCCTGCGGACCTTGGGGGGGGAACAAAAGAAAAGAAGGCGAAAGAAAACGGGTCAGACATAAGCCTGGTAAGTCCAATGATTATTCAGCATGTAAACAGGTAAAAGGATCATGACATAAATAAACTGAACATAGGACAATACCATAGAAATAAGATAACATAAGATAATGTAAGATAGAATGAATATACTATCGCACTCATTTCCATTTCTCTGCACCTACTAACGAGTGTTTCAACTACCATCACGTGTTCATAAAAAAGTGATCCCTTCTCCGATCGACTTCTACTCGCATGCATTTATTACTTGTGTCATTCGGCCCCGCTTGATTGTAGATACCTGTGCTGGTCCCACCATGGGGTGTATCAATCCCTATGATGGCAACCCGCCACAATTCAAGATGCACAGTGTATACTACTGATGCCTAGTGCCTGCTTTTTCCACTCCGGAGCACGTGCACGCCCATACTCCGCCGGAACCTACACTGCTGCACCACCCGCCGCTATTTTGACCGCTTATAATCAGCCCAGTAATCGTGCCCCACCCTGCCTAGTTCAGGGTACTGTGATACATCTATGTGGGCTACTGCTGAAATGGGTCCCCGTTACTAGGGTTTCCTAATCAACATGTTATAACAGTTAAGTGTTCTCAAATTAACCTAACCCCACCCATCAGTTTAATTAACATGTTGTATTGGTTAAGTGTTGCCTTAATTAACTTAACCCTACCATTCTTAGCCTGTATGTTCCTTATCTTTAATTCATTCATTAAAGCACCAACCTCTCACATTAGATCTATATTTGTAACACCCCGAATTTTCTATTAACACTAAAGTTGCTAAAATAATAATAAGTATGTAAGAGAGGGGATGTATCTAATATGAATATAAAACTATTAATAAGTATGTAAGAGAGGGGATGTATCTATTATGAATATAAAAATATTAATAAGTATGTAAGAGAGGGGATGTATCTATTATGAATATAAAAATATTAATAAGTATGTAAGAGAGGGGATGTATCTAATATGAATATAAAAATATTAATAAGTGTGTAAGAGAGGGGATGTATCTAATATGTATATAAAAACAATAATAAATGTGTAAAAGGGGGGATGTATCTAATGTGTACATTGTAGAATATATATATATATATATATATATATGGGCAGTTAATGCAAACATGAATAGAAGTTTATTAATTTGCTGAGTGTTTGCTGAGTCACTTCTGACTCATTGCTGAGTCAACAAGATAAACCCCATCTTGTATGAACGGCTGCGGTTATTTCTAGGTTAAATCTAATGGCCTAAATGAATTCTAAAATCTATAAATAAGTGGGTAGACCCTAGACCTAAATCACTTGTAAAATTAGAGAAGCTACCGTCATGTTGCTGCCATGGAGTTCAGCATAGCCGTCACAAACTAAGAAGAGGAAGCCTAATCATCTACAACTAAATCTACACAAATCAAATCAAAAGATCTCTCTTTCTCTAATTCTTTTCTTTTGTTGGTGAGTATGATGATTCTCACAAGACTATTACAAACTAATTTGACTCAGTTATGAATGGATCACAAGAAAGTGATGTGATTTGTAATTGTAAATTCTATATATTGTGGATCTCTTATTATGTTATTATGTTGTCGTATGATGTAAATTATATATGCTATGTTGTAAATTCTCTTATGCTATGTCGTGCTATGTTGAGAATCATGTCAAGCTATGTTATACTATCATACTATGCCATGTTATAAATCATGCTATATTATGTTGAAAAATCATGATGTTGTTGGATCATGCTTAAAGTTATGTTTTTTTTCTTAATTTAAATGGATCTTGTTTATGGGAATTTGCCTATTAGGTTAGGTGTACCCATAAACTTGAAACTATAATTAAATAAAACTTGATTATGGGAATTTGCCTATTGAGTTAGGTGTACCCATATAAAACCATGTTGTTAAAAAATTAGATGATGTTGATTCACACATGTTCATATGTAAGTTTATGAAAATTGATTGAGATTATATTAGGTGAATTTTGAACAAGTTGACACCTTTAGGTCCATGACATGTATAATCTATGCAAGTTGGACATATGCAAGTTTCACCCCTTATTATGATTCATTTGGTCACATATACATGTTGTTATTATGATAATCTCTTTTATGCTATGAGTTAGGCTATTCGAGTCTAACATATATTTTGCGAATAAACGTTCAAACGTGGGGTAGGGGTAATATTAGGAATTAATAATTTGGGTGCAATTTTGTAAGATGTTGCATACCATGAATGAATGTCCATAATTGAGTCAATTATGGACATTGTTAAAAATTGGAAGTAATTAATAATTCAAGTAGGGAATTATTAAAATTGGGGGAAAGTGGATTATTATTAATAATCAATGCTTAGGACACGAGGTTGGACCCGTTTGTGATGTAAACCTGCCCGGACCCGCCCGGCAAATCCAGTAGTCACAAATGTCGGCCCAATGTGAGAGGTCCTAGGCCCAAACTAAAGCATAACAGTTGTAAAGACACGAGGTTAGACTCTTTTATGGTGTAAGACTGCCCGGACCCGCCCGGCAAATCCAGCTGCCATAAATGCCAGTCTAATGTGAGAGGTCTTTATGAGGTTATGGCCTTAATGAACTAAGAAATACTTAACCAGATAATCATGTAAGGTGGGACATGGGGGTTAAGTAGGTGCCTTGGGTGGCATGAGGAATCTGGTGGTTGCCTTTAGGGGCATTTGAAATACGATTAGACTTAACCAAACACACATGTAAATGAACATGACTAAGTGGGTTAAGTGGGATGGACTAATGGGGACAAGCTTAGGTGGAATGCTTGTGGTAAATAGTGGGGGCCCATTTCAACCAGTATCCCAAAACGTATCTTTGTGGGCTCGACCCAAGTCGAGGACGGGACACGCATACTGGGTTTGACTATAAGAGGCCAAAACAGGGAGCGGTGGCAACGCAAGTCCAACGGGTTTCATATGCGTGTGTGGACCCGGGCTGGTAGGTAAGACGTTGTTGCATCGTGTAGGTATAAGCCGTGCATGTCCGTTGTATCAGGTTGCCACTTTAGGGGAGTGATACACCCCACTGTGGGGCCAGCACGGGTATCTACGAGTTAGGGAGCCGATCGAATAATGGAAAGTAGGGTACACCTAGTGGAGATAGGGGCAGGCGGCACCTATGTAGTCAGCTAGGGGTACGTAAAGCCATTGGGAAAGTTTCTAAGTGAAGCTAAGTGGGATGAATCTTTAGGGTGACTGGTGTGGTGCAGTATAGTGTTTATCCTTTAGTATTTAGGAGCGCCTATAACGTTGCCTTTAGCGATTGTCTATGTCCTTAATCTGCTCTTCATAGACATTTTCTTGTTTTCCAGCTTATGCCTTAGTCCAGTTATTTTGGTAATAGTATTGTAGAATTATCATATTCACCAGACTTTATGTCTGACCCCCTCTTTTCCATCCTTTTTCTCCCTTCAGGTCCGCAGGTTGGGCCAAGTTCTAGTGGAGTCTAGTTGGATCGCTTATCTTCTGGAAAGCTTGGACTGCTGAAGTAAAGTCCAGCTTGTTATCTTTCTTTTTAATGGCTATTCATGTAATGGGATTATGTACTTGTTTTATCAAGATAGATATTGTACTTGACATTGAATGTGGTGTTATGATGTAATCAAACATGTTTTGACTTCTGCTACAATGAAATAAAGTTTTTGAATTTCCAAGTACTATTTTATATCTGTCTTGTTGTAATTTTACTGTTCTATATTCACTTAAAACCTCCATGGAAGTTAATGCATTCCCTTTGTGAGTGACATTAATGGACGTGGGGTGTTACACGTGGTATCAGAGCATAAGGTTACCAGAACAGATAAAAAAAAATTTTTAGAAAAATATTTTTTTTCTAAAGTATTTTTGGAAGAAGTGCTTTCAAAAAAAAAACATGTTATTTAAAGAGAGTTTTTATGAAAAACATAATCCCAAATAGCCACATCCTTATCTTTATCTTTCGAATTCTCCATTTTGAATCTTTCCTTTTTCGTTTCAGCATGGCTGAAGATCTTAATCTCCCAGAAGGTGTGACGATTCCAGGGTGGTTTAGGAGATACTTGGAGGCTAGGGCCACCACTGCAGGCCCAGCGGATACTCCTCCACCCCTAGTTGCACCCATTCCTCCTCCTCCTCCTCCTCGTGTTGACACTTTTGCAAAGACGTGCAAGGAATTCAAGGCTATGGGAGGAAAAACTTTTCAAGGGACTGAGACGTTTGTGGAGGCCAGAGATTGGCTTAAGGAGACTGAGGAATTGTTGGATATCTTTGAAGTGGAAGATGGGAGGAAAGTCCGTTTAGCTGCTTGGTTAATGAAGGGAGAGGCCTCGTTTTGGTGGGAGGTCACTAACGGGGAACGTCCAGTTGATTCATGGGCGGATTTCAGACGAAGGTTTGAGGCAAAGTTTCTTTCAAGGGCAGAGGAGAACTTAAATATGGAAAAATTCCTGGCACTAAAGCAAGGGAGCTCATCAGTAAAGGAATATGTCAATAAATTTAATCAGTTAGCAAGGTTTGGCTTGGAGTTGGTGAACACGCCAGAGAAGAAAGCTTTGAGGTTCGTTAGAGGCTTGAATGAACCGTTGCAAGGGTTGGCTATGACCCACATCCCTATGGGAGCCACCTTTGAAAAGCTAGTAGAAATGGCACTTATGCATGAGGATAAGGCAGTTGAAAAGAAAGGGGATCAGAAGAAACCCCAACAGCAAAATAAGAAGGGTGGTAAAAACAATAATGGCAAAGGGAAGAAGAAATGCTTCAATTGTGGGACGCCTGGCCATCTCAGCAAAGATTGTAGAAAGAAAAAGAAGACTGGTTGTTTTCATTGTGGAGATGCGGGACATTTAGTGAAGGACTGTCCAAAGAAGGGCCAGAGGGCAGGGTCTACCTCGGGAGGATAGGTGCAGGCTCTTATGGCACCAGGGCAGGCAAGGGGGCAAGTTCAGGCTATTGCGGCCCCACCGCTGCAAGAAAGAGGTAGAACAATTTCTGTTGAAAGCTTAGTTTTTCTGTTTGATCATCCTGTCCGTACCTTATTCGATTCTGGCGCATCTCATTCGTTTATCTCTGCATCATTAGTTGAATCACTGCACTTGAACACCAGTTTAGTAGAGGATCCCTTGGTCGTTTCAAATCCAATTGGGGGTTCGGCTCATTTGACCATGATATGTTTGGATTTGAAAATCTCTATACTTAGCGTTGAATTTAGATGTGATGCTTATGTATTGGGCTTCACGGGCTATGGGCTAATTTTAGGAATGGATTGGTTGTCTAGAAATAGGGCCATTCTTGATTGTGAAAGGAGAGTAGTTAGGCTTGTGACTCGCCTTGGTAATGCTCTCGACATCTTTTGTAATCCCATAAATTCCGTTATGCTAAGTTATCTTGAATCGCTTGACGCGTCTGTAGAGAACCTGCGATCGGTAGAAGTGGTCCGGGAATATCCGGATGTGTTTGAGGAGGTGAAGGGCTTACCTCCAAAGCGGGAGATAGACTTTCGAATTTATCTTGTGGATAATGCTAAACCCGTATCTTTGTCAGTGCGCCACATGGCTCCTCGTGAAAGGAGGGAACTCAATAAGCAAGTAAAGGAGTTGCTTGAGAAGGGGTTCATAAGACGTAGTATATCGGAGTGGGGTGCTCCAGTAGTTTTTGCCACAAAGGCGGATGGGTCTCTTAGACTTTGTATGGACTATAGAGAACTAAACAAGCTTACTAAAAAGAACCAACACCCACTGCCGAGGATTGACGATCTCTTTGATCAGTTAGTTGGCGCCTCAGTGTTTTCGCAGTTGGACTTAGCCACTGGCTTTCATCAACTGAGAGTGGCTGAGGATAGTATAGATAAGACTGCTTTTAGGACTCCTGACGGATTCTATGAATGGCTAGTGATGCCCTTTGGTTTGACAAACGCCCCTGCATATTTTGTTGATTTGATGAGTAGGGTGTTTAGGGAATACCTTAACAAATTCGTGGTAGTCTTTGTGGATGACATCTTAGTCTTTTCTAAGAATAAAGAAGAGCACTCCCTACATCTTAGGGAAGTGTTGGAAACCCTTCGAGCGCATAACCTTAAGGCAAAATTTTCCAAGTGTCACTTCTGGAGGAAGGAAGTACGGTTCTTAGGGCACGTGGTTTCCAAAGAAGGGATAGCAGTGGATCCCGCAAAGGTGGTGGCCATCCAAGATTGGAAGGTCCCTAAAAATGCAACCGAAGTAAGAAGTTTCTTGGGGTTGGCTGGCTATTATAGGAAGTTTATCAAAGACTTCGCAAAAATATCAGCTCCATTAACACGGTTAACGAAGAAGAACCTGGTTTTTACGTGGGACAAAGATTGCGATGATGCGTTCCAACGTTTAAAGAGAGCCTTAACTTCAGCCCCAGTCTTAGTGCTGCCAGACGGGAATAAACCGTTTACCATCTATACTGATGCTTGTGGGACGGGACTTGGCGCGGTCCTCATGCAAGAGGGAAGAGTAATAGCCTATGGTGGAAGGCAGTTGAGGGTTCATGAAAAGAATTACCCCACGCATGACTTAGAGCTAGCCGCAATTGTTTTCGCGCTTAAGTCTTGGCGTCACTATCTTCTTGGTGAGAAATTCGAACTGTTCACTGACCACAAATCATTAAAATACTTATTCTCTCAGAAGGATTTGAATTTAAGGCAGCAACGGTGGATGGAATTCTTAGCCTCCTACGATTTTGAAATAGCATATACCCCGGGCAAGGGTAACGTGGTGGCAGGCGCCTTAAGTAAGAAAAGGTTGTCCTTGAGTCCGTTGTTTGTTGAACGACAAAGCTTAGAATTCATCTCTATGTTTGACTTTAGACCCTCCGTTGACTTAGTACCCGGTCTGTTAGCATCCTTGGAGGTTAGACCTACACTTCTAGGACGGGTTGGTGAGGCACAGCGAGACGACCCACAGTTGGTTGAGATAGTAGAAAAGCTCAAAGGGGGGAGTCGTCAAGCCATCTTCGTAGGTATACCCTAGACGATAAGGGTTGGTTACGAAGGGATAATAGACTTTGTGTACCACAAGACGAAGACTTAAGGAAGGCCATTCTTGATGATGCTCATCGCTCAAAAATGACCATTCATCCCGGCGGGGATAAGATGTACAAAGATATGAAGCGGGTTTTCTTTTGGGCCGGTATGAAAAAGGATGTGGCCGAGTACGTCGCTAGATGCTTGGTGTGCCAACGAGTTAAAGCAGAACAAAAGAAACCCGGTGGGTTGCTTCACCCATTAGAAGTTCCACTATGGAAATGGGAAAGCATCTCAATGGATTTTGTGGATGGATTACCAAGATCAAGGAAGGGTAACACGGGGATTTGGGTTAAAGTAGATAGACTTACTAAAAGCGCCCATTTTATTCCCGTGAAAAGTAAGAGGACTGCTCCGTGGTTGGCTTCTGTATACATTAAGGAGATAGTTCGTTTGCACGGTATTCCTTCTAGTATAGTAAGCGACCGTGACCCCATCTTTACTAGCGAATTTTGGAAGAGTTTACAAGAGGCGGTAGGGACTCAGCTATGTTTGAGCACCGCATATCATCCTCAGACAGACGGCCAGACCGAGAGGGTGAATCGCATTCTAGAGGATCTTTTAAGGCTTTGTATCCTAGACTTTGGGGGTACATGGGAAGAGCACCTTCCGTTAGTAGAATTCGCATATAATAATAGCTTTCAGTCTAGTATTGGCATGGCACCTTTCGAAGCTCTTTATGGAAGGCCTTGCCGTTCGCCTACATGTTGGTGGGAATCTACCGATAAAATCCTACTTGGGCCCGATATGGTTAGGGAAACCTCGGAGAAGATTGAGTTGATTCGAAGGAGGATGAAAGCAGCAAAAGATAGGCAGAAATCGTATGCTGATAAGAGGAGGACAGATCTTGAGTTTGACATTGGGGACATGGTTTTTATCAAAGTATCTCCGTTACAGAATGTTGTTCGCTTTGGGTCCGTGGGGAAATTAGCACCAAGGTTTGTAGGGCCGTTTCCTGTAAAAGACAGGATTGGGAAGATGGCATATAGGGTGGAGTTGCCTGAGAAACTTACTGGAGTACACGACGTATTCCATGTATCACATTTGAGGAAGTGTTTGCACAAGACCGCGGAGGTGGTAGAGCCGAGCTTGCTTAAAGAGGTGGAAATAGAGCGTGATGCAACAATTAGACGAGCTCCAACATGCATTCTTGGGTCGGAGATCAAAAAGTTGAGGAATCGAGAGGTCAGACTGGTTAAAGTGCAATGGGGAGATGATGAGAGCAACGCAACTTGGGAGACAGAAGAGAAGATGCGTTCGTTGTACCCTTTTCTTTTTGAGGGTATGTCTTTTAATTTCTCCTTTATCGCTTAGCTTATCTTATCTTATCTTTAGTATGTCCTCTCATTAGTATCTTTGACCTTTAGTTAGGATAATCCTATGGTTGAAACATGTGTTTGAGACATGTTATGTATGATGGATGCAAAATGGATGCAAGTGTTTGCTAGTGGTTGCTCGTGGATGCATATATACACACACTTTAGGCACTAGATCGGCTCAGTCACTACATATTGCATATTGCATATATATATGGATGTATTTAGTAAAATGGATGAACGATGGTTGTATTATCATGTGGATGCTGCATTCAGATGATGGTTGTGCACGCATATAGAAGTATTATGTAGCATTAAGAATCTTTTGCATACATAATGGATGCATGGCACGATCATAGTTGCATTAAGGAGGTCAACTGAATCAGTGGACCGCCTGATTTTGCATTAGATACGGACATATACACACACTGTGCATTTAAGCATGAAAGCATTAGAAGTCTGTAAGGACAATGGATGCCTGTGTATGATGGATGAGTAGATGGACGTTTGGATGGTAGGATATACATTCTTCCAGACTTGAAGATTTCGGGGACGAAATCCTAAAAGGAGGGGAGAATGTAACACCCCGAATTTTCTATTAACACTAAAGTTGCTAAAATAATAAGTATGTAAGAGAGGGGATGTATCTAATATGAATATAAAAATATTAATAAGTATGTAAGAGAGGGGATGTATCAATTATGAATATAAAAATATTAATAAGTATGTAAGAGAGGGGATGTATCTATTATGAATATAAAAATATTAATAAGTATGTAAGAGAGGGGATGTATCTAATATGAATATAAAAATATTAATAAGTGTGTAAGAGAGGGGATGTATCTAATATGTATATAAAAACAATAATAAATGTGTAAAAGGGGGGATGTATCTAATGTGTACATTGTAGAATATATATATATATATATATATATATATATATATATATATATATATATATATATATATGGGCAGTTAATGCAAACATGAATAGAAGTTTATTAATTTGCTGAGTGTTTGCTGAGTCACTTCTGACTCATTGCTGAGTCAACAAGATAAACCCCATCTTGTCTGAACGGCTGCGGTTATTTCTAGGTTAAATCTAATGGCCTAAATGAATTCTAAAATCTATAAATAAGTGGGTAGACCCTAGACCTAAATCACTTGTAAAATTAGAGAAGCTACCGTCATGCTGCTGCCATGGAGTTCAGCATAGCCGTCACAAACTAAGAAGAGGAAGCCTAATCATCTACAACTAAATCTACACAAATCAAATCAAAAGATCTCTCTTTCTCTAATTCTTTTCTTTTGTTGGTGAGTATGATGATTCTCACAAGACTATTACAAACTAATTTGACTCAGTTATGAATGGATCACAAGAAAGTGATGTGATTTGTAATTGTAAATTCTATATATTGTGGATCTCTTATTATGTTATTATGTTGTCGTATGATGTAAATTATATATGCTATGTCATGCTATGTTGTAAATTCTCTTATGCTATGTCGTGCTATGTTGAGAATCATGTCAAGCTATGTTATACTATCATACTATGCCATGTCATAAATCATGCTATATTATGTTGAAAAATCATGATGTTGTTGGATCATGCTTAAAGTTATGTTTTTTTTCTTAATTTAAATGGATCTTGTTTATGGGAATTTGCCTATTAGGTTAGGTGTACCCATAAACTTGAAACTATAATTAAATAAAACTTGATTATGGGAATTTGCCTATTGAGTTAGGTGTACCCATATAAAACCATGTTGTTAAAAAATTAGATGATGTTGATTCACACATGTTCATATGTAAGTTTATGAAAATTGATTGAGATTATATTAGGTGAATTTTGAACAAGTTGACACCTTTAGGTCCATGACATGTATAATCTATGCAAGTTGGACATATGCAAGTTTCACCCCTTATTATGATTCATTTGGTCACATATACATGTTGTTATTATGATAATCTCTTTTATGCTATGAGTTAGGCTATTCGAGTCTAACATATATTTTGCGAATAAACGTTCAAACGTGGGGTAGGGGTAATATTAGGAATTAATAATTTGGGTGCAATTTTGTAAGATGTTGCATACCATGAATGAATGTCCATAATTGAGTCAATTATGGACATTGTTAAAAATTGGAAGTAATTAATAATTCAAGTAGGGAATTATTAAAATTGGGGGAAAGTGGATTATTATTAATAATCAATGCTTAGGACACGAGGTTGGACCCGTTTGTGATGTAAACCTGCCTGGACCCGCCCGGCAAATCCAGTAGTCACAAATGTCGGCCCAATGTGAGAGGTCCTAGGCCCAAACTAAAGCATAACAGTTGTAAAGACACGAGGTTAGACTCTTTTATGGTGTAAGACTGCCCGGACCCGCCCGACAAATCCAGCTGCCATAAATGCCAGTCTAATGTGAGAGGTCTTTATGAGGTTATGGCCTTAATGAACTAAGAAATACTTAACCAGATAATCATGTAAGGTGGGACATGGGGGTTAAGTAGGTGCCTTGGGTGGCATGAGGAATCTGGTGGTTGCCTTTAGGGGCATTTGAAATACGATTAGACTTAACCAAACACACATGTAAATGAACATGACTAAGTGGGTTAAGTGGGATGGACTAATGGGGACAAGCTTAGGTGGAATGCTTGTGGTAAATAGTGGGGGCCCATTTCAACCAGTATCCCAAAACGTATCTTTGTGGGCTCGACCCAAGTCGAGGATGGGACACGCATACTGGGTTTGACTATAAGAGGCCAAAACAGGGAGCGGTGGCAACGCAAGTCCAACGGGTTTCATATGTGTGTGTGGACCCGGGCTGGTAGGTAAGACGTTGTTGCATCGTGTAGGTATAAGCCGTGCATGTCCGTTGTATCAGGTTGCCACTTTAGGGGAGTGATACACCCCACTGTGGGGCCAGCACGGGTATCTACGAGTTAGGGAGCCGATCGAATAATGGGAAGTAGGGTACACCTAGTGGAGATAGGGGCAGGCGGCACCTATGTAGTCAGCTAGGGGTACGTAAAGCCATTGGGAAAGTTTCTAAGTGAAGCTAAGTGGGATGAATCTTTAGGGTGACTGGTGTGATGCAGTATAGTGTTTATCCTTTAGTATTTAGGAGCGCCTATAACGTTGCCTTTAGCGATTGTCTATGTCCTTAATCTGCTCTTCATTGACATTTTCTTGTTTTCCAGCTTATGCCTTAGTCCAGTTATTTTGGTAATAGTATTGTAGAATTATCATATTCACCAGACTTTATGTCTGACCCCCTCTTTTCCATCCTTTTTCTCCCTTCAGGTCCGCAGGTTGGGCCAAGTTCTAGTGGAGTCTAGTTGGATCGCTTATCTTCTGGAAAGCTTGGACTGCTGAAGTAAAGTCCAGCTTGTTATCTTTCTTTTTAATGGCTATTCATGTAATGGGATTATGTACTTGTTTTATCAAGATAGATATTGTACTTGACATTGAATGTGGTGTTATGATGTAATCAAACATGTTTTGACTTCTGCTACAATGAAATAAAGTTTTTGAATTTCCAAGTACTATTTTATATCTGTCTTGTTGTAATTTTACTGTTCTATATTCACTTAAAACCTCCATGGAAGTTAATGCATTCCCTTTGTGAGTGACATTAATGGACGTGGGTTGTTACAATATTGTTGCGGTCGCTGGATGTGTCAGGCGGTTCCGGGCAGTCTTACACCACAAATCAATCTAACCTCGGGTTTTTCGGGCTTAATGCGCTAACCTCTCACATTAGATCTATATTGTTGCAGTCGCTGGATGTGCCGGGCGGTTCCGGGCAGTCTTACACCGCAACTCAATCTAACCTCGGGTTAGGCATGTTCATCTTTAGCCAAATTACATATTTGTCATATGTGTTCAAGTTTAGGTCTTTTTATGTCAATGTTCCCTAAGTGTGGTCAGTACAAGTTTTATGCCACATTCACTAGTTATGCCCAAAATTTACTCAATTAATTTATACCCAATTTTCCCGTGTTATAATCGCACATACAACGATATTCAATCTAAGTTCCGAATGAACCTAGTATAAAAGAAAATAAAAAAAGGAAAATAGAGAAGGAGCATAAGAATTGACATAAGGAAAAATAGGCATGTAAAAGGTGTACTCAGTTCAAGAATCATGTTTCCAATAGGCATGTTGTACATTAACGATAAGTGTGGGCAAGCTAAGCAATTTACACCATAGGTATAAAGATTAGATAGAATTGGACTTAAGAGAATCACTAATTTTGATATACAACATGATAAGTCCCATTATATCAATCACAGTAGCCTCATAGGCATAGGATGTACAACATGATAAGTTCCATTACATCAATCACAACAGTCTCATAGGCATGATAGTTTCCATTATATCAATCACAACAGTCTCATAGGCATGATAGGTTCCATTATGTCAATCACAACAGTCTCATAGGCATTATAGGTTTCATTATGTCAATCACAATAGTCTCATGGCATAGGCAATTCAAATTTGACAAGAGGATAAGCATGAATAGAATTTGGCATAGTTCTAGATCCAATTATTACAGTCATGATTTCTTATTAGGTGTTTAAATCTAAATAATAACTGAACTGACAGGAAAAGAATGGATATTGTATTCTGGGATCCGATTTCTGAATTTGTTAATCTTAACCCTTGATGTAGACGTTTGCTTCTCTAGTCTGGATTTGGTTTGGAGCTTTCTAACTTGATTTCTAATTTGGAGAAGATGGAGGCTAGGCTAGCTTAGGGATGGACATCATGACAGCTTCATAGAATGAGATTGTGAGGTTTAGGGTTAAGGTTTGGGGTGATTATATAGAAGTTTAGGATTAATATGGGCCTTTAGATCAACCTAGGATCAATCTAAGCCATCCAGACCATCATGACACCTCACCCGACCAACCAGAAAAGGACTCCTAAGCCCTAAACACAAAAAATCGTCATCTGGACACATCAGCCCAAATCTGGCCGATGGGATCGACCCCTACAGGGGGGTCGACACCCCTATAGGGGGGTCGACACCTATGTCGACACCCCTTGGGGGTCGACACCTCTGAGCGGGAATTTCCCCGCTCAGCCCGCTTCTTTTCTTTTGAATTTCGAATTGCTTTTTGATTATTAATTATTATTTTAATTTAATTTCTGTTTAAACTTGAAAACTTCTAACCTCCATAATTTCTTCTTATGGATTCCGATTCACGCAAACTCGGACTCTATCTCAAGTAGAATTCTGAGACGAACGCAATGGCATAACCCTTTTCACCCAATTCTTCTTCTAAAAATTAAGAATTCTTAATTTTGTTGTTTTAAATATTCACGGAAAATACAGGGTGTTACAAAGATTATAATACATTTTCATATTTTACTTACTGAACACAGAGTTTGTGTGAAGAAGATATAAAAAACAAGTTATGCGTACATATTTACACATAAGGTTTGAAATTCAAATTGATTAAATCTAAGTCCGAAATATAATGAATTACAGATTGGCATAAAAGACTATTACAAGAGGATTTCAATTTGTATGTATATATTCATATGTAAAGCGGACAAAGTTAATCAACTTAAGGAAACAAATCAAAGCCAGTAATTAAGAATTTAATTAGAAACATTGTCACAGGACTTTCAAATCTCCTGGCTTGACCAAATAAGGGGGGTCGACCTCCCCTCAGGTCGACCACTCTCCTAAGGTATGGGTGCTAAAGGTGTATTTTTAATGGGATATATATATGATTTAGCAACAAATAGACCATCCAGATTTAATCAAACAAAAAATAACGGTCTATACACACACTTGCAACTATAAATATAACTCCCTAGCCTCACTCTAAACCCTACTATTGTTTCATTTTCCGCCTCCATACCGTCCTTCTGCCATTGCTAATTTCAGAGAGGTTAAGATTCTCTTATATCCCTCTAACATCCATTCTATCTTTGCTAATCCCAGAGAGGTTGAATAATGAAAGTTAGGATTTGGGTGTCGTGAAATTCTTAGTTTTGGTCTGATTCACTTGATTTTCATTCGTATATGTTTCAATACTAAACATAAGATCTTTGTGCTGCAAATTAATAGGTTTAAGCGTCTATTTTTAATAGATTTATTTGAACCTGTTATATACAATATACTAGAATCTGAAGTTTTTTTTTTGAAAACAAAAATGTGTGATCTTCTAAGAAGAAGAGAGCACACATATATATAACATATATAAAAAATACAGAGTCCCAATACAACTCCCTAGGAGTAAAACAACCAACAATACTCAAAATATCAACTCAACTCTAGAAAAGTATTAGATAGTAGATAGATGAGCTCCGGATAAACCACCGCCCATCTACTCCTATATCGAATTCCGGCAAAGCCACCACCCGATATAGAAGTATATCTACTCCAATACTATAGTCAAAACCTCCCAGGAAGAATAATAAAAAGTACAACCCATAATATCTCTCTAAATATAGTCACAACAAGCGCTCCACCAGACAACCTAGCATCAAAACCAGATAGCTAACATATAGATCTCCAATATGCTCTTCCACCTAAAAACTTGAAAAATAACTTGAACACCCACCATTAGTAGCCATTACATATATATATATGGATATATATATCTATATAAATATAGATATAAATGTATATAAATATATATATATATATATATCTAAATATACATATATATATACCATTATATATCCATACATATATGTAACATAAGAAGATAAAGAATGCTGAAAGAAAATAGTCTATCAAAGCTAGAAGTTTATACACTAATGCTTAAACTATTGCTTCCAAAATAGCTATTAATACTTGTGAATAGCCCCAAATTTGAAACAATCCATATAAATTCTCCATTGTTTTACCAACACATATATGTATGCATATATTTTATTTATATATATATATAGAAAATATTTATATATACCATTATGTATCCATACATATTATGTAATAAGAATGAGATATGCTAACATTATTAATACTAAAATTTCTATGCACAAATACGAAACCTATTGTTTCCAAAATATCTATTGATACTCGTAAATAACCCCAAATTAGACCTAACTTTATGCAAAAAATACCAAATCTCAAGTCACTAAAATACTTATGGCATGAAGTGGTCATCCAGTCCAAACAGAAATAAATTATCTTAATGATTAGTTTATCAGAGGATACTGAAGTACAATGAAAAAATCTCTGGTTCCTTTCCAACCAAATGAACCAACTAATAATAATAATTAACGAATCCATTATATATCTCTGTTTTGATTTGTAAGTAAATCTATGATAATTCCAATATTTCTCGCAGTTATTAAATGTATTCACACTTAACATAACAAAAATCCTTAATACCATGGTTAAAATATAATTAGAAAAACTACAAGAAAAAAACAAATGATCAACATCTTCCTCTGAGTGGCTACAAAAACAACATTTAACAACAAACACAACATTCTTCCTCTTTAAATGCTCCACTGTGTTAAGCTTCTTATGGATAATCAACCACATAAGAAACTTAGCTCTAGGAGGAGAATTAGAACTCCATATAAACTTAAAGGGAAGCAATGACATACCAGGGAAATTAATAAGTTTGTACATTGAATTGACTGAGTAAACTAAACTCTTATCCAATCCCCAACTAATGGTATCCCTATTCTCATCCAGATGGTATAAGGATAATTTTGCTTTTAATAAGGCCAATTGCCTTAGCAATCTCCCCTCTAAAATATTACTGAATGAAAACTCCCATGGGGGATCTAAATTTCTTCTATAAACATCCGCAATTAATGCATTCTTAAAGTCACAAACATTAAAAAGCTCAACAAATTCAATTTTAAGAGGTATACAGGAAATCCAAGCATCATGCCAAAAAAAAGTGGAATTACCGGAATGAACTGTCATCTTGCATCCTAACTTGAAGAAGTCTGATGTTTTTGAATGTGATATAAGACAAAAATTGAAGCAAAACCAAAAGTAAGTTTTTGCATATGTAATTATTATTGCACCTTATCTATACTTTTGTTATTTAAATTACTATTCAAACCAAGATTGCAAGTTTTATTTATATATGTTGTTATTTCCCTTTTCCATCATTGGATGAGAATACACACACACACACACACACACACATATATATATATATATAGGCCATGTTAATTGATAGGGAAATTAACTTGTATACCTTAATTGTGGTGATTGGGATAGGCATTTCAAACGTATTAGGTCATTATTCGCATGCATTAAATTTACGTCTATTTACCTATATATTTATAGCATAAGTAAATGTAATATTAATGCGTAATAGTTGTGTATTTAATATGTTTAAATTAGGTAATAGAAATTAAGTGTCCCCATTGAAATTTGTAAGTGTGTGAGTTAACGGCTTTTAGTTATAATTAATGACACACAAACATGATGTTAACCATTACTTGTTGTAGAAGCCTTCTCAGAACAACCGGTATATCCAACATCAACAAGACTGGTTAATGTGAAAGGTCTAGGTGCCACGAGCCATTATAATTATTACACTAAAACACGAAGATAATCCTAACTTGTAGCAGAACCGCCTTGTAAATTCAACATCTACAACTGGTCAGCTTAATGTGAGAAGTCCATTGTGCGATATATATATATATATATGTATAATTTTTAATATATATATATATATATATCTTTGTGTGTGAAGTTGGCCTGCCTCCAGAAGTTATTAAGTGGATGGCCTTCTTTGTTGGGTATTAAGTGGTTAGGACTAGGTCCGTTCCTAAGGTTCACTCCACGGTTCTGGATCAAAGTAATGGGACCAGCCCTATTAGGTCTTAATTGGTCGTTGGGTCCACTTTTCTCTTCTATAAGGTGTGACGCTCCACCTCTATACACGCGTTAGCCAAGGACATTATGAAGTAACGTTGTCAACTAACACAAAGTATAAGGCTATTGAGGAGCGACCATCTGTACAATAGCTTTGAACGAGTGTTAAACATGTCAGATAATGTGGTCTTACTTTTTCCCTCATGGGGAAATCCGGCACATCTAATTCAAGTTTAAACCAACTACACAGTGGCTATATATAATTTTGAATCAATATAAAATAACATAACAACATAATCAGAGTCAGACACATATATTCACATCATGAAGGCAGAAACAAATACAAATATAACACATAAGTGTGTACACAAAGATAGTGGTCATACTCAATCCACTATACAACAAAAGAATCGGTACAAAGTCTACACAAGGTAGCATTTATACAATGGAGTCTCGGTTTCATACATATAACCAAAAACTACAATGTTAATGTAGTTAGCCAAAAGTCAAGGAATGGTCTCTGCTAGAAGTAATATGGAAGCACCGTAATACCTCGGTCTAACTCGAGTATTATTTATAAGAAAATAAACAAAAAAACTTATCAGTCTAGCTGTACTTATCATAATAAACCGAAACAGAATAAGAGATATAAACAGATAAACACATAAATGAAATATCAACAATGTTCACATGTAAGTGAAGTCCAAAAAATGTCCACACAATATCTCAAAGATATCTCAGTGCAATAAAAGAATATCTCATTCTAAATTATATTGCTACTCATAAGAAATGACATACCTATCAAACCAACCCAAGATTGATTACAGAGCATCCAAACAACTCAAAATTGATATCACATATCAAAACTCAATATTACAGAAAAAATAAAAATCAAGAAAATCTCAGAAAAGGGGGGAGCCTATCTCAAGATGGGAGCCCGAAGACTCACCCACATGTGTATCTCATACGAGACGCGATCTCTAGGTAACTAACCTATAAATTTGAGCCAAAGCTCCTCAGGATGGTCCGAAGACTACGAGTCGCGACCCCGCTCAGATTGAACCAAAGTACCTCAGGACGATGCAAGGACCATCAAAATAAAATGAACCGATGTTCCTCAAGACGATGCGAAGACCATCAAAACAAAATGAATCGAAGTTACTTAGGATGATCCGAAGATCATAAAATTCCCATATTCACAAAATGAACCGAAGTTCCTCAAAACGGTTCATAGATTCTCAAAAATGTGAAATAAATTCCACAACCTAGAGGCGTCGTAAAAAGCAATTCTAAATCTAAAAAAAGATCACAATTAATCAAAAGTAGTGTAAATTACTCTAAGTTAGAAAATAAGAGTTAAGCTACATGTCCCATAACCACTCGCTCTACTCAAATATTTACGAACAAGTTGTATATTCCACCAGAAACACAAGAAGTTCATTGCCACAGTTTTTAATCGAATGAGTTCAAGAATTAAACATCGAAGAAAATGCAAGTGTTTTATACCACTTGTGTTACTAAGGCGTTTAATTGGATTTCGCATACGAGTAAAGAAAAAGTTTTAATATATATATATATATACGTATTAGCAGATTAGAAAACAATTTATAAAACAACCTTGTATGATGAAAGTAGTGTTAGAAACCATTTCGTTAAGATTTGGTATCTACGAATAATATAAAAGCCCTTTATATTTGTGAAGTGGGAAAACTCATAAATAAGATTGTAAGAATAATCGACCTAAGAATTCATGTTTTTATAATGTAAATTAAATCTCATAAATATTGATCACAAATTCGTTTACATCGAATAAATCAAAAGTTCATAAAATTGAGCTACTGAAATTCACGAATTAGAGCAATAGAGAAAACACAGGAAAAGGAGAAAATGAGCCGAAATTCGGCCGGGAAGAAGCCTGGATCAACCTAAATTGTTGATCATGGTCTCCACTGGTCAATAGTTGAAAAACAATAGTCAGATGTCTAAACCCTAGGGTCAGACGTCTGACCTACTGCACTATTTTTTTAATATTTCGTGCATCAGGTCAGATATCTGGAACTCAGGGTCAGACGCCTGACTTGCTTTGAAAATGTTTTTCCATGGTGAAAAACATCACTCAATGACTCCAGATCGATATGTGCTTGCTCTAGACTCTTGGATAAGTTGAAGGCATTCCCTAGTACATTAAAGAACATGAACAAACATCCATACAAAGGTTTACATAGAAAATTCATATAAATGAAACCAAAAATCACAAATTCTAAAGTTTACACACAAACAAACCAAATCACCAAATGCATACATAACATATAAGTGCCATGGGCACACATGCCAAGCCTATAAACTCAATGTCATAGATATGAGTTCGCAAGAATTCACCTTTGAACACAACAAGCAAGGAGAGGCTTTAAAACCAAGCAAGATCAACTTGTCGTTGACCAAAACCCCTGAATGTCCAATCTAAGATCATATTAACAAAATTTCTAAGTGTTAGGTTATAGGAAAATACAAGGATTGAAGAGGAGTTGAGTTGGATAAGATAGATATTGAACTTACCTCTCTTCTTTATGGTTTTCACTTGATTTCTACCGAAATAGAAATTCCTAAGACCAAATTAGGTTTAGGGAATTTTAATTTTCCACTACCTTCTTATTTCTATTTTTTTGCTTAAGTGTTAGAATGAATGAGGGAGAGGTGTAGTTAAGAGGGACTATATGGAAGTAGGCTATTGGGTTATGTTGGCCAAACCCAAACCCTTGCCTGAATCACAAATTTCACTAACTCCAAATATCTTGATGTTTACAATTTTAAATATCGTTAATGCCATTTGAACTCAATGGAAGTGGTCCTGAGTCCAGATACATCCGTTTACCAAAAGTCACAAATTTCGGGTATTAAACAGAACTCAAGGCATGATATTTAAATAAATCTCTTAGTTAAATAATCGTAAATTATGAGAATTTTACAGACTCCCCTCCTTAAAGAAATTACATCTCATCAATCATTTAAGAAAAATCTAAATAGTATCAACCAAGCATCAACAAAATCTATATAAAAATAAATTAGGTGATATCTCAATTTCTTCAACCAAATTCGACTCAATAATATAAATTGGAATTTCGAAGATGTTGACGAAATCATAAAACATTACCATGAATGGAAGAAAATTAAGTCGGTAACGAAAGATGACAAGCCACGACCAAACCTCACAACACCCTACATGGGTGAAACATAAATACTAAACTAATCTATACTTTATCCTTATTTATAGAATGAAAATAAGGTACACATGGTTTAGTTTTTTTCTAAAATAAGATATCCCAAACTTCATAGTTAAAATTCTAACTGCGCAAGGTGTAAAGCATATATGATGGTTATATAAATATCCCATTCTCAAATCATTATCTTATTAAATCCCTAAGGAGAACCTAGGAAACAATGTTATGTTATTTTCCTACCATATTTTAGCTAGAAAAATCATCTCTTAAGAGTTTCACAAAAATATCCTAGCACATAAATTTGTCTTGAAAATGAAAAGGATGTATATGATGATCGTATATACATATATATCATATTCACAAGGATGAAGTGTCCCGTTGGGGAAACAAGATCATGAAATAAAAATCCGGGATATATACTCCAAATTTGAAATGCTACACGTCCTCTAATATTGCATAAGAAAATAAAATGGAGCTTTAAATTTCCAGTTAATCCCTAATGATTCAAATTTGAAATATCAGCATGTCCTCTAATATTTTAAAAACAACTTCTGAGCATGAGAACATGATAAATGTTAATAGTTGAAAGAATTACACAAAACTTGAAAATCATAGTTTCCAAATACATAAACATATCACCAATAGAGATGAGGTCAAACCAGTTGGGATATGACCTCGAAAAATTAGATCACTAAGGTTAACAAAATAAACTGGAATATTAGTTAACCCCAAATGACAAAACGAGCACGAAATGAAGCCAAAGGAAATCTATGCTTTATCGACCAAAAGTTGAGGGAAACAGTTGCTATGTTTAATAGAGAAATGACCTTAGCACTAATAACCTCTTGAATATTTCATCAATCTGAGGTAAGGAATTTATTAAGCTTGTCGTGATATAACAAAGCTTAAATGTTCCATCAGATTTCTCCATAAAAATAGCACCCCTTATAACCTTTGTGGTTAGTCACTAAAGAAGACAAGTAAATATACTGAACCACAAAAACATGAATCAATTTCGAACTCAATTACCCATCAAGGTGGTCAGCCTGAAATGGATGAAAAGATTGCAGAAAATTCACAAATAATGTGAATTACAGAAGCACATCTTCCTCAACGACATTCCCATTGCTATGAGAATTTAGAAAACATACGGAAGCTAACAAATATAAATTAGAATCATTAAGAACAACAGAAATCTGTCTCACAGATAAGGGATGTCGAAGGTGGATGATTCTTTCGGGGAATAAAAGATGGGCCTCAAAATGGTTAGGCCAATCCATTTCTAAAAACCACCACGAACTAGAACACCTAAGACATGCAAATAGGCATGAAAAATAGTCACATAAAAGAGAGCTCATATTCCATAAGAACACGAATTTAAAAACACACCGAAGTTCGCTTGAAGGGTAATTCACAAAGGATTATCAACTTTCTAGAAAGTTGATATGTCGAAACACTAAATCCAATTTAGTACATAGGAGATAAAAATTAGGGATCATGCAGGATTACTAATCATAGTAGCCAAGAGATCAAGAATCAAAATCCGAAAACAAGAAACAAAGATTAATCAGCAAAATAAAGCTTATTACTTTTCAAAAGAGGATTCGAGATAATTTTTTAATGAAAACTCGATTCACCCATGTTGTAGAAATCACCCAAAAATGTCTAGAAAAATATAAAATGGAAAGACACTCAAACCAAAACAAGTGCGAGCGTACAAATCCATAAATCACAATGTTATTCACAATGTTTCTCATAACACAAAAATGGGCACACACAAATGAGCGCATAGCTCCACAGATGAACACATAAGCAATTCGTGTCATAAATAAATAAATAAAGAGAAACACAAAAATCACAAGAATTTGTAAAATCACCATATAAACATAAATACTTCGATAGCTCGAAGAAATATGTACTTATACATATAATAGAACTCATCACGAAAATGCCGAAATCGTAAATAACACGAAAACACACAAACACCATTAGGTGGATCCGCACGGTTTACATGACCTCGATAAGGTCGCTAACACCTACCTGAGCAGTTTTGCCTTAACGTGAAGGTTGTTGGCACCTACCCGAGTAGTTTTTCCTTTTATCCACAGAGTGTGTCACAAGACTGAAAACTCAAATACTCCATGAATGATCAAAGATCAAAACCACAAAGTGATCATCAACGATCAAAAAGGAAAACGTAATTCACACTAAGCTAGTAAATAGACGAGTTTAGCCAAATGTCCAATAACCATTGAGTTAACTCATTTTATTTACGAATAAACTGTAAAAACCACTATAAAACACAAAACGGTCATATCAAAATCGCAAAAGCATAACCCAAGGGTTACTCAAGAAAGCTCAAAATGGCCTTTATAGCCAAATAAAAGAAGATTGCAAACTAATTCAAACAAATTTACTTCTAGTTATAATATAAACCAAACTTCCATTTTACTAATATTTTGGTTTTAAACCGCGAACTACCAAACCGCAAATTTTTTGCAAATTTGATTTAGCTATATCTAAAAATTTACAAGATGAAATTCAAACCTTTTTCTTCCATTACAAAAGTATAATCCAATAGATCCAAAGGATTCTTGTTTCGAAGAATTCCGACTTATATTCGACCAAATGCACTCAATTGAAGTTCAAACCGTATAATTATGAAACACTACTACGCGACGAGCCCATTTTAATTAAATTTAATTAATTCATTTAACGTCTATTAAATTTATAAGTTGTAAACCTATTTTCTTATGTTCACAACATAAACTCGTGAAAAATTCAAATTCAACTTGGAAATATCGACTATCCAAAATCGTCGAACATTCCATTTCATATATAAATGAAATCCACTAAACATCATATCAACAAAGAAGCAAAATCATAAAACTCTTACATATAAATTACATGCATCCAAGGTAGAAAGTTCTTACTTAGACACTCGAAAATGAATCTCGATGATGTTGCAGTCATCATCAACATTATTTTCCTTAAACACATCAAGATTAAACATCCAATGATTGCAAATCAACAATCAAAATTAATGATTTGCCTTGCCAAGTATTTAAATGGCTATGCACATCATTTCTATTTAGTACAAGTGTTGTTTCAGAATTGTCTCATCGAGATGTTTAGAAACCCTTATCGATACCATGGCATCTCACGTCACGATCGCAATTTATAACATACTCAATGGGAAATTTAACACAATTTTTTTTGCACTATATGGGGATGCAAATTCATAGTGCTTAGCAGAAATGATTTTTCCGCTTTTGCCTTACAAAACTAATCTCAAACGGATTAGTATATTACTTAACCAAAATAATTTTATTAAATCGTTTTATAAAACAATTTAAAAATCTTCACAGCAAAGTCCCGTAGGTTATTTCAACCCATATCCACATTATATTTATATTTTTCGTTCATAAATTACACTTGTGTATTTCTCGTTTAAGTTAAATTCAGGAAACAAATTTAATTGAAATTGGTTCCCCTTGAACTTGGTTCCCCTTGATTTCAGGAAACAAATTTAATTGAAATTGGTTCCCCTTGAAAAAAAATTCCTTGCGTGATATTCCAAGTTTGTTGTCGTGTATATTGATCTTGATTTCTGGAAAGTTTTATAGCCCGTGAACATGGAATGATTTTCTTGCCTAATAATCGTTTGCCAAAATTAACATACGTGGAATTTGATTTTTCTGGAAAGCATTCATGCAGGTTTCTAATACTTGCCACATATATATTCATTTCTGAAAAAAAAAGAACTATTCCCATGAAAATGTTATGTGTAAATGAATTCAGGAAATTAATCTTGCATGTCAGTTGCTACTTGCCCCTTTTGCTATGAACAATGATTGTATACAGAAAACAAATCAATTTGATTTCTTGTCTTAAAAAGCCAACGAATTTCCATGCTCCAAAAATTGTTTTTTGGAAATATTTTTGACTTGAACTTGCAACAATTGATTTTCTGGAAACTAATATAATCTCCTGGGGTTTGTTAACTTTCTAGAAAAGGAATTGCATGAATCTGCTGTACATATGTCCACTGACCATTTTGTTAGATCATTTCACTTGAATCACCACCATGTATATTTGATGTCAGTGCCATAAAAAATCATGCTGCCTTTAGCTAACCTGTAAATGGACTTATTTTGTGTTTCATGCCACGCTTGTTCTTTGACACTATGTCGAGTACTAGTGTACTTGTGTATTGATGTCAACACCATGCTTCCTATTTGCTTGTCTTTTACTGATGTTGCACTGTCCCTTAAATTTGTTCAAGCTGTATTTATATGTGTACTTCAATGCTGTCAATACCTGTGCATGTTTATGCTCTATCCATATGTGTTTAGCCATTTCTACCCGAGCTTGAACTTGTGGCCACATTCTTTGTATATGTTGTGACTTGAGTCTTGATGTCTAGCTGATACTATACTTTGCCATTGTATTTTTGAAATTGCATCTTGTACCATGCTGCTATGTGTGTGTGTGTGTTTGTATATATATATATATGTATATATGTGTGTATATATATATATATATATATGCAAATCTGAATATGTCCTTGACCATGCATGTAGTGATACTGGGCAAACCTGCAAGATTATTCAACCTTGTTGCATGCATATATTGGTGTACTACATTTCATGGTTGTTCACTTTTCATGTTTGCTGCCATGTTGAACTGAATCTCTGTATTGATTTGCACACTGTTTTGCCATGTTTACTGATGCACACTGTTTTGCCAAAAAGAATGCTGCCATGTTGAACTGAATTTCTGTATTTATTTGCACTTGAACTTTGTCGATCTTTTAATGTTGTATTTGCTCTTGCACTGGGTCAAGCTTGGTCTTCTGAAGCGACCCAAACTTCCCCGGTCTCCGAAGAGAAGAGAAAGAACGGATTGTCTGAGAACATGACGAATCAGAACACAAACAGAAGAACATTTCATTGCTTATTACAACAATTTACATCAGAGTACAAGAATATACAGAGCATGAACAAGTAATATACATTTGATAAATATCATAGGTTTACAAATTACAATGCAGCGGAAAATAATACAAAACACAACTGGAAGAGATACACGGATACAGAGCTTTTTGAATATCATTCCAGCTGTAAACCAGGATCCTGTGAATATAAATCTGCAAAACCAAAACTACTAGCTGCCCGTGTCGAAAATAGGGGCACCTAGAGTTTAGGTTAAAACAATAAACTCCAAGTCAGTCATGTGACTGGTGTGAGAACTAAAACAGTTATTTAAAACTTTACTTTAAAATCAGATATATCAAGGGACCACGCCGTATAACACGGAATGTGTTTCCTCCCATGAATACCAGTGCATATAACAAAACAGCGCAATGCTTTTTGGAAAAATGAAGCTATTATAAGACTCAGGTCCCATCACACAATGCAACGCAAGCCGAAGGATAGAGTTTTACCTTATAATAGCCAAACATGTTTGATACGTTTCAAACAAATCATTTTGATACTATTATTGTGTAAAGTGTACGAAAACAACTTCAAATATAAATGTATCAATCATGGACGACATTAGCGTCCCATGCCACTATGTCGCCAATAGTATACAACTAAAACCGTAAAATGTCGTATTGGAATTTGGATTTCCATCTGTGAACCAAGGCAAGGGATCGTCCTTACCGCTTCGAGACACTCTAGCCCGTCCCTCAGGAACAGCCGCAACTGCATTTAGGGGCCACAGGGTCGGCCCACGCGAAGTGGATTAAAATGCCTGAACCATGTGTTTCCTCGCCCTATGGGGCGTAAACTGGTCAGTGTGTCGACCAAACCATCCATCGGCTATGTAGTGACTGATATAACCGAGGCGCCTCACTATCCATCATCCACATAAGTAAAACGTTTGGGCTTGAAAAACCTGACACCACTCCTAGCTAGAAGGAAACGCATGTTGTCCCTGGATCCTTCTCCCATTTATGGTACACACCAGGGTGTGAGGCTCGCGAATTAACGCTATACACAAAGCTATGCTATATTAAAGCCGTGCTTTGATCATCAACCACAAGACTCTGCTTTTCAACAGAAGCCTTGAACATTTGCATCTTAGCATGCCACACAGGCAATTCACGCTATGCAACCGATGTCTATCAATCGCAAAGAATGAAATCCAATGTCAGACACAAATCCATTTACAAGTTCGTTCTGGGTCTGAACGAAACCGGAGGCACCTTATTCCTCGTCCCATATGTCCAATACAGGAGAGAGGTCTTCGCATATCAGGTCGATCTCCAAGTACGTCTGGACAATCACCACTTATTACCTTGTCTTGGGTGTACAGCCCAATCAAGACATCAGTAATCATCCAAACAATGTGAAGACCTCCGGTCTTCAACCACCGTCTTCATCGTCGACATATTGTCGAATCAGTTATTCAGAATGGGGTAAACCCGGTCTTTCTGAATAACTCGCGTATCTAATAAACAAGTGCTATAAAAACACTTCATACGCCTCATTCCAATCCAGAATATTCCTTTATTTAAATATTCTTATACTTTGGGAAAGGTTCCTATTAATTTTATCAAAGATAAATTCTTTAAATTTATTCTTTAATCTTCCTTTGGATATCAATTCAAACCAAATTAAGGTTTATCCAAACTAGTCGGGATTAGTGAACCTTACCGAAGTAATCATTTGTTATATTTCCCAATCACAACCTATTCATCCCATGAAGCAAAACCGGTAATACTTCATATCTAACACCACGGTGTATTTGGTAAAATTAATTACCATTTCACATTCAAATCTAATTAAAGATTTAACTATCGCTTGGAGCAAAACTGGTGATACTCCATTCTCGATCATTCCATGAATTTGATACATTTAATTATCCCATTCACATTCCAATCTAATTAAAGATTCCTTAAAACTCTAATTCAGTTTTAATTCCAAAAATCATTACTTAATGATTATTCAAAGTTAAGAAATTAATCTTATCTTTAACTGGGTTAAAGAACTAATGTCATTTAAAACACAGTTCATGGTAAACCCAAAATCACATTTCATTAATCAATGGAATCTTCACGGAAAAACAAATCAATATATATAATCGATATAAACTCCATATCCAACTGATAATATAAATGGAATAACGACAAGGCCTTTTAAATTCCATATATAGCAACAGTCTTCCTCCACAGAAATTCACTTCGATTATTACCAAATCGAATTCCATTTCATTCCAATTTATTTTATTAAATTGGAAAACTCTTCTTTGGAAATTTCCATTAACTCTTAATAAAAAGATATATAAATTCCAAATCATATTTCATTGTAAATCGGGTTGAAGAATGAATGTCCTTTAAAACATAGTTCACAATAAACTCAATTCACATTCCATTTTATTCCAATTACCAAATGTAACTGGAAACTCTATAATCTTAATTAAAAGATTTATTCTTTTCCAACGGGGTTTAAGAACAGTGTTACTGAAGATACCGTTCACGACAAACCCAAAATCTCATTTGATATTAAATACAAGGCTCTGAATAGAAAATATATCGGCTTATATTCAATATCAAATTCTGAAACCAACAAATATCGCATTGGAAATGACGTATCAATATATCTTTCAAATTTCCATAACAATATCTGTATAATCAGGAAATCCAACATCGAAAAATTACGACGATGATCTGCATTCAAATCCACTCCAATTCATATATTGGAAATTTTGGTTATTTGTAAAACCATCTCAATCCAATTTATTTATTTAAAAATAATTGGATTTTAATTCTAGTTAATAACTAGTTCATTTCGACAAAAATATATTTTAACTTTTCAAATATGGAATTTTTCATCTCAGTTCTTTCCAAATCATTTATTATGATTTTACACAAATTATTAATATTTTTAATAATTTTATCAAGGCCCGTACAGTCGATTTCCATAAACGGTCATCGAACTGCACTTACAGCGACCTTTTCCAAATTTGATTTGGACATAATTCCAAATTCAACCGTTAGATTTCAAATCTATTATATTCATTGGAAATCACTTTTCGATACGAACCCAACGGTTCCAGTTTTAGGAGAATCCGATGGTCGGATCTCCCGTAATATCAATTCGAAGTCAATGGTCGAAATTCGCGAACGGCCGCGGCGCTGCGCGTTCTATTCATGCCATTAAACTTATATAATATATATATTTCGTCGATTTCCATTTAAAACGTATTTTATAAATCGTTTTAAAAATGATTTCAACTTCATTTCAAATTTCGAATCAAATTTGAATATTCCATAATAAATTCGTTTTAAATTCATTTTAAAACGATTTCAATTTCATTTCAAATTTCGAATCAAATTTGAATATTCCTTATCATTTTAATATTAAAATGATAATATTTTCAAAATATCAAATTCTAAAATCACTTTTCGATATTCATTATAAAATGAATAAAATCGACAAAATTCCCATTCGTGTTAAAATGACGTTAAACTACTTAACCCGGCTTCACATTTCAATATTCACTGAATATTATTTTAAAATATTCGTTAATTCTGAACTGGAGTCAGACACAGTCAATTACCATATAATTTTATTTATATGGATTTCATACACACATGTACACAACAATAATCAAATACATTCAACCATCATCCAGAGTGCATTACACAACTGTATAAGCGTTAAAAATAAATAAATAACGCTCATCACAGCCTGTCAACCCATCGATTGACATACCACTAATTATTGGGATCAGTGTATGTCAAATATCATCCCAATACCCGTGTGGGGTTTTCAAACAACAAACATAGATCTTATTTGTGCAGTTGGGCGATGTGTAAAATATATCGTCCCAGTCAGTATCCGATAAATGAGTGTACATAAACAAATCGTCCGATTTGTTTATGAATATTTATTTTAACACATGACTATTTTATACAGTTCATATATACAATAAAAATGATATTTTTATTATTCAAATATTTTATTCATCACATGAATATTTTGTATAGTTCATTACCCATCACAATCTCAATCAAATTCCACAAAATAATACAATCAAACAAGTCGTCCATGGTCTGTGGACGACGGGGAACAGTTCATATATGCAGTTATAAAATAAATAACTGTACAGAAATAATTTTAGTGAGAAGTTCTCACAATCAGTTTCCACTCCGCCAGTTTTATTTCTGAAATTCTGAACAGTTTGGATTTGAATTTGTTTAGATTTCTAACTAGCTCCAAATTGGGCCCGGTCAGTTTTGTTGTGAAGCTCTCGTCCCCACGATCGCAATGGATCCAGTTTCGCGCGATTTGGACCTCATATGCAAAAGATATACAATTTTAAATGTTGGAATAATTTACGACGTAATCAGCGAATTAATTAAAAATTAGCGACACTAAAAACTGTTACCCCTTCTATAATCCTTCTTCCTCGTTCAACCGATATCGAACCCATTCGCTCAGAATTAGGTTTCCCCTTTGCGCCTCCATCGTCGCGCCGGACGGCGATCGACAACCGCCCCTCGCAGCGCCAACATGTGCTCCACCCACGCGCCAAGCTACAGTGAACTCGGTGGGCCCTGCTCCTCGATTTCTGCATCTGAAGTCGGCGGTTTCGTTTCCAGAATTCGAGCTCCACGATCCATGAAATCCGACGAGGTTTATATGGATTTGAAGCTCGTTCCAAGCTCTTTGATTTTCCCTTCAGGAGCTTGGATCAACTCGCGGTGGACTAGAAGAAAAAAGAGGGGAAAGTTTCAAAAAAAATCCGCCGTTGATCGGCTTAGAGTCGGGTTTGACCACGAGAGAAATAAAATAAGGGTTTTGACTTGGAATATATATATATAATAATTTTAATTTCCATAAATAGCAAGTTTTTAAAACGAACTCCAAATCGAACCCACCGACTATTGTCCCTAGCTAATTATCCCCATTTCGAATGCAATGGGATATGTCTCGTAAGCCAATTCGACTGTTATGATCAGTTTTTCTTTAAATTAAAATATAAATCAATTTATACTGAATTTAAACGTACATTTTAATTTACTGGGGCCACATACTGACTCCAAAAATTCCCGAAAAATAAATCTAGCTATGTTTTGACGATACGGTCCTAAAAAACTAATTTCGTCGAATTTGGAGACCGTTTGAAAAACGGTCATTTTCCAGTCGATTAAATTCAAATTGAAATTGCCAAACACGTTTAAATTCACCATGCTTACATATTGATTCCAAAAATTATGAAAACTAGAGTCCAGCAATAATTTGACATTCCGGATCCAACAAAAGTGGTCTCGTCGAAAACGGAGGTCGTTTGCAAAATCGCTATTTTAAGGGCTATATTTCCATAGCGACTATTCTGAATTTTCAGCTGCGAATAACTTTTTATTCCCGCTATGAAATTTGGATTTTTCAGATTCGTTGGAAAGATATTTTCAAACAGATTCAAATATTTCTGGTTTCACTAAAATCCGATTTATTTTGAATCATGTACATTCATTTGATATTTGAAATCGAATTTTCAAACTACCGCGCCATTTCCAATTCCTTTTAAAATTAAAATAAATATTTATATTCTAATTTCGATTTAAATAAATATATGCGTTCTAATTCTATTCAAAATAAATTTCTAGTCATTATTATTTATAATAAATCATTTTAAATAGTCAAAATTCATTAAAATTGCCAAAATAAAACTTTTAAATTGGTTCTGATTTTCCGGGTTGTTACATCTTCATGGCTGCTCCTCAGTTGCTCGCATTGCATTGTGTCCAACCAAATTAAAGCCGTTGCCTTATGTTGCGCTCAAGCTGTTTTGACCATTGGGAGATGAATTTGAATTTTAAAAACTGGCTCGACTTGCTTGGCCATGCAATCACTTGAAATGTCCCTGTGCGTGTGTATAAACATATATATATATATGTATATATATACACATATGTGTGTGCTATCACTTTATTATTCCCCTTGTGTTATTCACGGACACTTGACCCATGCACCATGCATGTCTGCGGGCTTCACCTGAACACCGCTCACTTGATATATTTGTCCCATGTGAGTACTATAGACGATGTCTACCTTGAGGTACTTACAGTGTATCATTGTGAATATCACAAGCTGTCTAAACACAGATGGATGTCCATATAAATCAGATCAAGTCATGAAATATGATGAGAAACACACCAAAATTCTGAGGCAAATAAATTTTTAAAATAAAAATTATATCTGCTAGAATATAAAATATTTTTGTTCCAGTTTACTCTGTGTGTGTTCCTGTGACAGACAAGCAAAGGACTGGAATGATTGTGAAGATGAAGACAGAAGACATAAGTGAGTGACAATGAGTGTATAAATACATGTATGAGTGATTGAGAGAAATGTAGTGAGGCAATAGTGTATATGAGTGTTTGTAAAACTGAGTAACTGAGTGAACTGTAGTGAGGAGCAATGTATACAAATGAAATTGAATGTGAATGTATTGTATTTCAATGAAATGTACAAATAGTGGAGTTATACATTTGTACTGTTGGAATGTTGAAATATAATATTATATTTAAATAAAATACTGTTTGAATATTTAAATTTTTATGTAGTAGTATTCAATTTAAATATAAATATTATATTCTGTCTATGATGTAGTATAACAATACAATTACAAACACATTTATTGTAATAAATATATGTTTGTTATCATCAAACAAAAATCATAGAATTGTTAAATACAACATTCCCCACTACCATTCCTGCTCCAGCAGGACTAGTAGCTCAACCCGTTGAAGGGGCCATTAACTTTCCTCGACTTTGCAAAGATTTCGCAGGTTTGGAAGGTAGCAATTTTTGGGAATTGAAACCTTCCTTGAAGACAAAGCATGGATAACCGAGTGTGAACGGTCTTCGAGGCCACCAGATGGGACGACCAACTTAAGCGTAGTGTAACGGTCTAGCATTTGACGGGGAAGACCTAGAGTGGTGGAACATGATTTCGAAAGAGAATATGGGTAGAGTGCTTACATGGGAGGAGTTTAGCACCCTCTTTGAGACTAAGTTCTTTCCTAATGCCGAGATGAGCCTATAGATGGAAAAGTTTATTCAATTGAAGTAAGGGAATTAAGTCTGAGAGAGTACGTAGTAAAATTTACGGAATTATCCAAATTTGGGTGAGGGTTGGTGGACACCCCTATGAATAAGTCATTTAGATTTGTTAAGGACCGAATTCTCCATTGAGTGAAATTTTATTTTCTCAGGTGATGTTTGGAGCTAGGTTCAAAGCCCTTGTTAAGACAGCTATCATATATACTGCTGAGGAAATAAAGGAAGTTAAGAATGAGAAAGGGGAAGGTGCCTCTACTTTTGGAAAGAGCAAAAAGAAAAGTTTTTGACTTTAGAACAAGAAAGGAGAAAATTTTAGGAAGGAGGTCAAGGTGTGTTAGAGGTGGCACAGAATAGGCCAAGAGACCAAGGACTGCAGGGTGAACCTAGTGAAGCCGGAATTCAAAGGAATATGCTTCATTTGTCATGAGGATGGAGACTTGGCAAGGAAATTCCCTAAACCTAGAGTAGTGCAAAGCATGTAAAACTATGCCTAGAAGGTAGCGCTAATTCGAAGTCAACCCCCTAGAGATCAAAGACATCCAGCGTTGGAAGGTATAATTTCTATCCTAGGAATTTCTTTGTGTAACTTGTTTTACTCGAGAGACACCCACTCCTTCATTGCTAAAAAGATAGTTGATTCCTTAAATCTTCCCTTATCCTTTTCTAGTCATTCGATATGGATGTCTAACCATATCAGAGGGACTTTACAACTTTTTCTTATGTGCAAAAACCTAGTATTTAACATCAGTGATGTCAATTTCTTGTGCAATGCATACATACTTGAATTTGAGGGGTACAGCCTCATTTTAGGAATCGGTTGGCTATCATTTTATGGAGACGTCCTTAACTGCGATAAGTGAGGTGTGTACTTGATTAGCCGTATAGGTTGTAGTTTAGAGATCCATTGTAAGATTGGAATAGACATTCGGCCTTATTGTATTCCTTATCATCTGATTTAAAAGCATCTCTTTAGTGATGATTATGTGTGAGTTTCCAGATGTGTTTGAGGAAATCGTAGGACTCCCATCCCATAGAGATATCTCATTAGGATAGATATCAAGAAGGACGCGAGGTTAGTAGCATTGCCAGTAAGGCACATGGCTCCTAAGGAAAGGTGGTAACTGGATAGACAAACCTCTGAGCTATTGTTGGAAGGGTTTATTCTTAGGAGTACATCTGAGTGGGGTGCGTCAGTAGTGTTTGCAAAAAAAAAAATTGATGGGTCATTAAGTTTTTTTATGGATTATTAGGGACTCAACAAGTTGACTAAGAAGAATAGATACTCCTTACCAAGGACAGATGATCTATTTGTCAATTTGGGAGGTGCCTAAATCTTTTCTCAGTTAGATTTGGCTATCAAGTTTCAGTAGTGTAGGATTTCTGATAAGATTAAGCCTTAGGGCGCCTGATGGATTGTCTAAGGGGGAGGTTATACCTTTAAGTTTGACGAATACCCCCATTTCTTTGTGGATCTTATAAGTAGGGAATTTAGGGGCATTCTTAACAAGATAGTGGTTGTTTTGTAGATGACAGTCGTATCTTTTCCATGATTTTTAAGAAACATAAGGATCACTAGATAAAAGTCCTAGGTATTTTGAGGGAAAACCAACTTAAGGCCAAGTTTTCGAAATGTCACTTTTGGAAGAGAGAAGTCAAGTTTTTAGGACATATTATTTCGGGGAAAGGGTTGGCCGTGGACCCCGCTAAGGTAGAGATTGTTCAAGATGGAGGATACACAACAATGTGACAGAGGATAAGAGTTTTCTTGGATTAACGGGCTACTACAGGAAATTTATTAAGGGCTTCGCGAGGATTGCAACACCTCTAACCCAGTTGACGTCAAAGAATCATGAGTTTGTGCATACCGAGAAATGTGGTATTGCCATTGAAAGGTTGAAGAAATCTCTCACAAGTGCACCCATTCTTACTTTTCCAGATGAAACGAATATATTCACAGTTTTCACCGATGCTTGTGGGACTAGTTTAGGACAGGTACTCATGTAAGAAGGTTGAATAGTTGCCTACGCAAGTAGACAACTTAAGGACCATGAGAAGAGGTAACCATCCATGACTTAGAGTTAGAAGTTGTTGTTTTTTCCCTAAAGATGTGGAGATACACCCTTTTAGGAGAAAAGTTTGAGCAACCATAAGCCACTTAGAATTTGTTTTCTTAGCAAGAACTATCGACAACAACGATGGATGGAGTATCTAGCACCATTAGATTTTCCATTCAGTATACCCCCAGGAAGGGTAATGTTGTTGCCGACTCTTTGAGTCGGAGGCATGCTACCCTTAGTACGATCACAGAGCGGGAGCAGTTAGAATTTCTTTCCAGTTTCAATTTGCAACCGCCATTTGCGGCAGCTCAAGAATTTCTTGGAGTTATGGAGGTAAGACCAATTTTGATAGAAAGGATTAAGAGTGAGCAAGACCGCGATAACGAGTTGAGGTCAATAAAGGAAAAGATTTATGACCGAGAATATTTTTCTCATTCAGATAGATATTTTGTTGATAGTAGTGGTGGTTGAGAAGGGACAATAAACTTTGTGTAACTACGAGTAGAGGCCTTAGGATGGAAATTCTTAAGCAGTGCTATCGGTAGAGGATGACCATACACAACGTAAGAGGAAAAAACGTTTAGGGATATGAGAAGATGCTTTTATTGGGAAGGAATGAAGAAAGATGTTGTAAAATTTGTGGCTAGATGTTTAACTTGTCAAAAAGTCAAGGCAGAGCAAGGGAAGCCTGGAGGTTTGTTGTTACCTTATTGGAAATGGGTACACATTTCTATGGATGTTGTTGATGGGCTTCCAAGGAGTCAGAGGGGAAATGAAGCCGTTTGGGTCGTTGTGGATCGATTAACGAAGAGCACCCATTTTACCCCGATCAAGAAGAATAGGACAGCCGCTTTATTAGTTCAAGTGTACGTCAACGTGGTAGTTAGACTACATGGGATCCCGATTAGTATAGTCAGTGATGGAGACTCATTGTTTACTAGTGAATTTTGAAGGAGCCTACAAGCAGTTTAGGAATGACGCTGAGTTTGAGTACAACTTATCGCTTGCAAACCGACGGTTAGGTGGAGAGAGTCAACCGAGTTCTAGAGGATCTACTTAAAGCCTCCATCATCGACTTCGTAGGAGCATGGGAGCAACATTTTTCATTGGTAGAGTTTTCATACAACAATAGTTACCAAACATACCACAAGAAAACTGCAGTTTTACCTATGTCAAAATGGCGTAGGCAGGGCGTAGGTAAATGCAGTAGCTACATAACCCATACGCCAATATTTGCGTGACTAAAACCTACGTAGATAATAATATACCCACGTCTAACCTATGTCATCCGTGAGGGCGTTTTCTATGCCATAGCTGTGCCGTTATTTGCCTACATGTTCCCTATGCCATGATCTTCCTACGATGTTCCTACGACATATTTACATATAATATTTCCTATCTCTACCCTACGCCATTTATTTTTCTACGTTTTTTCCCTATGCCATTTTTTCCGTATGTTTTTCCTATGCCATTTATACGTTTGACATTTCCTACTTTTTAATGCCAATTATTTAGCTACGGCTCACCTATGCCCTTTTTTTATGCTTCCCTATGTCGTCTCCACGATTTTTTTAGTGTATTTAAGTAAAATTACCTATGTCATTCCTACACCCATTGTACGGCTTTTCTGAAGTAATTTTAATATATTACTATCATGTTCTATTTCATCATAATAAACAAAAACCAAATACACTTATTTTTTATCTATATAATTTCCAATAAAGATATTAAAATCAAATCATCCATCATCAATTAATTTCGAATATCTTATAAATATTACAAAGTCAATGTAGCATTAATCAAATTCTCATACGTCTATGTGATACAATAATATGTTCAGATACATGAGATTGTATAAAATGTCACTACGAATAAGAAAATTTACTCTCACGACGATAACTTGGCTCTTCATCAAACCGCTATCGAAACATCTCAGTAAGCTGTTCATACAATTTTTTAGCATTTGAATTTCTCCATCTTGACGTTTCACCTTTTCCTTAAATTTTTCTCTAGTCAGTGCTTCTCCTTTGTTGATGTTATAGGTGAAATCCTTGTATCTCTGCATTTCATCAAATAGCACATCAATTTCAATATTTTAACCAATTAAAATAATGTTTGTTCGAAATTTAAATACTTACACCAGGGATATTGCCATAATAGGGTCTACGATCCTTCCTTTTAGCTATAGCCTATAGCATCAGTCAACATACCAAATGTTTCTTCCTCGACAGAAAAAGAGAAATTGTTGTATGGAAACTAAATTACGACTGTACGTTAAATTTAGTAAATGAAATGAAAATATGAATTGAACAGTGTAGTGGCTGAATTGAGAGAACATATGGTAAAATGAGCAGATCCTAAGTAGAAATTCTTCGTGCTTAACTTCCTTCTGACAACATTTATGTGAGGCACCACATAGCACTATTTTGACAAAAACTAGCATAAAGGAAAATGAAACCATTCTAAAGGATCCTTTATTTACCTAAGAAAGAGTTAACTTTGCATTGGACGCCTGATGCTGCACATAAAGAAGAGAATCTTAAGCAATAAAGCAGAAAAAAGACCGTTTGACTCTTTATCACGAAGCAATGTGCTCCTCTTACGTTGAACTATTGTAGCCACGGTTAATTTGTAGTATGACCTGAGGTTTCATTATATGGCACATCCTTACGCCGAACCTTTTTTTCTTCAAGATCATGGTTTCATTCTGATATTAAGAAGTCAGTTCTTACGCTGAACTATTGTCTCTTAAGTTTAAAGTAGTAATTGATCTTAAGTTTAAAGTCTTCTGGACTGACAGTATGTAACAGCCAGGATCTTCTTGTTTTTGTTGAGTTCTATTGGTTTATATTTTGTTTCTACTATACATTGTTAATTATGGTTGTGTCTATATATCATTTTTTAAAGCAAATCAGCCTACCTAGTTGATGAAGTTCTGGATATGTGTTTTGATTTAACGTTCAGATTTAAAAAAAAATGGATATGTCATATATCCAGTTTAGCTGTTATGTTTTCTTTATTATTTACTTGTGATCTATAATGTGAATTACTCAAATTTTTATTTGCTCATTTTGAGTTCTTAGAGCAACTCCAACAAATCAGGTGCGGATTTTCGATTTTCCGCAAACTTGATTTTTCGAAATCCGAAAATTTGCAACAATTTTAAGTCCAGACGGTTGTTGAACAACCACCTGGAATAATTAGAATTAGAAGTGAATCCGCTCGTTTATTCTTCCCAAATTTCTTTCTGCTTCTCCGTCCAGAACATCACAAAACACAAATCGTGGAAAGAGTCGTGGCTATTTAAATTCTTCCTCTTCCCTTCGAAATAATTGAACAGCCAAAGAAAAATAAAAGAGAAATGAGAGCACTGCTTCGACTATTTCCATCATACCAATGCTTGCTCGCTTCAGTTTCCTTTCTCCGTTCAAACCTGTATGATACAAACGATCTCCACTTGAAACTGCCTCCCAGATCTACTCAATCGTTTGCCTACTGTGTTGGTCCGTAAATGGTTTGGAGAGGGTGTATATCGAGAAAGCAACGTCCAGAGATAGCAAATGGTTTGGAGAGGAGCGGACATCGGTTTCCATGGGTGGTCCGGAATCCGATGGCTATGGACAGAACAAATAGGACCGATCTAATGGAAGATGTGAACTTGGAAGAGTTATTGTTGGAAGGGTTCATGGAGAGGATGAAGGAGGTTGGGATTGTGGTGAAGACATAGGCACGGCAAGTGCGGGTGCTGGGGCATGAGGCGGTGGGTGTGAAGTGTGTGCGTGCCTACTTGAATTTAAAAGGCAGCATGTGTCAACATAGACTCCTGGTTTCAGGTGCCTGTTGAATAGACGCCTGATTCCAAGCGTTTGTTAAACAAACGCTTCGGCGATTTGGAGATCTCAGAACTTTTCCTCCGATTTCAGAACGGCTTCCTCTTTTCATCCTCAGTTGGAGCTCAAAACGGATGCGGATTTCACAAATGCTAATATCCATGCATTTGTTGGATTTGCCCTTAGACCGTGCCACTGAGCAGTAAACTTCGATTGATAATTCAATATATAAAGCCAGGACATCGCACCACCTCTACCAATGGTTTAATTAAATGTGTAGCAACATTAAACGTGCGAATGAAAAACCAACACCCAGGTATGTGTACACATTTTGACGATTATCACAATGAAAGAAAAACCATAGACTTTGGAAAAATACAGACATCTGTGCCAATTTCTGGTATATGCTTGTTGCAAAAATATTATATACCAATTTTAAACATTTTCTATCTTATTTAATTACCGAGAATCAGTCTTCATTCATCCCCATAAGGATTATTGGTGAAAATATTTTGCTTACACATGAACTTGTTAGTGATTTTAAAAAGACTGAAAAACTTAAATTGAGTACACTGGGATAGCAATAAAGAAGTCAGGCAAATTCTATTCAGACCCAGGTACTTACTAAGTAGCCCCCTTTTTTAATGAAAATATATAAGGACGAAACTGTCCTTTTCAGTTATATTCTTTTTTAACTGTACAGTCTACCCCATAGGGACTCTCCATGGTTTGTAAGAAAACCACGTAGCACTACAGGGTGCACTAAAAAACCACGTAAAGCTCTTACGTGGTTTTTTAGTGTACCACGTAGTGCTCCTACGTGGTTTACAAACCATGTAGAGTCCCTACGAGGAAGGGTATTTTCGTTTTTTTAATTTCACAGGGGGCTACTCAGCAAAATGAAAGGTTTCCTCATATTTGCTGGATTGTAGGGGACTACTCAGCAAATTCTCGTGTTTAAATAGAATTTGCCAAGAATTTATGATGGAGGTGATTGTGAAATTGAGTCACTATGATTCTAAAAATAATTTATTTATAATGTTAATGTACCAATCATCTTGATAATTTATATAATTACTTACATAATATATAACGTTAATGTTTGTTTTATCATGTACTTAACCTCTGAGTTTAACCATAGTTAATTTTCCGAAATTTAAATGCCAAAATCTAGGGGATTCAATTAATGTGCACGTTAACCTGAGATTGAGATGCATACTGATTTGTTTTATCAAACTCATTTCAATGTTATTTTTCCCAAAAGACTCCAATCATTATGATAATATTAATATGTAAATAGTGTAGAATAAAAAACTCCAATTCACCATGATAATATCAATATATAAGTAGTGTAGAAATAAACATTAAAATTTACTCTACGATCTGCTTACCGCAAATTCCTTGGATGCTTCATCAAACCATCCACTAGTGGCAGAGTCGTTGCTTAATGCGACCTTGTGAGTTCTACAATATACTTGCCACGTAGTATGTAACGTCCCGTATTTTTGGCAGTCAAATATTTTATTTAATTTATTATTTTAAATATTTTATTTGGAGTATTAATGGATTTTAATATTTAATTCGTCATTTAACGTTAATTTTATTTATAATATAAAACGAGCTCGAAATCGTGCTGTAGTTTGTAATATTTGGTTTTGAACTTCAACTGAAAATACAAGATCCGTTTTAAGTCAGATTTTCGTGAAACGATAAACGTTGGAACCGTAGTGATTATAATTTTCATATGGAAGAGAAAATTCAGATTTTGTGTTATTGAGAGTAACTTATGGCGAAATCAAATTTTGAAATAGTCGCTATGGAAATCGCTATTAAAATATAGACCTTTAAAATAGTTGTTTTGCAAATGACTTCGTTTTCAACAAAATCAGTTTTATTAGAACCGTAACGTTAAATTATTGTACGGTGGCGAATTGTGTGGCAACCCGATGTCATATGTGACCACGGTAGCCGTAAACGCCCGTTCATTTTCTATAACGTGTATTTGATTTAATAAAGGAATATTTGGGTATAACCTGAGCAGACGATCGAATTAAGCCACGAAACCAATTCCGTTGAGTTCGTATCATCGATTATAGTCAGGATAGGTATATAGTTTTTTATTTTTAGAGACCGGGTAATTTGGTGTTAAAAATGGTATTGCGGTGCACGATAAAAATAGCCTACCGGGGAAACAGTCTCAGAATGCGATGAAACTGGTGCCGTTGGGTTCGTATTGATTAATTATGGTAGGATTTCAAAGTTTCGAGTTGATTTGATTTATCTAGTGATCATGGAAAAATTAAACGCGTGTTTATTTCTGGTTTTATAAAGGAATTTTTTTCAAACGATGACGGAATTCGACGAAACTTGTCCCGTTGGGTCTGGAATACTTTTTTATACTAAGATTAGCTTTTTTATCAGAAGACGGGAATCGTTTGTAGGGGTTTTGTCACGTTACTTCGCGGTGTAGTTTCGTTTAATAATATAATAAAATTTCCTAACCCTATATATACCAAACAACCACAGTCAAAACCCTTGCTTCTTTATTTGCGTGGTCAACCGAATGAACCAGCGCCTCCACCATTTTTCAGCGCACCAGAATGATCGATCCAATTCTCCGTTTTTCCCTTCAATCCACGCACAAATCGAAGACACTTCCTTTGATAATCTGGCTCAGCTCGACGAGTTCTGGCATCTGAGCGGCTATGATCGATTTCCTCGATCTGAGATGGCCGGAATATGGCCTTGAAGTTGCGTCCTTCGGAATGGGATAGGGGGAGCTGGGTGCGATCGAGTGTAGCGGGATTCTGGGAGGTGGAAGGCGGGGTTAAGGCGCGTGGAGTGGCAGCTGTCGATGGGATTCTGGTGCAAGAGTCGAGGTGCTGTGGTGGGATTAAGGTTGGAGCGGCTGTTAGGGTACCCAGGATGAAAACAACGAAGCAGTTTGCATATGAAGTAGAGGAAGGAAGTAAAATCGGTCCAAATACTTACTATATAATCTAATTTAGTTGATTTAAAACTTAATTAAGGGGATTAGATTACTCATAGAACATTTTGGTGCAGGATTCCTACGGGAACAGTGGAGAAGCATATGTCAACCAAAGAAAATTAGAAAAGGGTGCCTCCCATTTGGGGTTAAGTCCTAAATCAATGTTAGTTGCTTATAATTAATGGATTAAACTTTTTTTTTAATTCCTATATTATAATATTATAAATGAATGCACTACAGGGTCTCTAAACATGAACTGTAGCATGAGGAGGAAACAACTAGTTAGAGCATGCTGATGAATTTAGAAGTAACGAACCTTACTATATACTATGATTAAGGAAATTGTTTTAATTAAGGAATCTAATTAAAATTGTATACTAAAACATATATTACTTTTATACCGTGAACAGGAGCTGTATATGGGAAACAAAGAGGAACAGACTGTAAGAGAAATTGGACAGATCTTTTAATGAGATGCAATTACTTTACGTTTATTAATCGACGATTAGGATTTAAATTATAATTAAATAGTTAATTGAGATTTTAACCTTTAAATATTAATAAATGGATCATATATGATCAGAATTGGCCAAACTAGGTGTCGTTGGAATCATGCTGATGAATACTACGTCATGGATCTGTTCTGGACAGTGATAGAGACGACATGGATTTTCAGTTAAATTAAACATCATTTAATTTAACTGTAACGGAACCGTTTTTAGAAACGAACCAAGCCAAAGTGGATTAAACTCACTCAGCTCTTCCCTTTTGTATTTTATATAAATTGGGTTTTTATTTTGTGTGCTCTGTTTGCTATGGTTGACTATCTGCTAGTATTATAATTATTTGTTGATTTAAATGATGAAATTAAACAGTCGTTTAATTTCAGTGAAATACCAAATCGTTAATTCTAACGATTGGTTCCAATAAACGTAACTTACCTTGTTGGTCACGTTTATAAAATAAACGTGTTTAAATTGTTTGAATTGTTTGAACTGCGTGTGAATTCGTTGTTATTAAACGTTCGCTATTTATTTTTATCAGATAAATGAAACTGATTGATCCGATTTGAGATAACCATTTTGTATACAGGGAAGAACAGGTTGGAGGGATGCAACAGGATTCCTCAAATATATTATTTATTCCATATTATCAATATGAACTGTTCTGATTTGAGTGATTGATTAGATTATTGATTTAGACTGGGAATTCAACCTGCGTTTTGTTTAAAACCAATGGGCGGTATTGGTTGAGTATTTGGCAGCGTATGGCGTATAAAATAAATCGTTTCATAAATATTGATTTACCGTTAGGTGAGTCAATAGAAATGAAGTTATAAAATTTATTTTATAACTAGAGATAGATTTTGGAAGATACTATTTTGAATAAAAGCTTATTGAAAGGAAATAAATATTTATTATTTAAGTTTATATTTAATTATAAATTGATTTTACAAAGTAAATCTGAAATTAATCAGATTTACGAATATGGGGATAGAAATTTACCGTAACGGTTAAAATTTGGTTAATTGGTTTGTTAAGAATTTATTTAATGTAATTATTTAAATTAATTATATTATTAATTAGTTTAAAGTGAGAATGAACTGGGATGGGTTAACAAGATAACTGCGCCTTGAGTTGACTAAGTCAACCATTGTAATTTGAATTGATTTTAAATTAGTTTGATTTGGATTAATCTAATAAATTAGTTAATGAATATTGTTTAAATTTTAATAAGTTTTAAAAAGGGATTTACTATTTATTTTAGTAATAAAAAAATTAACTACTGAAGTGGTAAATGATTGAAATAAATTATTATTTTAATTAATAATAATTTAGAAAATTACTTTTCAAAAGTAATCGAAGTGAAGTGAAATCAAATGCAGTGGTGAAAGAAGTTTATGAACGGGTTTTATATTTAAAATCCGAATTTTTATAACGAAGTTATAAAGGGGAATTCCACGCGAATAAAATCGCTTGAAATCAATGTTACTTAGTTATCTGAATTAAGCTAAAGGAAATCAAGCTAAAGGGTATATAATAAACCAGGATTTTATAAATGAGATTTAAAGTGTAAAAGCGGTAATTTTCCATTAACGATACTTGAAAATGAAATAAAGTAAAAAGGGAAAAAGTGAAATGAGATTTCCAAAGCATGGAATGGTTAAATAGTTAGAAAGGAGATTAGTAAAAGTGAATGTGGGTAAAGAAGGTGGGTCTTAGGGTTGTATAACCAAATCAGAGTTGTAAAGGAATTTGTTTTAAGGAGGCAGAGTTAAAAAGGAGTTGTTATAAGAAATTACTTAATTATGGAATTAAGAAAGAAGAGTTATATTCGAGGAAGAGATTTTAAACAGGGTAAGAAGGATTACGAAACGATATTTTGAATAGTTAATGGAAGTTGTTTTGAAACTGGAATGGAATATTGGGTTTTGGTTTCAACTTATATTTATCTGAGGATAAGATCGGTGTTGATCAAGGTCTGAGAGGTAATTAAAATACCCCAACTTGAACGACTTCAGGAATATCTGAAGATAGTGTTAGGTTGTAATCATAAGAGAGGTTAGTGATAATTTATTTTTTCCATTAGGGAAATAATAATGCAACGTTGGTGAAAATTGGAAAATATATAACGAGAGATCCGAAGTAAAGGAAATGTAAAGTTTATTTTTATTCTATACAAATAAATATTAGTTATGGTTTCCAGAATGGAATAAACGATATTACGTAACGCTGTTTACGAATAATAAGTTAAATGGCTTTCCCAAGTTTAAATAATAGAGAATGATGTAACAAATGTTTTGAAAGGAGAACCATGTGGAAATTGAATATGTTTGTGGGTTATTTTACTAAGTATTATAATATAATGGTTTTGAGAACATTAGTATATTAAACAAGATTTCAATTATCATATTTTAAATTATTAAAAGAGTTGAAGTTTTAAGTAAGCAGAAGTGAACTAGTTTATTTTAAATAAAAAAAAGGGCCAAGTGATGCTGAAAATTGGACCAGTAAACTCGTTGGATTTTCATGATTGAAACACTGTTTATTTTGATAGTTAAATCATCGACTATCAAATCTGTCTAATACGATTGTTGGTACGGAAAGACCGGGATCAAATTTATATTCGAAAACCATTCCGACCAACAAATACGTGAAGATATCAAGAGATGATCGAGATGGAGCATCGACGACCATGGATCTTCATTAAACGGAAGAACCGCTAATAATCTTTGGTTAGCTCCCAGAGATAAACTGTGGTTCTGTCGTGATTGGAATATACGGGTTGCAAGGACTACTCGCTACTGATCCTTGGGATGATTCCTATATGAGATGCAGTAGGAGAGTACCTTCGGTTCATCCTGTTCCTAGATGACTTGTATGGACGGATGTCTGACAGAGTATTTCCAAAGGGATCGCGTACGTTGATTTCTTCAAATGTACCATAGTTGGTGGCGGAGAAAGGCCTTCCTCTTAGTTTATCAATTAGAGTATTTTTTATGGACGTCAATTAGTGGTATTTGGCGGATCTGACGATGTGGCATTCAAAGTGAATGATGATCAAAGGTTCAAAAGTTAATCTAAACCGCAAGCCTCATAGCTGGGAAATGACATAAATCGGGCAGGCAACATGACTATGTGGGTCACTCCCATTAGGGTGTATAATCACCTATCTAGAGAAAATCCATTTGCTTCTTTAATCTATTTCGATGTTGTCACTTTTCGGGAAACGGTTGCTGATCCCAACCGTTGGTGATATACATTCGATACACTCAAACGAAATGAGTGGTCGGTCATGTGAGGGCCGGGTTGCACGACATTCTTGTTGAACCCAGTGTATTCGCCTCTAGAGATACACTATCGGCAGGTGGTCCTATACCTTGTCATAGTCGGAATCCAATCTCCAATAAGCGCCAACGGTTTTGATTGTATACTATATATGTGGAGCGTGAGATGCAAGCGTTCCACTAGATTGCTATCTACTTGTATTTAGACATTATTATAATATTAGAAAAGATATTGGTTTCAAAAACATTTTGGGTTATCGTAAGATAAAAATCGTCCGTATTTATGTGTGGATGTGGTCTTACGATTATCCTTTTCTTTTGAAAAGATTTTAACTTTAAAATTAGGTTGTGTGATACACCTAATATTGTGCGAGTTTTTCTCTCACTCTGGTTCATCAGACTGACCCGGTGTTTTGTAAATGCTCGGGTTAGCCCGGGGTGTACAGGTTCAGGTTATCGAATGCTGTGAAATCCAGAGATGTGTTGGAGATGTTCAGACGTATGATATTATATAGCTACTATTCCGCTGTGTGTTGTATATGAGGATAGATTATTATGACTGTCCAGAATTGTTGATGTACCCTGATATTGTAAGTATTTTGAAAAGCTCTCAGTAAAGATTTATTTCTGTATTATATTTTTGTTCCGCTGCGATACGAGACTCTGATTCTGTGTTGGGCTAGATCTTCTTCTTCTATTCTAATATTTCTTTCTTTCTTATCTCACCCTCTAAATTCTTTCTAATAACGCTCTTGTGTTTTCGGTGCTTGGAGGATCGGCATGAGTTACGGTAAAAGTATTTATGTCGATTTTCAGGGCCGAAAATCCTCGGGTCGTTACAGTGGTATCAGAGCTATTGGTTTAGTAATAACCTTGTCTCTGTGGTATAACTCGATAGAGATTGGGTTAGTAATACCCTAGATCGAGATTGAGTGTGTGTATATATATATATATGGGAGCTAATTGTAGATTTCATAAACTAATGTTTTGTATTGTGTTATTTGATTGGTTCAAGTGTTGAAAAGCGTTGGACTGGCAAATGGATACAATATCATTTTGTAAAGAGGGTAAATGAAATAATTTTACCCAAATTATATTTTTGTATAGAAAAGAAATAATTTTATGAAATTATTATGATATTGGTGTGATTACTATAAGATTCAAATTTGGATTAAAAATTTGAATGGGAACTTAACTTAGTTAAGTGGAATTATATTTAGAATGATATTGAAATCAATAAAATAAATTTGAAATTTGGAATTTGAATGAATATTAAGTAAAAAGGAAATCAATTGGAGGTTAATCGGTTGATATTCAAATAAGTGAAAACAAAATAAATATTAATACTGAATAAATTCAATTGGTTCAGTTAAATTTGTTGTGTATCGGTTGTTGGTTGTTCATGGATGAATTGAATGTAATTCAGAAATGGTTTAATACCAAGTTGAATGAACTGAAAATGAATTCCAATTTATAAAATGGAATGAACTACACATGAATTGAAATTGAATGATTATCCCCTATATTCACATATACCTTTTAAGATGAATTGGTACTGCATGTTGAGTTTGGAAATTTGTGTCGTTATGCTTGTCAGTCAATGAAATATTATCTGGGAATTTCATGTAGTTGTTACTTACATGTTAATTGAGTAAGTACAGGTGTATGGTGACTTGAGATTTGAGTTTGATTGTGTAGATTGCACGTAAATTGAGCCAGTATGCTCAAAAGCGCTCGTAAAAGGTACGCCTACGCAAAATATGAAATTTTGGTTTTTTACTTGGGTTTTGATTTTTCCGACCCTGTTGGTCGATGTATATATATTTCTTGAACGTACGATATTGCAGATGTTCCTCCGTTCAAGGGAGACTCTGCCAAAAAATTTCCAAATTTTAAGGTGTTAGAAAATTTTTGGAAATTTTTTTTGTTTGAAATAAATTGGTTTTGAAACCAATTAGATTTGTTTTGGAAATAAAAATTTAGTTTTAAAATTATTATTTTTGTAAAGATAATGGGTTTGTAACGTTCTTTCCTAGCTTAGCAATTTCGAGGACGAAATTATTTTAAGGGGGGAAGAATGTAACGTCCCATTCTTTTGGCAGTCAAATATTTTATTTAATTTATTATTTTAAATATTTTATTTGGAGTATTAATGGATTTTAATATTTAATTCATTATTTAAAATGAAGTTTTAACGTTAATTTTATTTATAATATAAAACGAGCTTGAAATCGCGCGGCAGTTCTTAATATTTGGTTTTGAACTTCAACTGAAAATACATGATCCGTTTTAAGTCGGATTTCTGTGAAACGAGAAATGTAGGAACCGTAGTGATTATAATTTTCATATGGAAGAGAAAATTCAGATTTCGAGTTATAGAGAGTAAGTTATGGCCAAATCAAAATTTAAAATAGTCGCTATGGAAATCGCTATTAAAATATAGGCCTTTAAAATAGCCGTTTTGCAAACGGACTTCGTTTTCGACGAAATCAGTTTTATTAGAACCGTATTGTTAAATTATTGTACGATGGTGAATTGTGTGGCAAACCGATGTCGTATGTGACCACGGTAGCCGTAAACGCCCGTTCATTTTCTATAACGCATATTTAATTTAATAAAGGGCTATTTCGGTATAACCTGAGCAGATGATCGAATTAAGCCACGAAACCAATTTCGTTGAGTTTGTATCGTCGATTATAGTCAGGATAGGTATATAGTTTGTTATTTTTAGAGACCGGGTAATATGGCGTTAAAAATGGTATTGCGGTGCACGATAAAAATAGCCTGCCGGGGAAACAGTCTCAGAATGCGAAGAAACTGGTGCCGTTGGATTCGTATTGATTAATTATGGTAGGATTTCAAAGTTTCGAGTTGATTTGATTTATCTAGTGATCGTGGAAAAATTAAACGCGTGTTTATTTCTGGTTTTATAAAGGAATCTTTTTCAAACGATGACGGAATTCGACGAAACTTGTCCCATTGGGTTCGGAATACTTTTCTATACTAAGATTAGCTTTTTAATCAGAAGACGGGAATCATTTGTATGGTTTTATCGCATTACTTCGTGGTTAAGTTTCGTTTAATAATATAATAAAATTTCCTAACCCTATATATATACCAAACAGCCACAGTCAAAACCCTTGCTTCTTTATTTGCGTGGTCAACCGAATGAACCAGCTCCTCCACCATTTTTCAACGCACCAGAATGATCGATCCAATTCTTCATTTTTTCCTTTAATCCGCGCACAAATCGAAGACACTTCCTTTGATAATCTGGCTCAGCTCGACGAGTTCTGGCATCTGAGCGACTATGATCGATTTCCTCGATCTGAATGGCTGGAATATGGCCTTGAAGTTGCGTCCTTCGGAATGGGATAGGGGGAGCTGGGTGCGATCGAGTGTAGCGGGATTCTGGGAGGTGGAAGGCGGGGTTAAGGCACGTGGAGTGGCAGCCGTCGATGGGATTCCGGCGCAAGAGTCGAGGTGCGGTGGTGGGATTAAGGTTGGAGCGGCTGTTAGGGTACCTAGGATGAAAACAACGAAGCAGTTTGCATATGAAGTAGAGGAAGGAAGTAAAATCCGTCCAAATACTTACTGTATAATCTAATTTAGTTGATTTAAAACTTAATTAAGGGGATTAGATTACTCATTGAACATTTTGGTGCAGGATTCCTACGGGAACAGTGGAGAAGCATATGTCAACCAAAGCAAATTAGAAAAGGGTGCCTCCCATTTGGGGTTAAGTCCTAAATCAATGTTAGTTGCTTATAACTAATGGATTAAACTTTTTTTTAATTCCTATATTATAATATTATAAATGAATGCACTACAGGGTCTCTAAACATGAACTGTAGCATGAGGAGGAAACAACTAGTTAGAGCATGCTGATGAATTTAGAAGTAACGAACCTTACTATATACTATGATTAAGGAAATTGTTTTAATTAAGGAATCTAATTAAAATTGTATACTAAAACATATATTACTTTTATACCATGAACAGGAGCTGTATATGGGAAACAAAGAGGAACAGACTGTAAGAGAAATTGGACAGATCTTTTAATGAGATGCAATTACTTTACGTTTATTAATCGACGATTAGGATTTAAATTATAATTAAATAGTTAATTGAGATTTTAACCTTTAAATATTAATAACTGGATCATATATGATCAGAATTGGCAAAACTAGATACCGTTGGAATCATGCTGATGAATACTACGTCATGGATCTGTTCTGGACAGTGATAGAGACGACTTGGATTTTCAGTTAAATTAAACATCGTTAAATTTAACTGTAACGGAATCGTTTCAGAAACGAATCAAGTCAAAGTGAGTTAAATTCACTCAGCTCTTCCCTTTTATATTTTATATAAATTGGGTTTTTATTTTGTATGCTCTGTTTGCTATGGTTGACTATTTGCTAGTATTATAGTTATTTGTTGATTTAAATGATGAAATTAAACCGTCGTTTAATTTCAGTGAAATACCAAATCATTAATTCTTACGATTGGTTCCAATAAAGGTAACTTACCTTGTTGGTCACGTTTATAAAATAAACGTGTTTAAATTGTTTGAATTGTTTGAACTGCGTGTGAATTCGTTGTTGTTAAATGTTCGCTATTTATTTGTATCAGTTAAATGAAACTGATTGATCTGATTTGAGATAACCATTTTGTATACAGAGAAGAACAGGTTGGAGGGATCCAATGGGATTCCTCAAATATATTATTTATTCAATATTATCAATATGAACTCTTCTGATTTGAGTGATTGATTAGATTATTGATTTAGATTGGGAATTCAACCTGTGTTTTGTTTAAAACCAATGGGCGGTATTGTTTGAGTATTTGGAAGCGTATGGCCTATAAAATAAATCGTTTCATAAATATTGATTTACCGTCAGGTGAGTCGACAGAAATGAAGTTATAAAATTTATTTTATAACTAGAGATAGATTTTGGAAGATACTATTTTGAATAAAAGCTTATTGAAAGGAAATAAATATTTATTATTTAAGTTTATATTTAATTATAAATTGATTTTACAAAGTAAATCTGGGATTAATCGGATTTACGAATATGGGGATAGAAATTTACCGTAACGGTTAAAATTTGGTTAATTGGTTTGTTAAGAATTTATTTAATGGAATTATTTAAATTAATTATATTATTAATTAATTTAAAGTGAGAACGAACTGGAATGGGTTAACAAGATAACCGCGCCTTGAGTTGACTAAGTCAACCATTGTAATTGGAATTGATTTTAAATTAGTCTGATTTGGATTAATATAATAAATTAGTTAACGAATATTGTTTAAATTTTAATAAGTTTTAAAAAGGGATTTACTATTTATTTTAGTAATAAAGAAATTAACTACTGAAGTGGTAAATGATTGAAATAAATTATTATTTTAATTAATAATAATTTAGAAAATTACTTTTCAAAAGTAATCGAAGTGAAGTGAAATCAAATGGAGTGGTGAAAGAAGTTTATGAACAGGTTTTGTATTTAAAATCCGAACTTTTATAACGAAGTTATAAAAGGGAATTCCACGTGAATAAAATCGCTTGAAATCAATGTACTCGGTTGTCTGAATTAAGCTAAAGGAAATCAAGCTAAAGGGTTTATAATAAACCAGGATTTTATAAATGAAATTCGAAGTGTAAAAGCGCTAATTTTCCATTAACGATACTTGAAAATGAAATCAAGTAAAAAGGGAAAAAGTGAAATGAGATTTCCAAAGCATGAAATGGTTAAATAGTTTGAAAGGAGATTGGTAAAAGTGAATGTGGGTAAAGAAGGTGGGTCTTAGGGTTGTATAACCAAATCAGAGTTGTAAAGGAATTTGTTTTAAGGAGGCAGACTTAAAGAGGGGTTGTTATAAGAAATTACTTAATTATGGAATTAAGAAAGAAGAGTTATATTCGAGAAAGAGATTTTAAAAAGGGTAAGAAGGATTACGAAATGATATTTTGAATAGTTAATGGAAGTTGTTTTGAAACTGGAATGGAATATTGGGTTTTGGTTACAACTTATATTTATCTGAGGATAAGATCGTTGTTGATCAAGGTCTGAGAGGTAATTAAAATACCCCAACTTGAACGACTTTAGGAATATCTGAAGATAATATTAGTCGGTAATCTTATGAGAGGTTAGCGATAATTTATTTTTTCCATTAGGGAAATAATAATGCAACGTTGGTGAAAATTGGAAAATATATAACGAGAGATCCGAAGTAAAGTAAATGTAAAGTTTAGTTTTATTATATACAAATAAATATTAGTTATGGTTTCCAGAATGGAATAAACGATATTACGTAACGCTGTTTACGAATAATAAGTTAAATGGCTTTCCCAAATTTAAATAATAGAGAATGATGTAATAAATGTTTTGAAAGGAGAACCATGTGGAAATTGAATGTGTTTATGGGTTATTTTACTAAGTATTATAATATAATGGTTTTGAGAACATTAGTATATTAAACAAGATTTCAATTATCGTATTTTAAATTATTAAAAGAGTTGAAGTTTTAAGTAAGCAGAAGTGAACTAGTTTATTTTAAATAAAAAAAGGGCCAAGTGATGCTGAAAATTGGACCAGTAAACTCGTTGGATTTTCATGATTGAAACACTGTTTATTTTGATAGTTAAATCATCGTCTATCAAATATGTCTAATACGATTGTTGGTACGGAAAGACCGGGATGGAATTTATATTCGAAAACCATTCCGACCAACAAATACGTAAAGATATCAAGAGATGATCGAGATGGAGCATCGACGACTATAGATCTTCATTAAACGGAAGAACCGCTAATAATCTTTGGTTAGCTCCTAGAGATAAACTGTGATTCTGTCGTGAATGGAATCTACGGGTTGCAAAGACTACTCGCTACTGATCCTTGGGGTGATTCCTATATGAGATGCAGTAGGAGAGTACCTTCGGTTCATCCTGTTCCTGGATGACTTGTATGGACGGATGTCTGACAGAGTATTTCCAAAGGGATCGCGTACGTTGATTTCTTCAAACGTACCATAGTTGGTGGCGGAGAAAGGCCTTCCTCTTAGCTTATCAACTAGAGTATTTTTGTGGACGTCAATTAGTGATATCTGGCAGATCTGACAATGTGGCATTCAAAGTGAATGATGATCAGAGGTTCAAAAGTTAATCTAAACTGCAAGCCTCATAGCCGGGAAATGACAGAAATCGGGCAAGCAGCATGGCCATGTGGGTCGCTCCCATTAGGGTGTATAATCACCTATCTAGAGAAAATCCATTTGCTTCTTTAATCTATTTCGATGTAGTCCCTTTTCGGGAAACGGTTGCCGATCCCAACCGTTGGTGATATACATTCGATACACTCAAGCGAAATGAGTGGTCGGTCATGTGAGGGCCGGGTTGCAAGACGTTCTTGTTGAACCCAGTGTATTCGCCTCTAGAGATACACTATCGGCAAGTAGTCCCATACCTTGTCATAGTCGGAATCCAATCTCCAATAAGCGCCAACGGTTTTGATTGTATACTATATATGTGGAGCGTGAGATGCAAGCGTTCCACTAGATTGCTATCTACTTGTATTTAGACATTATTATAATATCAGAAAAGATATTTATTTCAAAAACATTTTGGGTTATCGTAAGGTAAAAACAGTCCGTATTTATGTGTGGATGTGGTCTTACGATTATCCTTTTCTTTCGAAAAGATTTTAACTTTAAAATCAGGTTGTGTGATACACCTAATACTGTGCGAGTTTTTTTATTACTCTGGTTCACTAGACTGACCCGGTGTTTTGTAAATGCTCGGGTTAGCCCGGGGTGTACAGGTTCAGGTTATCGAATGCTGTGAAGTCCAAAGATGTGCTGGAGATGTTCAGACGTATGATATTATATAGCTACTATTCCGCTGTGTGTTGTATATGAGGATAGATTATTATGACTGTCCAGAATTGTTGATGTATTCTGATATTGTAATTATTTTGAAAAGCTCTCAGTAAAGATTTATTTCTGTATTATATTTTTGTTCCGCTGCGATGTGAGACTCTAATTCTGTGTTGGGTTAGTTCTTCTTCTTCTTCTTCTATTCTAATATTTCTTTCTTTCTTTTCTCACCCTCTAAATTATTTCTAATAACGCTCTTGTGTTTTCGGTGCTTGGAGGATCGGCATGAGTTACGGTAAAGGTATTTATGTCGATTTTCACAATCACCGGTGAAGTATCATCTGACCATTGAAATGACACCTATACATATAGTGAAAAATATTATGATAAAAATTTATGTACGACACACACACTCTAAAATTATTTTACGACAAATTCTTGAAACGTCACTTTCTTAACATCATTGGGGATACTTTTGAAATCGGGCCAAAAATCATTAATTCGTGCTAGCAAACCCACTCGGATAGCACGAGATGTGGCCCTGGCTGTGAAGTGATATCTGAAACATATAAATTTAAAGCATATATATAAATTATGTGTTATGAAAAAAGTTGAAGTATAATATAAATGCACCATCAGTTTTGAGATATACTGTAGATCAGCACAAAGAAAAGGAACTTCAATAAAATGATGAGAGCTCGGTTAAGCTTGTGAATCTTTTAATTTACTGTTGACATATTGGTTAAAGCTGTCACATTAAAATTCCAGATTATAAACACGCTCAAGCATCAAGAACATCGTCAGAAAGCAAAAGGAGATTCAATCAAAGTCGCAACGCATTCAAAAAAGAATTGGAAATAGCGTCGATTCGCAAAATCATCGTCGATTGGCTCGAAGAAGGTGACGTAGTGAAAATACGCGATCGACATGGTCCGATCCGCTCAAAATGGTTGAGCGCATCGATCCGATCACGTGGCAAAGCTCGTCGTGCAAAAATATAAGACTTTGATTAAAATACAGTGTCGTGTGCTGAAAAACAGCTGATCGGCGTGTGAAAATGATGAAAAACCACGTATTTTACCTTGGTCGATCAATCTGGTAAATCTAGCAAAAATCAGTTTGGCATGAAGAAAAACAGTGAAAAACATGGTGGATAAGCCAAAAATCACATGCAATACATTGGCTGATCACACAGGAAATATGGTCTATTACGTGATCGGGAACTTAAAAAATAGTTGATCGACCTTAGCAGATCACCATTTTCCACGTTGCGTGCTCAAACCGATCACATCAAAAAAATTGGCAAAAAATGGAGTGGGATCCAGAAAAATGGAGTGGGTGGCGGATTCGGGAAAATGGGATACAAAATATGTCTGATCAACATGTGGGATCCGCCCTTTTTCTCATGCCTACACCGAGGGATCCTATACGAAAAAATTAGGAAGGCAAGGGATACGAAAAAATGGAGCGGGATCCGAAATTCTGGAAAACGCATGTTGATCACTGTTTTTCACGTCTGCAACACATGATTTTTACATATTTTTGGGATTCAAAGTTTTTCGCATGGCAAACACTCCAGAAGTGGCAAATCACCTTGGCATGGCCCAGAACTTGTGTCAATCACTGTTTTTCACGTGTGCAACACGTGATTTTGGCAGTTTTTGGGGATTCGAGTTTTTTGAATTTCAAGATACGAAATTTTGACAAAACACTGATTTTGGGACTCGAATTTCGGACTCCTCAGGGATACGAAATTTTGCTATGTGGTTCCCATTTCTCACCTACTCCACTACCAAACTCCTCTATAAATACCCTATCACTTTGAACATCAAAGGGGTTGGTTTATTTTGTTTTTTTGGACTTCTTGAAGCTCTCTACCACCATTAATGGCTTCCATCTTCTTCTCCATGACCATTGGACATGGCATGGACCTCTAAAACATTGCACAAATGTTTTCCATCACATTTTGGACTTCTACAAGCATAAAAACACTATTTTTGGATTGTTTTGGATATTTCTTGAATTTCTTCAACATTGGAGCTACTTTTTGGACACCGTTGACCAAGTCAACAATTTTTCATCCAACGAAGAAGAAGAAGGCCGTTTTGATCATAGTTAAAAATTAACAAATATTTTGTTGTTCTATTGTAACGCTTTGCACACAAATATTGTCTGAACTTGTACAACAATTGTAATCGAATAATATATGATGAATGATTACATATTCTCATTGGGTGTTGCTAAATGCAAATCAAAATTACTCAATGCAAATCGAGAAAATTACACTATTGTCCTTCCTTTTTTTTGTGCAAATACCATACAGATATTAAATATTGTACAAATATTAATGAAATTAAATGTTTGAAAAAAATAAAACATAAAGGACAAGTGACGGTTGACTTTTTGCGCAAAAAAAGTAGAAAGGACAATACTATAATTTTCTTGATTTTCATTGAGTAATTTTGATTTGCATTTAGCAATTATGTTCTCATCTCTCAACGAGAATAACGACGACAATAAATTCTCATCTCTCAAGTTCTTCAGAAAAGTTCGCACTTTTCTCTGATACAAATTGACGCTCTACTATTCCTCCATATCTCTTTTCTTCTCAGGTACATGCAGTGCATAGGAAGTTTTTGTCTCAGTGTGTTAATATTTTTCCAAATCTAAATTCAAAGAAAGATTTCCCAAATTTGAGTTCGAAGGTACAAGAGCTTCATTCTATGGTAAGTAATTTCCAATCTAAGGCATGGATAGATGTAATTACTGAGAATAATTATCATAGAAACTCCATCCAACTTAGTTATTTCGAACTAGTTATTAATGATAATATGAAGATCGTCGTTATTGACGAGAATTTAACAAATAAAGCCAGAGTAAGGTGGTATAATTCTAGAGTATTTTACATCTTTGGCAGTAAACCGTATTTTCATTATATAAAAGACTATATAGATCGGAGTTGGAAATCGAAAGGGAATTATCAACTTTTCTCTAGGGAAAGTGGATTTTTTATCCTGAAATGTGAAAATGAGACTAATTGTGATATGGTTTTAGAATTTGGGCTGTACTTTTACAATAAAAGATTGATCTTTATGAGGAAATGGCAACCTGGTTTGAAGTTAAATAGGGAATTTTTACATTCTATTCCTTTGTGGGTTCGTTTTCCTAATCTTGATTTAGATTTTTGGACAGTTGAATCAACAAGCAGAATTGCATCTTTACGTGGTAATCCTTTGCAATTGGAGAGTGTCATAGGGAATCAAGGCAGAATTCGTTATGCTAGAAATCTGATTTCACTTTCCCTTATGTAGACCCCATCTTTATGTTCAAACTGCAATATTTTTGGACACAAAACTGTTTCTTGTAAGTCTGTTAGGGTTTGGACCCCCAAGATCAACTTTAATTCAGAGATTGAGATGGATATAGATAACAGTGGTGTATCTCAAAATTTAAATAGTGGGGATTGTGGAGATAATAATATGAAGCCTGATAATATGAATGTTTCAATTAAGAGCATTAAAGATAAGAACTATATTTCAAGCTCTAAAGATAGTAATGCCAAGATTAGCAAAAGTGTTAGAGTTAATCCTTTTTGCGTTCTTGATGACTATGATGTTTCTAATCAGGACAAAGGGGATAAAAATAAAATGAAGGTAATTCAAGATAATTCAGGAATAAAAGTACTCAAGAAGATAACATGTTAGTTAAGGCTGTTGCAGTGGGAATGGGAGAGGTTTACAGTGAGATGCAAATGAGTACAGATGCTGCTAATAAGGATAAAGTGATTGGTAGGCAGGTATGTAATGAGTCACAAAACTGTGTTGATGAAATTTTTTATGCAAGAGATGAAGAACAGGGTAGAGAGGAAGTATTATCCCAAGCCTCACTGGATTCTCAGGTTGATTTGCTTAATAATGAACAGTTTCAATCGGATAATGGAATGGAGGATTCAAATGGATCTTCTAGCAGTTATAGGAGAAAAAAGAATAAAAATAAATCTGTTCATCGTTTTATTACTAGATCAGGAGCCAAGAAGAAAAAGGAAGAGGCTGGGATCTTGAAAACTGTTATCAATGGTGGGATTTCAAAGAAAAGCTTAGTTTGAAGTTCAGGAGCAGTGTATTCTGAAGCTTTGTTCGAGGGCTTGGTTTGGTTGCTTGTAGCTAATTTTGTAGTACCTGGAGTGTACTTGCTGTTATGTTTGGAGTCTTTGTGCATTATTGATGCAACTCGGCTACAACTTAGGAGCAGTATTCAAAAAAAAAAAGGAAAAATAGAAGAAAACCAGAGAGAGGAGAGGAAGAAGGAAGGATTTCTGAAATACTTTTTCATATCTCTTCATTACAATATCATCCATTATATAGCCATAAAGCTAACAACCTTAGCCTACGTGGAAGATTCTATTTCTCCATATAACAAACTCGTGATACTAAAGCAGAAATTCAAAATAAGAAAATTAAAAGAAAAGCTGCACGTCTCTGTCTCCATAACCAATTTGTAGCTGCTCACTCGAGTGTATTCATTCCAGGTACCTTTTTGGAATATGGATTTCCCTCCTAGGACGTGTGCTTGTAGCAGCAGGTACAATGTTAGGATTTGCATCAAATTTAGTGGGTGCAGTATCAATAGTCGTATCATCACCCACCTCTTCAAGAGTGACCTTGTCCTCAAGGTCATGGTTAACTGTAGCCGAGGGAAGTTGCTGAGTTATTGCTGAATCTGGCTGTGGGCAAAGCTTGAGAAGGGATACATGGAACACCGGATGAATGCGCGACTCCGCAGGAAGGAGAAGTTTGTATGCTACTGCACCAATGCGTTCTATTATTTTGAATGGTCCGAAGTATCGTTTTGCCAACTTATGGTGATTGGTTCTAACAGAAGTCTGACGATAAGGCTGCAACTTTACAAAAACCCAGGAGCCGACTTCAAATTCTTTGTCCGAACGGTGCTGGTCTGCATGAGTTTTCATTCTGGACTGTGCCTTCTGCAGATTCAGCTTTATAAGATGTATTAAGTCGTCGCGTGAAGAAGCCCATGATGTCAAATCTGGAAGCTGACTAGTAGTGGAAATGTAATTGGAGATTGATGGCGGGGAACGACCATAGACTACTTGAAAGGGTGTCATACCTAATGCTGTGTGTTTGGACGTATTGTACCACCATTCGGCCCATGGTAGGCACTTTACCCACTTATTTGGTACATCACCAGTGATGGCTCGAAGATAGTTTTCCAAACACCGGTTGAGAACTTCGGATTGTCCGTCTGTCTGCGGGTGATAAGCGCTACTCATTCGTAATTTTGTTCCATGCAGCCGAAACAATTCCTTCCAAAAGAGGCTGGTGAAGAGCGGGTCACGGTCGGATACGATGGAGCGTGGAAAACCGTGTAAACGCACATATTCCTGGAGGAAATGAGCTGCTAATTGTGATGCAGAAACCGATGCTGGTAGTGCACAAAAGTGTGCATACTTGGAGAGCCTATCCACAATAACCCAAATTGTTGTGTTGCCGTTTGATGGAGGTAGATGGGTTATGAAGTCCATTGCGATGTCGTCCCAGATCTGAGCTGGTATTGGCAGCGGCTGAAGAAGACCTTTGTATGGAGTATTATCGGGCTTAGTCTGGAGGCACACAGCGCATTGCTTGACGAATTGCTGTACGGACGAAGTCAGTTTGGGCCAATAAAAATTGCTTGCGACTCTGGCAACAGTAGCTTTGACGCCGGAATGTCCGCCGATGTGAGACGAATGAAGCTCTTTAATTATACTACTCCGCAGTTCCTCATTTGCAGGGACGTAAATTCTGTTTTCCCAAAATAGTAATTCATTCCGTAATTGAAATTTGGGGTTTTGACATGTACCTGACTGTAGTTGCGAGATGATTTCTTGTGCCTCTTGGTCGTCGCTTAGAGCGTTGGTTATATCCTTCAGTACTGGAAATGTAGGGCCTGAAATTGCAGTCATCAGGGCTTCGCTGGTGAACCGCGAAAGTCCGTCTGCGACAACGTTTTGTTTTCCAAGCTTGTAATGAATGGTGAAATCAAACCCCAAAAGCTTCGTGAGCCATTTTTGTTGTTCGGGCGTCTAAATTGACTGAGAAGCCAGCTCACGAAGACTCTGATGGTCTGTGTAAATATGAAAAGGCCGTCCCAGTAAATAATGACGCCATTTCTTGACGGAGGAAGTCACGGCAAACATTTCGCACGAGTAAGCTGAGGCTCTTTGGAGATGATTTGGAAGCTTGAGACTGTAGAAAGCGATTGGATGTTCATTTTGAGCGAGGACTGCTCCAATAGCTGTAGCCGATGCATCTGTTGTAATGGTGAAGGGATGATTGAAATTGGGTAAAGAGAGGATGGGGGTTTGGGTGACAGCTGTTTTGAGGGTATCAAATGCTTGTTGGACTAGTGGGCTCCAAGAGAAGTTGTCTTTTTTTAATAAATCCGTTAATGGGCTTGTGATTTGGGCGTAATTTTTAATAAAACGGCGGTAATAGCCGGTTAAGCCCAAAAAGCCTCTAATAGCTGTGATAGAATTGGGCGGAGGCCAGTTTATCATGGTAGAGATTTTTTGTGGGTCCACGCTAACCCCTTTATTTGATATCACATGCCCAAAATAGGACAATTCAGTTAAACCAAATTCACACTTTGCCAAATTTGCGAAAAATCGATGGGTATCTAAAATGTTTAGTGTTGTTTGGAGATGGTCTAGGTGAGCGGTCCATGATTGGCTATAGACGAGGATGTCGTCGAAAAAAACCAAGATAAATTTTCTTAAGTGTGGACGGAAAATGGTGTTCATGGTTGCTTGGAATGTGGATGGTGCGTTCGTTAACCCAAATGGCATCACTAAAAATTCGTAGTGACCTTCGTGGGTGCGAAACGTTGTTTTTGGGATATCGGGTGGGTGAACCCAGATTTGAAAATAACCGCTTCGAAGGTCAAGTTTGGAAAAAAAAGGGCACCATAAAGTTCATCTAATAGCTCATCGACCGTTGGTATTGGAAAACGGTCTTTAATAGTTATGGTGTTAAGTGCTCTATAGTCAACACAAAATCTCCACGAGCCATCTTTTTTTTTGACTAAGAGAACGGGGGAGGAGAACGGGCTAGTGGATGGTTGTATGAGTTTTGATTGGAGCATCTCTTGGATTTGACGTTCTATTTCGTTTTTTTGGAAATATGGATAACGGTAAGGTTTGGTGTTTATAGGGTTGGAATTTGGAAGTAGGTTGATGTGGTGATTTAATGGTCGAGTAGGTGGTAAGCTGGTGGGTTTTTGAAACAAGTGTTCGAATGTTGAAAGTAGTTGTTTGAGTTGTGGGTCGAGGGTTAAATGGTTTTGAGGATCTGGTTCGGTCTGTAGTGGCTGTATGTGGAGAAATAGGAAATTAGAGATAGCTGATGTGTTCTCCAAACGTTTTAGTTGTGGGACTGAAATAAGTGAGGGCTTATTCATTGGGCCTAGCCCAGTTAAGCAAATGGACCGGTTATGCAACATAAAGGCCATGGTAAGATTCTTATAATCCATTGTGACTGGCCCTAACTGTTCGAGCCACTGTATTCCACATACAGCATCAGATCCAACGATTTCAAGCAAGTGGAAATCGATAAAAAATTCGTGGCCTTGTATATCAACTTGTACCTGCGAACAGTAGCCGTCGCTTCGAAGCTTCTCGCCGTTGCCCACCGTCACGACAAAAGAATTTCCAGCGGTTGTCTTCAATCCCAAAAATCGTGCAGTTTTTGGATGGATGTAGTTATGGGTGGATCCCGTGTCTACTAGGATAGAGATCGGATTGCTGTTAATAGTGGCAGACAGTCGAATTGCACAGGGGTGGGATGATCCAGTGAGAGCGTGGAAAGAAATTTCCTGATTGGAATCTGTGGTTGGATCGGTATTATTTGGGGGGTCGACGGTGGTTATTTCGTTGTCAGGTTGTGGAGCATCATCGGGAAGTACTTCAGGAAGAATCATTAATATGTGGGTGGGCTTACATCGGTGGCCAAAGTGGTATTTTTCGTCGCAGTTGAAACAAAGACCCTGCTGTTTTCGAACGTTCATTTCTGCGGTGGTAAGTTGTTTGATTGGTATATGTGGTTTGGAAGGAGGTATGTGAGGTGTTTGAGGTAATGTCTGAGTGGGCTGTTGGGTATTTATTGGCTTTTGGGTAGGGGATTGTGGTTTGTAGAAGGGAAAACGTGGGTTATCGGTGTGCTTTCTCTCGATTAACTTGGCTGTATCGATTGCATCAGCAAGCGATGGTGGTTTTAGAAGTAGTAGTTCATTTTGGATGTGGGGTTTGAGGCCCGAGATGAAACATTGGAGGATTGACTCTGGGGTTAATGTAGTGATGCGATTGCACAGCGTCTCGAATGTTGCTTGATAGTTATCTACTGTTGTTATCTGTTTGAGTTTAAAAAGGGTTGCCTGCGGATTTAAAAATGTTGGGGGGCCAAACCTTTTTTCAACTGCTTTTGACAAAGCCGACCACGATGAGAGCTGGTTGTTACGATGCATCCACTGGAACCAGGTAAGAGCTTGACCTTGCATATGAAAGCTAGCGAGTTCTACTCGCTGATCTTCTGGAGTTGAATAATACGTAAAATATCTTTCAGCCTGAAAGATCCAGTCATGTGGGTTAGTGCCATCGAAGGTGATGAGGTTATTTTTGGGTTTCTGTTGTGATTAGGTGTTGATAACAGTGGTGGTTGTCTGCTGGTTTGGGCTTGATTGTGGGAAGTTGGAGTTTGATTTGTTAGAGGTGATGGATGAAGGTTATCAAATTTTTGATTCAGCTCGGCCATTGATTGGTTGAGGGTTTGTGTGGATTGAGTTAGAGTAAGGATGGCTGATTTTATGTCAGTAATATCAGCGTGTTGGGATTCAAGCAGCGTGCCATGGCTGCTTTGGGTGGATTGAATGGTGGAAATGGTGTCGGCATGGGTGTTGAGCTGATTAACAGCATCTTCAAGGCGAGTCATGGGTATGGTGGTTTGGATATTTAGGGAAGGAGGTGGAGAGCGGCAATGAAAGCACCAAAATGATGCAACTCGGCTACAACTTAGGAGCAGTATTCAAAAAAAAAAAGGAAAAATAGAAGAAAAACAGAGAGAGGAGAGGAAGAAGGAAGGATTTCTGAAATACTTTTTCATATCTCTTCATTACAATATCATCCATTATATAGCCATAAAGCTAACAACCTTAGCCTACGTGGAAGATTCTATTTCTCCATATAAAAAACTCGTGATACTAAAGCAGAAATTCAAAATAAGAAAATTAAAAGAAAAGCTGCACGTCTCTGTCTCCATAACCAATTTGTAGCTGCTCACTCGAGTGTATTCATTCCAGATACCTTTTTGGAATATGGATTTCCCTCCTAGGACGTGTGCTTGTAGCAACAGGTACAATGTTAGGATTTGCATCAAATTTAGTGGGTGCAGTATCAATAGTCGTATCAATTATCTCTCTGGTCTTTAAAGCAATGGTGATGCCGTCTTCAAGTTTTGTTGTGGGTTGTTGCAGAAGAGTTTGTTGGGTTTTGCCAGGTTGGTTGTGTTGCTTTTGCATTTTTTTGGCATGTCTTTTGTGCACAATCAGGGACTCTATAAGTTTGAGTTGGTTTTTAGGTGTTTTTGTATAGTATTTGTTCTAGAAGTTTGTTCGTATTTTTAGCCAACTCAAACATCTTGTATTTTGTTTTAATGAAATTAAGTACCCTTTCTTGTTCAAAAAAAATGATTACTATAAAGTGGACGTAGACATTAGTGCCGAACCACTATAAAAAGCTATGTCTTCCGCATTTACTTTACTATATCTTTGGATTACTGCGTTTCTATCACTCATACACATTAGGTGTTGGCGTGTGCTGAATAAAGCGACAATTCCCCACGTCAACATCTATAATCATGCAAATGTTAATGTACTGTGGAAAATGCTTGGAGAAAAAGGAGGCAATTAGTCATCGATGTAATAAAAAAAAGGGAAAATAAATCTTCCAACGTAAATTTATACAATGTAGAAAATTTAGTAGATTTATATGAATTCATTTGAACCTATGCAGATTTGAAGTAGAATAACAGAAAAGCATCATAAAAAATTCAATATAACCTGCACTCTATCAACCTGGCAATGGCTACAATTCAATTTAACGGGTCAACCAAATAGCACAATAAAAAGCATTATGGGTTAAACTTTAGGATTTCATTTTTTTTTCCTTTATTTTTAGCATGAAATTTGGTTACAAAATATATTCGGACGAAGTTAAAGGGGCTTTCTTTCGGTCAAACTTGTTAAACATTATTGCACTAATTCTTTTTCCATAATATTTTATTGGTACTTTAGTATTAAATGAAATGCACTATGCTTGGCCCAAAAGATAGGACGTCCATTTCAGGGGGAGTGGTAAAATGCTCATGTAATATAACCTTCATCAGTGCATATGATAATGATTTGGTTCCCTTTATTTACTTCTATTACTAATTCTTTTATATAATATATAGAAGAAACAACAAAACATATTGATTATTAAAGAAAATTTATGGGGATGCATTACATTTAAGAAAGCAAATTAGAAATAAAAAGCAATCCATTTATGTACACCTCTATATTAAAGATGTGATTGTATTCAAGGATGTGATTGTATTCAAGGATGCCTTGTTACTTTGCAATAACTGAATACAGAATAACAGAAATAATTACATAAAACAAGTAAGTCATAAGCCACCAAGTCCCAAAGCTAAGATTGCTTAGAATCATTACCAATATGTGCTTGCAAGAAATCACCCACTCGTGTTAAGGAAGAGGAAGAGTCCGACACATATGCATTGGTCATTGGATTGGTGGCATCAAAATCAAGAGGATTAGGATGAGTGATCGGAGACATGATAGGCTACTCCGTGGAATGTGATCCAGATTGTTAGCCTACTTTGTGAACTAGGCTACACAAAGTTAAAGACTAAAACAATGAAGAGCACCCTGCCAGATAATCGGATCGGATCGAATCGGGTTTCCTTGGGCAGAGACAAATCAGCAAAAAGCAGAAAGGGAAGGAAAACAAGCAGGATTAGATCGGAAGGAACGGAGCCGATCCGAACCCCATACACAAACATATCCGATCTGATCCCAGAATTGCAGCAGCTTCCACCCCACGTTTTCCTTAATACTCGAGACGGTTACGCATACGATCTACCCACGTTTGCCACTAACCTGGTGTGCTGTCATCATCAGATTCCATCCGAACCCGATTGTGGAGGGATTGATGCCACGTGGATCCGAACCGATCCCACTCCAGGGGGATTTTCCACTTATAAATACAACATCATGAGGCATTTTGAAGGATCTTTTTGCATTTTCAGAACTCAAACTTCTTTGCAATCGAATTCTATCGTCTCTTTCAGACTACAATCATCTTTCAAACAATATTTTAGATAATTTTGAGTGAATCAATGTATTGTATAAGTGGAAGAGAGTGGAGATCATCATTGTACTTGCATTTGAATTATCAATTCAAAGAGTAGAAAGTGGACGCAGGCTACTTAACGCCGTACCACTATAAATTATGTGTTTTCGTCGTTTTTGATCTCATTTCATTAGAATCTTTACTAGTTTGGGTGTTAGAGCCAATTTAGGATCTAACATTTTGGTGCTTTCACTGAGAAATCTTTGAATTCTTCGCTTTTTGGGATTATCATTCTACTATTTGGACCATCAAAGTTCAAAGAAGTTAATCCTCCGTTTTTTTGACATCTTTAAGTTCCTTATTGTGAACCATTGAAGAATTGAACACTATGGCCAAAACGAAAGGAAAAGAAGTGCAATGCGCTAGAGAGAATCAACAAACCATGGTATTGACCAGGTCGCATGGACAAGACTCTGGAGCAGGCCGCTCCAGTCAGGAAGGTCCGATCCGAGCAGGTGACTCCGATCCGAGCCGGTCAGAAGACGTTGAAGTCACTCGCTCCCCCCATCCGAACCGGTCCGGTGCTAGCACCTTGCTCCGATTCGATCCGAACCAGAATGAAGCTGGAACTTCTACTCGAGCTCCCTCCAATGCTCCGATTCCAGCCGCTATGACCAATGATCAGGTTGAACCATTTGCACCCGTCACCCAAGGAGATTTTTCTCGCTTCCTTGACATGCTCCGGAGTACTAAGGAGGCATTGGAAGCCCATAGGCATGAAAGTCTTCGCATGCAAGAAAACATGATCACTATGAGTAGAGAACTCCAAGAGCTCTGGAGGTAAAAGACACCTTCCCCAACACGCCGTCTTGCTATAGACGATTCATCTTCTTCAGATGAGGGACGTCCTCGTGAAAGAAGACCACTAAAGCGACCTCAGAACCCTGATCATCTGACTTTTGGAACTTTAGGATCCCGCGAAGGCTGTGCTCGTGTGTTAGGGCTTGATGTTCCAAGCTTGAAAGAGCCTATGCTGTTGCCCATGCGTGGATCCCACGTTCTACCTAGGGATCCTAACATTACTAATCCTATGCAACATCAACTTCTTCAGCCCCTCCCTCCTGAGATCGACCGGGAGCGTAGGGAGCAATGTAAAGCAGCCGCCGCTAGAAACAGGAGGTTATTCCCTAATCAGGAGCCTAGGGGTAATCCGAATATTAGACCTAGAGAACCGGTGCAGACATTAACAAATGTAGATGTATGGGAGATGGGGCATCAGATTATGTCTGAAAGTCGACGGTACACTAATGTGGACTGGGGTATTGAGCGAAGTCATACCCCCTTCACAGATGATATATTGGATTTCCAGTTCCCTCGGCGGTTCAACTTGCCTCATATGGATCGGTATTCAGGAAGAACGGACCCAGGGCAGCATCTGATGAGGTATGCATGGTTCATGAATGCTGCAGCAGCTCCAGATGCTGTAAAATGCAAAGCCTTTCCAATTTATCTTGAAGACGTGGCGTTAACGTGGTTCACCAGACTCCCTCCCCGGTCGATATCAAATTTCACAGAATTGAGTGAGCGCTTCATGAACCAGTTTCGACTTCACGCCCGAAAGTCCAAGAGCGTCATAGAGTTGTCACGGATTAAACAGGCCCCAGGAGAATCTTTAAAGTCATATTTAGACCGCTTCAACCTGGCCGTCACCGAAGTTAGTGACCCATATGAGCACACTATTCTGATGGCCCTAATAGAAGGGGTTGACCCTGACATAGAATTTCGGGGATTACTTGTCTGGGAAACCGCCTCCTACCAGAGAATTGTTCTATGAAAAAGCTAACATTCGCTTGAGACGAGAAGAAGCTCATGCAAATAGGAAGAGAAAGTTCGAAGGGGCCTCGAGGGAAGGTGTCCAGAGTAATGTTGCTGTGAAACATTCTGGTGACATTTCAGGGAAGGTTGAAGTAAACGTTGGCAACCAGAGCAGGAGTAATAGCAACAAGAATGGGAACGGCAATAGAAGGAACAGAAACCGAGGGAATAGCTCTAGTAAAAGACTCAGATTACATACTTTTGAAAACTATATGTCGTTGAATGATACGTTGGAGAATATTTACTTGGATACATATAGCATATTGCAATACAAAAAACCACCACCCAAAGATTCCACTGAGATAGAGATCGCAACGGGAAAGTTTTGTTTGTTCTATGGAATCCACGGTCATTCCACCAACAAATGTCGTCATTTGAGAGATATAGTTGAAAGATTGCTACGGGAAGGGAAGTTGGACGAGTACAAGGTAGCCCCAAGGGACAGGGGGCAAGGGGGGCAAGCCCCGAACCAAAACCAGCCTACTTCAAAACCCACAGCCCAGCAGAAAGGTAAGGGGATCATTATTAATACCATTATAGGCGGACCCCACCTAGCTAGTCGTAGTTTCAAGGCGATGGATCAGTACGTCAACGCCGCTAAGCATTTCGAGGTAGGATAATGCAGTAGCCTTAGAAGAAATTACTCCAGTAAAAGAACAAAAGATGATGTCAGACGATGTCAGACGACGTTATATTCCGCAGTAGAGATGATTCCAGAGTTCAATCCCCAACTGAAGATCCATTAGTAATTACCACGACAATTGGCCCTGTTTTAGTCCATAAAATGTTAGTGGACAACGGGAGCTCGGTCAATATCCTCTTCAAGAAAGCTTTTGAACAAATGAGACTTGAAGCAAAAGATCTAAAGCCATGTGAAGGATGGATACGTGGCTTCAACGGAGCGTCGACGACTCCGATGGGCTACGTAGAATTACCAGTGACATTAGGGCAGGGAGATCGCCAAAGAGTGAGGATCCTTCCGTTTGTAGTTTTGGATGTGGAGTCGCCCTACAATGCCTTCCTAGGCCAACCGGCCCTTGCTGAGATTAGGCATGTATTGCACCTTGGTGCTTGCTGCTTAAATTCCAGACTGACGCAGGAATTGGGGTGATGAGGGGCGACCAAGCTACGGGACGAGTTTGTTACATGAAGGAGTTGAAGATGCTAATGAAGGGGTTGAATATAGAAACTAAGGACGATTCTGCCCCTTCGAAGGAGAACTCAGCATAGCAATTAAGGGGTCCAGCCCCAAGAGAGTCGCCCTCAGATGTGCTCGAGGATATAGATCCCAGAGAGGATAGAGAACCCGAGGATAGGAAGGCGACTCCCAACGAGATAACAGTAGATATACCTATCGATGAGACTGATTCGACAAAAGTACTAAAGATCGGCTCGCAACTAGATCCAGTTCGACCGAAAGAGTTGGCTGATTTTTTAAGGGCAAATCTGGATGTGTTTGCCTGGACTCTCGCTGACATGTGTGGGATTTCGCCTGCCATTATAGGCCACTCTTTGTGTATTAATCTAAAGCACCCCAGTCAAACAGAAAAGATGGATGTTAGGCCCAGAGCGGTCAGCAGCTTTGAAAGAAGAGGTAGAGAAATTAAAAGATAATGGATTCATTAAGGATTCGAAATATCCCGACTGGATATCGAATCCCATCCTGGTCAAAAAGTCAAACGGGAAGTGGCGTACATGTATTTACTTTTTTGATTTGAACAAGACCTGCCCGAAGGATAACTTTCCTCTCCCCAGAATCGATCAGCTAGTAGATTCGACGGTCGGGCACAAGCTTTTATCCTTTATGGACGCCTATTCTGGGTACAATCAAATTCCCATGCACATACCAGATCAAGAGCATACAAGTTTCATCACGGACTTAGGGTTGTATTGTTATGTAGTAATGCCATTTGGGTTAAAGAATGCAGGAGCCACGTTCCAGCACTTGGTCAACCGCATGTTCTATAATCAAATCGGGAAAACCATGGAGGTTTACGTGGATTACATGCTTGTAAAGTCTAAACAATCTTCCGACCACACAAGGGACTTAGCTGAAATGTTTGATATTCTTCGAAGGTATGGATTGAAGTTAAACCCCCTAAAATGCTCGTTTGGGGTCACATCTGGAAAATTCCTTAGGTTTATTGTGAGTTCTCGAGGAATTGAGATAAATCCTAGCCAAATAGCAGCAATAAGGGATATTGAAGAACCACGAAAGATCAAAGACGTTCAAAGCTTGGCCGGAAAAGTTGCTGCATTGAGCAGATTTATCTCAAAAGCTACAGATAGGTGTGTACCTTTCTTCGATCTAATAAGACGAGGAAAGCGAAATTTTGAGTGGACCCCCGATTGTGTGAAGGCGTTCCAGAATTTAATAGACTTATTAGAAAAGCCTCCAATATTATCAAAACCCGTGGAACATGAGGATTTGTTTGTCTACCTAGCGGTATCATCTCACGCCGTCAGTACAGCATTGGTTCGTGAAGAGGATAAAGTCCAGAAGCCTATATACTACTTGAGAAAAAAGCTAGCTGCTGCAGAACGTAATTATACGAAGATAGAAAAGCTTGCTTATAGCCTCCTGATTGCTTCCTGCAAGCTTCCTCATTACTTTCATGCTCACCCAATAGTTGTATATACCGATCAACCTTTAAGACAGGTGTTGCAAAAACCCGAAGCATCGGGGCGGTTACTTAAATGGAACATCAAGCTGATTCAATTTGATTTGAATTTTCAGCCACTAAGATCAATAAGAGGGCAGGCATTGGCTGACTTTATAGCTGAATTCACAATTCCCGAAGAGGAAACGGTGGGTGACAAGTTTGTTACTTTGGACCAAGAGTTAGAGCTTAGTCCGTGGAAGCTATATACGGACAGAGCCAAAAATGATCGAAGGTCCGGCGCCAGAGTTGTTTTAATAACTCCTTAAGGACGATTTATTTACTATGCATTATGATTAGAGTTTGCTGCTACTAATAACGATTCCGAGTATGAAGCCCTGATTGCCGGGCTGAAACTCGCCAAAGAATTGGGAGTGAAGACACTGGATATATATTGCGATTCCAAGATAGTTGTATGCCGGGTTCGAGAGTAATTTACTGCTAAAGGACCTCGACTCATTACTTATCTCAAAAAGGTAATGGAGTTGTTGGGAAGTTTGGAGCATTATAGCATAACGCACATTTCAAGAACAAAAAATCAGAAAGCAGATCGACTGGCGAAGCTAGAAAGTCCTGATAATCCCAAAGAAACTGAAATGGTTCCGATAGAGGTTTTGGAATCACCGAGTTTCGACCTAATGGAAGCGGAACTAGCCTTGGAAGTCGACCCAGAGAGAGAATCATGGATGACATCGATCAAGAATTTTCTCAAGAATGGAACCCTCCTGTTGAAAAAGAGCGAAAGACGAGCTGTAAGACGCAAGGCTGCAAGATATGTTTTACAGGACGACGTCCTTTATCGCCAAGGGTTTTCAATGCCCCTACTACGGTGTATCGCACATGACGACATCAAATGTGTACTGCAAGAAGTACATGAAGGATAGTGTGGGGACCACACAGGGGGCCAAACCCTAGCAAAGAAAGTATTACGGTACGGATATTTCTGGCCTACCGTGAATAAAGACGCGGCTGATTATTTACGACGCTGCAACAGATGTCAAAGATTTGCGAAGGTTCCCAGAGCGCCTCCGACTCAGCTCAAGTTGATGGTAAGCCCATGGTCGTTCGCCATGTGGGGGATTGACATTATTGGAGTATTACCTATTGCCAGAGGAGGAGCTAAGTACGCGATCGTCGCCATGGACAATTTCACAAAATGGGTGGAAGCTGAACCTTTAACAACAATCACGGCGAGAAAGGTGATCAGTTTTGTGGTCAGAAACATTATTTGTCGATTTGGGATACCGAAGACCATCATAACTGATAATGGGACACAGTTTGACAGCATCGAATTCAAAAACTTCTGCCAGAAGTATAAGATTGATTAACGATACACTGCAGTAGCTCACCCGTAGTCAAATGGCCAGGTCGAAGCAATAAACAAGGTCATTAAATTAATTCTGAAGAAGCGGTTGGAGCAGGCAAAAGCCAAATGGGTAGACGAGTTGCCACTAGCTTTATGGGCCTACAAGACAACCTTTAAGACGGCTACCGGCCATACGCCCTATTCACTTTCCTTTGGGTCAGAAGCAGTGATTCCGGTATAATTGGAAGTCCCTTCTCATCGAGTCGCGTATTACGACCCGATGACAAATAGAACACTCCTCCTAGAGTCTCTTGATATGATTGAAGAAAAAAGAGACGAAGCAGACTTACGTGCCTCAAGACATCAACATCAAGTAGCAAGTTATTATGACCGGAAAGTTTGCTTCAAAACCTTTGAACCAGGAGACCTAGTACTGAAACGAGTCTTCCTGCCTTCGACCCAATTGGGTCCAAAATGGGAAGGGTCATACACCATCCAACGGAAGCTTGATACATGAGCATTCAAGCTAACGACCGTGGATGGTGAAGAGATTCCCAAAGCTTGGAACGCTCATCACTTACGATGATATCTGAGCTAAATATGAAATGTCTTCCTTTTTGTTTTTTTAAGCTATGTAAAAAGGCATGACTTTCCTTGAAAAGTCTGTTTATATGAACAAAGGATTATGAAGTGGATGTAGGCTACGACTTAGCTGAACCACTATAAAAATATCGTGTGTCATTTACTTTCCTGCATTGTTTATATATTTGACAATTATTGTATCATGACCATGAAACACGAAACATTAAATTAAATCTGGAAAATTGGAGATAACCTATGGTGCAGGAGCGAACAAAATGACCGCTTGTATGATAAAATGCAAAAGAATGGGAAGATGACATTCTTAACTCTAACTCTCATGAATCGAGAGAGAGTATAAAGGACGGGAAGACGACATCCCTTGGGGCGTGAAGGTGCACCCAGATAAGAGACCGCCTCAATAATACTCAAACCTGGTTATGAGATAGGAGAGTATAAAGATGCTAGAAAGAATAGGCATCAATGACGAAAGGAATATGGCCCCGTCGGAGAATCGGGGGAAACTAGATTTTGAATTTAATCAATCTTGAATAATTCTTGCTCAGTTATCCAAGGTTGATTGGGGGTATATATGAGTACACATGTTCCCCTCAACAATGACTTTATTGTATAACTGTAATATGACATGCTATTTATTTGCATTTTTACTTAAGTGCTAAACTTATAACTATCAGACATTGCAGGAAATAAACTATTTTATTTACAAACACGTGAGTTTGTACAGGGAAATCAAGCAAAAGATGCGAGGGCCGCACTCGCTGCAACAATTGCGGACCAATTGAATATCAAAAAAAAACAAAGCACATCATCATTTGGGCTTTGGAGAAGACTTGGATTTTTTGACAGCCTTATGAGCATTTCTAGCCTCTTTTTCAGCATCAATCATAAGACGCTTTGGCCTTTTCTTCTCTGTAGTTGAAGTGCCAGAGTCGGTGTATTTCTTCCCAGGAGTCGGAACACTGAAATCAAGAGAAGATTTTTTAGCAAGCTCTTCTGTAATAGATCTAGTTGAAAGCTTAACTACTAGCCTCGATCCAGGATCCACCACTGCAAGGGGCTTAAGGCTTTCGAGGTTCAAGTCTTCAACTTTTAGCTACATACGTTTGTCTTGTTCGGCTTTCATTTCAGCCAAAGTAATGTCATCGGCACTTTTTGAATCCCCAATTATAGCCACATCAGGATCTTCTTCATGCCCCTCATTACCACTGTCGTCTTTTAAGGCATCTATCATCTCGCCATCATAAGAAGTGTTGGCCTTAGACAGTTCATCTTCCCCTCCGGATTCGACGATGGTAGCCTTATCCTGTTCTCCTTGAGCCTTTTTCATGGATTCTTCTCTAATAGAGGCTCCCCGAGGCTCATCAATCTTCTCAGCTGGTCCAGCACCTACAGAATGAGAGCAACAGTTATCAACTCAGGAGAAAATAAAGGATACTCGATCGATTGCCCAATGATGTGACGAAAGGTGGAGACTGCCTTGGAAAATTGAGGTGGAAAGGTGGAAATACCTTCTGATGATTTCTCAATTGGGGCAACTACCGTCTCTGATGCTGATTCGGGTATAGGAGATAAGAGAGACGCTTTAGGAATTCCAGGATTCTCGGGATCATATCCCTCAACTTCAGTACTTTCAGCGGTAGCAGAAGAAGAACCAACCTCAGGAATATTCTTTTGTTTGGCCAGGCGTTTCTCCTCCTCCATAGCAGCAGCAATGAGGCGACGCCCCTCGGCCAGGCGTGCCGGTTCGTCATCTCTCAGATACTTCTCCATAAGTTTATCTTCATCAACGAAGTCTACCTTAAGTTCCTCTTTCTCCCATTCGATGATTTGACTCCACACGTGAACTAAGGTAGTTGGATAGTCTTCAATCTAAGAGATGTTTTGGCGATGAATTATGTGTGCAAAGAATTCAATCAATAGTTCGCCAAAACCATTCACTACTTCCTGAGCCTCTAATAGTTGTTTACGGGTTTCTTCAGCAGACTTAATGGCGTTATCCACATTCCCCTCAGCTAGGGCAGCCTTATTTTCGGCTTCCATCAACTTGGACTCCAATTCAGCGTTTCGTTTCTCCAGTTCAGCATTTTTTCTCGCTAACTCGGCTTTTTCTTGCTCAAGAGTATTGTAAGCTAGTTGCATTTTGACACTGTCTGACTTACCGTCTTCTGCTTGTTTCTTCAACTCCAAACGCTCTTGACTATAAGATTCCAGCAAGTCATGATAACGTTTCTGCAACTCCTCAAATTGCTATTTGAAGTTGTTGGCATCTCGTTGAGCAATGACGAGTTGAGCCTGTGTGTCTTCTAGGTCCTTCTCCAAATTTTTCAAGGCGTTCTCATCCGAATCCGCGGCCTTTTTCATTGAATCAACGTCTATAATTAAAGCCCGAATGATTCTGGAGAGATTGCGTGAATATTTGTACATCTCTGAGTATTGCTTCTCAACTGTGTCAATCTTTGCTTTAGCCTCATCCGCCCACTTTGAAGAAATAGGCTCAAGTGCGGGTAAAAAAGTTAGATTCTCAAAGTAGTGATCTGGGAACTGCTTCTCCATATATTCCAGCTTAATTTTGGAATCAGCATCCAGTGGTGGAGGCTTGCAGTATGTTAGTTCAACGTGTTTTCCCTTAGCCGGGACGATCGCTGCATCACCTTTTCCAGATCGCTTCTCAGAAACTTTGTGTTTGTCTCACGAATCGGTATGTTTCGGTGGACTTTTTTCCCGATTGTATTTGTCTTGAGGAGAAGGTCGACCTTTGGATTGCGACGTGTCTTCTCCTTGACGGCTATGGTAGCCCTTATACCTGTCTGGATCCGACTGGACAGGGGAATGAGAGCGTGAGGTGTGTGGTCGATGAGAATCGTGAGGCCTTCTGTCATCTCTTCCCAGGCTCTCACGGCGATCATGCTCCATATCGGAAGGAGGTCTAAACATGCTATGGCACATTTTTCTGGCATCGTAATAAGGGCGAGACATTGTACCTGCGCAATAATATGAGTGGAATTCAGAGTCAATATACACATAAGACATGAGTGCTGTGACGTGCGGTGCTAATGTGTTATGTTCAACCTAAGTGGTGTCCCCCCCAACAAACCTGAGTCTAAAGCCAGACTGGCATGAGCGAGCTCTTTGGCCTTCACGGGAATAGTCTCCTCTGAAGCAGTGAAAGTTAAAGGATTTATGCCAAAGTCCTCTGAAGTATAGATGGTTTCAGGCAGGGGGAGATTTCCTAAACCCTTAAATGTGGAATCGTCGGTAGTAGGAGCATCTCCTTGGGAAGCATCTGTCGGCAGCTCTTTAGGGGATGTTGAATTCTCAGGAGAAATAGCGTCATCGGGGACGGTATACCCTTCTCTGTGCTTTTCAGCTATGTTGGCTAACTCATCGTCCTAAGCAGAAGATGGAGAAGGAGAAGTCCGAAGAGGTATTGTCGGACCTTTCGAGCCCTCGCCCGTCTCAGGAATAATGTCCACATGGGCTATGTACACATATGGACCCGTCCCATGACCTATACTATGGGTAATAGATAGTAACCTGTGATGATGGAGATACTCATCCATAAGAACTTCGTTGATGGTTAGGAACTTTTGATCGCCATTGAGAAGCTAAAGCAAACGATCAAAGTATAATTGATCAGATATTTGCTTTGGGTTGTCAACTGCGAATGAAAAAGAAAGCATGTTAATGTGTGGACATAAGCATTTAAAATTGAGATCTAGAAAGTCGGTGCTTTACTTGATTTGGTCCATCTCCTAGCGCACCCCGGATGCTGCCTGATATAAAACCATTCGAGCTTAGAATCGCAAGCCTTGCTGCTGAATGGAGCCGTAATAATTTTCCTTTTTGGGACTGATTCAAAATATGAGAAGGAAGGAGTCTCTTGAGTCTGATGCTTGAAATTATAAAAAAAGTGGAAGTCATCGAAGGTAGGCTCTATACCTAAAACCTCTTTGTATGCTATATACAAGGTGTATAAATAAGCATAAGAGTTGGGATGTAGTTGCATGGGGGCAATCCGCATCTGTCTCAGAAAATCGACAACAAAAGGCGGAAATGGTGGAATAGCCCCAACCATACACATCAATCGGGTAACTGCCATAAATCCTTCCGGAGGATTGTAGGGGCGATCTGTTTTCGCTGGCACCAGGGTATCTCTTTTTAGTATTCCATGCTTTAGACATATTCGAACAAGTCTGTCGTCATCAATCGTCGATTCAACAGAATCTTTGGGTAACTCCAACATAATGGCAGACTCAAACTCATCAGGAGCACGATTATCTCCTATCCCTCCTTCCACTTCATCGCTAAGAGAAACTTCACTATCATAAGGTATTTCACTATTTTGTGCTTCTACTTCATAATCTGGGCCCTCATCGTCCCATTTAGGGTCCGAGGGAGAGGATATGTCATCAAGAGTAAATTTCTCGGAAGTTTCCGCAACTTCTCTCTTCTCTACTAACCTAGATGAACGTCTCTCTGTCATGATCGCTAAACTACTGAAGAAGCAATAATATAAGTTAGATTAAGATAGCCCGTATCCCCCCATGTACATGTGTGAACTAAAGTGTGTGCTATGTGTGCAAAGGATGCAAAGTAAACACATGAGAGCGTAATGCAAAGGTTCGATAAAGAAGTATTGTTCGGAATAGTTCTTGATGTTCGTTTATGTTGTAAGGCGCTATCCTAACTGTTCTTTAAGTTGAAGGTTATGTCAAGTATTGATTTGGACAGTTGAACAAATTCTTGTGCATTGAGTAGAACTGCTTCGTCTCAGTTCGGATGTAAGTCTTGGGATCGGATCGAAGGGGAGCCATGTTTTGGTCTGAAGCAAACGTTCACAACCAGCCAGTAAAACCGGATCGGTTCGGAGGTAGGCATTCGGAGCGGTCCGGATTGACTTGAGTATCCATGCCTCTCTTCCTCTTTGTTTCTTACTTCGACCCGATCCGGTTATAGGAACCTCTTACCATTCCCTTCACTCTAACATTTCTCCATCCGAACCAATCTCAGCTCCTCTCCTTTTCTTCTCCATTTTTCCATCTCACTCAACCAACACCGAACCCAACTCCATCTCAAAAACCCCTATTGAGATTGAGCACTTATATGCCCAAATATCCAATAATGGATCCTAATCCCATCTCCCAACATCTCGAGGTGATAATGAAGTCACCGACGACGGCTAGGGAGGAGGAGGAGGCCACAGCGTCGAAGCCTAGCAAAAACCAGAATCAAAATGTTCAAATTAACCACAAATACTAGCTGAAATCGATTATTACAAGGATAATCGAAGTTTAAACCTACTTATGTATTTGATTTGAAGATTAACGAGAAGGATTTTTGGAGTTTCTAAGAGTTAGGGTTTTGGTCCAAAATCTGGAAAGTGAAGGCAATAATAGAAACGAAGGAAAGAAAAAGCAGGGGTAGTGAGTTTATATAGATATATCGCGGCCCTTTGTATTCCCAGCCTTTCACCCCGTTTCGGACCGGAGTTTAGGCCCACGAATGTGCTCTGGCCCGTTGATCTGATACTAAGCAAAGCCGAAGACAAAAGCTGTTCGGGTCGGAATCCGAACCGAATGGAATCTCACACATCGAAGTGGTATGTAAATAAAAAACGAAGGAAAATAAAGAAAAAGTTTACCTGGAGGATCTGCTGGAGATCAAGTAGAGTTCTTAAATTTGTTTAAAAAATGAAGAAGGCAATTCATATGCGTCATGGTGTATATATAGACGGCAGGAGACACGGTTTTATGAAGCAACACGTCCCTGTGAACGAACGGGGGTTACTATTTAACGATTCAAATTCAGAAACCAATGAACAGACGATGTCAAGGCACGCTCCATCTTCGATAGAAGCATCCCTTGAGGGGGAAAAATGTTAGCCTACTTTGTGAACTAGGCTACACAAAGTTAAAGACTTAAACAATGAAGAGCACCATGCCAGATAATCGGATCAGATCAGGTTTCCTTGGGCAGAGACAGATCAGCACAAAGCAGAAAGGGAAGAAAAACAAGCCAGATCGGATCGGAAGGAACGGAGCCTATCCGAACCCCATACACAAACATATCCGATCCGATCCCAGAATCGCAGCAGCTTCCACCCCACGTTTTCCTTAATACTCGAGAAGGTTATGCACACGATCTACCCACGTTTGCCACTAACCTGGTGTGTTGTCACCATCAGATTCCATCCGAACCCGATTGTGGCGGGATTGATGCCTCGTGGATCTGAACCGATCCCACTCCAGGGAGATTTTCCACCTATAAATACAACATCAAGAGGCATTTTGAAGGATCTTTTGGCATTTTCAGAACTCAAACTTCTTTGCAATTTGAATTCTATCGTCTCGACTACAATCATCTTTCAAACAATATTTTAGATAATTGTGAGTGAATTAATGTATTGTATAAGTGGAAGAGAGTGAAGATCATCATTGTACTTGCATTTGAATTATCAATTCAAAGAGTAGAAAGTGGACGTAGGCTACTTAACGCTGAACCAATATAAATTGTGTGTTTTCGTCGTTTTTGATCTCATTTCATTAGAATCTTTACTATTTTGGGTATTAGAGCCAATTTAGGATCTAACACAGATACAACTTGATCAGTAGGAGACGCGCTAGGCTGTGCAGCGGCTGATGAGTTGTTGCCAACAAGCTGTTGAGCGGGTCCGTGGAACGACGATGACGATCAGCTCGAGTAAACGTGTCTGCTAAATGCAAATAATTTAACATCTCTCATATAGTTATACATTTGTTCAATCTAAATAAAAATGTCAACGAACTTGTACATTTTTTATTTACATTTTATTTTATGAACATTGTATTCTCTAAATCAAAAATGAGTAATGGTTATAACAAACTCATTCATTCCACAATCAGTCGAATCTTATTCATTCAACAATCAATAATACAAAACAATTTTAACCTCACTAGCTTGCATGTATACCAATGGACAGTACATGATAAATGAATGACTAATTCAAAAGAAAAGGAACAAAAATAGCGAAAAAAAGAACAGAAAACGGGAAAAGCAGAAACAACAAATCCGGAAGTAGCAGAAGCTTGGACGTGATATGAAGTAAAATTCATATCGTAGAAAAACAAAATGAGTACATTAATGAAATCATACTACTAATCATATACAAACAACCAATCAACTTTATCATTGTCACTTTCAATATTTATACTATTAGATTCATCTTCATACTCATCTTCATCAAGTTCAACATCATTTTCATCAGCTTCGATTTCTTAACCAACCTCGATATCATCGTCAACCTCTACTCCATCAAATACTTGATCGTGAAGTGGTCCTATGTCTTCGATGTCTTTGGTGATTTGCAATAATCCGTTATGGTCAAAATCATTTTGATACGGCTGATCTTCACTTATGATCATGATCCATCTTGGCTTTGTTTTAACTACAACTCGCAAGTCCACTTTATTGTTGTTCATAGCAGGATAAGGTACATAATAAGATTGAGTCGCTTGCATCGCCAACATAAATGGATCATAACCTTGGTATCATTTTTGTGATTTATTTCAACAAGCAAATAATCTTTATATGCACGACGTATACCTACATCTTTTCTATTGTCGAACCACTTATATTTGAACAAAAAAGTTTTAAGCTCTAGTGTCATCGAGTAAGTAAGTTCAATTATTTCTTATAACATGCCATAGTAATCTTCTAGATCATCATCAATATTGCCTCCTTTATCACATACCCCGCCATTGTAAGTTGTTTTATTTGCTCCAAATTTTGTTGTGTGAAATTTATAGCCATTTACGTACAAGATTGGGCATTTTCTATACTTCAACATTGGACCAAATGCAAGCTTTGCATAACAAACATCAGTGATTCCATTATCATCAACCTATTGAAATAAATATCACACATGACAATCTTATATAGACTTATGATTATACACACAACTGGTATTAGAGAAATCATGCTTACATATTCCTTAAACCATTTCTCAAACCCTTTACTGGGCTTAACATTGGGACTTGCTTCTTCAATCTAACTGTTGAAAATTAAAATTACTAAGAAAAAAATTATGTTATAGAGCAAAAAACATATTAATTAATTGAAGTTGTGTTATATACCAAATAAGATCTGATAGTTCTTCACATTGAGAAGCACAGTTGGTTTAGCTAAAGCAAAATCTTTAATCGTCTAAAAACCTCCATCTTCCCATTTACTAGAAGGACGTCCCTATTTCTGAAAGATGGACATAGATTGTAATGTCCCGTATTTTACACGGTTGAATAATTAATTAATTTAATTATTAAATATCGATTTGGCGATATCGATAACTTGAATTAAATAATATTTATATTTAATTAATATAAATAATAGAATAATATATTTATTTCTGAAATAATCGGAAATAACTGAATTCACAATATTGTGTGAATTGGACAATTTAAAATATATAATTCAGTTTAGAATTGAATTATACTAATGAATTTATTTATAAGTGTCAATTGAACATATAATTTATATTATAATTATAATCGAGCTCGAAACGGTGTGGCAGTTCGTAATTTGGCGATTCGAACTTCAATTGAATATACAAAATCCATTTTAAATCGGATTTCTGTGAAACAAGAAACGTTCGGAGCTGGTGAAGTATATTTTTCTATTGGAAGAGAAAAATCAAGATTTCATTGTGCAGATTTCGAGTTATGTCCAAATCAAAATTTTGAAAAGTTGCTATGGAATTCCTTTATAATTTATAACAATTTATTTATATTATAAATGGATTTTCAATATAAATTGAATATCGATTCAACTGGGATTTGAATATCGAGTTATAAATCCAATTGGAGCTGTATGATATTCTAGTGTGAATATATACGATAATATTAATTTATTAATATTAGATTGAATTGTTTTTAAATATATAATATTTAAATTGGTTTATATTGAGCTGTAAAAAGAGTCGTTTTTGCAAACAACGCCCGTTTTCGACGAAACTAATTTTGTTGGATCCGGAATATTAAATTATTGTTAGATTTCAGTTCCCGTGATTTTTGAAGTCCGTATGTGGCCATACGGAATTTTAATGTGAAATAAAGTCAATAACTTGACTTTAAAAATACACTACGTGAGCAAATGGAGTTAGAATTCGACGAAACAAGTTTCGTTGGGTCCATAATGTTGAACTGTAGTTGCATGCCCATTTTCATTATTTTTCGTATGTGATCACACACATTTTTAATGACAAAGGCTTATAGCGGCAGCTTAAAAATAAATATAATAAGAAATATAAAAATATTATTTCTCCTCTATAAATATCCACCACTTCCCTAAACCGTAACTTTTATTTCTCTTCTGGTCAAAGGCAAGAGCGCCGCTGGATTTTTCCTCCAAAACTATTTCATGATCTTTCATGAATCCGCAATAATTCAAACAAAATTCTAAAAATCCCAATACCAGTATTTTCGAATTCTCCTTTTGTTTCTCTTCAATCTCGTGTAAATATTGTTGGGTTCGAGTGATTTTTGGTTCGTTGGAATTATCAACAGCTTGAGTTTTTGAAACCAGGTTTGATTAAATCGAGGAGATGGTGCATCGATTTGGATGTTGGAGGGTGTTTTTTGGTTCAGCATGGGTAATTGCACTTCCGTGCAATTTTTAGGGAAATTTTGGGACTAAAAGTGACAGTGGTTTTAAGAGGGGTGCTGCGACAGACTGCTCGACACGAGGACGAAGAAGCGATCGAACCTCGTGAGCTTTGTCGGACTAGTAGAGTTTAAAATGAGAAGTGTGTTGGTGGGCTTTTTGTGTGATTCGGTGGTGTATAGGAGGAGGGGTGGAGGAGTATGTCAGTCGCAATGTCTGTTGTTGTGGGGAGCAGCGGTTTTAAGCTTTATCGGGGAAGAAGGATTTGTTTTTGGCAGGCCTGTATAATTTCTAAATGGGATGAGGAATAATAAGGGGTGAGGCCCAATATTTGAATATATATATGTATGTTTAATTAAATCTTAATAAGTATACTAACTTGTAAACATCATATCTCACTCATACATGGTCAGAATTACGAACGATCAGAACCATTGGGATCGTAGGAACGATGACTACACAATGAAACTGGCTGGGAGTGAAGTGGAGCTCGTTACAATTTATAGCGAAATAAATTGTCTGTTTGAATCAACCGACAGTTATCGTTATTTAACGATAACATCCAATGTGAGTAAAACTCACTAACTCTGCACAGTTATATTTTTATAACGTATTTTTAGAACTGATAAATGTTGGTTGATTGCTATGTGTTGACTGTTTGGTTGAACTGCTAAGTAATTAGTTGAAATTATAGATCTGGTTATATATGTAGCGTTAGTTAAATATTGATTCTGTTTAGTAGAATATTTCATATTGAAATGAGATTTGATGTGAATTATATCGTTTAACATCCGTGGATGCAGGGAAACAGGTTGGAGGGATCCAATAGGATTCCTCAATATTTATAATACTGTTTGTTTTCATATATGGTGATATATGATGTGATATATAATCTGTGATTGATTATGATGGCACTGGTCTTGTTATTTGGTATTTTAAATACTATAAGAAATGCTGGAATGTATAAAAAGGAATTTTCAAAGTGTATTTGAAAAAGGGATATTTATTTAGAAAATAAATAGAATTATAAAAGGAATATTTATTTAGAAAATAAATAGAATTATTGAGGGAATATTTATTTAGAAAATAAATAGAATTATAAATGGAAATATTCATAAAATGAATAGAATTTTATAAAAGGAAATATGTGAAAAGTAGATACTAAATAGAAATTTGTTTTAACAGATAAATTAAGAAGATTAATTTATAAACGATATTTATAAATTAAGTAAAATATTTATCATTGGATAAATTAAAATATAAGTCTGGATTTATGTAGAGAAGTAGAAACCGGTTTTAACACCGATATTTCAAAAGGAATTAGAACTTAGTTTTTAAAGGGAACTAAATGAGATTTTAGTGTTAGAAGTATAAAATAAGTTTTTATAGAAAATTATATAAATAGAAGTATAAAAAGAAATTGGATTTGGGGATAGTGTTTATAAATTGCGAAATCAAACTGTTTTGATTCGATAAAAGAAATATTATTCACATTCGATGTGAACAAGGGATTGAAGTAAATATTTTTCAAATAAAATACTTATAAAGGAATTTGGGTTCCGAAATAGGATTGAAAAGAGAGTTAATCGATTAGAGTTAATCGAATTAGAGTTAATCGATTAGAGTTAATCGAATTAGAGTTAATCGATTAGAGTTAATCGAATAAGAGTTAATCGAATAATGTTAATCGAATTAGAGTTAATCGAATAGAGTTATTCGAAGAAAGTTAATCGAATATAAGTTATTCGAAGAGAGTTAATCGAATATAAGATATTCAAAGAGAGTTAATCGAATACAAGTTACTCGAAGAGAGTTAATCGAATATAAGTTATTCGAAGAGATTTAATCAAATAGAGTTATTCCAAAGGAAGTTATCGAACATAAGTTCTTCGAAAGAGAGCTAATCGAATAGAGATTACTCGAAAAAAGAGTTATACTTTGAAATTCAATTACATCGAATGTAGGAAAGTACTGTTTAATTTCCGTTTTTAAATCAAGATTTATTTATTCATTTATAAATTAGTTGTTTGTTTATTTATTCAAATTAATAAATAAAAATTATATTTAAGTTATTATATTTCAGAAGCATGGGATTATAACACTATTGTTATAATTAAATGATTTCTGTAAAAGAAGTGGATTCATAAATAGAATCCGAGAGTTACGTAAGGAAATTTGTTAAAGATTTAGAAGGTGAACTTTGTTTATTTCGAAGTTAAAAATGTTGTTCAGTTAAGGTCCGAGAGGTAGTTATACCCCAACTTGATTGACTTCGTTTTTAACAAAGGAATGGTTAAGGTCTGATAGTGAAGGTTGCTTAAGTGAATTTAGTTAATGAGTGTAATGGTTTGAGTTGGCATTGCGATGTTTTATTTAAACATCTGTTTAAATCCAATGAAGGAGTTTTGAAAATGTTTTCCAAATAAGAATCAGAAATGTTTCTAATATAGAAGATAAGAAATGAGAGTAAATATGGAAATGTTATCCAATGATTAATAACGTATATTTTCTAAATTTAGAAAATAAGAATTTACGAATATATGAAAAAACGAGAATAGGAAAATGGAATAAATTAATGATAAATTAATTGCAAGGGATAAATGTTGATTGATGATTGATCGATAAGATTTCCATTTGGAAATACGACCATTATTTGTACACATGTTTTCCTTTGATAGTTAAATCGCCGACTATCAAAGATTTTGACCATTTCCGTTGTCAATACGGAGAGACCAGGATCAGATATATTATCTGAAAACCACTCCGTATGGCTTTAGCATTGCGAATCAAATATGATGAAGATAATTGAAGACGGATTTTACGCAAGGGATATTCTGGAATAGTGCCTTGGGTTTGTCTTGTCCCAGGATGACTTGAATGGACGAATGTCCGACAGAGTATATCTAGTAGATCGCGTAAGTTGATCGTTTCAAACGTATTTACGTTGGTGGCGGAGGAATTCAGTTATTTTAGCTTATACCCGTTGTATTTTTGGGGAAATCAATTTGTGATTTAATGGGTTTGACGATGTGGCATTCAAAGTAATTAAAAGAGTGATCTGTTAAAAGATACGTTATGACCTCAAGCCTTATCAACCGGGAAATGACTGAAAACGGGCAGGCAGCATGGCTAAGTGGGCCGCACCCAATTAGGGTATATTGTCACCATCTAGAAAATATTCATATTTGTTACTTCTTTCGCTTCTGTATCTCCCAGGAACGGTTATGTTGGTATACCAACCAAAAGGTTATAATATATTCGGAACATTCAAGCAAAATGAATGGTCGGTCATTTGTGGCCGAGTTACAAGATGCTCTTGTTGAACTCCAGTGTATCGCTTCTAGAGTACACTGATCGGAAGGTGGTTCCATACCTTTTCATAGTTGGGAATCCATTACCCAATAAGCGCCCGCGGTGTTTGATTATATATAATATATGTGGAACGTGAGATGAAAGCATTTCCACTAGATTGTTATTCATTTGATTTAGACATTATTATAATATCAGAAGAGTATTGATTTTAAAGAAATGATTTGGGTGATCATAAGGTAAAACTCATCCGTGTTTATGTGTGGATCGGTCTTACGATTATCATTTTTTTAGAAAGGATTTTAAAAGTTAAACAAATGGTTGGAATTTACTCACACCAGTCACATGACTGGCCCAGAGTTTGTTTTGTTTTGTTTTCCATAAACTCTTGGGTGCCTAATTTTGTATGGGCAGTCAAGTAGTCGGGATTTTTCAGATACTTGAAGAGCTGGAGCAGGAGACTTTAGGATTATATAGCTATTGTTATTTCCGTTGTGTTGTAAGTGTTATACTCTAATGACGGTATTGTATACAGATACTGTTTTATTTCAAAGTTATGTTATGAAATATATATTTGTTCCACTGTGAGATTCGTCTTTACTCTGATGTTGTGATGTTTTTCTCCTTCTTCTATTCTAATTTTTTATCTTATCTATTCTCACCCTCTATTTTCTTTCATTAACTATCCGGTATTTCCGATGCTTGGATAGTCGACATTGAGTTTATGTCGATTACCAAGGTCGCAAATTCTCCGGGTCGTTACAGTGGTATCAGAGCGAGGTTAAGTGATTACCTTGGCTCTGTGGTGTGACTCGGTAGAGATGGGGTCAGTAATACCCTAGATTGAGTTGTGTGTATAAATACGAGTGAAAGTATTTGTAGATTTTATAAAAATTGTTTTATATTGTGGAGATTTATCGGTTGAGTTGTTTATGGGTTCAGATCAATCAGTTTGATCCACTGTATCGGTAGGGGTTCATAAACACTCGAATACGATGAACCGACACTGTATGTTTTGAAAAGAGGGCAAATAAAATAATTTTACCAAAATTATATTTTGATATAAAAGGGTGATTAATATTTGAAGTATTATCGTATAATGGATGTGTTGGTTGTGTTTATAATCAGATGAGGTTATAATTGAAATGGTTATATATAACCAATCAGAATTCATATAAGTGAAATATATGAAATCGTAATAAATTAAATCTGAATTTAAATCAGGATTAAAACTAAAACTCGGGAAATTTGAATAAGTCATTGTAAATTTATTTGAATTAAATATATAGGACTTTTAAAATCCTAGGAGATTTTAAATTGTTTTACAAGCATTGTGAAGGATATTTTGAAATAATTTCAAAATAGAAATATTTAAAAATGGTTTTGAAAGTGATATAGTATTGAACTCACTTCAGTCGCTGGAAAATAATTCCGATGATGACTGCGCAGCATCATCGGTGTTCATTTTCGAGTCGCAAGTGACGAATTACTACCAAAAGAGATTGTTTTGAGAAAAGCAAGTTGTTTTGAATCCTGAAAAGGAAGGCTTGATTTTGAGACAAATTAAGCGGTTTAAAAATCCCAGAAACAGACTGTTGAATTAAAAACAAATTAAAGTCAAATTTGTGAAAGCAAATTGGAAGTAAAATAAAGCCAGTTAAGTCGTAAGTGGAAATTGAATTGGATTAGAATGTTACTAAATAAGTTGGATTTATAAGAGTTTGGAATCAACAATGAAACTTGAGTTTGAAATGAAACTTCGCTTGGATAGAGCCATATGATTGTATTTAAGGATGAATCAATTGGAGATTGATTGGGATAACATTTGTATATGTTCAAATGGTAGCAGATGGAAAGGATATAATGATACACCCGACAAAAAGGAACAAGTTTATTTTATATGAGTTGGGTGATTCATGAGCTTGTTTGGCAAGCCGCTTGGCTATTTGATTTTCTTATGGATTGGAGAAGGCCTAGAGAGGCAGTTGTAGTTGTACTGATTGAGCCATACAAAGGAGGTGCTGGCGAAATTTTCCGGAAAATTAAGGCGTTAGAAAATTTTCAGAATTTTTGAAATTTTTTGTTAATAGAAATGAATTTATATTTTAATTGAAATAAATTGGTTCAGTGAAACTGAAATTAAAAAGTAAACAAATAATTTTTAACCCAGTTAATAGGGTTTGTTTTCTACCTTAGCAATTTCGAGGACGAAATTAATTGAAGGGGGAAAGAATGTAACATACCGTATTTTACACGATTGAATAATTTATTTATTTAATTATTAAATATCGATTTGGCGATATCGATAACTTGAATTAAATAATATTTATATTTAATTAATATAAATAATAGAATAATATATTTATTTCCGAAATAATCGGAAATAACAGAATTCACAATATTGTGTGAATTGGACAATTTATAATGTATAATTCAGTTTAGAATTGAATTATACTAACGAATTTATTTATAAGTGTCAGTTGAACGTATAATTTACATTATAATCGAGCTCAAAATGGCGTGGCAATTCGTAATTTGGCGATTCGAACTTCAATTGAATATACAAAATCCGTTTTAAATCGGATTTCTGTGAAACAAGAAACGTTCGGAGCTAGTGCAGTATATTTTTCTAATGGAAGATAAAAATCGAGATTTCATTGTATAAATTTTGAGTTATGTCCAAATCAAAATTTGAAAAAGTTGCTATGGAATTCCTTTATAATTTATAACGATTTATTTATATTATAAATGGATTTTCAATATAAATTGAGTATCGATTCAACCGGGATTTGAATATCGAGTTATAAATCCAATTAGAGCTGTATGATATTCTAGCGTGAATATATACGATAATATTAATCTATTAATATTAGATTGAATTGTTTTAAGTATATTAATATTTAAATTGGTTTATTTTGAGCTGTAAAAATAGTCGTTTCTGCAAACGACCTCTGTTTTCGACGAAACTAATTTTGTTGGATCCGGAAAATTAAATTATCGTTAGATTTCAATTCTCGTGATTCTTAGAGTCCGTATGTGGCCGTACGGAATTTTAACGTGAAATACAGTCGGTAATTTGACTTTAAAAATACGCTGTGTGAGCAAATAGAGTCGGAATTCGATGAAATAAGTTTCGTTGGGTCTCTAATGTCGAACTGTAGTTGCATGCCCATTTTCATGATTTTTGTGTATCGTATGTGATCACACACATTTTTAATGACAAATACTTATAGCGGTTTCTTAAAAATAAATATAATAATAAATATAAAAATATTATTTCTCCTCTATAAATATCCATTACTTCCCTAAACCCTAACTTTTATTTCTCTTCTGGTCAAAGGCAAGAGCGCCACTGGATTTTTCCTCCAAAGCTATTTCATGATCTTTCATAAATCCGCAATAATTCAAAAAAAAATCTATAAATCCAAATACCAGTATTTTCGAATTCTCCTTTTGTTTCTCTTCAATCTCATGTACATATTGTTAGGTTCGAGTGATTTTTGGTTCGCTGGAATTATCAACAGCGTGAGTTTCTGAAACTAGTGTTGATTAACTCGAGGAGATGGTGCATCGATTTGGACGTTGGAGGGTGCTTTTGGGTTCAGCATGGGTAATTGCACTTCCGTGCAATTTTTGGGGAAATTTTAGGACTAAAAGTGATGGTGGTTCTAAGGGGGTGCTGCGACAGACTGCTAGACGCGAGGACGAAGAAGCGATCGAACCTCGTAAGCTTTGTCGGACTAGTAGAGTTTAAAATGAGAAGTGTGTTGGTGGGGTTTTTGTGTGATTCGATGGTGTATAGGAGGAGGGGTGGAGGAGTATATCAGTCGCAATGTCTGTTGTTGTGGGGAGCAGCGGTTTTAAGCTTTATCGGGGAAGAAGGATTTGTTTTTGGCAGGCCTGTATAATTTCTAAATGGGATAAGGAATAATAAGGGGGTGAGGCCCAATATTTGAATATATATATATATATGTTTAATTAAATCCTAATAAGTATACTAACTTGTAAACATTATATCTCACTCATACATGGTCAGAATTACAAACGATCAGATCGTTGGGATCGTAGGAACGACGACTACACAATGGAACTAACTGGGAGTGAAGTGGAGCTCGTTACAATTAATAGCAAAATAAATTATCTGTCTGAATCAACCGACAGTTATCGTTATTTAACGATAACGTCCAATGTGAGTAAAACTCACTAACTCTGCACAGTTATATTTTTATATTGTATTTTTAGAACTGATAAATGTTGGTTGATTGTTGTGTGTTGACTTTTTGGTTGAACTGCTAAGTAATTGGTTGAAATTATAGATCTGGTTATATATATATATAAATATATATATAGCGTTTATTAAATAATGATTCTGTTTAGTAGAATATTTCATATTGAAATGAGATTTGATGTGAATTATATCGTTTAACATCTGTGGATGCAGGGATACAGGTTGGAGGGATCCAACAGGATTCCTCAATATTTATAATACTGCTTGTTTTCATATATGGTGATATATGATGTGATATATAATATTTGATTGATTATGATGACACTGGTCTTGTTATTTGGTATTTTAAATACCATTAGAAATACTAGAATGTATAAAAAGGAATTTTCAAAGTGTATTTGAAAAAAGGGATATTTATTTAGAAAATAAATAGAATTATAAAAGGAATATTTATTTAGAAAATAAATAGAATTATAAAAGGAAATATTTATAAAATGAATTGAATTTTATAAAAGGAAATATGTGAAAAGTAGATATTAAATAGAAATCTGTTTTAACTGATAAATTAAGAATATTAATTTATAAACGATATTTATAAATTAAGTAAAATATTTATCACTGGATAAATTAAAATATAAGTCTGGATTTATGTAGAGAAGTAGAAATAGGTTTTAACACCGATATTTCAAATGGAATTTGAACTTAGTTTTTAAAGGGAATTAAATGAGATTTTAGTGTTAGAAGTACAAAATAAGTTTTTATAGAAAATTATATAAATAGAAGTATAAAAAGAAATTGGATTTGGGGATAGTGTTTTTAAATTGCGAAATCAAACTGTTTTGATTCGATAAAAGAAATATTATTCACATTCGATGTGAATAAGGGATTGAAGTAAATATTTTTGAAATAAAATATTTATAATGGAATTTGGGTTCTGAAATAGCATTGAAAAGAGAGTTAATCGATTAGAGTTAATCGATTAGAGTTAATCGAATTAGAGTTAATCGATTAGAGTTAGTCGAATTAGAGTTAATCGAATTAGAGTTAATCGATTAGAGTTAATCGAATAAGAGTTAATCGAATAACGTTAATCGAATTATAGTTAATCGAATAGAGTTATTTGAAGAGAGTTAATCGAATATAAGTTATTCAAAGAGAGTTAATCAAATATAAGATAATCAAAGAGAGTTAATCGAATACAAGTTACTCGAAGAGAGTTAATCGAATATAAGTTATTCGAAGAGAGTTAATCAAGTAGAGTTATTCCAAAGGAAGTTATCGAACATAAGTTATTCGAAAGAGAGTTAATCGAATAGAGATTACTCGAAAGAGAATTATAGTATAAGGTCCCGGATTTTTGGCTAATTTTGCTAAACTATAATTTATAGATTTATATCTGTAATGTAAATTTATTAAATAATATTGGGTTAGATATTATAAATAGATTTAGAATAATCATTTACTTTAACATCTTATGTATATATGTTTAACTGGTTATATTCCTTGGCGTTTATATATGTATATACAAGAGAATCATGTTTAACATCTGTAACACCCAACACCCGCTACGGACACTCACTAAGGGAATGCCATAACATTGGTGGAGTATTTTAAGTGAATATAGAACAGAAAAATTACAACAAGACAGATATAAGTAATACTTGAAAATTTAAATCATCATTTCAATGCAGCGGAAAGTAAAACATGTTTGGTTACATCACAAAACCATACAAGAGTCAAGTACAAAATATCCATCTTGATAAAAATAAGTACATAATCCCACTAAGTAAACAATAGCCATAAAAGGAAAGATGAACTGAGCTTTACTTCAACGGTCCAAGCTCCAAAGGATAGATACAGCAATCCGATCAAGGCCCACTAGCACTAGGCCCACTCTGATAACCTGGGGTTGGGGGAAAAAGATAAAAACAACGGGGTCAGACATAAGTCTGAGTGAGTCCTATAACTTTAACAATACAATCATTAAAGTAACCAGAGAAGACATAAGTTGATATACGGTAACGCCTGGGGATGAATGGCTACACTAAGCAGCTTGGCAAACTTAGGATAAACTAAGATAACCTTAAAGACGCATTTATCCACCCAAGGATAATTACTAGATTATACCGCCCCAGACCTATCCACCCAAGGATAATTCCTACACTGCACCACACCAGTCATTCCTACTTAAGGTTGATCCCACTAAGTGTACTTAGTAATTTAGTAGTTTCGTGTACCCCTATCTGACTACATAGGTGTACCCACTACTCCCCAGCGATCGGCTCCCTACTGTAGATACCCGTGCTGGTCCCACGATTGGGGTGTATCATTCCCCAACGTGGCCACCTGATAATATCAACGGTGCACGGCTTTATATCTACACGATGCAACAACGACTTACCAACCAGCCCGGGTCCACACACGCATATGAAACCCGTTGGTCCTGCGTTGCCACCGTTAACCCGGTTTGGCCTCTTATAGTCAAGCCCAATATGCGTGTCCCGTCACTCGACTTGAGTCGAGCCCACAAAGATACGTTTGGGATATTGGTTGAAATGGGCCCCCACAAGCTACCACCTAAGCTTGCAATTTTATCTAGTGCATCCCACTTAACCCCTCTTTATAATCATGCCCACTTACATGTTAAGTTTTGGTTAAGTCATCTAATCATATTTCAATTGCCCCTTAAGGCACCCACTAGATTTCTACATGCCACCCATGACACTTACTTAACCCTTTAATCATGTCTACTTACATGTCCTACTTTGGTTAAGTATTCTAATCGTATTTTCACATGCCACCCATGGCACTTACTTAACCCTTTAATCATGTTTAATTACATGTTCCACTTTGGTTAAGTATTCTAATCGTATTTTTCTATTGCCACCCAAGGCACCCACTTAACCCCTCATGTCCCACTACATGCTAATATGGTTAAGTGTTTCTTAATTAATTAAGACCGTGATCTCCCATAAAGACCTCCCACATTAGACTGACTGTTATGACCGCCTGGTTAAGCCGGTAGAGTCCGGGCAGTCTTACGTCATAACAGAGCCTAACCTCGTGTCTTTACTTTAATCACGTATTTAATTTATGGCTAAGACCTCTCACATTGGGCTGACATTTGTAGCAACTGGTTAAGCCGGTCGGGTCCGGGCAGTTTTACACTACAAATGAGTCCAACCTCGTGTCTTAGTCGATTAATTACACCTAATTAATCACCCCCATATTAATTATCCCTAATTAATATCAAGTTTTCCATAACATGGGTAGACCTAACTCAATAGGTAAATTCCCATGGGGTAGACCTAACTCAATAGGTAAATTCCCACTTATGGTAATTTATTTTTATGGTATGCTTAATCATACCCAATCATACATTTATTATCATATTTTCCAACCCCATCGTTCCCCACGTAAATCGTTCTCACTTCATGGCATAATAAAGGGGAAGATCCATCACAAATATCATGGGTTTAACCAAATCTTAGCATATAACTTTGTCATGGGTTAAGAGGATGTCAACTTGCATATATGAGCATATATTAACCCAACTACATTTAACCCAAACTTGCATATTATCACACATGACTTGCATAACATATTGCATATGAACTTGCATATTATCATACACATATCTTGCATAACATGTTGAACTTGCATATAAGCATTCACATACCTTGCATAACATGTTAAATTTGCATATAAGCATTCTCACAACTTGCATAATATGTTAAACATGCATTTAAGCATACACATAACTTGCATAAGCATTCATATTCTTGCATAAGCATTCACATACTTGCATATTAACTCATAAACTTGCATAATGTGTCATCATGAACTTGCATATTAACAAACATGTAACTCGCATAGCATATCTTGCATATTAACATACATGTAACTTGCATAGCATATCTTGCATATTAACATACATGTAACTTGCATAACATATCTTGCATATTAACATACATGTAACTTGCATAGCATATCATCATGAACTTGCATAACATGTATATGATCACATAGCCCACAACTTGCATATTTAGCATCATGTAAACATAACATACATCATACTAAACTTGCATAAACTTACATACTCAACATGCATAAACCCACTTGTTAAACATGCATAAACCAACTTATTAATCATGCATAAATCCACTTATCAAGTATGCATAAGCCAACTTATTAAATATGCATAAACCAACTTATTAAATATGCATAAACCAACTTATTAAATATGCATAAACCAACTTATTAAATATGCATAAACCAACTTATTCAATATGCATAAACATAGAAAAACATAGAGTAACATATCATTACAAATGATTCAAACTCACTAATCCGCATTCAAGACCATAAGTCTCATTACACCTAATCTACTTGCTTTAACAATTGATGTTAAAGTGATAGAAACTCACAACTAGCAATTTGCACTCCAAATGAAGAAGATTAAGATGCTTAGAATGGATTAGGGGTTGATTAGAGAGGTTGATTAGCTTGCTCTCCTCTTCATTGATTTGTGGTGGCCATGATCAAGTTTCATTTTGCCATAATTTAGTTACAAGACTTAATTATGAATGAATTAGGGTAGGGTTGGGGTCTTATTTATAGGATTAGGTGAGTGTTTTAGGCCCTTAGATTAACCATAAATTAGATTAGGACCCTTAGATTTCGGCACCTTCCAGAAACCAGCCCTAAGACCAAGCCCAAACCCCAAACTGGTGCACCCAACCACAGAACTCTCTAGAAACTGTGCAGGTTTCTTGGCTCGGCACGGGCGCACTTCCCAAGTGCGCCAGTGTATCTTTGTACTGGCGCACTTCACAAGTGCGCCAGTGCATTTTTGTTCTGGCGCACTTCACAAGTGCGCCAGTGCATTTCTGGCCTGTTTCTGGTTTTTCTGCCTAACTTCGTTCGTCCATATCTCTTTCATACGGTACCCGTTTTACGCAAACTCGGACTCTATTTCGCGTATTTTTCCGAGACGAACGCAATGACGCAGCCCGTTTCCCCTAATTCCCACATCTGGGATTAGTTATTCTTTAATTTGTGAATTTTAACATTAACCGAAATTCGGGGTGTTACAACATCTTTATTTATCTTAAAAGCTTGTTTAAAATTTGTTTTTACTTATGTAAAACGACAAATGATAACTTAAGTAAAAAAGATTTTTGAGATACTTCATGGAGAAGGAACATGAGATGGCATGACTATTAATAGCATGTAATTAACTAAGAATGAGACAAGATCAAATCATTTAATGGAAATATTTGTTTTATACACAAAATTGCTATTTTGAATTAATAGGATTCATAGGCCTTGAATAGCCATGGAAGCATGGGAACAAAGCATACATTAAAATACCATTTTTGCATAAGATGTACATACATATATATGTACCTAACCACACACTAGTCGTGCACTTCAACATCTAAAGCATAGGAACAACTAGCCTAACCTATGTTTGTAGTTATAAACCTGTACAGTGACAGGCTAGAAAAGAAGGGACAACCCTATTATCAAATCAAAGGTCTTAACATCAGAATTTCTCTTAATCAATGACAAGAGGCAACAACCCATCTTCAAGAACTGGCTTATATCTACAATAGCTCAGCTTAGTTTTAAGCACCCTTAGGCACGTAGCTTGTACAAATGGTAGTACAAACATGCATGTGCACATTTTCTAGTCATTATACATGCTGAACAAAGTAGATAGAGATGATCTTCAGCACCATACTTTCAATCGACGAAAGATAGCATGGCACATGGAGGAACTGACCAACATAGCCTCTTTTCAAATCAAATGAAGAACTTAGACAAGCCTCTTCTCAAATCAATATGTAGACAACTTTAAACATCCCATCCTTTCCCTATCTAAGCCTAGGCAGCTACACAATATTTTATTCTTATATTCAGCTATAAATACACACACAGTTGCAATAAATCTATAACAAACGCACTAAAATCTGAAAAGGAGAATGGAAGCAAACCTGACATGAAAATAAAAGTAAATCAGAAAGATGAGCCTGAAAACAGAGAGAAAGAAATGGCAGTGAGAATAGATCAAGCTGGAACTTTCAATACAAGAACCGTGTACTTTTTGTGAGTGAACTTCCCTTTAAATTCCCATTTAATATATATCTATTGATTGCTAGAAGATATGATGAAAACCCATATGTGTGCAGGAACGAATCTAGAGGGGGGGCAAGTGGGGGCGGTGGCCCCCCCTAGATTTTAAAAAATAGGGAATTTTTTTTTTTTTTTACCGATTTAAGCAAAAATGACCACTTTTAAGACATTTTTATTGATAATATAAGACATTATAGGTTGAAATTAAGGGTAAACTGGTGTAAAAAAAAAATTTTTGGCCCTCCCTTCGAATCCGCCCCCCCCGGCCGATTTCCTGGCTTCGTCCCTGTATGTGTGTATATATGCTTCTAAGTATGCTTATTCATCAGGAAAATCAAATTATCCAAAAAAAAAATTACTGTCAGTAAACCTGAAACAGAGAACTATTTTCTGTAAATAAGCCTTCCTCTGATTTCATTCAAAACTCATCTTATGTTTATATTGAATAATATATATACATGTTGTTAGTGGTGATGTATCATATATAAGTCGTACACTTGAATTATAATTAACTGAAACTAAACAACAACACTATCCTGTAGTATAACAGTGAATAACTTCCTGTGAATAACCCCTTATATTACCACTTAACTTATCTATTGATTTCTAGATTGGAGGATGTAACTCATATGTATGTATATGTGATTGTAAATTTGTTATTCATGTGTGAAGTCAACTATATGATAATAAATTATGTCACCGAAATAAGAACAACCTGGAAACTAAGACAGCAACAATATATGGTGAATAAACACCCCACATTCCTTTACTGTTTTAATAGCTAATCTGGTAGATACAAACTACATATGTGATGAATTGTACCTATCATATTTAAGTATTTAAGGTAATTAGATTATAATTTAAGGATTTAATTTATGGAAAGATGTACAAACAAAGGCAGTGGACATTGTGAAATTTAAACTTCACTGTAATCACATTTCTGATAGATACACTGGATGATGCAGCTTTATATAAGTGTTTACACTTGTTTTGGAGTGTTATATCATAGATTAACCATATATTTTTATATATAATGGGATATAAGTTGAACTGGAACATCATTAAAGACTGTCTATTAACAGAGGTTAATTTATATAACTTCTACCCACTTTAAAATTCATAACTGTATTTCCAGTGGGTATCAGAACTTGTGTTCTACTAGAAAATTCTTCATATATATCTGCAGTATAACTTAAAAATAATTCCAGCATAAACAAGTTTTCATATGTATATGAAAGCTTATATACAGTGGATAAAACAAAAATGGTCAAATTTCGAAATGGTTTATTTCATGACTCAGGGTGATAGACTTGTTAGGAATTAAAAACCATGAATTTAGGAAGTAATTTGGGAATTTTTAGTGGTGTAATTCAACGGGGATGTGAGGTTGATTGGAAAATGGGTTCTAGGCTATTTCCGGTGGTGGAAGCAATTGGAAGGGGTGAGGGTTGGCGTGTCGATGCTGGATGTTATGGCGACTTAGGAAAAATAGTAGATAATTTTTCTATAACATAAATTAGGTAAATGAGATCAAAATAGAATTGAAGCATGGTGTTGGGTGGATTGGGATCAGCGTCAAACTGCTCTGACGCTAGGGAATTTTAGGTGATCGGTCCATGAGGAAATGGAGGAGGGATGTGTCGATGAGCTTGGGTTGAAGTATGGTGGTGATCGGAAGTGGGAGGCTGCAGTGCGAGGAGTTTTTGTGCCATGGGTTTTTGTGAACTTTCGGTCAAAGTCCTATTCTTCGATCTGATCGAAGGGAGAGGCTACTGGTGGTCGAGGTGGGTTCATATGATGGTGCGGCGTCTGGAGGGATTGTTGGGAGGAGTTGGTCATTGGACTACTGGAGCACGTGCACAGATGCACGTTGGAGCATTTAGGACAGGAGAAGAAGAAGGAGATGATCGGGTAAAGAAAATGGGGTGATCTGCTATGTGAATCTTTGGGTTTGGGATGGCAAAAGTTTGTGATCTGGCAAAAAGGATATGGTAGGATCGTGCAATAGATTTGAGGTGATCGGCTTGGGGTGGATCACAGTTTTTGGTAAGTGCTAGAATTCTAGGATCGGGAAAGAAGTTGTGGTGGATTGGAACATGGTGATTGTATATTTTTAGTTGCCAAACCCGGGGTTTTTGCCACTTTGGCATTTGGTTTTCAAGGAAGTGATCGACCAAGATATTTTGAGCTGATCACTCATTTTTTTTAGTGATCACACCTGGTTTTTGCCGACTTTTATTTTTACCAAGTTTAACTTCATCGCTATATTAACAAATTGTATTTAAATGAATAAAATTTTTAATTTATTCTTTTTGAATAATTTAAAAGAATGGGATTTATTAAATTCATAAGATGGGAAAAATTGAGTCAAATCCGATCGTTGAATTATAGTCGATAATATCATGAATATCGGGAGGTGGTTAACTCTAGAAATGTTATGGATTCAAATGTTTTAAAATGAACATTGAAGAGTTATTTGAGTATAATCGACTTGTGTCAAAAACTCTTATAAAACCAAGAAATCGACGTTCTTTCTAATACTTCACGACTTCTAATCATGTTGCGACTTCCGATGACATTCTCGAAGTATGAGCACGTTGTTATACATAACTATGACGTGTGACTGTTGGCCTAATATTGGCCAATACATGTAATAATAATTTAATATTTATAAAACGTTGACACGAAATATGGAAATTAAATTATCCTTATTAACTATTGTTTAAAGTAAAAATATGATCTCAAAAATGTGAATTGTCAAGGTAAAATTGATTAATATGATGTGATGATTGATTACTGATCGTTTTGGCAGTTATATTGTGATATGTTATTCTAACTTGAATAGATTAAAGTGAGAATTGAAAACATTTAAGTCATCATGTATTAGATCACTGTTTAAATCTGAAAGTTGGATCTTATATATGACATATTTTCAGTAGATAATCAATATGGATATTTAATCGATATGGAATATGTTCATTGGATTATTATTTAAAACATTACTTGACCCCACATAATTGTTTCGAAGAGTCCGGAATATAAATTCCACTTCGATCCAATTTATACGTTATAAGTTAGAGATTATTGAAGACAAATGAAGATGGAGTTTATGGAAGGGCTATTTTATTTACAGGATAGTGCCTTCGGTTTGTCAAGTCTTAGGACAACTTGTATAGACGAATGTTTGACAGAGTATACATGATAAATCGCGTAAGTTGATCTCTTCAAATGTATTTACGAGGGTGGCGGAGGAATTCGTTTCTCTTAGCTTTATGCCCATAATTATTTTTGGGGAAGTCAATTTGTGATTTTGCGGGTTTGACGATGTGGCATTCAAAGTAAATGAAGATATGATCTGTCTAACGATAAGTTCTGACTCAAGCCTCTTTAACTGGGAATTGGTATAATATCGGGTAGGCAGCATGGCTATGTGGGTTGCTCCCATTAAAAGGGTGTATCATTACCTGATCTGGAGAAATCAAATGCCTTCGGTTGTCCCCTTTTATTTATATGCTATCGGTTCAGTTAGCTGGCCCCCAACTGTGGTGATGATATATTCGGCACTCTCATTAGAAATGAGGGGTCGGTCATGTGTAGCCGGGTTGCAAGAGGTTCTTGTTGAACCCCAATGTATTCATCTCCGAAGGTACATTGTTGGAAGGTGGTCCCATACCTTGCCATAGTTGGAATCCATTCTCCAATAAGCGCATGCGGTTTTGTTTGTATACTATATATGTGGAGCGTGAGATGTAAGGGTTCTGCTAGATTGTTATTTATTTGTATTTAGACATTATTATAATATCAGAAAAATGTTGATTTCAAAATGTTTTGGGTTATCGTAATGTAAAAACCATCAGTATTTATGTGTGGATCGGTCTTACGATTATCTTTTCTTCAAAAGGTTTTTTAGAAAGTTGAAATCAAGTTGTTTTAAAATCGTTTGCTCACACCAGTCCCATGACTGTCCCAGAATTTATTTTCTGTGTTTTCCCTAAACTCTTGGGTGCCCAAACTTGTACGGGCAGTCAAGTAGTTCAGGATTTACAGATAAACTAGAAGGAGCTTGGAGCAGGAGGCTTCAGCGTTAGATATATAAGGTTTGTTTCTGCTATATGTGTTGTACTCTGATGTTTGTATGTAAGTACAAATACAGTTTTGTATTTCAAGCTATGTTATTTAATATATTTTACTCGTTCCGTTGTGAGATTCGTGTTACTCTAGTTTTGTTCTTCTTGTTCTTCTATTCTAAATTTCTTTCTTCCTATTTCTCACCCTCTAATTTCTTTCTAGAACATCTGAGTTTTAGTGCAATATGAGTTTGACTTATGAGGCTTTAGTCAACTCAGAATGTACTAAAATTTGGGTTGTTACATATACTTTGAAATTCGATTATATCGAATGTAGGAAAGTACTGTTTACTTTCCGTTTTTAAATCAAAATTTATTTATTCATTTATAAATTAGTTGTTTGTTTATTCGTTCAAATTAATAAATAAAAGTTATATTTAAGTTATTATATTTCAGAAGCATGGGATTATAACACTATTGTTATAATCAAATGATTTCTGTAAAAGAAGTGGATTCGTAAATAGAATCTGAGAGTTACGTAAGGAAATTTGTTAAAGATTTAGAAGGTGAACTTTGTTTATTTCAAAGTTAGAAATGTTGTTGTTAAGGTCTGAGAGGTAGTTATACCCCAACTTGATTGACTTCGTTTTTAACTAAGGAATGGTTAAGGTTCGATAGTGAAGGTTGCTTAAGTGAATTTAGTTAATGAGTGTAATAGTTTGAGTTGGCATCGCGATGTTTTATTTAAACATCTGTTTAAATCCAATGAAGGAGTTTTGGAAATGTTTTCCAAATAAGAATCAGAAATGCTTCTAAAATAGAAGATAAGAAATGAGAGTAAATATGTAAATGTTTTCCAATGATTAATAATGTATATTTTCTAAATTTAGAAAATAAGTATTTACGAATATATGTAAAAAAACGATAACATGGAAATGGAATAAATTAATGATAAATTAATTGAAAGGGATAAATATTGATTGATGATTGATCGATAAGATTTCCATTTGGAAATACGACCGTTGTTTGTACACACGTTTTCCTTTGATAGTTAAATCACCGACTATCAAAGATTTTGACCATTTCCATTGTCAATACGGAGAGACCGGGATCACATATATTATCTGAAAACCACTCCTTATGGCATTAGCGTTGCGAATCAAATATGATGAAGATAACTGAAGATGGAGTTTGTGCAAGGGCTGTTCTGGAATAGTGCCTTGGGTTTGTCAAATCCTAGGACAACTTGAATGGACGAATGTTTGACAGAGTATATCTGGTAGATCGCGTAAGTTAATCGTTTCAAATGTACTTACGTTGGTGGCGGAGAAATTCGTTTCTCTTAGCTTATACCCATGTTATTTTTGGGGAAATCAACTTGTGATTTGACGGGTATGACGATATGGCATTCAAAGTAATTAAAAGAGTGATATGCTAAAAGATATGTTATGACCTCAAGCCTCATCAACTGGGAAATGATAGAAATCCGGCAGGCAGCATGGCTAAGTGGGCCGAATCCTAGGGTATATTGTCATCATCTATAGAATATTCATATTTGTTACTTCTTTCGCTTCTGTATCTCCCGTGAATGGTTATGTTGGTATACCAACCAGAAGGTGATAATATATTCGGAACATTCAAGCGAAATGAATGGTTGGTCATGTGTGGCCGAGTTACAAGATGTTCTTGTTGAACTCCAGTGTATCGCTTCTAGAGTATACTGATCGGAAGGTGGTTCCATACCTTGTCATAGTTGGAAATCCATTACCCAATTAGCGCCCGTGGTGTTTGATTGTATATAATATATGTGGAACGTGAGATGAAAGCGTTTCCACTAGATTGCTATTCATTTGATTTAGACATTATTATAATATCAGAAGAGTATTAACTTTAAAGAAATGTTTTGGGTTATAGTAAGCTAAAAACCATCCGTGCTTATGTGCCATCTGTGCTTATGTGTGGATCGGTCTTACGATTATCATTTCTTTAGAAAGGATTCTAAAAGTTAAACAAATAGTTGGAGTTTACTCACACCAGTCATATGACTGACCCAGAGTTTCTTTTGTTTTGTTTTCCCTAAACTCTTGGGTGCCCAATTTTGTACGGGCAGTCAAGTGGTCGGGATTTTTCAGATATTTGAAGAGCTGTAGTAGGTGGCTTCAGGATTATATAGCTATTGTCATTTCCGCTGTGTTGTGAGTGTTATACTCTAATAATGGTATTGAATACAGATACTGTTTTATTTCAAAGTTATGCTATGAAATATATATTCGTTCCGCTGTGAGATTCGTGTTTACTCTGATGTTGTGATGTTTTTCTCCTTCTTCTATTCTAATTTTCTATCTTATCTATTCTCACCCTCTATTTTCTTTCATCAACAATCTGGTATTTCCGATGCTTGGATAGTCGACATTGAGTGTATGTCGATTACCAAGGTCACAAATTCCCCGAGTCGTTACATAGATATATCGGGTAAATCATCCATTTCATCCTCATTACGGAGGGCACTGTTAGAAATCAATGAAATATGGTCTTAAAAATAGTAATTGAAAATTTTGGAGGCTTCCTTGGTAATGTATGCTTGACAATTTGAACCTTCAACCCATACTTTTTGTTTCGCTTTTTTTTAAGGTGACCAAGATACCTTTAAAATGAATGCATGAAATATTAAATATAACACCCTTACGTTGGTATATTGAGAAAACTTTAATTACATATACCTCTCAAAAGGATACATCCATCCATGTTGTACTGGTCCTCGCATTAAAGCTTCAGTCGGTAGATGTATACGCAAATGTTTCATACTATTAAAAACCCCAGGAGGAAATACTTTTTCTAATTTACAAATATATTTTGGTACATCCTTCTCTAGTTTCTCCAAATGAGTTTTAATAAGTGTAGTCGAGCATAAATCTTTGTACATTAAACTAAGCTCGGTTATGGGAATCCAAACCTTATGTGGTAATAACTCCTAAAAAGCTATTGGAAATAGAGTCTCAAGAAATATGTGACAATCACGACTCTTCATTCCTGATAGTTGAAGGTCATTCATGTCAACACATCGTTTAAAACTTAAAGCAATTACGTTTATAAACTTTTAAATTTTCTATCCACTCCGATAGTTTATTTCGATGAATATTTTCCAACTTTATCCACTCCAATAGTTTATTTCGATGAATATTTTCCAACTCATAACAAGTTAAATGTTTGCAATTTGGATGTTCACTATCAATTTTTAGTTCAGGACGATTACAATAGAATACAATATCCTTCCTTAACTTCAAATCAACTTTTGTTTTTCCCATAACATTCAATATGGTGTTAAATTATTCTCAAACACATTTTTCTCATTATGCATTACATTCATATTATGTCGAAGTTTCATATTCTTCCAATATGGTAATTCTCACAATATACTTTTGTTTGCACCAATTATGAATTTGTCCTTTACCAGAGATTTTGGACTCCCTTCCTACACTACACCAAAAAACGCTTTTAACAGTGTTTCAACAACGCTATTGTATGATATTACAGCGTTTTGATGAACGTTTTCTAACGACATGTTGTCGTAGGCCCCTTTTTTCAATAGCGACAAAATAAAAGCTGTTACATTTTACGTTTTACAGTGTTTTAATCTAGTTGTTAATATGATATACACAACTTTAGTTGTTGTTTTAAAAAATAGACAGCGTTTGAAACATGTTGTCAAAAAATGTACAACTTCGCATTTAGACGTTCAACAACTAATTATAAACGCTGTTACTAATATTATACCAGCGTTTTATACATGCTGTGAAAAAGTTCCCTTTTGTTTTATCAACAATTATGAAATGCTGTTAGTAATAATTGCACAGCATATCATTTATGCTGTAGAAATATGTGTAAGGTTCACGAACAATTTAAAGCATATATTAAATGCTGTTATTAATTTTTGAACAACGTTTGTCATGCGTTGTAAATGGTTAACTAGGTTTTATCAGCGATTATGAAATGCTATCACTAATATTTGCACAGCAATTTGTTTCTGGTTTCTTCTATTGGTGCTAACTTTATAGCATCCATATCATGTTGTTACATTTGCACATATATCATTACCCTAAACTATACTATTATCATAGTACAGCTGCTTCACGTATGCAATCAAATGAAAAACAGTTCTATAAAAACACAACTAATAGTCTCTTCCATAAGTGAAATTGAACACAATCAATAAATAAAGTTTACAAAGTTCGTAAACATAGACGGTACTTAAACTACAGTACAGAAAGCCACAATACCTAAATATTAGACGAAATATACAACCATGTGTCTTTCCTACCTATAGTGCTTACTACACGGATACCAAAATAAACTTCAAGGAAACATCTTATGCATTCCTTGCATCAACAATATTCTTCACCTGCCTACAAGGATGAAATTTAACGGTCAGTGATCAAATAAAAATTTAAAATTAACATACATATTTAACTTATAATACATACTACAAAATAATATGAACTCAACGTCTATTTTTACGATATCCGCAATAGTGATCAAGAGTGGATATATTCGTGGGTTGCTATTCCGGAACAGCAAGCCTGAGCTTGCTGCTTCTAAATAGCAAGCCACGGCATGCTGCTTTGAAACAGCAAGCACATTGCTGTTCCGGGACAGCAAGCTCAAGCTTGATGTTCTGGAACAACAAGCTTGTGCTTGCTGTTTCGAAGCAGCAAGCCACGGAAACATCCACTCTCGGCTCGGCAACATGCAAATGACCCGCAAACAAATAACAAAACCATAACTCAACACTTTCCTAACAACCTACGCACAACTAATAAGATGTAAATGAAACATTTACATACATCAGAATATTTGCAAACATCAGAATATCTTATCAGAAATGGATTCGACAAATTTCAATAAGACAGTATAACCCAATAAGAGAAATGATGTTTTTGGCTATTGAATTGATGACAAAAAAATAACGTAGTTAAACACAAACATATTGTAACAACCCGTATTTTTGAATAACATGTTATAACATAAATCAAGGCAGAATTAAATGTTAAAATCTGAATCAAGGGAAATGGGCTGTGCCATTGCGTTCGTATCAGAAATATACGCGAAATAGAGTCCGAGTTTTCGAAAATCGGAGTCCGTATGACCAAGTTATGGCCCGTCAAAGTTTTCAGAAAATTTCAAGTTCAAAAACAGTTCAAATTTGAATTTAGGATTCAAATTCAGCCAAAACAGACTGGGCGGGAAAATTCCCGCCCAGACAGGTCGACAGGGGGGTCGACACTAGGGTTGACCTCCCCCCAACCAGGTCGACACTAGAGTCGACCTGGGGGTCGACCTCCCTGGTCGGCCAGGTCGGCCTGGTGCACTTAATTGGGCTGTTTGGACCTGTTTTGTTGGCTAGTGACGTGATTTGATGGCTCAGATTTGATTTAGGGTTAATCCTATGGCTAAAACTAATCCTAAACTCTATAAAAAGACCCTAATACCTAGCCTAAATCATCATAAATCAATCCTACAACTAAACTATGCCAAAATGTTTCTTGATCATGGCCTCCATCTTCATAACATGGCCTCCATCCTCTTCATGAAAATTTGAGTGTCCTAAGCTAGTAAAAGAGCCACCTTTCTTCATCAAAATAAGGATCTTTCTTCATACAAATCAAAGGAGCTTCTTGTTTCTCAAGACAACTTGGAGCTTATATTCATTTGGGGCTTTTAGTGTTGCTAGCGTGGCTTCGTCTCAATCTTATTTATATTTTATAAGTCTTCATAGCATTGTAAGCCCTATACTACTCTTAGATTCTAACTATGAAGTTAAATGTGACATATTGCAAGTTTGAGTTTGGGCCTAAGTATGATTTGTGCTTTGATTCTATCATGTTATGCATAGATTTACCGTATGCAAGTTTGTAAGGCTATCACCTTGACTTTGTGCATAGAAAGCTATGACCTTTGATTTGAAAGGTTGCATTATGCAACATGAGAACTCTCATAACCTTTATGATAACTTGCATATAATGTTATATGCGAACTTCTAGTCATCATCCTATGTCATCTAGGACCATGTATCACTTATTCGCTAAGTTTGAATGTTATGCATGTAACATGCAAGTTTAAATGAACATATTTATGCCTCATATGCCACCATGTTTAACTTGTGGCCAACCTTATTACCTTATGCCCTTTTTGTCATGCTTTTTCCAAGTTCCCTCTTTTGATCTATGTTATGTTATGCGAAACGCACATGCGATGGGAATGCGTTGGGTTTGGGTAATATTAATGACATGAAAACATGGTTTTAAAATATAACATGAACATTGACTTGTGATTATGTTTGTAAACATAATGATGGACATGACACTTAGAAAATATGAGTGTGGCCAACTCGAGGTTGGGTTGAGTTTGTAGCATAAATCTACCCGGAACCGACCGGCTTAACTAGTGGCTACAAGCAATAGGACCCAATGTGAGTAGTTGGTCATGTTGTGCTTAAACCCGAGGTTAGACTAGGTTGTGGTGTAAAGCTACCCGGACCCGCCCGGCTTAACTAGTAACCACAACAAGGTCTAATATGAGAGGTTGGGTGCATTAAATTAATTAATGCCACATGATAGGGTTAAGTCATGGACTACTTGAATACTTAACCAATTAAACATGATGGATTGGTAGGGTTAAGTCATGGACTACTTGAATATACTTAACCAATTAAACCCGATGTATTGATAGGGTTAAGTCATGAACTGCTTGAATACACTTGACCAACTCAATACATGGTTAGGATAGGGTTAACCACACTTAACCCGCTTGAAACCCTAGTTACGTGGTCCTTTTCAGCAGTAACCTACTTAGAAGTATCATGGGTACCCTGGACTAGGCTAGGGCGGGGCTCGATTACTGGACTGATTGTAAGAGACCAAAAGAGACGGCTGAAGGGTGCACCGGTTGTTCAGGCGGAGCATGGTCGTGCACATTAAGTCTGGAGTTGAACATGGGCACCAGTAGGTTTAGACTGTGCGTGCTTGAATTGTGTCTGTGGTTTACACCTTAGGGCGGGATACACCCTGGGGTGGACCTAGCACAGTTAACTACATTCCACGATTAAGCCGTATGACACCGATACATGACGAGTTAGGCTTATAGGGAGCCGATCGACTAGACCGAGTAGTTGGACCTCGATTTAGGTCATCTCATGATGTGGGCCAGCTTTGGGCCAAGGGATCATTTCTTGTTTATACTTGACATGGATTGGAATACTAGTACACACTTGGTGCAACTTAACCTTGTATATGCGATGCCACACTTGATCTATCTTGTTAACTTTTCACCATGCCAGTTATCACCCCATGTCTCATCTCTGTTTTACATGTTCAGTTAACTTTATTAGTTTTTATACTAATAGTAGATAGGACTTACCAGTCTTTTTGACTGACCCGTTTTCTTTCGCCTCTTTTCTTCCGTTTCCCCCCCTCAGGTTTATAGGGTGGGAACACTGGTACCTAGCTTGGATCTTTAGCTGCTTTTCTGGATAGCTCATGTACGGTTTGGACTTGAGCTCGCTATGGCTTTCTTCTACCTTGGGGATAGTTACTTTATGATTTTCTTTCCAGTTTTCAGTTGATGTTTCTAGACTATGTTTTGTGGAAAATAATGACCAAGTACTTTGATGTAACTTGACTATGGTTTTGAAATGTTAGTTTTATCCGCTGCTTTATTTACTCTGTTTTTACTTATATGTTCTGTCTTGTGATATCTGCATGCATGTTTACCTTGTTTAACGCCCTCCAAAGCTAGTGCCCTTGCAGGAGTGGTATTGGCGGAGGTGAGGTGTTACATTTGGTATCAGAGCATAAGGTTTACAAGATTTGAGCAAAAGGTTTTTAAAAAACTTACCTTTTGAAAAACTATTTTCAAAATCAATTAAGTATTTTCCAAGAAAAGTCTAGTTATTTTAAAAGGCTATTCCCCAAAAGCCATTAGCACTATCCTTCGTTTCCTCGTTTTGAATCTATCTTTTTCTTTTTTTAGTATGGACGATCTTAACCTTCCCGAGGGAGTAACCATTCCCGAATGGTTCCGGAGGTACTTGGAATCTAGGGCCAACGATGTGGGCCCAGCAAATACCCCCACCGTAACTGAGGTTCCTCCTCCTCCTCCTCCTCAGAATCCACAAGCAGATTTTGCTAAGGTTTGCAAGGACTTTAAGGCAATGAGTGGCAAGAATTTTATTGGGACGGAGACTTTTGTGGAGGCAAGAAATTGGTTGAAAGAAACTGAAGATCTCTTTGCCATCTTTGATGTGGAAGACCATAGAAAGGTTTTATTGGCAGCATGGTTATTAAAAGAAGAAGCTGCATATTGGTGGGTAGTCACCACCACTACTAGACCAATTCAGACTTGGGATGACTTTAGGAGAAGGTTCAGATTGAGGTTTCTATCATCGACAGAAGAGAACCTTCGGATGGAGAGGTTCCTATCTCTAAGGCAAGGGGACATGACAGTTAGGGAATACGTGGATACGTTTAATCAACTTGCTCGGTTCGGTCTAGACTTGATTAACACAGCTCAGAAAAAGGCCCTACGCTTTGCTCTAGGATTGAATGAGCCATTGCGCGGTTTGGCCATGTCTCATATACCCATGGGGGCGACTTTCGAGAGTTTGGTGAATATGGCCCTGCTTCAAGAGGAAGATAAGGGTGGCAAGAAGGAGGTCAAGGCAAATGAGTCTCAAGGCGAGAAGGTAGATTCCGGAAAAGGAGGCAAGAGCAACAACAGCAAGGACAACAAGTCAAGGGAAAGGAGGAAGTGCAACTTCTGTGGGATCACTGGGCACATAGCCAAAGACTGTAGGAAGAAGAAAAGGAAGTTGGGAGAATGCTTTAATTGTGGAGAGTCTGGACACTATAGCAAGGATTGCCCGGAAAAGCGGGGACAAGGGAAAAGGCAAACTCAGCAAGCAGGACCTTCTGGAGGGCTAGTGCATACTCTCAACATCGCTCCAGTTCTTGATCGAGGTAGTATTTCTGTAGAAAACCTTGTTTACATTTCTGATTATCCTGTTCGTACCTTGTTTGATTCTGGCACATCGCATAGTTTTATTTCTGATCTTGTTGAAAGTTTGCACCTAAGTACTAGTCTAGTTGAGAATCCCGTTAGTATTTCAAATCCGATTGGGGGTTCCGCCCATCTGTCTGTGATTTGTATGGATTTGAGAATCTCTATCTTGAGCATAGAATTCATGTGTAATGCTTATGTTCTCGGGTTTATGGGATACGGGTTGATTTTGGGCATGGGTTGGTTGTCCAGTTATGGAGCCATTCTTGACTTTGAACATAGGGTTGCGAGGCTCATGACTCGCCTCGGTAATACCCTCGAAATCTCGTGTGACCTTTAAGGTTCCGTCATGATTAGTTATCTAGAATCCCTTGGCACTTTTTGGAAATTTGTAATCCAATCGAGTAGTGTTCGCCACTAAGGCGGATAGTCCATTCCGCTTAAGCATGGGTTATAGAAATCACCCTAGTAAGAACATTTGGCAACGTGGAGTGGCATTTGTTTTCAAGGGATAGTTTTTCTGCGTGGAATACCATATGGTATGTAACGAGATCCAGGATTCACTAACGAATTTTATAAAGCTTACATGAAACCATGAGCACGCAGTTGTAGCCAAATATTTTTAGGAAAAGAGTAAGTGGATGCGGAATGAGAGGCAACGGTGAAATGAGTTCTAACTCATATTTTGGAAATAAGAATTAAGAGCTACGAAATTGTGGAGTTAAAAGACGGTCAAGGCACGATGGGATTAAGCACAAGAAAATGCGGCTTAGAAGATTGAAGACTAGATACGCGCATTATATGTCTTTCTAAGAGTATATCCTTGATCCCTATTATTCTGTAGAGCTTACTCGCATGCTATCTTTTAAGTATATCCTCTCGGTCCTATTCTCAATCTTAGTTCTGTGGCAAACCCCATAAGGAGTATGACTCGCCTGTTTGTGATGACCAAACTATTTGGGCTTTATGGGATATGGGTCATAGTTGACAGACTTACGAAGAGTGCTCATTTCATTCCAGTGAAGAGCAAGAGGACCGCATCATGGCTAGCATCTATTTATCTTCAAGAGATAGTGCGGTTGCATGGAGTTCCTTCTAGCATAGTTAGCGATCGTGACCCAATTTTCACTAGCCAGTTCTGGAATAGTTTGCAAGAAGCAATGGGTACGCGATTAAATCTGAGTACAGCCTATCACCCCCAGACGGATGGCCAAACCGAAAGGGTGAATAGAGTGCTAGAAGATCTCTTGAGGCTTTGTGTTCTTGACTTTGGTGGTACTTGGGAAGACCACCTCCCTCTTGTAGAGTTTGCTTATAATAATAGCTACCAAGCAAGCATAGGAATGACACCATTCGAAGCTTTGTATGGGAGGCCGTGCAAGCCACCAACATGTTGGTGGAAGACGACGGATAAGCTTATAATTGGGCCCGACATGATAAGGGACACATCCGAGAGGGTTGAATTGATTCAAAGACGGATGAAAACGGCCCAAGACAGACAGAAATCCTATGCAGACAAGCGAAGGACAGACTTAGAATTTAAAGTTGGAGATATGGTCTTTGTGAAGGATTCTCCTTTGCGAAATATGGTTCACTTTGGAGCAGTTGGGAAGCTGACACCAAGGTTCGTAGGACCCTTCCCTATCATAGAGAGGATTGGAAAGATGGCTTATAAGGCGGAATTGCCCGAGAAGCTGGCCGGAGTTCACAATGTTTTTCATGTCTCGCAACTCCGAAAGTGCCTACATGAGTCAGCCAAGGTAGTTGAACCAAATATTCTTAAAGACACGGAGGTATAGGAAGAGGCGACTTTGAGGCGAGCTCTGATTCATATCTTGGGAACGGAGATCAAGAAACTGAGGAATCGAGAAGTCAAGTTAGTAAAGGTTCAGTGGAGTGAAGCCGATGAAGATGCAACTTGGGAAACTGAGGAGAAGATGCGTGGGCTTTATCCATTTCTTTTTGAGGGTACATTCTCAATCTCTTTCCTAGTTGGTATATCTTTCTTTTGCTATCCATGTTTATCTAGTTTCGTAAATCTTGTCATGAGAACCTTAGGTAGAAACTCTTGGTTGAAACATGTATTTGAAACATGTTATGCTTGATGTTTGCCAGTGGTTGCAAGTGTTTGCAAGTGGATACTCGTGGATGCATGATACACGTTAGGCACTAAGATCGGCTCACACACTTTCATACCACATATGCATGAGTGTTTATGCTTATTCATGGATGAAACTTGTATGCTATCACATGGATGTTGCATATGGACGGATGTTATGTGCACTCATGTAGAGACTATAAGTTATGTTAGGAATTTGCATACATATGGACGCATTGCACAAACATATTTTGCATTAAGGAGGTTTACTGAATTAGTAACCGCCTGATTTTCGCTTTAGATAAGTGCATATACACACACTTTTGCATATGTTCATACAGCATTAGAAATCTTTTAAGGACAATGATTACTTGTGGATGATGTTTTGAGTAGATGGATGATGGACGGTAGGATACATTCTTCCTAACTTGAAGATTTCGGGGACGAAATCCTTAAAGGTGGGGAGGATGTAACAACCCATATTTTTGAATAACATGTTATAACATAAATCAAGGCAGAATTAAATGTTAAAATCTGAATTAAGGGAAACGGGCTGTGCCATTGCGTTCGTCTCGGAAAAATACGCGAAATAGAGTCCGAGTTTTCGAAAATCGGAGTCCGTATGACCAAGTTATGGCACGTCAAAGTTTTCAGAAAATTTCAAGTTCAAAAACAGTTCAAATTTGAATTTAGGATTCAAATTCAGCCAAAACAAACTAGGCGGGAAAATTCCCGCCCAGATAGGTCGACAGGGGGGTCGACACTAGGGTCAACCTCCCCCCAACCAGGTCGACACTAGAGTCGACCTGGGGGTCGACCTCCCTGGTCGGCCAGGTCGGCCTGGTGCACTTAATTGAGCTGTTTGGACCTGTTTTGTTGGCTAGTGACGTGATTTGATGGCTCAGATTTGATTTAGGGTTAATCCTATGGCTAAAACTAATCCTAAACTCTATAAAAAGACCCTAATACCTAGCCTAAATCATCATAAATCAATCCTATAACTAAACTATGCCAAAATGTTTCTTGATCATGGCCTCCATCTTCATAACATGGCCTCCATCCTCTTCATGAAAATTTGAGTGTCCTAAGCTAGCAAAAGAGCCACCTTTCTTCATCAAAATAAGGATCTTTCTTCATACAAATCAAAGGAGCTTCTTTTTTCTCAAGACAACTTGGAGCTTATATTCATTTGGGGCTTTTAGTGTTGCTAGCGTGGCTTCGTCTCAATCTTATTTATATTTTATAAGTCTTCATAGCATTGTAAGCCCTATACTACTCTTAGATTCTAACTATGAAGTTAAATGTGACATGTTGCAAGTTTGAGTTTGGGCCTAAGTTTGATTTGTGCTTTGATTCTATCATGTTATGCATAGATTTACCCTATGCAAGTTTGTAAAGCTATCACCTTGACTTTGTGCATAGAAAGCTATGACCTTTGATTTGAAAGGTTGCATTATGCAACATGAGAACTCTCATAACCTTTATGATAACTTGCATATAATGTTATATGCGAACTTCTAGTCATCATCCTATGTCATCTAGGACCATGTATCACTTATTCGCTAAGTTTGAATGTTATGCATGTAACATGCAAGTTTAAATGAACATATTTATGCCTCATATGCCACCATGTTTAACTTGTGGCCAACCTTATTACCTTATGCCCTTTTTGTCATGCTTTTGCCAAGTTCCCTCTTTTGATCTATGTTATGTTATGCGAAACGTACATGCGATGGGAATGCGTTGGGTTTGGGTAATATTAATGACATGAAAACATGGTTTTAAAATATGACATGAACATTGACTTGTGATTATGTTTGTAAACATAATGATGGACATGACACTTAGAAAATATGAGTGTGGCCAACTCGAGGTTGGGTTGAGTTTGTAGCATAAATCTACCCGGAACCGACCGGCTTAACTAGTGGCTACAAGCAATAGGACCCAATGTGAGTAGTTGGTCATGTTGTGCTTAAACCCGAGGTTAGACTAGGTTGTGGTGTAAAGCTACCCGGACCCGCCCGACTTAACTAGTAACCACAACAAGGTCTAATGTGAGAGGTTGGGTGCATTAAATTAATTAATGCCACATGATAGGGTTAAGTCATGGACTACTTGAATACTTAACCAATTAAACACGATGGATTGGTAGAGTTAAGTCATGGACTACTTGAATATACTTAACCAATTAAACCCGATGTATTGATAGGGTTAAGTCATGAACTGCTTGAATACACTTGACCAACTCAATACATGGTTAGGATAGGGTTAACCACACTTAACCCGCTTGAAACCCTAGTTACGTGGTCCTTTTCAGCAGTAACCTACTTAGAAGTATCATGGGTACCCTGGACTAGGCTAGGGTGGGACACGATTACTGGACTGATTGTAAGAGACCAAAAGAGACGGCTGAAGGGTGCACCGGTTGTTCAGGCAGACCATGGTCGTGCACATTAAGTCCGGAGTTGAACATGGGCACCAGTAGGTTTAGACTGTGCGTGCTTGAATTGTGTCTGTGGTTTACACCTTAGGGCAGGATACACCCTGGGGTGGACCTAGCACAGTTAACTACATTCCACGATTAAGCCGTATGACACCGATACACGACGAGTTAGGCTTATAGGGAGCCTATCGACTAGACCGAGTAGTTGGACCTCGATTTAGGTCATCTCATGATGTGGGCCAGCTTTGGGCCAAGGGATCATTTCTTGTTTATACTTGACATGGATTGGAATACTAGTACACACTTGGTGCAACTTAACCTTGTATATGCGATGCCACACTTGATCTATCTTGTTAACTTTTCACCATGCCAGTTATCACCCCATGTCTCATCTCTGTTTTACATGTTCAGTTAACTTTATTAGTTTTTATACTAATAGTAGATAGGACTTACCAGTCTTTTTGACTGACCCGTTTTATTTCGCCTCTTTTCTTCCGTTTCCCCCCCTCAGGTTTACAGGGTGGGAACACTGGTACCTAGCTTGGATCTTTAGCTGCTTTTCTGGATAGCTCATGTACGGTTTGGACTTGAGCTCGCTATGGCTTTCTTCTACCTTGGGGATAGTTACTTTATGATTTTCTTTCCAGTTTTCAGTTGATGTTTCTAGACTATGTTTTGTGGAAAATAATGACCAAGTACTTTGATGTAACTTGACTATGGTTTTGAAATGTTAGTTTTATCCGCTGCTTTATTTACTCTGTTTTTACTTATATGTTCTGTCTTGTGATATCTGCATGCATGTTTACCTTGTTTAACGCCCCTCCAAAGCTAGTGCCCTTGCAAGAGTGGTATTGGCGGAGGTGGGGTGTTACACATATTCTACAATGTCAATGATTAATAGGTTGATACATGGGATAAAAAATGGATGCAATAATTATGTCATTCGCGGTATCTGTCATTCGTAATATCTGTCATTAAAAGATAGGATAAGAGTCCCTGCAACAGGAAATAAAATAATTATGATTAAAAGAAGAATGATATGTACTTTCAGCGATACTTATCATTCGCGGTAGCGAACGAAAGAATCCCACCAGGATCTGATGACATAAAGGCATTACAGTTGAACAAAATTAACTTTAGGGAAATGTCGCAAAAGAAGTAGACCTATTATAGTTTCCTATTCAGGTTGTTTGTATGAATTTACGACAAATTATTCAGGTTGTTTGTATGAATTTATACCAAATTTTTTCAACCGTTTATTATTCCTAGCCGCAAAATCTTGCATATTATAGTTTCCTATGAACAGCAAGCTCCAGCTTCATTGTTGAAGATCCAAAAACAATGCAGTTGCAAACTTACATAACCACTAACCAAAACAATGCACCATGTTGCACTTATATTTTCCAATGAATACACCATGCAACACTCATATTTTCCTATGAACATGGCAATGTTCAGCTTTACATTTCACACACACCACATACACATACCCCTCCTACAACACCCCCCCTTCCCTCCAAAAAAAAAGAGCATACACAAGCATGAAGATGCTACCAGGATCTCTCTATTTTCTGTTATAAATCATCCAGATATCATAATTGATAGTTTCAAAATTTGGACAACCAAAAAACATTCCATGTTTCCTCTCTCATGAGGAGAGGCATAGGGGCGACTTTCTCTTCACTGAAAAAGTACAATGACATGCAGATTACTTGATATTCAACTGAGAAAATACAAAATAGTAGTGTATGCTAACACTTAAATGGACTGACTCCTGTGAAGAATTTAATTTTACATGATTCCAACTTTTAAGCGTCCAAAATCCAAATAGTAATTGATGTAGGTTATATTAGTTCAAATAGTTATTGAGCGCACAAACAGACCAAGTATATGAAATACACAAACAGATGTAAGAACTGGAATATTAAATGTTAGTGACGGGTTCGTATACACACAAGAGATTGTGAAACTTACATAAAAGTTGAATCCAGTTTAACATTCACAGCAGGTCATGCTACCATCGAACCAAAAGCATCTGATAAACATTTCATGAATGAGTTACGCCTCCATAGAGGTGCAATCGGTTCTTTTACAATATCCACCCAAACTCTAATCGCAATTGGCCCCATCGGGATAGAGTGAACCAAAGTAGTAGGATCAGTTGAAGACACAGTGCCTTCGGCTACTATTTTTGCAGTGCTCTCCACATCAAACAGCTTGCATTTGGCATTCACCGGAAAATTTGCACTCTATCATATAACAAATATTTGTTGATGCATAATCAAAAATTCTTAAAAAGAGATGCTAGTAATATAAACGTATTACCGTAACAGATTTAGGAACATTGCACATGGGGGTAAATGTTGGACTGTTTTCAGAATCCATAACAGATTTGCGACCATTGCTCACGGGGGTAGATGTTGAAATGTTTTAGAAACCCATGACAGATTTGCAAACATTGCTCATAGGGGTGGATGCTGAAATGTTTTCAAATACCAATTTTTCCTCTGGCCAAGCTATTTTTCTACCAACGGCTTCTCCAATACATATCATGCCTGTTAAGGGCCTCCACAAAAAGGCATCTTCTTTTGTCGCTTTATCCACCCAAACTATGGAGCCTTCTAGTCCAAGAGGAATATCATTGATAATTACATTTGAATCACTCGAGTGCACTCGTCAGCAACCAATTTTTTGCTTCCACCCCAATCGTACAACTTACATTTGATTTCTATGTTATTGGTTCTGCTCTTTCAAAATGACATATATTAATTGATGACTGGCCAATTATATAAAGCAAGTCTAATGATGTGATTGGTAAAGTCAAATATAATTGGGCACTAACAACCATTTGCAAGTATATGTAGTAGATATTTAATTGGGCACTGCTGAAAATTATATAGATATTTAATTTAGCACTTCATTGGGTGTTTTCAAGAGACTTTTGCAACCTGAAAAAAAATTACTTAATTTTCTATCATTTGCAAGTAAGCTAATGACATGCATGATGATACATTGCTGAACACACATACATAATTGGTAGCACTGTAATAGGATATCAGTTACAGTTTTTTTCCGATGTTTCATAGTGACAACATCAGTCCATATGCAACAATATATCTTTGTATCATAGGATTTTCGCTACATTTGTTATTTTAAATTGAAGATGTGCTATTGAACTTAAAGTCAAGCTGGTTTTATTGAATTATATGCTAATCACGCGCCTATTTTAACAGATTATGTGTGGAGGAAACAAAACAAAATCTATCTGGTTTAATTGTTCAAAATAAGTTGTTAATCTTAACTCTATCGAAATAAATTGTTCAGTTTGGTGGATCAAGTAGATATAATTTGACTGACCTATGGAAAGTACATAATGCAACATAAAATTAAAGCTTAACATATATAGTCGATAGAAGAAATGCATACAATAGTTGCATATTATGCGTATCAGTTTAATAGTAAGCAATCAAATAAACTGCTCTTCATAACCATTCATGAAAAAAAACTAAGTGTGGAAAAAATGCTATGTTAGATCAGTTAAATATCGTACCTCATTTTCTTTTCTGGACTTCTCTCTTATGCCAATAACAACTCTATCCACTGGCCATGCCACCATCTTGTCCTTGGCATCTCCTATGTACACCAAACCAGGTGAATGCCTCCACAAAAAAGCATCGAATTTTCTAGGACGGACTATCAAAACTTTCAAGGCATTTGGACCAAAAGGTACTCCAATGAAAAATACTTTCGGAGCACTTGACAGAAATTTTCCTTCTGTGATAACCTCATCGGTATTCCCATGCCAATTTAGTAAAGTACAACGGTCACCTATCTGATTATGTGTACTCTGTAGTTATATAAAAAAATATTTATATGTACATTAGTTTTTTTTTAAATGTTGCAAACTTAATATGGTATATTTTTACCATTTGAGATATGTTGTCTTCTCCACAACTTTCTTTACTCTGGTAAATCAATAATATTGGAAAATCATTAAAGATTTGGACTATAAATACTTAGTTATACAGACAATATTGTCTAGAAAGACCAAAAAGTAAGCAATCTCCACAAATATTAAGCATAAACTAAATCATACCCGATGTTTCACAAACATGTAAACCAGCTGCTCTAGCTCGGAAATTCTATGATGACAATGAGTAATTTCCTTATCTTTAATTTATGACAAAACTGCCTTGGTCATGGTCATACCCCTTCCCATTCCTCGAAGTCATCCCGGCCTCTCTTCTCCCAACACTACTACGAGAGTGTCTTCTTTGATCTTACATGTGGAGTTGGATTGTGGGTCATTTTGTACATTTTTCAATTTCTCCTACAAAAGTGAATCCAAATTATATTTCACAGAAGAGTCCTAAACTGTATCATTTTTAACTAATTACGCTTACAATAGCATCTGCAACATGTGTGTTCAGTGGTTCACCGTTTTTTCGAGCATGAGATTTAATCCAAACCTCAACTCTAGAAATGGAAGAGGGATCAGAATTCCTCTTTCTGCATTAAAGAAACATAACATAGAACAAATCTAACAAATTACACTTACTACAAACGAGATATGTTTACCAGCTAATATATCATATATTTTTCTCACCAAATCTTCATTTGTTCGGGCCATTCCTCGATAGCTACATGTATGTGGAATTTGCTTTTCCTTCATGGGTTTAAATCTTTCGCTTTGTGCCTAGATTAATGGTTTTATCTTATTGGTTAGTTAAATTGCATGTTATGTACGCTTATGTTCAATATATGAAATGATAAAAATTACATTACAATTACCTTAAATTATTTGCTTGTTTTCGACTCAATAAACTGCTTCCATTCGCTTATACTTATAACGTTTTCTGATTTTAGTTGAAGGTGTTCCTCCATGGTTTTTGCTTGTAATATGTTTTTAACGAATTTGCTTTTCGAACACCTCCAAATATACCCCGTTTGCTGAAAAATGGGAGTCTTTTGCCATTCCTCATCAAGTTTAAATCTAACCTATAACATTTAATAGAACATTAATCAAATTATAATAGGTAGCACAAAATTAACAGTATGATGTTATTCATATGTACAAAAAATAAAGTATTGCAAATAGAAAATAAATTGCTATAATATTAAATAAAAACAGGTACAATTACCCGAACAGATTCCTACAGAACCACTTTCAAGTCATCACTGAGTTTCCTTCAGTCGTCAAGTGTAAATGGAACATGCTCACTGACAAGTAGCCCTAAATAAGACGACAATTTCACTGACCCTTTTCCTATCGGTACGCCCAATGAATTAAAATGGACATCAATTCGACGTGCAACATTTGAAGGAAGCCTTTTCACTTCAGTTGAGCCTCTAGTCCTCTTTTTTGAAACTTGATTTGCATTTATGTCCTCGATTGTTCTACATATCTCCACTGTAGTTCCAGGATTTTCATCCCTATTAGTGCATGTAACTGCACATTTGTAATTCCAACATCCATGTTTTCTGAAGGTGGCTCGATATGCTCTTTCATTGCATTAGATTCGTTGGATGCCTGTTTGTATTCTTCATTTTTTTTATTGCGAGTAAGCTTCATTTTCCTTATCGTCTGGTTTTTTTCTAGCCATTTTCCGTAGCTATAATAAATATTTAGCACCTGCTACAATGATAGTAAAAAAATGCTTGAGACTGCTTTCAACACATGCTTGTGCGTATCGTATCCTCTCTTTTCATGCTACATACATGAAGTGGTTATATAGAAAAATTATAAAGCAGCAGGTCAGTATCACAATGGGCATTGTTATATGGTGCCACTCATGCAGTTTAGATCTTCCATTATAGTTACCAAGCATACAACATAAAAATACTTTAAGAATACAAATTTCAAAGCATACTTTTCAATTACCAAGCACACAAATTTCAAAGCAAATAAAGAAACCAAACATATGCTGAAAATACTGTAAGCCATTCTACATGAAAATACTGTAAGAAAGCTGACGACACACTTCAAATTAAGGGTAGTATACCATCATGTAATAATGGTCCGAGTTAAAATATATGCAGCTGACATTAATAAGAAGTGGGCATATACCACTTCTATTTTTATTGTTATATTTTCAACTGGTTGCAGCATTCCTATGCATTATCTCATTTTATGCACGAAATTGCCTACGATGGTAAGTTGTAATTTACTGAAACAATAAAGCTGAAATGAAGTAAAGTTATTTCTGGTGCTATAAGCATATACCACATGAAGCTAGAAACTCCATATCCTAAATCTTATATTATGTTCCTGTCAGTTATACAAGAAATCCAGATGAATAGAAACACGATTAAAATAAAACAAGCACATACCATAGACTTGACACTAAAAGGGGATTATGTAAATAATATTTAGGGGTTTTTATCCTCAAGGACAAAAGGAACAAAAAATTGTTCCATAAGGACAAGGAGGCAAAATTTTATCTTCAAGGACAAAACTTAGTGTAAAGGGAGGAATTCAGGGGCCCACTATAATTCCTCCATTTACACTAAAACTTGTCCTTACGGACAAATTTTTTTCCCCTTGTCCTTATGGAACAATTGTTTGTTCATTTTGTCCTTCAGGATATTTTCCTGTAATATTTACGTTAACTACAAAATAAAATTACAGAGGATGCCTTTTCGGTTATTTAAGAGAAAATTTATTTATTCTCGACAGCCAGGTCAGCACATAATCTCATGGTTGTGCATTGTAGAACACACTGCAGCGGTCATCATGGCTACTAACTGAGATAGAGTAAGGACAATATGCCTGCCTACACACACACACACAAAAGAGAGATTCTGCACATATTTTTTTGCACTTGGGGCCTGCTAGTGATATACAGAAACTCTCTGTGTGCGCACGCATATGTGTGTGTTTTACAAGTTATATTACTCAACAACTAAATTCATTTAGATGCCTTAATCTTTTGCCATTGTTGGTTTATATAACAGAGGAGATGTATATTTTACTGGGCAAACACTTTTTAAAGGACATCCATCATCATCACTTAGTGCATCATGTGTCTCTACTCCATTACTCCACAAGTAACGCAATTCTTCTACTAACGGTGCTAGATATGCATCAATATCATTTCCTGGTTGTTTTGAACCTGGAATTAGAAGTGTTAACATGATATTTTCCTTCTTCATGCACAACATAAGCGACAAATTATAAGTCACAAGCATTATTGGCCTACAATTATACTTAGTGCTTAACATAGAAAATGGATTAAAGCCATCTATAGCAAGACCAAGTCTAATATTACGTGGATCGACTGAAAATGTTTTCCAATTTTCATCAATCATGCTCATGTTACAGAATGTACAGAATGTCGCATCTTTCCATCACTACTTTTATTTTTGAAATGCCACCTTAGTTCTTCTGCCATTTATTCAGATCTAAACATTCTCTTCTCAATCTTGGAATTATTGGAAAATATCTCAACACCTTAACCGGGATATCTTGCATAATCTCCACTGTATCCCGATTGATCTTCCATCGTGAAGAACCACATTTCGGACAGCTATTTAAATTTTTGTTCTCTTTAAGAAAAAGGCAACAATCATTTTCACAAGCATGAATCTTTTCAAATCCCATATCAAATCGTTTGAGAAACTTTTTAACTTCATATAAGTCTTGGGGAGTACGTTATCCTTGGGCAAAAACATATGTTGGACGTTAAGAAGTTTATCAAAACCAGTATCAGATAATCCAGTATCGCATTTAAAATTATACAAAGTAGTAATGGTAGATAACTTGGTATGGTCTGTGCAACCAGGATACATTGGGGTTTCAGCAACTTCCAAATTTTGAAGTAAATCATCATGCCGCTTTTGCGCACCATCCTTATCATTGTCATCATAAAAAAAAGTATGATTGAAATAGTCTTCATCTTCATAGTGAACTGGTTTGAGTAAGTCATACTTCTCACCCATAACCGTTTTTCAATAGTCACTTGCTCGCCATGATTATACCACATGCCACCTTCATACTTAGGATCCATTCCCCTTATAATCAGGTGCTCAACAACGATTTCTCCGTAGTAACGACTAAGATTACGACAGTCTATACAAGGACACAAAATCTTTTCCACATCTCCTAAATTTTTTTTGGCATCAAGCACAAAAATTCAGCACCACGGCCATGCTCTCTTCTTGTTCTATAATTAAAATTGAAAACAACAAGTGTTACTTTATAGTATCAGAATTCAAAGTATGTCAAATCGAAAGTTTAATATAAATTAACAACTAATATCTATGTTTACGCAATTAATCTTTCTTCATCGTCATATACAATGCGTATGAAATCAAGTATCTAAAATACAAATAGAAAAAAGGTTATAAACAAATGGTTAATCACATCTCATGTGCACAACTCCCTAGTTGCAATTCACACATACTCAAATCATTACTTGTTGCTGCTGTTTCTCTCTGGACAACATTATGTAGTGGCCAAAGTGCCCAGTTAGGGTGTCCTCTTCCATGCGAACACTTTATTACAGTTTCTAAATCACAAATAATTTGTACTAAAAAACAAAAATAGGTTTAATAATAATGCAGGACGAATTTTCTATTTTTTCCCTTTCATTACAACCGGTTACATTGGGTATGAATACAATGAATACAACTAATCTTCGGATTTTGACCATTGTAACCATGTTTAGGTCTGGATTTTATAGGTCTGGATTTTAAGACATCTTGTCTATTGACGTATCTACTTCATACTTTTGATTGGTAAAATTTAGAGTTGACCAAATCTTTTATGTATTGCATGCTTATTAATCGAGAAAAAAAGATTTATTTCTAGTACACGATTATTCATAAGAACACTTAATGTTAAATTTGGTATACAAAATCACAAATTGATTGGAACAAATTTGCAAAGAATGGAAAGTAAATATTTTTATAATGGAAATGCATTGATTTCATTTGATGAGGCGGCAGAGAAATAAATGAAGATATTAATTTCTTCCATCTATGCTAAAGAAACGATTGATTTACTTCCTATGTTTGCACATTTGTTGTTATGGTAATTTGCCTCCATTATATTATTACCATATGTTGGTAATTTAATTGATGACTCACATAGATTTGCACTGGCTATATATTGAGGGGTAGACTTTAGTGTAAACTCATCCTAGCCTGGAGCCAGTGATCCCTAATGGTGTCTCCTCTTGTTAAACCTGATTGAGGTTTGGATATGTAAACTCTTATTTTGTAATCTCTTGTAATTATCTCGTGTAGAATAAAATCTCTCTCTGTTGGACTGGACGTACACTATCTCGAGGATATTGGAACCAGTACAAATATTGTGTCTCTTTGTTTCTCTGCTATAGTTATTTACTATTTTGTTGATGTAATAGAATAATTGCTATCAGATTAGATTGGTGTTCAATTGGCAAATCTAGATCCTGCTTATTGCGCTTCCGCATATGCTCAATTTTCATAACAGATTGGTATCGGAGCGAGGCGATTTTTTTTAAATTGTGCATCAATTATTTCTACAAAGGTTGATAGATTCAGTGGTGATTATGCTATTACTATTTTGGAGAAAAGGAGACTTTGGTAGAGGAGATTATGTCGAGAGTGAAGAGCATTCCAATCTGGGAACTTTGACGTGATATGGAGTTTATTGTGAAGAAGCTCTCTGATATGGATAAGGGAAGATGGAAGAAGACGAAGAAGAAGGCGGGTGACAGTTGAAGAACCTAGTCCACAGCAAGGTGGAGAGGTTAATATGGTCACTGCTTATGGTCATAATGTGGAGAATCATGGTATCGACAAGGGTCTAGATGTTGATGATGATCGAGGGATCCCGAAGATGAAGAGATCATGTCAAACGGAAGACGGATGTCGAGTTTTGAAATCCACAAAGACGATGGAGATCTTGTGGTATTGCAAGCATTTTTTAGACCGTTGGTTGATGCACGGTGCAGCTCAGGTGATAGATACTTCTTTTGCAGGCGGTGGGTTGTGTTTGTAATTGAGGTGTGGTCGTAGTCCTTTCAAATCGACTGGATGTATCTCGTTTCCCTGAAATCGAGGTTGGTTTTAATTGAAAGAATAATTTTTTGGTCTTGGTGGTGTTGAGATTACTTTGGAATCTGCCTTTTTTTATTTTGGATATTTGCAACATTTTGTTGGCGGGCGGGGACGTAGTCTGAGCTCGTTAACAATTGTGTGATGGGGGTGGCTTTGCTGGAACCCATTTGGTAAATGTTCATTTTTTGGTGTATCTCGTTATGGGATTTTGATTGAAGGTGGAGTTCTGTTGAAGAGTTTTATGATGAGAAGAGAATTTGACTCAAGGTGGGGTGCTGGAGATATGTGATTTTGCATCAAGGTGGAGTGTTAAATTTGGTGATACAAAATCACAAATTGATTGGAAAAAATTTGCAAAGAATGGAAAGTAAATATTTTTATAATGGGAATGCATTGATTGCATTTGATGAGGTGGTAGAGGAAAAAAATGAAGGGATTAATTTCTTCCATCTATGCTAAAGAAACAGATTGATTTACTTCCTATGTTTGCACATTTGTTGTTATGGTAATTTTCCTCCATTATATTATTACCATATGTTGGTAATTTAATTGATGACTCACATAGATTTGCACTGGTTATATATTGAGGGGTAGACTTTAGTGTAAACCCATCCTGGCCTGGAGCCAGTGATCCCCAATGGTGTCTCTTCTTGTTAAACCAGATTGAGGTTTGGATATGTAAATTCTTATTTTGTAATCTCTTGTAATTCTCTCATGTGGAATAAAATCTCTCTCCGTTGGACTGGACGTACACTATCTCGAGGATAGTGGAACCAGTATAAATTTTGTGTCTCTTTGTTTCTCATCTATAGTTATTTACTATTTTGTTGACGTAATAGAATAATTGCTATCAGATTAGATTGGTGTTCAATTGGAAAATCTAGATCCTGCTTATTGCGCTTCCGCATATGCTCAATTTTCATAACACTTAAAACCACCATACGCTATGAAGTTCAGAAAGTCGGTAACTTAGGAACTAAGATAGCATAGTAGACACAGACAAGCGTGGTAGTCCATTTGTGTCAAATATAAACAGATTCTCTAATTGGCTCGTCACAACAATTTTCAACCAGCGATATATGTACACAAGCAGGTAAATATATACACAAGCAGCTATATATGTCACAACATTTTTAAATAAGATATATATGTACATAACCAGCTATATATGTACAAAAGTAGTTATACATGTCACAACAATTTTCAACCAGCTATATATGTACACAACAATTTTCAGCCAGGAAGATTGTTGCTTCAAATATGTGAAAGAAAGCACATAAAAAACATATTGAGGTATCTATTCTTGATTTTATTTAAGTTGCCTGACGTATACTACTGCGAGGAAGCCACAGTTTCTTAATCTATGTCAGTGATAACATAACTATAGAGTAAAAGAGTAAACTGAACACTGTTGTCAAACATAGTGCATGTTATATTACCAAAACCGTATAACAAATTCCTAATAAAGTAATCAACCACAGCTAGACATCAGAAACTTAGAACATTTTTTAAATCATGGAAGTATGTAATTTCAACTCCAAAAAAAAAACAATAGACAAATGGTTTGACAAAAAGAATGAACTTAACAAAACAAGAATCCAATACTGATGGAAAATAACATGAATTAAAAACTAACAGAGAACAAAAATCATTTACAACTTAGAGGAAACACAGGACACAAATCAAATATGGTATTTAGAAAATGCTGCTGCTATTAAAGAAAATATACTGTAAATGGATGACATGATATTGTATGCGTCCTAACTTAAGCCAAACTGTACTTATAAAGGGTTAATGCCATTAAAAAAATGTTATAGAAGCTTGATGATCTTGTAGAGGGTGAATTAGATGCATCTGATAACTAACATCCTTAAAGAAGTTGTTACATCTCTCTTTATAATGTTAACAGTTCTATTCAGATTCTTTCAAATGACAGAAATGACAAGAAATATGACAGTAATAAAGTGTCGGATAGGATAGAAAATAAGAAATAGAGCATACGACGGAATAAATAACATAATGTTTAAGTTATGTACAGAGTTCTTTTATTACATTGCTATATGGACTTATAGGCTTTGGGTCGTTTAGCCAGTTTACTTTATTTAGTCCATAAATACACTGTAACATTCTCTATATATCATTATTCAGTATCAATAAAATTTCCGCAACTTTTATTACTCGTTCCATAACATTTCTGCAATTGATTCAATCATCCCCTTCAGAATTTAACATGGTATCAGAGCTGATCCAGCAACATTGCAAAGGTTGATCAAAGTGTGGGAAAATATATTAAATTCATTAGAGAGATCTGTTGCATCATCTGAGATTAATCTCATCATTTGATTGCAATTTATATGTGTATATTGTTGTGTCGTGCCATCAGTCAAGGGCTGCATCAACAACATACAAAAGATAATTCAGGAAAATGAAACTGCATTGCTGAAACCGATCAAGAACTTCAAGAAATTGCCACAATCAAGAAAATAGTCAAATTCTTATTTCAGAATTGAAATAAGAAAGATTTCATCACTTTGAAGTTCAAGACTGCAACAAATTTCTGTAAATTCTCAATTCAAAGTTTCAATTACAGTATTCGTACCTGTTTTGTTGACTTCTTCATCATGAGTCACGCAACCACTTCTGAAGGAAGTTCTACAACATCCACTGATACTCAAGCTGCAGAGCAATTGATCAAGACTGTTTTTAATCTCCAAATCCAACTAATTACTATTCGATTGGACGAGAATAACTATACACCATGGAAACTTCAAGTTGAAACTACCATTCAAGGCTATGGACTCGAAGGCTACATTCTTGAAACACTGCCAATACCTCCAAAGTTTATCACTGATAAAGACAATAGAGTCATTAGCAATGAAGCGTATAATAAGTATTACAGGCAAGAAAGATGTTAAGTGCTTGGATACTTTCCTCAATAAGCCCAAATCTGCTATCTCAAGTCAGTGGATGTCAAACTGCCAATGATATCTAGTCAACTGCAGAGAGAACATTTAATTCTCAATCAACACCGAAAGCATTATTTTACAAGATACAATTGCAAAATTGCAAGAAAGAAAATATGGGTATGAGAGAGTATATTGAAAAAGTAAAGAATATATGTATGTGACACACTTCATGTAGCAGGTAGTAAAATTGAATAATCTGAACAGGTTCTTTCACTATCAATGGCTTAGGAGATGAATAGGAGGCAGTGGTGGTTGTTATTACAACTCAAAGAGTAACACCACCACTGGATGAAGTCAACTCTATTCTACTGTCACATGAAGCAAGAATGGAAAGCAAGAAAACTCCTTAAAATGAATACTCACTCAATTATGATGCAAATGTTAAAAGTCAAGGCGACAGAGGTAACTCATCTGGTCAAAGAGGTGGTTATAATGACAGAGGAATAGGAAGGGTTAGATCAAACCCCAATAACAGACCCAAATGCCAAATATGCGAAAGAATTGGGCATACTGCCTTCAAGTGTTATTTTAGGTATAACTCAAGTTTTGTGCCAAATCAAGGTGATAACAATCAGAAAGGAAATAACCCAAATGCAAATTTGGCACAAAATCAGCATGACAACTCTACAGGTGTAGATAGTAACAAAATCAGAATGAAATTGCTAAAGCTGAACACATTCAAGATGATAATTGGTATCCGAATTCAGGGACAACAAATCATATGACAAGCAATCTTGACAATCTCAATCTAGGAAAAAAAAGAGTACAGAGGTAAACAGTAAGTAAGCATGGGGGATGGTAAGTGTATTTCAATTTCTCATACTGGTAATGCTGTAATAAATGGAAAAAGGAAACTTTGTCTACAAAATTTACTAAGGGTACCTAAAATTAAGAAAACTTTGATGATTGTGTCACAGTGTGCAAAAGAAAACAATATCTATTTTGTATTTTATCCTAAGTATTGCTTAATCAAAGACATGCTGACATATGATATTCTCTTGCAGGGTAGTGTTGACAATGGACTTTGCAAAATAAATCTTGGAGGAAAAGATAACTCTGCAAGAGAGAAATCATGATATGCATCTATGATACAACAAAATAATCACAGTAAAAATACTTTTGATTTGTGGCATTATTGAAGTTTGCGTACGTGCTAACACAGTACACACGGATCGTGTAACACACAAATATATAAAGATATTTCCAACAGATATGAAAGAAAATATAAGATGATATAAATATTAGCTAATCACATATATGTACAATAAATGCAGCAAAAATAGAAAAATCACACCAGGGACTTTTATACTGGTTCGGAGCACCGTCCTACGTCCAGTCCCAGACTTCTATCTGGATTTTCACTAACAACCACCTCACTTCACCCAGAGGAACAGGTTGACAACACCCGAGCAGACGAATGAGATTTCACGCCTCTAACAACACCGAGGACTTCAACACGTGCCTCTTACAACATCGAGGACTTCAACTAAGATGAATACAATTGTTGTTGACAATATGTGTTCTTTATAACACGAATTTTTCACTTGTAGTACAACCTTCCTATAATCTTATCCTCAAAAAGAATATTTGTGTATTTGAAGATTTGGAAGTGGATATCGTATTGAATCAAAAGAATATTTAATAGATTCTAGGATTCAAACGATATATTATTGAATATGAGCAATTGAGTGCTTGAGAATATAGAAATGAGATCAAGAAATTAAAGATAGTAATCAAGTCAAATTTTTTGAATGGAAAGATGATCACATGGTGTTCATTTAGAGAATAAATAGTTGTAACCCTTTGTGAAGAGTAATGAACAATAGCCATGATTATTGGTGAAGAGAAGGAGATGCAACCCTTGATTGAAAGGAAGTGTCTTTTCGAAAGGTTATTTTCGAAAAGAAAACGGTCGATAGGTCAAAAAGAACTGGTAGACAGGAATTTGAATACATATACACGATATATTCACATGTACACATTTATTGTGCATTCTGGGTAGAAACGGTCGACAAGTCAAAATATGGGCGGTCGACCGGTTTTACCCAGGTTGCACAATCAATGTGTACATATATATACACATACATATATATATATATATTTGTATATATATATATCGATAATTTTGAGGTGTGAAATTATTTGAGGATAGATTTTAACATAAACAACACTATTAAAACACCAAATAATCAACCTCTAATCTAGAATACCATATGTAGCTCTTTGTACCTCTTCAAACCAATAAATATCTTCGTTTTGTCGATCATGGCTTATTTCTTTGTCAGAAAGAAAAACTCCATAAACTTTTGACTCAACAATTATAAACTAGGACACCCAAGTGTAAATGTAGTCAAAGATATTTTTAGTAAAAATAATATTGCATATGATGATATTACTACTCCCTATATCTGTACTTATTGTAAGACAGCTAAAAAACACAAATTACCACTCAAAAATTCATTAACCACATATTCAAAACTATTTGATCTTGTTGCTACTGATTTATGGGGTCGTGCACCTATAAATGCTGATTATGGGTATAAATTTTATGTTTCATTTGTTGATGCACACAGTAGATATACATGGATTTACTTTCTAAAAACAAAATCACAGACATATGACACTGTTATAACATTTTTGACTATGGTTGAAAATCAATTTATCATCAAAGTTAAAATACTACGAACTGATGGTTAATCTGAGTATAAAACCCTTGATAATTATTTCAAAAATAAGGGAATTATACATGAACCACATGTCCTTACACATCTGAACAAAATGGACTAGATGAAAGAAATCATAGACATATCGTAGAATCTGGCTTAACATTATTAGCTCATGCATCTTTACCGCTTAAATTTTGGTCTGAATCATTTAGCACTGCAGTTTATCTTATTAACAGAATGCCAACTAAAGTGTTAAATGATCAGACACCACTGGAAAAGCTATATAATATTAAGCTAGAATATCATAGTCTAAAGACATTTGGTTGTTTATGCTTTCCATATCTAAGGCCTTATAATTCTAATAAGTTAAATTTTAGATCAAGGTCATGCACTTTCATTGGTTATGCAACTAAATAGAAAGGATATAGGTGTATTGATGAAAATGGAAGAATTTCATTAACAGACACGTAGTTTTCAATGAAACTGTGTTCCCATACAGTAGTTCAGATATTAAAACCACTAAGAAAGTCTGGAATGAAAAGATTGTTATACCTGATATCCCTCAACTTCATAATAATTTGCATCCAACTGGTAATAAAGTGGTTGTTGATGCTCATTGTGCTGGAACTACTGAAGATGAATCATCCAATAATGTATGTTCTGAACCACCCAGCCTCGCCAACTTTTTACCTAAGCAAGCAAAAGATGAGGATAATATTAACCGGGGTGAAAATCAACCTAAAGTGAGTACAAGCAATCCATTAAGACAATTACCAGAAGAAGACAATACCATTTGTGAGAGCAACAAGCAATCAAATAAACCACTTGCTGATACTCGTCATCCAATGATAACCAGATCCAAAAGTGGAATATTTAAACCAAAGATATATGTTTCCATAATTGATTCAGATGAACCAATTACTTATGAACAAGCTGCAAAATATGAGCAGTGGAGAGCAGCAATGAATGATGAATACCAAGCTCTAATCAGAAATCAAACATGGGAATTTGTACCACAACAAGCAAAAAATAATAATCTGATTGGATGCAAATGGACTTACAGGATAAAAAGAAATCTAGATGGCTCAGTGAATAGATACAAAGCAAGACTCGTAGCCAAAGGCTACATACAACAGTATGGTTTTGACTATAGTGAAACCTTTTCACCAGTAGTCAAGCCAACTACCATTAGACTTATATTTACTATTGCACTGAGAAATCACTGGAAAATTAAGCACTTAGATGTAAATAATGCATTCCTCAATGGTATCTTGCATGAGGAAATCTACATGCAACAACTTGAAGGGTAAACAAAGATCTCAAAATATTTGTGCAAGCTAAACAAAGCAATTTATGGTTTAAATTAGGGCCCAAGGGTGTGGTTCGAGATTAAAATCAACTCTGGCTTCACTGGGATTTCAATATTCAAAGGCTCATAATTCCTTATTTATTAAAAGCAGTAAAGATTTAACTATATACATACTCATTTATGTTGATGACTTAATTGTGATAGGTAATAGTGATGCTGAAATAAACAAATTAACACACTACTTGGATGAGAAATTCTCGATCAGAGACTTAAATGAAGTATCATACTTTCTAGGATTGAAGTACAAATAAATTCCAGTATAGACATGTTCTTATGTCAGAGAAAATATATTGTAGAATTATTAATGATGATTGACATGAGTGAAGCAAAATCACAGCCTACTCCAATGATCTCAAGTCAACATTTCTCTAAAAACAAGAGGAAGCTATAAATAATATTAAGGGGAATTTTACAGTAAGGGCTTCCTTTCATGTGCTAATTAGTTTCTAGGACACGGCCTTAAAATAATTATTTTCCAGGACAATATTTTATTCGTTTGCTTCTTCCTTCTATTGTTCATCTCGTATGCATTCTCGATGCTAAATAAAACCTGAAATCGATTTCAAATCCACTTTCTTCTTCATCTTTATACTTTCAAAATCAAATCTTGTGCTAATAAACTTTCGAAACAAAATCAAATATGCTGATAATATGCTAATTCATCTTTCTCACCAAAATTAAAATCAAATCTGCTACTAATTTATCTTTGTGAAAGAATTCGAGTCTCCTTAGAAATTTGACGCTGATGGTAACTTAAATGATGCTGCTATAAAAAAAAGTTGAAAGAACTTCTGTTTTCGCTCCAGACTTTTACCTATAGACTTCGGAATAAATGATTATATTATTTGGTTGATCTGTAGGGATGGGCGAGCATGTTGAATCTATGTTGGGGGTGTATTTGGATGTGTTATCTTCACTTCCGTTAATTTACACATGTAACAAGTAAATTATGCAATCTTACATGCAATACATAATTTACATGCAGTAAATCATGCAATCTTCAGTTTTGTTAATTTGGATGTGTTTTTTAGTAATAAAAAAGCAGTATATAAAGATAAATAAATTTATTTTTTTAAACAAATAGTGTTTTCGTAGCTAGAAGAATTAAAATCTTACATGCAAAAAGTTACAATATATTATACATGTAACATGTAAATTATGCAAGTGCTTTTTGATCTAAAATTTTACTTTTTTTTAATCATATTAAGCTATAATAATAAATAGATATATCATTTTAATCAATTTATAATGACAAAGAAGAAAAGGATAAATAGAATTATCTTCTTAAATCATACGTACAAGCTAGTTTTTTATAAATTAAGTGTTGTTAAATTACTAAGGAAATATTTAAACACAATTATTTTTAAACACAATTATTTTTAAACGCAATTATTAAGGAAGAAATATTTTTGTATATCTTTTTAAACAATATTAACAGTAGCAAGTATTTCTGTAATAAGGAAGAAATATATTTTTAAACAATATTTATATATATCTTTTTGTATATCTTTTTGTATATGAATTGTGTATCTTTTTGTATATCAAATATTGACAGTTATTAAAAAGCTAAAAGTATTTATCTTTTTGTATGATTAAATATTGGCAGTTATGAATTGTGTTAATGTAGGAAAATTGAGCAAAGGATTATGGTGCAAAAATTATAAAGAAATTAACTTGAATGAATAAGCAAGTAATCAAAAAAATTAATACTGTTAAAACATAATACAAAAGGAAAATTAATACTAAATAACCATACGAAAGAAAAATTAATTATTTAAAAAGAAATATATAATTATCTTTTTATTTCCTAATACAAAAATTAATACTATTAAATTAACATAAGTTAATTTATCTTTTCAGTAAAAAAGCTAATTTGTAAATCTTTTTGTATGTTAAAACATAAGTTGTTAAAAAGCTAAAAGTATCTATCTTTTCAGCCTCTGTAATGATTGACAATTATGAATATATATCTTTTTGTATGATCAAATATCGATAATTATGAATTGTGTGTCTTTTTGTATATCTTTTTGTATATGCAATACAGTTTTTGACCATTTTTGATTTTATATCTTTTTGATATGTATATATCAGCCTCTGTAATGATTGACAGTTCTTGATTTTATATCTTTTTGTATATCTTTTTATATATCTTTTTGTATATCTTTTTGTCTATGAATTGTGTTTCTTTTTGTATATCAAATATTGACAGTTATTAAAAACCTAAAAGTATTTATCTTTCTTTTTGTACTATCACACAAACATAGAACAATAGAAAAGTAGGAAACGAAAACAAAGAACACAAGCCTAGAAAACTGAAAGTGGCGAAGAAGATGCACCAAAGTACAGTCACACAAATATTGTGTGCGTAAGAAACAGAGAAGTAAAAATGAAATAAGAAGTGTAAAACGCAATTCGAACTTTTTGTACGTTCTCTTTCTTTTTAGGACAGCAAAGAGAATTTTTTAGACAGTGAATAGATTTGCAAACATTTTTGAAGAGGTAGCTGAAAATACGAATAGAGTACCGACAAGTGAAAGTGTAATGCAAATACCAGTTTTAACAAACAAATGGCTTAACTAACAATGAAAAAAAATAACACAAAATTTAGATAGAGAAGAGCAACGTAATGATAACAAAACTTCTACAGACAACAGATACAGTAATGTAATAAAATAGATAGACTTGTAGTGTGAATAAATAAAGGAATGGTTTTATGCAAAAGTTCTATTTTCACTCTTTTTATTTCAATTAAAGAACATTGAAAATGTTTTTAAAACAATGCACTGACGCTAAACAAACTAGAAGTCACAAATGAATTAACAGTAACAAGTAAAAACAATCAACAAAAACTAGAATTCACAAATTATATTTAATTATTTAAAAACATATATATATATATATATATATATGTATATTTATCTTTTTGTCTTTTTATTTCCTAATACAAAAATTAATACTGTTAAATTAACATAAATTAATTAATCTTTTCAGTAGAAAAGCTAATTTGTATGTCTTTTTGTATGTATAATATTTTTTTCTCAGCGAAAATGAAGATTAAACTGTGTTTTGCAAAAAAGCTAAATGCATGTATCTTTTACGATTCTGTCGTATAGTATATTTTTTTGTTTTGCTTTTTTTTTTTTTTTTTGATTTTTGACAGCTTAAAAAGATAAATGTGTTTATCTTTTTAAGATGTATCATTTTATATTTGTCTTTTGTTTTGCTAAATGCAACTATAATTTGAAAAGTCTCATAGAATACTTCAAAATTGTCGCTCAAGATTATTACTAGGCACGGCCTGAATTTCAAACTCTGGAACAGGTTTCTATACTTGGTTTTGTTACATTATTATATTTGTTTTTTAATTTTATTACTTTGATTTTTGTGGAAATACGTGAGCTATCTCAACAAATGTATTGTTATTTCCTCAGACACTTTCGAGCAATGCCATTTTGTTTTTGTCAACTAAACTTGCTAATACGTCATGTACAGAATAACACGCGCCAAGAATCACCAAATTCACATTTACGGCCCAACCAATATGATTCAATGAATATTTTACACTTGTTACCATAGCTATGCCTTCATTTTTAATCCTCATAGGTGACGAGTGTGTATTATGTATATTAATGGTTCCTTTTTTCCCTAGTTTTTTTAAACATTTTTTTATTTAAAGCAGGATGTTAGACAAGCGATGAAGCTAATCATGGTTTTACCAAAGTGCAAAAGACATCTCAGAACCACTTACAACAAGATATTGGAGCTATGTGTCATAAATTCAGTTTCTGATATCAGCCCTAGTTGAAATGTCGATCATTATTTTAAAAAGATAAACACATTTATCTTTTTAAGCTGTCAAAAAAACATAAAATGATAAACATGTTTTCACTGTTAAAATATATCTCTAAGCTAAAATGATAAACGTATATATTTAACAAATTAATCATTAAAGTTTCAACATCACCTACTACAAAATCATCAGTAAATTAAGGTAAATTTAAAATACTATCAATAAAAGATAAAATGATTTATATTTCTTCAAAAAACAATAGAAGCATTTTACAGATTACAAACTCATGCTCAGTTATCTGAATAACATCATCAGCCATTAGAAATTCATTATTAAAGTTTCAACATTAGCCATTACAAAATCATTAGTAAGAACAAAATAACACCTGTCAATAAAGTTTCATCGTCAGTTATGTCACTGACTGACTCCATGCACAGGAACATAACATCTCACTACATCAAACTCCACAAAAAAAAAAAAAAAAAAAATAGATCTAATTGAAAAACGATTTATGAGATACGCGACAAGTATGCATCATCAGGCGAATGTTTAGATCCAATATACGCGACAAAATAAATCGCTTGACAATAACAGGACTGAAAATCAATTCTTCAAATAGGAATAATCGAATCATGAGATACAAAGAAAATAAACTAATTCTGACGAATGTTTACTGAATTCGTTTGAAGCACAAGATGTTTTTGAAAATCTTATGTTTAATTGTTTAATGAAGATCGATTTTACAATTTGAGAAAGGAACTGGTTTGTGAAATAAAGAGCACACTAAATTTTGTCTTTAAAACTAATTCCGACGATGTCGTGTCCAGGAAAAAAATTAGACCCCAATGGTAAGCCCTTAACACAAATTTCCACTAATATTAAACAGTACAAAAGTGTTGTGGGAGCACTTCAATATGCTACCATAACAGGACCTGATTGCCTTTAGTGTTAATAAAGTGTCACAATTCTTGCAGGAACCCAAGAATGAGCATTGGAGGGCAGTGAAAAGAATACTTAGACATCTGAAGGGCACTATCAACTTTGGACTCACACTCAAAGGAACCAAGGAACTAAACATCATTGGATACATAGATTCAGACTGGACAGCAGACCCAGATGACATAAAATCTGTCTTTGGGTACTGCATCTGTATTGGAGACAACTTAATATCATGGAGTTCGAAGAAACAAGCCACTATTTCTAAATCAAGTGTTGAAGCTGAATACGGATGTATAGCTAGTGCCACAACAGAAGTGATATGGTTACAATCAATGTTAAAAGAGCTAAAGCTACCGACCAATACTAAAGCAAAGCTATAGTGTGATAATCAAAGTGCAATCTAGATGTCATACAATCCAATGCAGCATGCACGAACAAAACATATTGAAATTGATATTTATTTTGTTCGTGAACAAGTTAAAGAAGGCGAACTGGAAGTAGATCATATACCATCTTACCATCAGCGATCCGATATCCTTACCAAGGCACTATCGTCCAAAAACTTCACAAGGCTAAGGGACGAGCTGAAGATTCAGGCTCAGAAGAAAGAAGAATACACAGCCAAAACCCACAAGGAAGCAAAATTCAAATCAGATCTAGCATCCTCTCTCACGAAGCCCCAACTCCAGTAACTATCTACCTTAAACTTCAATTAATCATCACAGCAAGACAGCGTTGACAAGAATCTGCTTCGATCTGAGAAGAAAATAGAAATTTATTCTATCAGAAGCTCGCAATCGTTATTCATATGCAAACCTAAAGCCGAAACACAAATCCTAGGTTTGAAAGGGGGAAATAAGAAATAGAGCAGTCGACAGATTAAATAACATAATGTTAATGTTATGTACAGAGTTCTTTTATTACATTGTTATATGGACTTATGGGCTTTGGGTCGTTCAGCCCATTTACTTTATTTAGTCCATAATTCCCTATAAATACACTGTAACATTCTCTGTAAATCATTATTCAGTATCAATAAAATTTCCGCAACTTTTATTACTCGTTCCATAACATTTCTACAATTGATTCTATCACCCCCTTCAGAATTTAACAATAGAGACTCAAACTGATAGTGGTGACATTAAGGATTAAAGTTCTTGAACTTGGTGATGTCAGCAATGGAAATATTGATAACGTGCGTGCTTCTTAGGGTGCGTTCTTGGCGTATGAAAACGGGGTATTTGAGCGGGGCATTTGAGCGGAGTATTTGAGCGTGGTACTGTAGCGAACGAGGAATGTGTTTTTAGCCACGAACGGGGTATTTGAGCGTGGTATCTGAGCGGGGTATTTAATTTTTAAATTAGTTGTTATGAATTAATTTATGTGTTTAATTGTAATTTATGTTTGAGCGAGGCATTTATGTTTTAATTTTTTCATACGATTGTTCCTATCTTCAATAATCCAAAAGCTGTTTCCCAGCTCATGCCAACCCAATTTTACCTTCCCAAAAACAGTGCTTCACATGTTAAACGGAACCTGCTACTTCATTTCTTTATCAAAAGCTGATCCTACCCTTTCATTTTTTTTTCTTCACGAGCGAAAGACAACAACTCCTTTTCTTTCCATCTCCGCCATTACTTTTTACTGTATCACGTTCATTCTCATAATCCATCTCACTCCGTTCACCATATTCCAACACAAACATTTTTTTATTTTTATTTTTCTCCTTGCGTCCGACGCGTCGGGCGCCAACGACTGGTTTTCCAACGTTGGCAAAGCGCTCCTCTCGAGCGGGGAGATTTTTGCTGGTGTCCGACGCGTCGGACGCGAACACCATGCCAAGCATGACACATATTGGCTGCGAACGGACCCTTAGAATAGGACTAAGCAACCTAGCAACTTGAAGGTAACTCAAATATTAACACGCGATTGTCCACTTACGCGAGTGCTACAGTGCTAGTTCTCATACCTTCTATGTCTATGAATTTACTCAACCCATCTCCTGTTACGCTTACAGCCAATGTTAGTAGCACCGATGTCACGACTGTGACCAACTGCTCTCCTTTATGACATGCTCTCATTGGGTGCTGCTCCTGTGCATATACATATACTTATCAGAACTAACCCGTCACCATAAATCTTTGTTGTTATAAACCTTTCTCAGTTTGATTCTCCATTTTACTATTTTGCGTTCAGTGTTACATGCTTCACCCTTTCTCAGTTTAATTCACAATTATTTTTCTTTTATATATAAGAAAACAAAAACAAAATAACAATAAAACATTTCCTATTTCAAATTGTTCATTTTTATTCATCAAACACACCTTGTACTTTGCATTACATAAACTGTTACAATTGATACTATTGTTTTATTTTCTACTGGTTTGCATTTTCTTCATGGTTTCATCACCTGGACAAATGAGCAACATCCCCAGTACATTCAACCAACTCCATCAGAAACTAAATTAGTCCTCTCGCCTCCTCAGTGCCACAAAACGCACCATAACGGCTGCAAGCCAGGGACAGAGGTAGGGGGTCTAAGTAGGGGCCATGCCCCCCTTAATTTTAAAATATGAGTACAATTTTTTTTTTAATCCTATTAATACAAAAATTATCATTTTAAAGGCATTTTTATTAGTATTTACACAATATTTTTGTCTAAAACTTGATAATTTAAGGCATTATATGTTGAAATTAAGATAAATTCGGAGTAAACTGGTATAAAAAAAAAATTAGCCCTCCTTCGAATCCGCCCTGCGTTGAGCCAATTCCCGGCTCCGTCCCTGGCAACACTCCTATACCACAAATTTCCTTGCATCGCTACAAACTTCAAACTCCTCTATCACAAACTCATCCAACCTGAAAACGCTTCCCTAGTCACCAAAATCACTACCACTCCATCGCTCCCCAATATCACTCACTAAAACGGTTGCCCAATCAGTTTTGTTCAAATTAGTCAGTTTATTTTTACATTTTAAGCGTTCATTTCTTAGTCGCTCACCACATTTATATTAAAGGAAAATTTTCTGATTTGGCCCGATTTTGAAAAATATAACAAAAATAGACCAGTTTTCAAACTAATTACATAAATAGGTCAGTTTTATAACATTGGCGGCATTTTAGATGCCGCCAATACTTTTTCTATTGGTAACATCTAAAATGCTGTCATATTTATACTAGCGGCATCTCAGATGTCGCCAGATATTATTATTATTATTATTATTATTATTATTATTTTTTACATTGCCGTCATCTCGGATGGAGCTAAAAAAATAAATTTCATTTGCGACATCCGAAATGACGCAAGGTTTTTTTTTTACATTGGCTCCATCCGAGATTACACCAATGTAATAAAAATAAAAAAATAAATCCGAGCGGCATTTGAGATATTGCCTTCTTATTAAAAAAAATTAACTTGCGGCATCTGAGATGCTGCTAGTTATAGTAAATAATGGTTCATTTTTTTTAAATAGTTTGCAATGTGACCTATTATTATTATAAATTTTGAAAACTGGCCTAAATAGAAAAAATCTTATATTAAATAGACGGTAAGTACACTTAGATGCATGCGGAACTGTATTGATTTATGAAGGCCCAAAGATCCAAAATAAACATGACGTAGTCAATTAAAAATATTGAAGGGCCCAAATCCCAAAAATAATGAAATCAATTATTATTTTTTGCAGGAGGCCCTAAAGTTGGGAAATTCAACTTAGGTACATGAAAAAAAGGCATGGATAAAAATCAATACGAGATTGGTGATCTCAATTTAAGTGAGGTCACCATGACTCTCCCACCTGATTGGTGGAAATCAGATGCATCCTTATGGACCCCCCCCCCCCCCCCGATTTCCACCAATCAGGAGAGAGAGTCACGTTGACACTATGTAAATAGTGTCAACAAACTCACTTAGTTCTGCCAATTGTAGAAGTTGGTCTGAGCTCGGCCAGAATCCATCATATCAAGCCTAATTTATGATAAAGAGGACAATGTTGGCCGCTAAATTTATGATCTATCAGCTCTTGAAAATATTGTACTTACATTTCATCATTTAGCACAAATGAAAGATATTAACTAGTGCATTCAAAATGCATCCTATCTCTGGAAACAATTAAATCGTGAGCAATACTTTTACTGTAGTCTCGGATCTCCAACTGTTGAAAATACTGTGCATTTTAGTTATCCTATAATATGTTAACATCAAGATGTTAAGTTTACTATCGAGGAAACGAATGAGACGTTAAAGCAGGTCGTTCGAACAAGAAATTTGATTCAAAGAGGAATGTATGAAATGAGTATTTGAGTGGAATATCTAAACAAGTATTTAAATGTGGTTTTTAATTTAATGGATTTATGCTTAATTATATATTATTTTATTGTCTTATATGCGTTAAAAAAATGTATATATAAAAAAAACAGTTTCATCAAACAAATTAATACATATTTATTCAACACTTACATATTTATTCTTATATGAAGCAATATCTTGCAATTCAACATCATCACCTATTCAATAATTTTCAAGTAAAGTTGCATTCAGTTTAATAAATATAATTACCAATTAGACCTGAATTAATTATGTTATTTGTTGCGTCAACTAAGACATCTAATTATTAATGTAATTAGTATAAAAACTATTCAATATAACAAAAGTAATAAAAACAATTAAAAAACAACAAATATCTAAATTCATCACACAACAAAGCAATAAAAAACACCTAAATTATTTGGAAACATTCTTTTTATGTTGAAGTGATTACTTCAATTTAGTAATCAAAGCGACCTAATCTCCTAAATGCAGATTTGATTCCACCCACCTTATCAATGACTAAAGATTTTAGGTTAGGACATAGTAAATCTCACCTTTTTGAAGGAGGCGGTCGAACAAGCGACGATCTCGATCTGAACAAGGCAGCGATCTCGATCTGAAGGAGACGGCCTGCTAAAAGGAGGGAAATATCGGTTTCGTACCAAATATTTTAGGGAAATAGGAGGAAAAGTTTCTTCTATGAACAAAATACAGTTTCATACAAAATATTTTGACTGCTTCCTTGGTTTGGAACGAAATATTTTTGGCTAAGTAATTAAATATTAATTAATGAGTATAGTAATTATATAGCTTATAATAAATTAGTATGTACTAATTATCTCTATTTCTATAGAGATGACGTAGGAACTTTGATACGTCATTAATACACTAATCTGAATTTGTAGAAAACTAACGTAGATATAGAAATGGCATATAAAATTATCTACATCTTTGCTATACTAGTAATTTTGACGTAGTAAATTTCCTATGTTTTTTATATACCATAATTAATTTTTTGAATATTACGATAGGCGTAGGAAAGACATAAAAAAATTCCTCGACTTTCCTACACCATTACCTCTTCCTATATATTTCTTACGCCTTCTCTACTCCATGCATTTTGGCGTAGGAACGGTGTAGGAAATTTTATAGAAAATTGAAGTGTTTTCTTATAGTGTCAACGATTGGTATGGACCCTTACGAGGTATTGTACGGTAGTCCATGCAAATCTCCTATTTTTTGGTGTGAAACTAGTGAGAACACTCTACATAGACTAGACCTTATCCTTGAATCTACGGAGAAAATCGCTTTGATTCGACCGAGGATGAAGGCTGCCCAAAACTGGCAGGAGTCGTACGAGGATAGAAGGAGGATGGAACTTGAATTTAGCGTTAGAGATTTGGTATTTGTTAAAGTTTCTCCTCTTAGGAAGACAATCTGGGTTGGAAAGACTGGAAAGTTGGCTCATGAATTTATTGAGCTGTTTAAGATCGTGGATAGGATTGAGAAACTGGCGTATCGTATGGATCTTCCCATGCGCTTATCGGTGGTCCATAACGTTGTCAATGTTTCTCATCTTCGTAAAAGCCTTCAGTTTTCAGCTGTCAGGCTCGTGCTAGATGATGTTGGGGGCTTAGGGAGCTTCAAGTTGGAGTCTAGGGTGACCCGTGCCACTGCAATAATCATGGAGCATGGAATCTAAAGAGTCCACAACAAATCTATTCGCCTAGTCTGAGTATAGTAGGGAGATAACCTTGTGGAAAGCACCTACGAAACTGAGGAGAAGATTATGAAAACTCATCTTGAGCTTGTATCGAGTAATTATTTCCTTTCAAAATTCCGTTTATAGTTGCATTGTGGTTGCTAAATTAGATGGTAGGAGGTGGATGCAAAACGAATGCACCATGCACTCGTATAGAATTATATGTATATTAGGGTGTTTTTCATACATATGACATCACTTACTATACATACACGGTATGACTGAGCTCACTTTAACAAATCTGCAGTACATAATCACTATGAGTTATGGATGTTCATGAATGCTTATAAAATAACATCGGTGTACAACATGGTTTTTTAGAGTGAGTTGTGTTATTCGCCCCTTATAAAGATTTCAAGACGAAATCTCTTATAAGGGGGAGAATGTAACACCCTGTAAAATAAACCTAAAATAGACAAAAGGTAATTTAATGTAAATAAATAATAAGAATCAGTAATGGATTGATGAATCGAAAATGGATTTTTGAATAATTGGGAATTGGACCACAAAAGTATTGCTACTGCGTTCATGGCAAAATTCTGACTCGTTTTCATATTTTATTTACTTAAAACGGAGTCTGTATGAAATAGATCTTAATAAACAGGTTATGTATAAATATTAAAACACAAGGTTTGAGCTCAAGACAATTTCTAGCTACCGTATGCTTTTTGGTAGCCGCACCTACCTCTCCTGTTTATATCGTAGTTTAAACATGTAATTTGTTGGATACATTGCATTATTTTGTTCAATCTATTACTATATATTTTGTATTCATATGTAATCACTACCTTTTTTGTAGTATATGATTCTTTGTAATTTTTACAAAGCATGTGACTCCCTATGTGGAACTTTATAATAGTCTAGGAAAAGTGCCTAGCTCCTGATCTGTAACCTAGATAGGATGATGGTGGACAGTCCACCTAAAAAACCGAATTAACTGGCTGCTAATTACAGTCACCTGTACGATATTGTAATTTTATTATTAGTCATAATAAAAAAAGCGTTACGGATCAATAAAAACTGGTCGGCTTTGCCAAAAAAAACACAAGATTTGAAATTAAATAGATTATATATAAATCCATAATATAATTGACTATAGATTGGCACAAAAGAATATTCCAACAGGATTTGAATTTGTTGCATATATTCATATGCAAAGGGAACAAAGATAATCAACATAAGGAAATAAATCAAAGCAATCAATTCGAAATTAATAGAAAACGACGTTACATGAGGATCAAATCCTCTTGCCTCGACCCCAAGGGTTGTCCACCCCTATAAGAGAGGAGGTCGACCGCCCTCCTATATGGTAGGTGAGGATTGTGTATTTTTACAGGGATGTTTATAAAGTTATGCATCAGATAAACCATCCATATTAAATCTAAATGATCCAACGGTCTAGCTTGCAACTATAAATATGTCTCCCTAGTCTCACTCTAAACCTTATTCTCATTAATCTCTATGCCTCTATATTGTCCTTTTGCCATTGCTAATTCCAAAGAAAAAGGTTAGGATTCTCTTCTATTTCTCTAACCTCAATTTTATCCTATTTATTCTAAGTTTAACATAGATTTAATTTTTGGAATTTAGTTTATATATAAATATAAGATTCTGATTCATTTTATTCTTATATATATATATATATTAATAGAAGGATTGGGGCACGATTTTGAAGGCTAAATCCAATTCTAATTCTACACATACCATGTTGTTCTTCATTCTTAAACACTGTAAGTGGAAACCCTATATGTTGTTATTTTCTATATTTTGTAGATTGGATTTGGATTATTATTCCTTTATGGGATTTGGATTAAACGAAAATAAAATGCTATAAACCCTATAAATTTTATATTTTATTTATCGCTGAAATGGTCAATCAAAAGTGATATATTTGGGTTTGAGTTGTTTGGATAATAAAAGTTAGGCTTAGGGTGTTGTGAAATTCTAGTTTTTGGTTCTGATTCATTTGATTTTATATTTTAATGCTCATATTTGTTTATGTGCAAAAAACGTAAGATTTGTAATTATAAATTAATAGGTTTAAATGTCTATTTTTAAAAAAAAATGTATGAACCTATTATATACAATATATTATCTTAGGTTTTTGTATGCAATATAAATAAAAAAGTGAAGTAGCGCCGAAAACAAGGTTTTTGCATACGTAATTGGATTTATTGTACATTGCCTATATTTTTGTTATTTTAATAATTATTCAAGCCTAGTTTAAGTTTTATTCATATGTATTGTTATTTCCATTTTTATCATTATATGAGAATGTGCATGATGGAAAATGTTATTTGATAGGAAAATTAACTTGTATACCTTAATTGTAATTGATAGGATTAACATTTCAAACGCATTAGGTCGTTATTCTCGTGCCCTAAATTCAAGCCTATTTTTTTATATATATATATAACATAATTAAACGTAATATTAATGCGTATTAAGTGCGTAATAAATATGATTAAATTAGGAAACATATTTCGAGTGTCCCTATAGGAATTTGTATATGTGTCAGTTAATGACTTTAATTATAATTAATGACACATAGACATGAGGTTAACCATTTCTTGTAGTAGAAGCCTGCCTGAAACCGACCAGAATATCTAGCATCTACCAGTAAGACAGGTTAATGTGAGAGGTCTAGGTGTCATGGGCCATTATAATTAGTACACAAAGATGTGAGATTAAGCCCAATTTGTAGTAGGAGTCTGCCCGGAACCTCCCAGCAAATCCAGCATCTACAAGTGGTTGATTTAAATGAGGTGTCTGGTATGTGTGTGTCAATATATATATATATATATATATATATATATATATATATATATATATATCTGTGTGTGTGTGAAGTAGGCTCGCCTTGAGAAGGTATTAAGTGGTTGACTTACCTCTTGTTGGGTATTAAGTGGTTAGGACTAGGTCAGTTCCTAAGGTTCACCCTTTTGGTTCTAGACCAAAGTCATAAGACCCGCCCTTTTAGGTTTTAAGTGGTCATTGGGTCCGCCTTTTCTTTTAAGGTATTAAATGGTCCTAATAGACGATAGTGTATGAGTAGGATAGTTCTCCAAGTAATGTCCGCTTCTTATCTAGGGGCTTAGTGAGGTCTGACTTAAGAACAATTAATATAAAAGGCCTAAAGAACCACTGTCTAAGGGAAGTATTAAGTGGCTAGGGGTTCACCAGTAGGGAAAGCTAGATAGTAACAAGATGGTCCGCCAGAAGGTTTTTAAATTAAGTTGTGTTCCTACCTAAACCTGGTATTAAGTGGTCGTTACTATCTCTCGACCTACACGAAGAGTATATATATTTAATAACATAGACGTAAGGGACGAGGTATTAAGTGGCTAGGTTCCCACAATAGGGTACTAAGTGATATTAGAAATCCACCCTTAATAAATTAGGTAATGGACCTAAGTGGCTAGGTATTGCCCGCCTCGTGGGGTCTTAAGTGACTGTTAGGACGTATGCCCTTATACCAACATGTAGGCCTTAAGTGACTATAAGGACGTCCACCTTTAGATCAACATATAGCCCTTAAGTGACTGTTAGGATGCTCGCCTCGTATGTTCAATTGTGTATATTTACAGTGTCAAATATAGGAAATAGTCATTCTTAAACTTATAGGATTTCAATTCATCGGAACTTTATGATCTAACCTCCCTCTTCTCAACATAAACAGGTTAGTAGGTGAGGGAGCATAGATCAGTGATGATTAGTGATGCTTGGAAGTGAAGCCCTACGATGGAGGCTTTAGTTTTTTATGACAGTATTATTGTTATTGTTATTATTATGTATTAGGATAATTATTGATGTGCCTTTATTTATTTAGACTCGTTATATCTGGCATTATGGTTTTATTTGCATCTATTTTGATATATTATATTTTATCCCTTTCATTGTGTGAAACTCTGATTTCGTTGAGACTGCTCTGTTACATCTATTTTAGTATTTCCTTATAGGAACCAACGATCCGTTTTGAAAGGTTTTCATTTCCAATAGGCCATTTTTGGGTTGGAATTTAGGCCTATTCCATGCAGGTTGTTACAGAGGCACTCCAAGAGTGGAGGATACCTCGCAATGCGATGGAGGTTAGAAGTCTTCTTGGGCTAGTGGGCTACTACAAGAAATTTACTAAGGGCTTTGCGAGGATTGCATCCCCTTAAACCCAGGTAACGAAAAAGAATCGTAAGTTTGTATGGAGTGATAAGTGTTGTATTGCCTTTGAAAGGCTGAAGAAATCTCTCACAAATGCACTTATTCCTATTATTCCAGACGAAACGAAGATGTTCACAATGTTCACCGATGCTTGTGGGATGGGTTTAGGAGCAATACTCATGCAAGAGGTTAGAGTAATTACCTACACAAGTAGACAACTTAAGGACCTTGAGAAGAGGTACCCCGTCCATGACTTAGAGTTAGCAGCTGTGGTTTTTTCCCTAAAGATGTGGAGACACTACCTTTTAGGAGAAAAGTTTGAGAACTTTACCAATCATAAGTCTCTTAGATATTTGTTTCTTAGCGAGGTTTTAACATTCGAGAACAGTGGTGGATGGAGTATCTAACATCGTTCGTTTTTGCTATTCAGTGTACCCTTAGGAAGGGTAATTTTGTTCTCGACGCTTTGATTTTGAGGCATGCTACCCTAAGTTCAATCAATGAGTGGAAGCAATTAGAGTTTCTTTCTAGTTTCAATATGCATACTCCATTTGAAGCAGCTCAAGGATTCCTCGGAGTTACAAAAGTAAGACCAGTTTTGGTAGAAAGAATTAGCAGCGAAAAAGATCGCGATGATGAGTCGAGGACGTTAAAGGAAAGGATTTCTTAGGGAGAACCTTTTTCTCATTCGGATAAATATTCTTTTGATAGTAGTGGTAGTTTGAGAAGGAACAATCGACTTTGTGTTCCTAAGAATGGAGACATTAGGAGGGAAATTTTAAAGGAGTGTCATCGGTCAAGGATGACCATACACCCTGGAGGTGATAAAATGTTTAGTGATATGAGAAGGATTTTTTATTGGGAAGGAATGAAGAGGGATGTTGCATAGTTTGTAGCTTGATGTTTGACTTGTCAAAAGGTTAAGACAAAGCAAGGCCGAACTGGATGGTATTTGTTACCCCAATAGATTCCCCATTGGAAGTGGGAACACATTTTGACGGATTTTATTATTTGGCTTCCAAGGAGTCAGAAGGGTAATGAAGCCATTTGGGTTGTTGTGGATCGATTAACGAAGAGTTCCCATTTTATCCCAATAAAGAAGAGTAGGACCGCCGCTTCATTAGCCAAATCATATGTCAAGGAGGTAGTTAGGCTACATGGAAACCCAACGAGCATAGTTATTGACAGATACCCTTTGTTTACTAGTGAATTTTGGAGGAGCCTACAAGCAGCTTTAGGGATAACGCTGAGTTTGAGTATTGTAATAACCCGGAAAATCTGAGCCAATTTTAAAAAAATTATTTTGGCCCTTTTAGTGAATTTTGAATATTCAAAATGAACTATTTTAAATAATAACGACGAGAAATTTATTTTGAATAAAATTAGAACGTATATATTTATATAGATCGACGTTAGAATATAATTATTTATTTTAATTATAAAAGGAAGTGGAAATGGCGCGGTAGTTTAAAAATTCGATTTCAAATTTCAAATGAATGTACAGGATTTAAAATAAACCAGATTTTAGTGAAACCAAAAATATTATAATCTAATTGAAAATATCTTTCCAACAAATCCGAAAAATTGAAATTTCATAGCGGGAATAAAAAGTTATGCCAGTTGAAAATTCAGAATAGTCGCTATGGAAATATAGCCCTTAAAAATGGAAATTTTGCAAACGACCTCCGTTTTCGACGAAACAACTTTTGTTGGATCCGGCATGTCAAATTATTGCTAGATTCCAACATTCATAATTTTTCGAATCAATATGTGAGCGTGGCGAATGAAAATGTGTTCTGACAGTTTAAGTCAATTTGGATCGACCAAAAAATGGCCATTTTTCAAACGGTCTCCAAATTTGACGAAATTAGTTTTGTTAGAACCGTATCGTCAATACGAAGCTAGAAAATATTTTTCGGGAATTTTTAAAGTCCGCATGTGGCCCCGGTAAATTGAAATGTGCGTTCAAATTCAATATATAGATTTATATTTTGATTTTAAACGGAAACAGATCGAAACAGTCAAATTGGCTTACAGGATATATCCCATTGTGTTCGGAATGGGGGTAATTAGCTACGGATGACAGTCGTAGGGTCTCCATTGGGGTTTGAATGAAAAGTCAACTTTTAGAAAAGTAAATAAATAAAATAATATAACTATGCCCTCCTCTCTAAACCTTGCCCCCCAAATCAAAATAAAATCTGATCCCCTTTTGCTCAGCCCCGCCCCACTTTAGCCCTCGCGCCTCAGACACAGTCGCCGACTCCGGCGAGCGTGCCTCCAACCGCCGCTCCGATGGGCCCCCACCCCAACGCGACACCCTCATCCCCCTCCCTCCGCTCCTATAGCCTCCCTCCTCGACGAATACACCAACCGCACCCAAAATTGCCTGAGCCGCCGCCTTGGCCTGCCGCCGACCCCCCTCATCTCCAACGCCACCCTCCAACCGCCGTCAGTGCCGAGATCCCCCCTCCTCTAGCAAAAACTGAACACAGTGAGTTTTACTTATTTTAATTTAATTTATTTACTTATTTTCTGTATGATTAGCTTTAAAGAGAAAATCAGTTTTTTTTTAGAAGTAAAGAATGGATTTTTATAGAAGTAAAGAATGGATTTTTATAGAAGTAAAGAATCGTTTTTTTATAGAAGTAAATAATGGATTTTTATAGAAGTAAAGAATGGATTTTTAATTATGAAAAGCTTTGATTTTTATGAACAAAAAGCTATGATTTTTGTTTATATAAAATACGATTTTTTAATACATAAAGATATGATTTTTAAAGTAGAAAAGGTATGATCTTTATAGTAGGAAAGCTTTGATATTTTTTTTAGAGAAAAAAAAAATAGATTTTCATTTGGAAGGTAGCAATATAAAAATTGGGTTTTCTATATGAAGTATCAGTATAAAAATATGATTTTCTTTGAAATGTATAAAATTTGATTTTTAAAATGTATAAAAATATGATTTTATATTATAGAGAAAATAAAGATGTGATTTTTATATATTCTTTAGCGATAGTAAAAATGTGATTTTTACCTATGTAGCGTTGTTATAAAAATATGAAATTATTTTTAGAAAGATAAAAATATAATTTTTAGCCTTTGTATGTTATTTATAAAATAATCCTACGAAGAAATAATTATTGATTGGTTAAAAATATAATTTTTAACGTGGGTATACTACATAGATCGACAATCAAAGCATGGTGGAGTGGAACTCCAAGGTGAGAACTTCTTACTTTTATTTTATTTTATTTTCTAGTTAAAATATATACTAGGATGCAGACGGTGCTTAGCAGCACCCGACACCCGTCGTCCACAGACCATGGACGACATGTTTGTTTGTTTGATTGTGTTGTGAAATTTGATTGTGTGATGTGGAATGGAATAAAATATTTTATAGTTAAAAATATAATTTTTAACGTGTATATGAATAAAATAAATATTCATAAACAAATCGGATGATTTGTTTATGTACATTGATTTAACTGATATTGATTGGGACGATAAATTTTACACATCGCCCAACTGCACAAATAAAATTCATTATTTGTTGATTGAAACCCCACACGGGTATTGGGAAGATATATGACATACACTAGTCCCAATAATTAGCTGTATGTTGATCGATTGATTGATAGGCTGTTGTAAGCGTTAAATATTTATATTTGATGCTTATGCAGTATGGAATGCACTTTGGATGATGGTTGACTGTGTTTGATTATTGTTGTATATATGTGTGTATGAAATCCATATAATAACATTATATGGTAATTGACTGTGTCTGATTCCAGTTTAGAAAGTATTTTTTTTTTAAAATAACGATTATTTTAAAATAATGAATGTTTTAAAACAATATTTAGTAAAAGAATCAAATTCTGATTTTGATGTACGATTTGGGATGGACACGAATATATTTAAATATATAAAGCCGTGTTGATTAGATTAACGCCATTTTGACGTGAACGATATTTAAATCTATTTTATTCGTTTTTATAATGGATATAAAAAAGGAATTGATTTCAAAATCAAATGTTTTGAAAATATTATCATTCATATATCGATGATATGGAATATTCAATTTTGAATTGAAATTGAATATGAAGTTGAAATCGTTTTGAAAACGAATTTAAAATCGATTTATAAAATACGTTTTGAAAGGAAATCGACGAAATATAATATATATATATATTATATATATAATGGCCTGAATAGAACGCGCCGCGGAAGTTCGTGAATTTCGACCATTGACTTCGAACGGACATTACGGGAGATCCGACCATCGGATTCTCCTAAAACTGGAACCATTGGGTTCGTATCGAAAATAGCTTTCTAACGAATATTATAAATCTAACGGTTGGATTTGGAATTATGTCTAAATCAAATTTGGAAAAGGTCGTTGTAAGTGTAGTTCGATGGCCGTTCATGGAAATCGACTGTACGGGCCTTGATAAAATTACTAAAAATATCAATAATTAGTGAAATATCATAATAAATGATTTGGAAAGAATTGGGATGAAAAATTCCATATTTGAAAAGATAAAAAATAGATTTTTATCGAAATGAACTAGCTTTGAACTAGAATTATAATCCAATTATTTTTAAAATAAATAAATTGGATTTGAAATGGTTTTAAAAATAACCGGAATTTCCAATATATGAATTGGAATGGATTTGAATCGAAATTATCTTTGGAATATTTCGATATTGGATTCCGTGATTATACGGACATTGTGGAGGAATTTGGAAGATATTTATATATATCGTTATTCCAATATGATATTGGTTGATTTCAGAATTTGATATTGAATATAAACCGATATATTTTCTATTCAGAGCCTTGTATTTAATATCAAATTGGATTTTGGGTTTGTCGTGAATGGTATCTTTAATAATACAGTTCTTAAACCCAATGGAGTTAAGAAAATTAGAAACTGACTGGAGATTAGTTAAGTTGAATGGTTTCCTGGGTATTGATCTGATATTGGTTTCGGCCTACGAGGTTAGCACTTAGGGAATTGTTCTCTTACTAATTTACGGTTAGAGACTGATGGAATGTGAATTGGGTTTATCGTGAACTGTGTTTTAGCGACATTCGTTCTTTAACCTGATTTACAGTGAAATGGGATTTGAATTTTATAAATCTTTTGTTAAGATTTAAAGGAGATTTTCCAAAGTAAAGTTTTCCAATTTAACATATTAAATTGGAATTGAATGGAATTCGATTTGGTAATAATCGAAGTAAGCTTCTGTAGAGAAAGACGGTTAATATATATGGAATTTAAAAGGCTTGGCCGTTATTCCATTTATATTTTCGGTTGGATATGGAAGTTTATATCGATTATATATATCTATTTGTTTTCCATGAAGATTCCATTGTTAATGGAATGTGATTTTCGGTTGTCGTGAATGGTATCTTTAATAATATTGTTCTTAGACCCAACGGAGTTAAGAAAATCAGAAACTAACTGGAGATTAGTTAAGTTGAATGGTTTCCTGGGTATTGATCTGATGTTGGTTTCGGCCTTCGGGGTTAATACTTAGGGAATTGTTCACTTGCTAATTTACGGTTAAAGGCTGATGGAATGGAATGTGATTTTGGGTTTATAGTGAACCGTGTTTTAAATGACATTGGTTCTTTAACCTAGTTAAAGACAGGATATGATTTCCCAAGTTAAACAATCGTTAATATTGATTTTTGGGAAGAATAAAACCAAGTGGAGTTTTAATGAATCTTTAATTAGATTGAAATGTTATCCAAAGGAAGATTAAACAATATATTATCTTTGATAAAATTAATGGGAACTTTTCCAAAGTATAAGAATATTTGAATAGAGGAATATTCTGGATTGGAATGAGGCATATGTTGTGTTTTTATAGTACTTGTTTATTATATACGCGAGTTCTTCAGAAAGACCGGGTTTATCCCATTTTGAATAACCGGTTCGACGATATGTCGATGATGAAGACAGTGGTCGAAGACCGGAGGTCTTCACATCGTTTGGATGATTACTGATGTCTTGATTGGGCTGTACACCCAAGACGAGGTAGTGGTGATCGTCCAGACGTACTTGGAGATCGACGGATATGTGAGGGCCTCTCCCCTATATTGGACATATAGGGGAGGAATAAGGTGCCTCCGGTTTCGTTCAGACCCAGAACGAACTTGTAAATGGATGTGTGTCTGACATTGTATTTCATTCTGTGTGATAGATATACATCGGTTGCATAGCGTGAATTGCATGTGTGGCATGCTGAGATGCAAATGATCAAGGCCTATGTTGAAAAGCAGAGTCTTGTGGTTGATGATCAAAGAGCGGCCTTTGTGGTGTAGCTTTGTGTAGCGTTAATTCGCGAGCCTCACACCCCGGTGTAGACCAGAAACGAGAGAGGACATCAGGGAGGGCTATATTTTCCTTCTAGCTAGGAGTGGTGTCAGCGTTTTACTAGCCCTGACATTTTACTTATGTGGATGATGGATTGCGAGGCGCCTCGGTTATATCGGTCGATCCGGGACCGATGGAGTCATTTGGCTCATTGACACCCCATATGGCGGGAAACGCAGTGTTCAGGCATTTTAATCTACATCGAGTGGACCGGCCTTGACGATCCAAGGTGCAGTTGCGGCTGTATCCAGAGGGGCGGGCTAGAGCGTCTCGAATTCGGTAAGGACGATCCCTTGCCTTGGTTCACAGATGGAAATCCAACTTCTAATACGTGACATTTGCGGTTTTGATTGTAGATCCTAGTATTGGCGACATGATATATGGTACCCATGCCGTCTAGGATTGATACATTTATATTTGAAGTTATTTTATACACTATTCACTTATGATAGTATCAAATGATTTGTTTTAAACGTACCAAGCATGTTTGGCTATTATAAGGGAAAACCCTATCCTTAGGCTTGTGTTGCATTGTGTGATGGGACCTGGGTCTTATAATAGCTACATTTTTTCAAAAGCATTGCGCTGTTTTGTTATATGCACTGGTATTCTTGGGAGGAAACCCGTTCCGTGTTATACGGCGTGGTCCCTTGATATATCTGATTTAAAGTAAAATTTTAATAACTATTTTAGTTCTCACACCTGTCACATGACTGACCTGGAGTTTATTGTTTTAACCTAAACTGTGAGTGCCCCTATTTCCATACGGGTAGCTTGTAGTTTTGGTTTTGCATATTTATATTCACAGGATCCTGGTTTATAGCTGGAATGATATTCGGAAAGATCTGTATCCGTATATTCTTTTCAGTTGTGTTTTGTATTATTTTCCGCTGCATTGTAACTTGTAAATCTCTGGTATTTTGTAAATGTGTAATATTTATTCATACTCTGTATATTCTTGTATTCTGATGAAATTGTTGTAATAAGCAATGAAATGTCCTTCTGTTTGTGTTCTAATTTGTCGTGTTCTCGAGGCAATCCATTCTTCCTTTTCTCCTCGGAGGCCGGGGAAGTTCGGGGTCCTTACAAGTATAGCCTATCACCTGCAAACCGATAATCAAACAGAGAGAGTGAAAGGAGTTCTAGAGGATCTTCTTAGGGCCTTCATCATCGACTTTGAAGGAGCTTGGGAGTATCACTTGACATTGGTGGAGTTTTCATATAACAATAGTTACCAAGCGACGACTGGTATGGCCCCTTACGAAGCATTGTATAGGCGGTCATGCAAATCACCTACTTGGTGGGGAACTTCCGACAAGATTTTACTCGGACCTGACCTTATCCATAAATCTACGGAGAAAAACACTATGATTCGGCAAAGGTTGAAGGTTGCCTAGGACAGGTAGAAATCGTACGTGGATAAATGGAGGAACGAACATAAATTTAGCATTAGGAATTTGGTATTTGTGAAAATTTCCCCTCTTAGGAAGACATACTGGTTTAGAAAGACTAGGAAGTTGGCTCCTAGATTTATTAGGTCATTCAAGATCGTGGATAAGATTGAGAAACTGGTTTATCGTGGGGATCTTCTTGAGCATTTATCGGGGGTCCATAACGTTTTCCATGTTTCTCATCTTAGAAAATGCCTTCATAATTCCACTGATAGACCCGAGCTAGATTATACTGAGGACTTATGGAGCTTTAAGTTGGAGAATAGGGTTCCCCATGCCACAACAAGATCGTGAATCATGGAATCAAAAGATTTCGCAATAAATCTATCTGCTTAGTCCGAGTATAATGGGGAGATAACCCTGCGGAAAGCACCTACGAAATAGAGGTAAAGATTATACATATTCATCCAAAGCTTTTCTCAGGTAATTATTTCCTCTAAAATTTCCTGTTATAGTTGCATTGTGGTTGCCAGATTGGATGGTAGGAGATGGTTGCAACATGAATGCATTGTCCACTCATGTAGAATTATATGCATATTAGGATGTTTGCATACATACAACATCATTTATTACACATATACGCTAGGACTGAGACTGGTTTAGTAAGTTTGCAGTACGTAATCACTATGAGTTATGGATGTTTATTGTGTGTTTATAAAATAACATGCGTGTACAACATGGTTGATAGAGCGAGTTGTGTTTTTCGCCTCTTGAAGAAGATCTCGGGACAAAATCACTTTTAAAGGAAAGAATGTAGCACCCCATAAAATAGATCTTAAATAGACATAAGATAATTAGAAATAAATAATAATCATCAGTAATTAATTAATGGGCTGAAAAATAGAATTTTGAGTAATAGAAAATTGGTCGATGAAAGTATTACTGTTAACAGGCATTTTGGGCCGGTACCTAAAAGCAATTAAACTCACACGACTCGGCCCATCGTGTGGATCAACAACCCCGAAGTGTTTTGAAAACGATCAGAGCCTGAGCCCAGATGGAGTTGCATAAGATTAGTCGTTTTGGCTCCACCAAACTGCTATTCAATGGACCAACACTTAGGGATCAGCCTCGAGCCTCACCATCAACTCGTATCTTGGCCTCGCAACTCCTCAAAACTTCCACCAACACAAAATTTGTTCCCCTCAGGATACAACCCCAAAATTCGTATCCCCTACCTATCACATTTTGTATCCCAACTCCTCTACCACCTTTCGTATCACATGTCCATAATATATTTCGTATTCGACCCTCAGCGTGTCCCGGTGGTCGGTGCCCACTTTTTGTTCCCCTCGGCCGACTCTCACTCTCTTCGTATCTCGTACTTCGAAAGGTGATTCTGTATCCTATCCCACTTTGCACCATTTTTTATTCCACCTTCGGATACAAAATGGAAAATCAACCATGGGGATACAAAATCCCAAGGGATACGAAGGAGGAAGGGACACCATTAAGGATACGAAATATGGTAGTACAGAGCAGGTATGAAATATCACAATACAGAGCAGATACGAAATGACATAGGGTAGAGAAGATACGAAATGAACAAGGCGGAGTGGAAAAGAAATGAAGTGATGCGAAGGGGATACGAGATGATATTAGGAGGGGATATGTATTTGCAAAGAGATGAAGCACCAACTTGGCTAAGTCTTCGGGAGTTGTTCCGATCCCAGGATCGGCACGACTTCTAGGATATGAAATTTGGCCAATGCACCCTATTTCTCACCCACTTCCTCATCTACTCCACCTATTCTTCTCCTGGACCACCGGGAGAAGAATCCCCACTACTTTTCCCAGGAGAAGTAATTCTTCTCCAGGATTCCCGAGAGAAGATTCTCACTCCTTCTCCCAGGAGTGGTAATATTTCTCCCTTAGCCTATAAATACTTCATCCCTTGCTTCATTTCATAGGGCCTTTTTCTGGATAGTTGAAGCTTTTGCAGAAACTCATTAATGGCTTCCACCACGAAGATTTTGGCCTAAAACACCATTTTTGGACTTGGGAACTCCGTGTGCATGACTTCTTTCAACATTTTAGCACCTAAAACTACTCGCTTTAGCATTTTGGAACCTCATGACTCTTGTACTTAAGAGGAACGCTGATTCCACTTTGTACCTTGTAAAAGTGAAATAATAATGTACTAAACTTCTAAAGTGGATGTAGGCTCTGACGAGCCGAACCACTACAAATACTGTGTGACTGTTCTCTAGCATTTTCCCTAGCATATTGTCACCGCGTATTACATATTTTCAATTCTGGACACTTATTTTCACTGTCGTGGAAATCTCAAGAGTTGGCGAACACTTTTGTACATCAAAATTTTGGCATGCTAGGAAGGGCGGCGATACGCACCTACGGTCAATATTCTCGTGCTTTCACTGAGAAATCAAAGACTTTGACTTTCCCACCATTCGATCAACGAGATTTGGAGCACTACTTAAGTCTTCCAAAGCTTACCTACTAAGTCCACTGATAATGGTGACCAAAGGAAAGAACGTTATGGTCAGACCTTCCACGATCGATCCTGATTCTGAAAACCCCTCTCAGCCTCGATCCACTAAAGGTCCAACCAACGCGAATATCTCTTTTACTTCCAATCCTGATAAACTCGCTATTTAATGAAACTAAGAGAAAGTTGGGAGAAACTCAAAGAAGCCTCGTCAAACGAATCAAACAAAATCTTGGATTGACGCAACAACTTTAACAATAGGCTCGACGAGACATCCTTCTCCTTCAAACAAATTTAGGTATTCAGCCTCCTTCGAACTGCGTCTTTCCGAGTTATGTTCCTACTTCTGCCCAATAACCGTCACCTCGACTATTTTTGGTTTGGGCCTAATCTCGACCAAAGGATTAGCGCTCAACCCATCACTCGACAGGATCCGCTTGTTACAAATCAGAACTTGCGCCTATGCTTCATGTAAGAAACCACACCCAAGTTCCCACTCATCGACTTTCACAAGTTCAAAGATTCAAAGTCGAAGATTCTCGAGATGAGGACGACATCCAAGGATGCGAACTCCCGAGTTGGATCACAACCGCTAGAATCTAGCAGAGATTTGAACCCCCATTCTCGCCCACTTAGTTCGGAACATCATGAAAGAATCTCGGGGTCACGTCACCGACGACTAGGAAACAAGTGTGATACGTAACCCCTTCATCAAAGATGTATCAATGCCATAGGGTCTGAACATTTCCACATGACGCAGATAGAAGCTTACTCTGGAAAATCTGACCCTCAAGGCTTCATAAACCAATTACAATCGCATATGGATTTTGCTCATGTCACTGATGTCGTGAAGTGCAAGTGCTTCCTCGTCTTTCTAGAAGGTGTGCCTCTTTCATGGTTCACTCGACTCCCGCTAAGAACCATTTCAACCTTTGACCAACTAGCAAGGGACTTAATCCAACAGTTCGGCAAGGACGTGCACCAAGGCACCGACGAAAATTTGACGAATTACCAAGAGGGATTTGACCACGCTTTAGCAGATGTCCAAAATCTGAGTCCTCGGGCAATCCTAGCCCAAATTACCAAGGGCGTACTTCCTAATTCTGAATTCGGAGCATGGTTTAACTGAACACAAGTTGAGATTTTCGAAGTCTTCTATGAAAGAGCTAACTATTTCCTATGCCAAGAACAAGTGCAAAGGAACCATGCTTCTCGCTTCAACAATTTATTTTGAGATGAAGTCCAAAGCTCTAACGACTCTAGTCCTAATGTTCCGCACAAAGATGCTCAAGATGGAAACAACGGAGGTAGTCGTAACAATAAGAGGAAACCCTAGACTTCCATATTTTCGTAACTACACTCCACTCAGTGACTCCCTCGAGAACATTTATCTCGAGACCTGCAACATCTGCAGTACAAGAAGCCAAAGACTAGCGGTCCCTCGGATGAACCAAGGGAATCCGCCAAGTATTTCTGGTTCCAAGCGTCCACTTTCATGACACAAACGAATGTCTTAATTTGCAGGAAACATCGAAAGCTCATCCACAGGGGAAAGCATAAACTGTACCGATCAGTTCCCGCACATGAAAATTCTGAGTAGTCCATTGCTCACCAAGAATTTCAACCAACCGAAACTTCAACTAATAACTAGATCCCCTGGGATTCGCCTTTCGACTCAACAAGACTGCAACAAAATAATCAACTTAGGCATCGACGCTGCACCTCACGTCTCGTCTTTTTCAAGTTACATCTTATATGAACATAGTTGTATTCATTTCTAAAGTTTTTCACTTTAGTGCTATAATTTCAAAAGGTATCATGAGTTGACTCATAACCAGCTTAGTTGTAATTCTTGTACGAAGTATGAAAACATTAGCCTCAAATTCTTAGATTCTTCCACGGATCACCGAAGCATCGCTTCTATGAATGAACTAAATCCAATGGATTAAGCCCCGCCTACCTACGTTCCAGCATACCCTGGTGGTGATCTATTGTCACCATTTAAGCTTCATACGCCTCGGGCCAATCGAGATTGAAGCGACGAAGGTACCTTAAGCCAATCAAGAGCCATGTTCACCTATTTAAGCTTCACATGCCTCTAGCTAATTAAGAGTGAAGCAATGAAAAACTTTGCACATCTCGAGCCATTCGAGAGCGAAGCTCACCCATTTAAGATTCACACACCTCAAGCCAATCGAGAGTGAAGCAACCAAGAACTTCGCAAGAGTTCACCTATTTATACTTTGTGCGCCTCGAGGTAATCGAGAGTGAAGTTTGCCTACTTGAACCCTGCAGGACTTGAGTTTCTCGAGACAAGAGTTTCGCCCAACCTGAATCTAAGCATAACTATGAGTCACGTTGCACGAGTACAATTCTCAAAAAGTGTAAAGAGTACTCGAGTGCTTAGACCAACAACTCCCATGACGGAGTGGTCTCTGAGCTCGTCGCCAGAGATACCTACTTGCAAACCATTCCCACCTTTTCCTCCCTCGTCGGAGGCAATACGGGAATGGAAATCAGGCCCTCTTCTCCGAAAGACATCTCCTCCTCGTTGTGTCGTTGCCCTTCGCCTCCACATGATCTCTAGCCACCTCCCGGTTAGTTGGGGGCATGTCGAGAAGCACTACTAGGGGCACCTCTATGGAAGCAGGTTCGGGGGCATCGGTCTTCCATGAACCCTTGCAACCTCTTACATGACACAGTGGTCTCTGAGGTCTTCTCCGAAGATACCGGCTTGCGACCCATTTCCACATTTTCCTCCCTCGTCGGAGGTGAAACGCGAATGGAAAGAAGCCCTCTTCTTCAAAAAATACCTCGTCTTCACTCTGTCATGTCCCTTTGCCTCTACCTGGGCTCCGTCCACCTCCCGGTTAGATGGGGGCACGTCGGGAAGCACATACGAAGGCATCTCCACGGAAGCGGTGTCGAGGGAATTAGTCCTTCACCGGCTCTTGTAACTTCTTACATCATTCAGTGATCTCTGAGGTCGTCATTAGAGATACCGGCTTGCGATCCGTTCCCACTTTTACCTCCCTCGTCGGAGGCGAAATGGAAATGGAAAGCTAGCCCTCTAATCCGAAAGACACATCATCTTCATTGTGTCATGGCCCTTCACCTCCATTTAAGCTCTGGATACCTCCCGGTTAGCTTGGGGCGCGTTAGGAACACTACCGGAGGCGCCTCCATAAAAGTAGGCCCGAGGGCATCGGTTCTCCACCAGCTCCTGCAAAGGCTTACATGACGTAGTGGAATATGAGATCCTCACTGAAGATATCGGCTTGCGATCCATTCCCGCCTTTTCTTCCCTCGTCGGAGGCGAAATGGGAACGGATAAAAAGCCCCCTTCTCTGAGAGACACCTCCTCTTTGCTTTGTTATGGCCCTTCACCTCCATTTGAGCTTTGGCCACCTCCCGGTTAGTTGAGGGCACGTCGAGATGCACTACCGGAGGCACCTCCACAGAAGCAGGCCTAAGGGCATCAGCCCTCCACCAGCTCCTGCAACCGCTTACATGACGCAGTGATCTTTGAGGTCATCACCAGATATACCGGCTTGCGACGCACTCTCACCTTTGCCTCCCTTGGTGGAGACAAAACATGAATGGAAAGCAAGCCCTCTTCTCCAAAAGACTCCTCCTCTTCGTTGTGTCATGGCTATTCGCCTCCGCATGAGCTCCAACCACCACCTGGTTAGTTGGGGACATATCGAGAAGCACTAATGAAGGCACCTCCATGGAAGCTAGTCCAGGGGCATCAGTCCTCCATCACCTCCTACAACCTCTTACATCGATGTAGTGGTCTCTGAGGTCATCACTCGAGAAATCGAACTGTAACTCGTTCCCAACTTTGTCTCCCTCACTGGAAACAAAAAAGGGAATGAGAAGCATCCCCCTTTTCTCCATTGAACACCTCCTCTTCGCTGTCATCATGGCCATACGCCTCCACCTGAGTGTCGACCCCCTCCAGTCAGTTGGGGGGAAAGCCGGGAAGCACTACTAAAGGTACATCCAGAAGCAGACTCAAGGGCACCAATCCTCCACTAGTCCCATAACCATCTCATTAGATGTAGTGGTCACCGAGATCGTTTCTAATTAACGCCTCCACATCTCTGTTGTCACAACCTTACGCCCCCACCTGAGTTTCGGCAACCTCCCAATCAGCTAGGGGTACGTCGAGAAGCACAAGTGGAGGCACACATATGAAAGCAGGCTCGGGGGCACTAATCCTTCACCAATTCCTGTGTCTCACTACTTCCATCTTCTCCGCGACCGCGGAGTAACCTTTTGATAGTAAACCTACCACGTAGAAAAGATGATTCAAAACCAAAGTCTTGGCGCCACGGAAGTCACCTACGACATCCCTTGATGCTGAGGATTCCTACATACAAATGGCTCAGAACGTGATGACAACCTTTAGTTTTATAACTAATACCATCATCATCATCGACCACTGACTCAAATCCAGATCGGGTCGCGATTACGATGTGATTGGATAAAGAACCGAATCTCTGGAATTTACAACTCAACTATATATCCACATCTTACATGCATATCTGAGTGGTCAGTATGAACAAGTTTGCTTCTTGAACGTTATGCTAATCAGTTGCTTTATGTTCAACTTTAATCCTAATCTAATCGTGTGACGTCGCACTATGATCCAAACTTGCTAACTCGGACTCAGGATCAAGGAAAATTTGGCAAGTACGCAAGCCTAACGGAAGATCTCCACATTTCTTGCATCGCCCTTATAGGACTGAAGGTAGATCCCAACCAGATCCCGCACCGGCATCATCTTTTCTACAACCAATGGAGCAACAATTTCAGAAGCATGTCCACCCCACGAACAAGGCGACCAAAACCAAAGTCTATGCCCCGGAAGTCACTATTGTAATTCTATCAGTGTCGAGACTCCCTACAAACAAACATGTTAGAACATGGTGACAAATTTTAGTTTTAAACGAAAAAACCATCTTCATCGCTAGCCACCGACACAATACTTGGATCAGGACATGACATCGTCGTGATTGGATTAAAAATCGAATAATGAAGTTGACAACTCAGCCATATGTCCACATCTTGCGTGCACACTCAAGTCACCAATTCAAACAATTTCATTCTTCGATCATCGCGCCATTAGGCTGCAACATGTTAAATTTCAATTGCAATCAAATAACGTGACGTCGTGAAACAATTCAAATCCGCTGGCTCGAGTTCGAAATCAAAAGAAACAAGGGAACTCGGCAAAGTCGTCAAAGTATGAAATTCCATTTTGTATTCCCACGCCCTCGCTAAGTTGTCATGTTTCTCAATCCAACTTCGAACTCTCGAAAAACCTGGAAAATTTACTAAGTTTTCGGGATATGAATTCCAATTCCGTATCCATAAATACTTGGCAACTTTTCCTCAAACTCTTGGTTCCCTTTCCCAAAATCTTCCACTCCACATTCCCGAGTGTCGATCCTTGGAAACATCTGACTTCCTATATCCCTTTTTTCTTCTCCTGGGAAAATAAAACGAACTTGAGTATTTGAGATACATGAGTTACATTTCGTATCCCCCATACCTTAGTTAATTTTCTAGGCAAAGGAGAAAACAGTGGAAGTAAAGTCAACTTTTGGATCGACATACTCCAAACGTGCACTTCGGGATCAGAATTATGGATTATAAACCCTGCTATGGTTATATTCACTTGTCTTCAAAGCATCAATGACCAGATCAATCTCGACTCAATGACCACTCGTGTACTCACCAGGTGATCTATGCAATGGGCCAAGTCATGTGACCTTTAATTGCTCATGGGATGGTTGAACACCTCATGAGTACACGAATGTTCATTGAGTCCCGAGATACAAAGTTTGGAGCACCAATTTGGCTAAGTCTTTGGGAGTTGTTCTGATCCCAGGATCGGCACGACTCCTGAGATACAAACTTTGGCCTATGGGTCCCATTTCTCACCCACTTCCTTATCTACTTCACCCACTTCTTCTCCTGGACTACCAGGAGAAGAATTCCCATGCCTTCTCTCAGGAGTGGTAATTCTTCTCTCTGATTCCCAAAGAAGAATTCTCACTCCTTCTTCCATGAGTGGTAATTCTTCTTCCGTATCCTATAAATACCCCATGCCTCGCTTAATTCCAAGGGGCCTTTTTTCTTGATAGGCGAATCTTTTGCAACAACTCATTAATGGTTTCTACCATGGAGATTTTGGCCAAAACACCATTTTTGGACTCGGGAATTCCGTGTCCATGACTTCCACCAACGTTTTGCACCCAAGACTACTCACTTTAGCATTTTGGAACCTCGTGACTCTTATACATAAGAGGAATACCGATTCCACTTTATAATTTGTAAAAGTGAAGTAATAAAGTATTTATCTTCCAGAGTGGACGTAGACTCCGGCACATCGAACCATTATAAATACTGTGTGACTGTTCTCTAGTGTTTTCCCCTACATATTTACTCCGCATATAACATATTTCTATTTCAAATACTTATTTTCACTTTCATGGAAATTTCAAGTGCTGGAGACCAGTTTTGGATGTCAACAATTACTATTGCATTCGTAACAAGATTCTGATCCATTTTTATATTTTATTTTCTGAAAACGGAGTCTGTATGAAGAAGAAATTAATAAAACAAGTTATGCGTTAATATTTACACACAAAGTTTGAAATTAAAATTGATTAAATATAAATCCAAAATGTAACTAATTGCATATTGGCATAAAAGAATATTCCAAGATGATTTGAATTTGCGTGTATATATTCATATGCGAAGGGGACAAAGATAATCAACATAAGAGAAGAAATCAAAGCTACTAATTAAGATATTAATAGAAAACTACACCACAGGATATTCAAATCTCCTGGCAAGACACCGAAAGGGGGGGTCAACCACCCTTGGAGGTCGACCACCCTCCTATAGAGGGTTGATCGCCCTTTGGAGGGTTGGGTGGTGAAGGTATATTTTTATAGTTTCACATCAAATAGACCGTCTATATTAAACAAACAAATCCAACGATCTACACACACTTGCAATAATAAATATAGCTCCCTAGCCTCACTCTAAACTCTATTCTTATTTCATTCTATGCCTCCATACTGTCGTTCTATTGTTAATTCCAGAGAAAGGTTAGGATCCTCTTCTATTCCTCTAACCTTCATTATATCTTCTCTAATATGGATTTATACAGATTTAGATTATGCAATTTAGTTATATATATATATATATGAGATTATAAGATTTGATTCTTATATATATTAAAAGGATTAGAGTACGGTTTTGAAGGCTGAATCCAGGTTTGATTCTACGTAAATCCTATTTTTCTTTCTTCTCAAATCATTGTGAGTGGAAACCTTATAAGTTGTTATTTTCTATCATTTGTAGTACAGATTTGGATTATTATGCCTATATAGGATATGGATTAAAACAAAAATAAAACACTATAAAATTTTCAAAACCTATAATTTATTTATTGCAAAAATGGTCGATCAAAAGTGTTACAATTGGATTTGTGTTATTTGAATAATGAAAGTTAAGTTTTGGATGTTGTGAAATTCTTAGTTCTGGTCTGATCACTTGATTTTCATTCATATACGTTTGTATACTAAAACATAAGATTTGTGTGTTGTAAATTAATAGGTTTAAGAATTTATTTTTAATATATTTTTCTGAACGTATTATATACAATATACTAGATTCTTAAGATTTTATATGCGATATAATATAACAAGTGAAGCTGTTAGAGTTTATGCCCTAGATGAAATCCATTTAATGTGATTAATAACATTGTTGATGTTATTGTTTTATTTGAAATAAAATATCTTGTTATGTTATATTTACTGTGTAATATTAATATTAACACAATAGAAGTCCTTAGAATAATAATACGAAATTATATATTTCGAGTAAGAGTTGAACATGAGATTATATAATATATTAAGTATTATAATTCTTAAATGTCCCTAGTTAAGTTTTATTGTTTACAAAGGACAATGATAAAACATTGATACTAGTACGTTGATTGACTGATGATCATATCTCATTGATCATTAATATACGTGATATTAATGTCAAGACATAAATATGTATTGGAGAATAGCGTATTGGGTTGACCCACCATGAGAAAACTACATGGAATATAATTAAAAGTATCATAAGTTATTTACATAGTAACAAGTGATGTAATGGTCCTTAGACCTGAAATCATTATAATTTTATTCAAGGATATTTGTGTTTTGATATCATCAAAAGTGACTTTTAACCGAGTAGACGATAACGGTGATTATTGGGTACATCTTGAATCGAATGAAAATTATGAATGATTTAGATGGAATTTAACCCTACAATATATTTGTAGTGATATCCATGGGCCTCATGATTGAGTAAGACTATGAAATGCATGGCCATGCTCAAATATTTATTTGTTTTATATATTCTTCTCATCGATCAAGACAAAAGGATTAAACTATAAAGAGGTTGATACGTTCCATGCCTCGAGTTTAATCCTGGATATATTGGTTAAAAAGATTACACTACATTGATACACTAGTTACAAGAAGGTTGTATCGAATCGTTAATATTATTATAACTTGGGTGGCAGTGATCTATTACTAGATGCCAGTCACTGTTTTTTATTTTAAATACGATTTAAAATCATTACCAATAATGTAATAACCTATAGGGTCACACATAAGAACGCTTGAAAAGGATGAGAACCGTTCACAATAAAAGGGGAAATCAAAATGTTGACTTTTTCTCTAATTTAGAATTGGTATAAGGGTTTAATGTTCTTACTTAATTTAGATTTTTCTTTTGCCATACATTAAAAGGAAAGGCTGACCTTTCTTTTGATGATTCATTCATTTTTCCGAAGCCATGAAAACGAAAAACTGAAATTAAGAAACCCTAAATCCCTAAATGGCTAGCACCATCTATCCTTCTTTTCGATTTTGTTCGACACCATCGAGATCGAGTGTTCGTAGACTCCTATGGCGGCTTGCTATTTTGAAGGGCTCATATTCGAATCAATTAAGATCCCAATTGTTCAATTTCGTAAAAATGGAAGTTGTGTCAAGTATAATCTTCAGTTTACTTGATTTTTGCATATATCTTTTAATATAGGTTTTAATTTGTTTGAATTGTAAACCGATTAGATCAAATTGAAACCTAACAGTGGTATCGGAGCCAGATTTGCGAAAATTAGTATTTTGATCTTTGATTTTGGGTTCATTGTGTTTGATTTCTTGGGTAATCGATAATAATGATTGCATGGGTTCAAAAATTTAACACATAATCATTTCAGAAGTGAAATTGTTTCATTGTTATGTAAAATCTGTGTTTGATAAAAGAATTTTTTTTAATGATAAATGAATTTTATGTATGATATAAAATATTGAAATGAGTTCATAGTTGATTATAAATATTAACTTAATTTAATATTGCTATTTGATGAACTATGAAACCTTATAGATTAATCAAAAGCCAATCTTGATTAATCAAAGATATTAAGTCATTTTGGATTTGATTTTGTAAGAATATTGTAAATCTGTGTAATTGATTATAGATAGTTAAATTTAACACTTCCTTAATTAAATCCTGGATCAAATTTTGGTCAAATGTTAACATCTATGGATATAATTCTCTGTAGCTTGTTTAAAGCTAAATGAAAGTTGGGTGAACTAGTCACCGAAACCCTTTTGGCCAAAATGTTGACCAAAGTTAGTGATCGAAATTACGTCCACTTCTTATATATATTTGTTAGCACTACATATAAACTTGCACCTATTATGGACATGTCAAGAAAACTAGTTAAAAGGAAGTAGTTAAACAAAACTGGTAATATGAATTTCAAAATAAGCTATTGGAATTTGGAATTTTAACATCATGCAAGCATATATATATATATATATACATATACATATATGTACTATGATATATATATATATATCATAGTACAACTTATTTTGAGATGTGTATAAATTGTTTATACAACATATAAATTCATAGATGAGAAAATAATTTTAATCTCGGCCATATACCAAATATGAAAAGTTTTGTTTACTTCTGTCTTTTAAATATGCTGACTACTGTGTATAAGTAATAATGTATGTTTACTTAGCAATTAAGCTCCCCATCAGTATACATCTTGAATGTGTGACAATCACCACCCTGTGGCATACACACACACACACGCACACACACACACACACACACACACATATATATATATATATATATATATTTACATACAGGATCTCCTGTGTAGACAAAATGGTAGTATATAACTTAATTCCCTGTTTAAAAGTGCAATTGATATTGATAAATGTACTACATGGATGGTTCTTAAAAACCAGAACAAGTGTGACCTATTTTGAGCATTAGACTTTGGCTGAATGAACATATGTTACACATGTTTGTTTTATATGTTTATTTGAATCAGTGAATTCATGTTAGACAGTGACTAAAATGTTTGATTATATAAAACTACTGTTTAGTAATTGCAAACAAATATATGCATTTGATTAACATAAAAATGTGTTTATTTTATGATCTTATATTTTATCTTTTGTAAGTAAATAAATATTACTTTGGGTATTTTTGGTGCGTTTTCACAGATTGTCAACAAATGTCACCTTCATTTCATTAAAGGCCAATTACAAAGAAAAATCTACTTCCTTATGTCAACACTATCTCAATCCCAAAATATGTTGCAGCTCATTGTTAAAGGGTTGAAAATTTAGACAGAGCACTACAACAAAAACGCCATATTACAACTTTAATTTTACAACGGTGCATAAAGCACCGTTGTAATAGATCCTTTTTTACAACGGTGCAAAACGCACTGTTGTAATAAATGTTTTTTACAACGGTAAAATAATCACTGTTGTAAAGAACATATATATATTACCATATCACAACTTTAATTTTACAACGGTGCATTAAGAACCGTTGTAATAGATTCTTTTTTACAACGGTGCAATAATCACTGTTGTAAAGAACATATATATTACCATATTACAACTTTAATTTTACAACGGTGCAAAAGCACCGTTGTAATAGATCCTTTTTTACAACCTTGCAAAACGCACTGTTGTAATAATCATATATATCACAACTTTTCATTTTATTCGTTGTAATTGAGATGCCTAGTGCAAACTTCATGTTTATAATATCTATATTTAATAACTAATTATATTGATACTTAATAATAATAACTAATAATAATCTTGGGAATCAATAATATTTATCAATTATTATTAAATAATTAATAGTTAATAAGTAGTAATTTATTTTTAATAGTTAATGTATGTTAACTACTTATTAATTAATAGTAACATAAGCTTTTTATAAGTATTAATAGTAACATAAGCCTTTTGACATCGGTTCAATCCAATATTTATTCCTTTTCCATCGGTTCGATTTCCCTTTCTCCTTTTTCTCGTATTCCACCGCAAACCCTAACTCCCCTTTCGATAATCCGGTCGCCATAGCGATCTCCTCCACTTCACATCGCCACTGCTCGATTGATCCAGATCACTATTTCTCCAGCTGCACCGCTCGTTGCCGAATTTTTTTTTCTTTGAAAGTCTTAATAATCATTTTTTTTCTTTGAAAGTCTTAATAATCATTTTTTTTTCTTTGAAAGTCTTAATAATCATTTTTTTTAAATATACTTTTTTTCTTCGAAAATCAAAACATTTAGGCTCCGAAACAAAATGCTTTTTGGCTTCAAACGAAAATCATAACACTTCCGCTCTTCTTTTCCAATTAGATCACCCTAGCATGAAATAATTAACATTAATAATTACCGTTCAATAATTAAAATAATAAATAACATTCAATAATTATAAAGTAATATCTTGTACGTACACTACAATTTTCATTTCCTGTACACCGATTTTTTTTCCCTCCACCAGCCCACCTAGTATGTCCCTAAATTTTCATCTTCCCTCCACATGCCCGCTTTTCTAACTGAACGGTCCAGATAACCCAATTAAATTTCGAGATCCATCTCAAACAATAAACCCTAACTCACGATTCTTTAATGGCCGCCTCAAACATTGAAAACCCTGGCTCATGCGATCTCTACCAGCCTCTAACTCCACCGCCCTAATTAAACTTACGATACCCAACATCACCGCCCCAATTAAACTCACGATACCCAACATCACTTCTAACAGCACCGCCTCCTTCTTCGACGACGATCTGCAGCGAATCCGATGTTGCGCCCTTTCGATGTTGCAGCCCTTGCTGCTTTGACTCATGTCGATTTTTTTGGAGCACGGATTACAGTTGCAGGGACAAATCGCTTGAAAGGTACGTATTCTTTGATCTTTCCTTGTTCAGTTTTTTATATTGAAATACTACACAAAATATTGCACTACTTAGATGTCACAAAAGCACTTGTATTTGCCTGGTTCGTTCTCCTTTGGTTTTGTCATGAACTGTATTAGCAATTGGCTTAATTCCCTTTTTTGGTTCAATTAAGTCTCTTTTATACGAGTTTGAAGGATAAAAAATTGGTTGGGCTAAATATAGATATAGTTTGAAGGATAAACTTGACGGTAAAAAATAAGCTTTTTGTAGCCGAGCTGGTAAGTAATTATTATGCCAGAGGCTGTCAAGTTATAGTTTGCAGCGTTACCATCAAAATTTTAAAGCAGATTCATTTTATAGTTCCTGATCTGTCGTATTATTGTTATAACAGTTACTTAATAAGTGTTTCTGGCTTGTAATTCCAAAAGTTAATGCAGTTTTACATTCATTACTATGTACAAGTACCATGGTAGAAAACAAATATCATTATTTGCTTGAAATGTAACTTAAACAGCATATTTTGTCAAATTTGTGTCACTCAAAATAGACAAGATAACTGATTGTTATTTGATTCAGAAACCATTTATACCATTGTATGCTTACAGTTCCCAAATATGTGACCTATATCACAACTTGGCATTGGAATGACAAGATGGAGCAACGCATACAATAAACAGAAATGCATTCTAGTGCGGTTAGAACTTAGAACCATATGTTTGCTTTCTATCTGCTATGTTATGATCATGGGTTAAGCATTCAAACACCAATAGATGCACATATGGTTCAGCAAGTCGAATGCGACCAATTAACCGACACACTGAAAGCAATTTACTACCATTCAAAATCTTCAAATAAGTACTAGTAGTTTCGAAATAGAGATGATATTACAACTAAAATCCGTAAAAGCCTAGTTAACAATGTAAGCTTGTGAGAAAACAAGGATTCAGCAAGAAGGTAATAAGCCAAAAAAGTTAGTTGTAACAGAAACCATATTATATATCTTACATTACAAAAAGTCCACTGTTACGTTAGAGGGCAAAGCACATATCACAAGTTTTTGCCTTTCTTTTTTTTGATGTTTTAAGCATTCATTTGATTTCCTGGGAAACCAGCAAACATGCCTTGGTCATTTCCTAGGAAACCAGTAAAGGTGATAACTTTTTGCAAATTACTATTCATTTGATGTTTTAAGTACTCTTTCTCTTCTACTTTGTCTTCTTCTTTACTTACAGACTAAGTTCTTACCTGATATTATCAGGTTAAAGAATCTCAAGTCGCTTGAAATATGCGGTGTGTTGCTCACCGATGCTGAGCATGATGTTGAAATGGATGATAGATTGGATGCTAGAGCATAAAGACTCGGTGTATGTCAGTGTGTATGTATATTTATACGAAAGTGTGTATGTAACTGAGTGTATTGAGGATCAGTTTGTAGTAAGGAATGTATGTATTGTTATGACTGTATTATGTAAAAGTGAGTTGTACGGTAGTGGATCACAAAGTTGTACTAATTCAAATATTGAAATAAAATATTTAATTGATTATTTCAGTTCTGTGTAGTATCGTTTTATTCAATATAAATATTTATTTTTATATGAAATGTAATGTATAACGAAACAAAAATCAGATTATTATAATTAATTGTAGTAGGACTTACTACAACGGTGAAAAAAGTTGTAATATGTATTACTACAACAGTGCAAAAATGTTGTAATATGTATTACTACAACGGTGGAAAACAGTTGTAAAATAAACATTTAACAATGGTGTCGCAACGGTGTATAAAAGTTGTAAAAGATTTCAGTCTATTACAACTTCTTAATACACGACGGTGGCTCCACCGTTGTAAAAAGTCTTTTACAACTGTTTTCCACCGTTGTAATAGGGTCATTTTGTTGTAGTGGAGGGACCCGAGTTCAATCCCTGTCAAACCCTGTTTTTGCTGAAGAAAGGAACATTCACACTGCCTCATTTGCTCCAAAGAATAAATGGACTAGTGTTATATATATATATATGTATGCATGTATATATATAATATGCATTTAATAAAGATTCTAGGAATTTCGAATATTCCTCTCAAAGAATTCAAATAAAATCAATTATGTTTAATTGCCATGCAAAAGAAAAGGGAAGCTTTGATTACGAATCTCCAATTAAGCACATGCCCATCTTTCCACTAATAGTGTCATACATCAAAAGGAATGCATTGGTTATAAATTTTCAAATCCAGCACCATGAAAGGAATATTCTTTTATCTTTGGAAATAATTTCTTTTCATATATTTTTCATAGGCCTTATATTCACATTGATAGGAGACTACATCTTCTATAAATACCAATTGTATTCGTTCTAAATTCCCATTCCATTTTTCTGTATTCTCTTCTTATCTTTAATAAAGTTTTTCTTCATTCCATTTTCTTTTCTTTTCTTTCGTAACAATTCGTGTTTTCTACTCAATTAGTTTTGGTAGAACATGAATTGTTATTGTTAATTTTTATTGCATATTAGTGATTGACTGTTCGATTAGATTAAACGGCAATTCTAATTTTAATTTTCGGCTGTTGTTTTTGTTTGTTGTTTCTTTTCTAGTAATTTGCTCTTTTATCTTCATTGTTGAATTTAGTATAGATCCAATTAGATTTGAATCTATAATAAATTCAATAGCATCATTTAAAATATTCAAATATTGTCCAACTCGCCCAAGAAGTATAATAATAATAAAATTTAAATTCCTCCATGTGCTCGACCTGTATATTACACGATCTGTGCGCTTGCAGTTATTATAATAAATTTGTGCTTTTATAATTCTTAGAAAAGTAGTGATCAGTATTCAGATTATACATTTATAGTAATAAATATATTGCACATTTTTTAGTGGAATTGTTGTTTTAATTTTAAGCAATATGTGTTGGTTATGATATCAAGTACACATGTGGTTTATGTAAATATATATATGTGTGTGGACATATATATACTAAAAAATGGAATATGAGTTCTGACTTGTCTATGAAACGTGTTTTGATCATCACTCCAACAACATTTTAAATCTGTAAGTATTGATATCTTCTGCACCTACTTAAATATGTTTAAGTACACCATTTTGCTGGACATTATATTATACATTGTTTATAATATAATTGATAGCAAATAATATAGTAAAAGCTGCAGTCCGATTTATTATGTTGATTTTATGTTATAAGTCTTGTTTAAAAATCTATAGAAAATATGATTTGTTGTTTAATTTTATGGGGTATGCATGTAGTATAATGTTAACACAGTGAGTAGGTTTTAAAAGTTAAATCCTATTGGTTATGATTGATGTTACTATATGCCGTTTGGTAGTTTTATAGGTCATAATCATGTAATTATAGGATCTTATTTTGTATAGTTGGACACTAATTGGATTTTACATATTAGTCAGACTATTGATTTATTTGGTAACCTGATTGTAATTATATTATCAATCATGGTACTTTCCTCAATACACAAAAATAGGCTTAAGAAATTGTTCATAATATGCTACCTTATGATAATTTGTATAGTATGGTTGACCTTAGTATAGGTTTAAGATCTATATTTACAATATATGATTAATAGATATAAGATGCAGTTGGTATAAATATTGATTATATTTCATGTCAAAATGTTTGAATCTGAAAGGATCTATAGGAAATAACACCTATTAACACTTATATTTTAACCGTCAGTATTTTACATGTATACCAAGATCATCCTTCAACTGATATGACTCAGTTTTATTTTAGGAATCAAAAACACCCAGATTCGATGATTAATTGAATCATTGAGTTTTTATTTGGATTTGATTCTAACTTCTAAGAAACACATTAATATAAAATTTGTGTGTATTTAAACCATTGAAACAAATATGGTTTGGTTAAAAACTAGTCTGACTTATTTTTGAAGATTAAAACTTGGTTAATAGAATTTTATACATATGTTTGATATGTCTTTTTACATTTTGATATTTCAGATCATTTTAAAAATTACCCTACAAATTTGATTTGCGATTGGTAGTTATATATAGAGATAGATAATATTGTTGAACTAAAAAAAAGTTTAATCTTACTAATATGTATCTCAATATATATATATATATATATGTGTGTGTGTGTGTGTGTGTGTGTGTTATTGGACATCCAGTGAACCAATATATTGTTTCAACAAAGAAATGTTATAACCTGGTGATGTTTGTGCCTCCCACTATGTTGTTTGCACAATGAAAGAATGATATGTTATGAAAACTTGTTTTGTATACAGAACAAGTGGCTGAATTTATATATATATATATATATATATATATACATTCGATATATATACATATAAATTGCAGCATATGTGTCTGAATTACAGTATATATAATAAATATACATTTGATGTGTATGAGTCATTGTTGTATACATAATAAATATGCATTTGATGTATATAAGACATTACTGCATACATAAACTATATATATACATTTGATTTATTTGAGTTACTACTGCAAGAATATATATCATTTACATTTGATGTAATTTTGTTAGCCTAACCCTGGAAGTTAAAACTATTTTAACAGGGGGACATCAATAATTAGGAAATTGTTTCAAATGGAAAAGGGGAAGATGAGCTCTGTTCGGCAATTGCAGCCATTGCATAAATGAAGTTTATATATATTGATATGTATAGATATATATTCTTATGTGTGGAATGTAATATATATGCGTAATTATTATGCATGTATACATGTAATAGTTACTGATATGTACAGTATGCTGTATACACTAATTGCAGAAATATTTTGCATTTAGGACTAAATAAATGTATATGTGTAACCACCATGATAGTATTATTATACTGTATAGTTCTTATTGCATTAGTTTATGTAAGTCTAAATGTCCATATTGATATAATGGTCACAAAATGCATGTTGTTTATATGTCATGTTGATTAATCTATTTTATAATGGGCCTACAAGTTCATTTACATATGTTCTGAAATTTTATGTGGACTTCAAGTATGTGGGTATAATATCTGATACTTTGCAATGCAAAAGTTGTGTTAATTAAAGTTTTGAAATATTCAAAATAAATAGGTATGCTTCATATATATAACATTGAATTTAAATATATATGTTACATATATCTTATTTAAATCCAATTAATTATATTATGAATATGAAATACATATATTTTGATATGTGTAAATAACACTTTGTCGTTAGCTACTACGTTATAAAATCTCTTTAAAGAAAATTTTGTTATATTAAATCATGTTGAAGTTTTCAAATATGTACACGCATCAATGCCATTCTCATTGGATTTAGGTAATGCCAAAGCGTTGTTCACTCTTTTATTTTGGTTATATGCGGTAGGAGTAATTGTGGTACTTCGATTCTATTATTGGGTCTTACTTAACTATGACTGCATAATAGTACTTATGGCCTTAGAGACAAAGAGCATGTATTATTATATATTTGAGAAAATGAATAATTCAATGAACAAAATATTCATCATGCGATCCAAGAATTATACATGATATAATTGACATAAGATGTCTACCTAAAAGGTTTTGTTTTGGGGGTTAGCCAAAGCTAGGTAAAGGCATGACAAGATATGGATCTTGGAACACCATTATTTATATATATATTGATATATATATATATATATAAACAAAGGGATGTTAATTTGAGTGGGAGCGTATTTTAGTTTAAATTATACATTTATGTCAATATAAATTTTGATTGTCAAAAATTTGTATTTATATTGAACAAATATTACAGAATTAGTTATTATTTATTATCTATTGTATATATTAAATAACAAATAACTCCGATAATTTAAATTAATTTTATTTTTAGGAAGGATAAATTGAATTAAATAAAATTTCTTGACTAACATTGAAATTTGAGGATTGTCCTCAAACAAATAAATATACTTTTTTTTACAAATATAGAAGATCTAAAATGAAAGTTGAAGTGTGACTTTAATCGAATAAGATATAAATGTTATAACATTCTACTTATACATCTCTAGTATTAGATACTAGATTTGAATCACATAAATATATGTATATTCGCAGAAATTGCAAAACAAGTAGAAATCTGACAAAAGGACAAGTGGACTTACGATTGGAAATGAAGTAAATGTTATTGGATTATCCATAGGAAGTTGCTTATTGTTCTATGTACTAACTTAATTGAATAATTAAAATATTATTATTATGAAATTCCATTTAGAGTAAATGTTATTATGAATCTTGTTTAGACAAGTTTGAATTCACTTTTAATAAAAGAACAATTGTTATTCATTTTATTTAAATGTAATATCTTATGGAATTTCACAAATAGTTAGTGATCTTTATAAATCCTTAACTATGATGTGCTTAACATAAATAATAAACGGATTAAATTTAGTGATTTAAATCCAGCACACCTTTAGCATTGTCAGTTAGCCCATATAAACAAGAAAAGCATATCGTAACTCCATAATGATGGAATTTTGAGGTCATTTGATTTCGAATCATATAAAGAATTCATTTTTTGTTTATTAACCAAAATAACTGAATCACTTTTCAGTTGACATAGTGAATGGGGCTAGTACGTATCGGGTCTCATACATAATGATGTATATAGAGCAATGAATACTTAGGCTAGAAGTAGGTTTTATTATTTCATTACATTTACTGATGATATCAGTAGATATAGATGTGTTCATCTTTTATAACGCAAATCAGAATCCTTTGAAAAGTTCAAAGAATTCAAAAATGAAGTTCAAAACCAATTTTGATAGAAAATAAATACTTTTCGACTAGATCGAGAGAATATTTATGCCAATAATTTAATGACTATCCAAATGAGTTCGAAATTGTTTCACAACTTACTCCACCTCGAACACCATATATATTGGAATGGTATGTCTGAAAGGAAAAGTCGCACCTTATAAGATATGATACGATCAATGATGAGTCATACAGATCTTCCAACAAATTTTGGGATTATCTCCTTAAAACAGTTGCACTCATATTAATTGTAATACTACTAAAATGGTTATAAAGACGCCATATAAGATATGTGCTAGGAAATGTCCTAGTGTGTTTATTTTGAAGATTTGGGTTGTAAGGCGTTTGTTAACGTCTCCTAATAAGATCGGACCCAAATTTGATAATTATTTTATGGAATATCCAAAAGAAGCAAAATGATATTATTTCTATAAATCCTTTGAGAATAAAATGTTTATTGCTCGAATTGGTATCCTTTTAAAAGAGAGCCAGTCTCTAAGATATCGATGGGAATGAAATAGAATTCAAAATGTCTGGAAAACCACAAAATACCATGGAATCTTGTATAACAAGAAACTGAATAGGAGTGACATAATAATTTTAACGTTATATATTGATAACACAATAATTGTTGTGAATAATGTTACTTTTAAAACAAGGAATAAATACTGATTAGAAGAAAGAAAATGTTTGGGTTAAGAAGTTCATAATTGAACTTAATTCATTGTTGATCCAATGATTTACATTGCGATAACAATATAGTTATTGCTCAGGCCTAAAACCTTGAACTCATTATCAATCCAAGCATATATTTATGAAATATAGTTTCTTATGTGAAATTGTTCACGGAGGAAATAAACATATCTGCAAAGTTGCAAAAGGTTGCAATGTTGCACACCTACTGAATTAAACTCTATCACAACTGTAACAACCCGTATTTTTAGAACCAATTTAAAATTTATTTTTAATTGATTTTAATAGAAATTAAATATTTTATATGATTTATTTTGAGAGTAAACGACGAAATATTTATTTAAAGAGAAGTTAGAACGTACAATTTTATTTTAATTAAAAAACGAGCTTGAAATGGCGCGGTAGTTTGAAAATTCGATTTTAAACATTGAATGAATGTACATAATTCAATATAAATCGAAATTTGAAAAAACAAGAAACGTTAGGATTTAATTAACTGTAATTTTCTAATGAATGTGAAAATTTTAGATTTTAGTTTATAAATTGTAAGTTATGTCCAGTTTAAAATTTAAAAGAGTCGCTATGGATTTTGTTAAGGGTGTGTTTTTTACAGGTCCCTATTAACTTCTAAAATGTAAAAAAAACCCGGTGATAAAAAAAAATAAAAATACATCCCTGTTTTTGAAAATGCGGTCAAATAATTCCATTAGTACCCTTACGCACAACCAAAACATACCAATCATCGATTCAACCTCATTTAATCATTCAAACCACTCCTTTAATCTCTCAAACCCTAAATCCGCGGTTCTTCAAAACCCTAGAAATAATATTGTGAAAATATATTGCGGACCGTCGACTCTTTTGATCAGGATTATCAAGTTTTGCTCGAATTCTCTGTCGTCTTCATCAATTTTTACGATATGGCGAAAAAAAAGCTATAACTCTTATTGAGTTTTCATTAGTCGACTGGTTTTATATATTAATAAGAATCCTCACATGTTCGTATGATGTTATTAAGAAATAAAGCAAAACCGTATGATGTTTTTTATGTATTTAGCATCTAAGTATTACGTGCATGAGAATTTGTACAAGATTGTATGATTTTCGTTTAATGAATCAGTATGATAGTATGTTTAGCATTCAGTTAATATGTGTAATTAATTGTTTGAATGCATATATAAGTAGAAGATGCTAGTTGGAATTTAGTTATCCAAAATACATTCAGATTATTTTGGGTGTTTAACAGATTGTTGCATGTATGAATGCATATTTTATAAGAAATGTGACTACAAAGAGGAACGTATTCTGCAAAAACTAATATGTTGTTTAGTATATGAAGAATATTATAAAGTCTGATCTTGGTTCAGGGAATTAAGCAGATTTTTTTTAATTTGAGATTTTATTCGATTATTGAATAATATTAACCAGAAATGCTTATTGCAACCATGCAGTTTTAAACATATTCTTGCATTTATGTATGTAGTTAAGTAGAAAACTTTCATGCTTATGTGCAACTGTCAACATTTTGTTGCATAAGTGTATGCAATTAAAATTAGTTAATAGTGAAAATTTTGAAAATATTGGCAAATTAATAAGGGTATGTAGTTAGATAAAGTTTTGTCAGTAATGTATGCTGTAAAACAGAGAAAATTCACTTAAATGTGCAACAATCAGCATTTAATTGCTTAAGCGTATGTTGTTAGAATTAAATGATGGTGAAAACTTGTTATCTATCATCATATTTATAAGTGTATGCATTTAAAAATATTTGTTTCAGTAAATTATGTAGTTAAGCAAAAAAAAATCATTCAACTATGCCACTATAAACATGCAGTTGCATCATTGAATGCATTTAAAATTTATAGAGTAATGATAGAGTTCAACTAGCAGCTTTTTGACCAATGTATGTTGTTAAATGTAATTGTTTCAGAAATGTATGCAGTTTTACTTTAGTTTTTCAGTCAAGTGTGGAAATATAATTTAGTATATGAAGAATATTATAAAGTTTGATCTTGGTTCAGGGAATTAAGCAGAAATTTTTTTAATTTGGGATTTTATTCGATTATTGAATAATATTAACCAGAAATGCTTATTACAACCAAGCAGTTTTAAACAAATTCTTGCATTTATGTATGTAGTTTAAGTAGAAAACTTTCATGCTTATGAGCAACTGTCAACATTTTGTTGCATAAGTATATGCATTTAAAATTAGTTAATAGTGAAAATTTTGCAAATATTGGCAAGTTAATAAGGGTATGTAGTTAGATAAAGTTTTGTCAGTAATGTATGCTATAAAGCAGAGAAAATTCATTTAAATGTGCAACAATCAGCATTTAATTGCTTAAGTATATGTTGTTAAAATTAGATGATGGTGAAAACTTGTTATCTATCATCAATTTTATTAGTGTATGCATTTAAAAGTATTTGTTTCAGTAGATTATGCAGTTAAGTAAAAAAAAAATTCATACAACTATGCCACTATAAACATGCAGTTGCACCATTAAATGCATTTAAATTTAATTGAATAATGAAAGAGTTCAACTAACAGCATTTTGATCAATGTATGTTGTTAAATATAATTGTTTCAGAAATGTATGCAGTTTAACTTTAGTTTTTCAGTCAAGTGTGCAAATATAATTGTATAGTTTCATTAGATTATGCAGTTTTTTGGAATTGTTGCATTAAATTGTACAAACATGTATTGTCTTATTCAAATTACTATGCAGTTGGTAAGAATTTTGAATGCAAATTTGCAATTGTCAATTGTTCATTTGTAAGTGAAAGAATTTAAGCAATGGTAATAAAAATTTATGTTCATCTTAATACAGAGACAAAACATTGAAGGAACTGATGATGTTCGGGATGCAGGAAAAGCGTTAGTTACTACCGATCAAGGACAACTTCTTTACAGGTTGCGAAGAAACGCAAAATTAAAGAGGAGATTGTAAGGCTTAAAAAAAAGTGGATCTGCTGGAGGCTGAAACATCATCAGCAGATAGCGAAGGAAAACAGCTAACAGTGGAAGATGATGCTGATGAGATGGATGTAGAAAGTGAAGACAAGGACGATAGTGCAGAAGATAAAGGGCAAGACTATGATGAAATGAACGTAGATGATGATAGTGATGAGACTGGTAGTGATGATAAAGAAGCTGAGGAGAAGAGGAATGAAGAAAAATAGAAGTGTATGAAGAAGGTCATTGAGAAGAGGGATGCGAAAAAAAATGAGCAGGACAAAGGGATGAAAAAGATGGTGCAGGATAAATTTGTAACAACGATGTTGCTTGAACCGAGCGAACTGAATGATGGCATTGAAAAGAGAAAGGTGGAGATAGAAAAGGAAAAATAGAAGCATGTGCAGCTTGCGGAAAAACAGAAGGAGAAGCAGAAAAAGTTATAGGAGCAGGTAATTCATGAAAAAAAAAGATTTTGCGAATGAGCAGATGGTCGAGGAAAAGGAAACGGAAGATGAAAATATTGAGAAAGAAACAGGTAATTATAATAGTAGTGTTTAAGGGTAACAATCTACATTTAGTCTAGTTTATGATAATGCATAGTTAAAAATTAGTTGATTACTTGGATGTATGTGTTAAAGATTCTTCAGTGGTAGTATGTAGGGGTGATTTTTATTTTTTGTCTTTTTCATGATTATATTAATTATTATTGCATGGTTGTCTGCATGTATTAATAATTATTGCATGATTCTGAGCATAAAATAATAATTCTGAATGAAGTTAAAAATATTTACGCAGATATTGCAGAGAGGAATGATTATATTGCAAATGATGGGGTTCATGAAGAGAGTGTAGAGAAAGTAAAAGAGCAAGAGAAGGAGAAAGCTAATGACAATATAGTTGAGACGGACCAAATGTTTGAACAAGAAAATAATGAAATAATGGATAAGAATAAGCAGAAGAGCATGATGAATGAAGTGGAACAAAAGGAAACTGAGAGAAGCAGTGATAAAAAAACTGAAGTAGAATTAGAGAGCAAGGAAAAAAAGAAGGAAAAAAGGAGAAGGAGGTTGAGGAGCTGTCGAAAAAGAAGTGACGTATGATTTTACGAAGCACAAAAGGTGAACAATTTTTTTTCTTCAGTTTAGTATTGTTCATAAAATTTAGTTTCAAACATGTAATGGCTAATAAATTTAATGTTTATCTTAGTTGTAGAGAAAGGGAAAAGGAAAGAGACAGAAACAGAGGAAGTAGACGACTATCAGATAGGTCCGAGAGATGAAGAAATGCGATCAAAAACTAAACTGAAAATCAGAAGGTTTAAAAATGTTCGGAAACTCGAAGAGAGAAAAATTGAGAAACTAGAAACCATTTTCACACTTTCTGACTTAAGGTAAAAGTATTCAAAAATTTGAACAAGTTATTTTCATTTTCTGTTCAGTTGTAGTATTGCTCAAAATGAAGACAAATAATATAAAATTTGCATACATGTATGCAGATGTATATTAAATTTGCGTAGTGATATGTAAATATTGGGAATATCTACTTGCTTGCACGAAGATATCTATTATATTTGCTTGTTTGTATGCAAATATTGGCAATATCTGCATTTATAAATGCTAGTATAACTATATTTCCATGCTTGAAGTAGATATTGACAATGCTGTCATGATTCTATTAGGATTTAAATATTTCATACTAGAATGAAAAAAATAAGAATATATCAACATTATGCAGTTATAAGGAAATGTTGAATATATGTATGCTAGTATTATAAGTTGTTGGATACATTTATGAAATAATGATTATTAGTCACCTTAGCATTTGTAATATAAGTATACAAATTGTCTGACTGTAATACCTAAATTATCAGGAAAAGCGCTTACTTGAATGGAGTAGATGACATATGCATACTTGGTACTTCATTGGGTGATTTAATAGCTGAGAGATTTATAGACGGACGGGTATCACTACATTGAAATTGTAATATAGTAATAGAATTCCGGTAAGTTTTTCTAATTTCAAAAATAATTATCCTTTCTGTAAAATTGACAGTCGACTTGGTCATGTAGATAATTGACATTGTTGCAAATGAATTAAAAAAAGCCATCCAGAGATATTATATATTAGAACAGCTGCTTCTGTAAGTTTTGTTTTATATTTTTTTCCGCATTAATTATATTTTTTTGATTACAGTTGGGAAATAAAATAATTGCAATTGCAGGCGTTTGTGAACAAAAATTCAAAACAATTGGAGTATTTTATAGATAAACCACTTGAAGAAGGGTTCCAACATTGCAGCTAAATATGCATTCCTCTACATGACGACAAACATTTCTCGTTTTTAGAGTACATGAAAAAGGGCAGAAGATGGACTCATTATGATTCCAATAAACCGCGCCGTGAAGGAAAACAACAAAGATTAGCAAATGAAATGGTATGTAAATCGAAAACATTTCATATGCAAGTTGGTATAGAAACCGTTAACAACATTTATACATATATATAAAAATACATGTATATATATATGTATGTGCATGTATATATATATGTATTTGTTTATTTGTAGAGAACTTATGTAAATGGAGTGATTAAAAATGTGGAGAAGAATAATTTTCTGGAACCCGAAGAGCTTGAACTGGCTAATTGCCCACAACAAGGCCATACGTAAGAAAAAACTCAATTAATTTGCATAGACTTTTATAAATATTGGCGATGTGAGCATGTCTGTATGCAGTAAATAACATTATTTGCATGATTGTATGCAAGTTAATAGTATTTCCGTATGAAATAAGAATGCTAGCATAGAGGTATGTAGATATTGTAAATAATGTCATACATATATGCTGGTATTTCTAGAAGTTATATGCATTTAATAATTCGTAGTTATTGAGAATGAATACGGATGTTTAAGCGTGTTATAAACCGAAATAAAATAATTGAAAAAATTTGATAATGATGTATATATTTATGCAGGGTTGACTGTGGCATGTTTGTTATTAACATGATGAAACAAAGATGTGAGGACAAAGAAATCTTAAGAAATGAAGAAATTTATGGTGCGGAGGCGGTTAGTCAACAACGCGCCGAACTTGCTCACAAAATACTCAGTTGAAAACTTTACAGTTGGACTGAAGAAAGTTACCTGACACAGAAGTGGTTGAAATCAGAATATAACAAACGTAGTGATTAAAATGGAAGAATATGACTTTTTAGTTAGATTTGAGAATGTTGACTGTTGTTTTTATTTTTGAACTATGTGTACATGATTATGTAGTGTGAAAACAGAAATACATTTTTATTTTGGGCACTGAATTAAATTTTTTAAGTTTACATGGTATTCTGAGTTCATGGTTATGGCTGTTCAGTTATGCATAATATTTTGGATAGTTATATACATGTTTTTTATATAATTACCGAGCTAAATATAGAAACGTACTGCAGTAGACATATAGATTTTTTTTGTAATTTTTTTAGTTAACTTCATACTGGTTGTATGAACTATGCATCAAATTTTTTTTGGAATATATTACGAAATAAAAAGTGCAGAAATAATTAGTTAAAGTAACAAATTAAATGAGTAAAATGGTAAAAAATTGACAGATAAAGTAGAATATGCATAAACACTAAATTTTACATACTTGGGTGCAATTAATTGTAATAGTTGCATACGTATACGCAACAATGAAGAATACTTGTAAATATTATAGTTATAGAAGAATATTTTTGTACATGTCTGTCGCTACTAGGAATGGTTTTATACATCCACTAATCTGTCTAAAATAGTAGTAAAATTGATACAGATATTCAGTAAAATTGCATACACCTATGCAAATATACGTATTAAATGCATACTTTTATGCAACTGTATAGAATAATTGAACTATGCATCAAAAACTTTTTAGAATAAATTACGAAATAAATAGTGCAGAAATAGTCGCTTAAAGTAACAAAGTAAAGGAGTAAAATGAGAAAAAATTGACAGATAAAATAGAATATGCGTAAACACTAAATTTTACATAATTTGGTGCAATTAATTATAATAGTTGCATACGTATACGCAACAATTGAAGAATACTTGTAAACATTATAGTTGTAGAGGAAAATTTTTGTACCTGTCTATAGCTACTAGGAATGGTTTTATACATTTACTAATCTGTGTAAAATAGAAGTAAAACTGATACAGATATTCAGTAAAATTGCATACATCTATGCAAATATATCTATTAAATGCACACTTTTATGCAAATGTATTGATTATTTGAGTACATAAAATTTCAGGGTAGAAATAATGGTTAACAAAAACAGAACTATTAAATGCACACTTTTATGCAAATGTATTGATTATTTGAGTACATAAAATTTCAGGGTAGAAATAATGGTTAACAAAAACAGAATTAACAGTAAAATAATGAACTAAATTAAAAGCAGCAATTAATAATTCACAAAAAAATACAATTTGATCAAAAATAATTTATTTGTTTCAAAATAAACATCTACTACTCTGCCGAAGAACATGTCCTTTTATTATGACCCAACTTCTTGCACAAACCACATCTAGTAGTCTTTGTAAATTCACCTGCAGATTTCAGCCTTTTAGATGAGCATGTACGACCAGGCATTCTTCTACCTTTTGGAGGAGCTATAATTGCATCTTCAACAGCCACGTCTTGTCCCATGTAATTGATAACAGGATTGATTGGATGTGAACAAGAGAGTTGAAAATGTCCAACTTTGAAATAAGCTTCAATGTAGTCATACACACTCAATGTTTCGCAACTTAAAACACATATAACGGCATGAGCGCATGGAAAACCGCTAATTTGCCAAATGTTACAAGAACAAACTCGATTATATAAATCAACAAATTGATGAATTGGAGGATGAACTTCAAAATTATATTCACTTGATTTGATGACAAACCATGAAGCTCCTTCCAAATGTAGATTCCTTAAACGAGTTTCGTTTACAGGACATAAAACACTCTTCCAAGTAGAAGTAGATTCACGACGGTCGGACATAAGTTTCATTTACTTCATTCTAATTTTATCCAAACAAGCAGTGATTGGTAAATGTCTTTCCTCCAAAATCCACTTGTTAAAACTTTCTGAACAATTAGATGGCATTTCACCGTAACGACAACCAGGGAAAAATACGTTAGTAAATTTCTCAAACGGAATTCCATTCAAAAAGTTTGTTGCTGTCGATCCACCTACATCTCTAAAATTCTTCAAAGCAGCATTAAAATCAGTTAAATTGTATGCATAGGCAATTCTTGCAAACGTATCCAACAACATCCTCTTATTTGTTTTGGAAAAATGAGATTTCAAAGCAACTTTTAAATTGTTTGTCAAATGATAAAGATAAGATCCATGTACTGAATTCGGAAACACCTGTGGAATAGCAACAAGAATACTGGGATGACGATCAGATATGAAAACATAGCTTCTATAATCCTCTTTAAGAAACTCTTTAAGTTGTTCGCAAAACCAAACCCAATTAGCTTCATCTTCTCCAGATACAATAGCAATAGCTATAGGGAAAAATCCTGTGTTTAAAAAATTATAACAGTATTAGAATAAATAACATGAATTTTTTTTTCTAAATAAAGAAGCACTTGCATAAATAATAATTAATTTAATAGTAGTTATACAAAAAAAATTATGTGTAGAAAAAAATTCAATCAGGCAAGTCCATTATAATGTACCGTATTCACTAGTAGTTTCAAATTAGCATACAGATTTTAAAAATAATTTCATACTTATTTCACCATAAACAGAACAGTTGCATGAACAGTGTATTGCCAAAATAATTGCATTAAAGTAAGCATGTATATATAATATTTGCATGTTGATATGCAATTATGTCGAATATTTGTATATTGCAATCACAAATTCTGAACTATTTGTGTATATTTGCTTATAAATTTTGCATTTTGTCATGCAAGTCTTCACCAGCAGAAGCATAATTGTATGCATAACTTCAGCGTACTACCATACATACATGCAATTGTTCATAATAATTTCATATATTAATGCATATATTAAAACAAAAAGCATATAAGCGTTCACAAAATAAGACAATTAGCATTTATAAAATAAATAAATAAATAAATAAATACTGTAAAACATCATACCCTCGTTTCCATTTTTACCCGTAGCAGCCATTAGACATCCTTGAGCTCACTACAAGAAATTTCACTTTTGCTTACATCAAATAGTTGTGTTTGAACAGTGAAAGCAACTATTTCTTTGACTTTTCCATAATGACAACGTGTTAGCTTTAGATATCTTTTAGGCGGGGTTGATTTTTTCCGTTCCCGCTTTCAATTCCATCTAATATTCGTTTCGTTACAATCCTGGCACCGAAACAAAACAATAAACCCTAAATTTTATCCAAACCTACATCCTCTTCTCAAATGTCCAAAACAAAATAAGTACTGAATTATTCAGTCTTAAATCTCTAAAATTAATTCAACTCGACCTGAGGTGCCGATGTTGTTTAGATCTTAGGAGTGGGTCTGAAGTCATGACCTATCTTTGAACTGTGTGTGTTGAAGTTGATGTGGTTAGGCGTTCACCACGAGTGGAGAAGATGAAGAGCTTTTGTAATACTAGATTTCAGATTGGCATGGGTAATTGTTTATTGGTTTGTTATGCTGTTTAGCTTTAAACTTCTTTTCAAACATAATTTCTGGTTGATTAATACCTATCAACCTTTAAAATTTGATAGGAACTAAAAGTCTAAATCAAATAACTGAACTAGGGTATAGAGTAATTTCTGGTTGATTCTATATAATATTTTAAAAACTCGGGTGTCATCTAAAGTTTATGTTACCAAAGCTGACGTTATTAGTGATTTCTTATTGGCAACAAGCAGACTAACAACTAAAAAATGAATGTATGATGCCTTGAAGAACACTGAGTTGACGTATAACTTTACTACATGTGCCTTAACAATAGAAAAGGGATATTTTTATTGAATGTTGATCAAATATTGATAGCTAGTAAAGTGAAAACGAAAGAGAACATGGAATTTTATTTTTTGCGTTTGAGTAAATGAACCACTATAGATTATATATATTATAATGTAGTTCATAAAATTTACAAAGTTTTTGTACGTCATTGTAAAGTGAAAATGAGAGATAGAAGATGGTATGTTTTTTTATTTTTCACGTTTGAGTAAATAAACCATTATAGATCATATATGCTAAAGCTATTAACAAATTTCATAATGATGTGCTTTCATCACATTTGCAACAAACTTTTTCATGTGATCATGTTTCTCGCTTATATTCGCTCTTGGTCAAATATGATGAGTGAATCACATGGTTTTCTTTTAAATATATTTATCCTTGACACTACTTTTATAAAAGGTTTGTTTGCATGTTGTTCAAAGCACGATTTTGTGTTGATCTATTTGTGTAGTCATCCGGTTTAGCTTGATTTTCTCATCGCTATTTATTTAAGTTTAAAGCTCTAATTTTAACCCACATAAATTAATAACAAGTCGGTGGCACTGTTAAGTAGTTCTACATATGGTAACAACCTTTCAAATCATTTTTCACCGTAGTTAAAAGGCCGATAACTTCATACACTTGTAAAGAGAACTATGACATCTTTGTTTTTAATGAAAAAAGTGCATATTGGCTCCATGGCTGTGCATTTTCCCTTATAGCTGGAAACCCTACTCGATGGAATTCCCTTAGGTATTTTGTTAGATACCAGGCACAAAAGGAAACGATTTTCCAGTTGGAGATCCTAGCAAATCATCAACAGATTTAGAGATATTGATTTTTAAGGAGGGGAGTGGTGTTTTGTTGCATTTACAGTAAGCAAGACCTGCAATTTTTTTCCTCATGTTTTCACTACTGAGCATGATATTTAGAGTAGTCATATCCATGTTATTTAAAGTTATACCCATCAAAACATGATTTAAGAAAATGTACGGCCATGAGCTCCTTTTCAAATCAACTTAGCAACAGTATATTCAATATATCTCCAAAGAGAATTTAGATATAACAATATTCTTATATTCTCAAGTGTGTGTGTGTGTGTGTATATATATATATGAACAAGCTTTAGTGTTTCCCACCCAAAGAAAGATTCTAGCTTCAATTGTTGATGTTTCCCTTTGTTAGCTTACATAATTGAATTCTTTGTTTCCCTAAATTTATAAGTGCATAAGAATGCAATCAAACTGGCAAAAGAAGACGAAGAAAGAGGAAGAAAAATAAAAACGAAATGCATATTGACACTTGTAAAGAGAACTGTAACATGTTTGCTTTTTTTTTCAAATCATTCAGCTAGTGAAGTCCATGATGACCAAGATAATAATTACAGTGAATCGATGGATTACAAAATGATTAGTCTGGATGTTGGAGAGGATAATTATGACAATATTCATAAAGTTAAAGACAAAAATAGTGGCTATTCAGATGAAATTTCATCAATGAATGGGAAAATAGATGTTCTGGAAAATTTCAACCTGCTTTTCTCAAATATAATTTTATCCCGTTTCTTTACTATTACTTAACTTCCTGTTAGCATGAGCTCTACCAACATCAGGATCTTCTCACACCGTTCAGTCCATCTTTGGATTTATTAGCAGTCTCTATCGGCGACGTTTGAATCAAGATATGGGATACATTGAAAGGGAAATTGCAAAAATAATTTGCTAATATAGCATCAATTGATGCATTGGATATGCAAACAAATGAAAGAGGACTGATTGGATTCCTAGTGCATGAAGTGGGTTCAAGTGGGAAGAAAGAAGAAAAAGACGACATCCCTGCTTGTGCTGGGTACGGAAAATGGCAATGTGTTGGCACTTGATGTTGCTTTGGGTCAACTGAAGTGGAAAATTAGTGATTGCCATCCTGGGGATGTAACTGCTGTCTCAAAATCTAGCAACAATTCAAGCATATGCACTGCTGGTGTGGATGGTATTATTTGCCAGATTGAGTGCTCATTAGGGAAAATACTTGGAAAATTTAAAGCATCAACAAAAGTTGTATCTGCATTATCCTTGTTTCCCAATGGAAAGCAATTGGCCACAGCTTCTGCACAACGTAAAACTTTTAATTGCTCAAACAATAAGAAACTACAAAAGATCTCTGGCCATCCTATTGCTGTTCGTTGCATGGTTTTTAGTGAAGATGGAAAATATATCTTATCTTCTGCAGCAAGTGAAAATCTATTGCCATATAGAAGAAAATAGCTGGTGGAAAAAACCAGTCTACTTCTTGTATTCTTTCAATGGAACACCCTGCTGTATTTATTGATACCATTTCTCTGACTCTGAAGGTTTGTATGTTTTGACCTATTTTTTCTATTTTTATGATTGTCTAACATCGATAGAAGATCATGTTAGAAAAGCGGAAATTCCTGGTGCAAAAGATATCATTCCTAATTTTTCAGTTGAAGCAGCTGCAGACTTTGGTGGGCACTTGTCTATTGATGCACTTTCTTTGCTAATTTTTGAACTTTTGAACTTTCTTTGCTAAACAACCAGGGAAGTTTTGATATAGGAAGGTTGCATTAAGTTTTGACTTTATACATAGTATTGAAGTTTTTTGAAGGGGGCGTCTTTGGGAACACAGTAAAACCCAAAATGATGACGTAACACAGTAAACTCTATTTTATTTTCTTGATTTTAGCACATATAGTCTAAACTACTACTATGTGTTGGTTGTCCTCTTACACTACTTTGTTTCAATTGGACAGTTGGGATAAGAAAATAACTTTTTGAGTCAGAGCCTTCGAAGTACGATAACATTGTTTTTGTGCTAAAGTGTGAGAATCTTATCTTGGTTGGGTTCCTTCAATCACAAGCTGCTATCCAGAATTGACATGAATGCATGTACATGCATTGAAATATATCCAGGTTTTAATTTATGTTAGAGACATATCATTATCTTTGTGTGAAACCTTTGTTAAGGTTTTTTATTGTCTGTTCATTCAGATCTGACGTTGCTGTTAGTGAGATATTCAGGTTCTTACTATAGTGCATAGATTTGCAGTTTCTTATATATTCACTTGTTATCAACTCGATGCTACTAGAAATTCCATATTTATGTGCATATTTTAGAAAAATTACAATTAAATTTATGTTTATTTAGTTTATAAAGTATACATACGTTGCATGAGCAGTTGGACACAATAGGCGTATACATGAAATGTTGCATTAACGCTCGCTTTCGGCCACCATAGCCATTCGGCTGTTGTCGCTTTTCGCTCTTCTCCGCTCTTCGCTCTTCGCCATTCGTCATTTCTAAAGCAGTAGTCTTTGATCTTTGTGTGCTACTATTCTCCGCTCTTCGCTTCCGGCCACCATAGCCATTCGGATGTTCGTCGCTGAACGGTTTTTTCTCGAAAAAAAAGAGCATAACATAAATTGATTAGTTGCATAAAAAATTTCAGTTCATTATGAACTGAAACTATAAATTGATTACTTGCATACAAATTGGGAAAAACATTCCCTCTTTTTGTGCATTGATGATCTTTCGCTTATATTGAGATTTAATTCTAAATGAAAGACTCATGGAAAGAAGAATCGGTGTGTTCTTACTAGCACCTAGCTTTCAGATTTTGATTTTGGTATTTCACAACTGCAGGTGATTTGTGGTGTGTGAGGCAACCTTGATCCTCCTTGTAATGCAGTTGGTTTAATAGATCGTTATCTTCTTGGTGAGAAACACCCTTACAAAAATCCAGTATACGAGAGAACCAAGGTTTTTACTTTTGATATTTTGATATTTGTATCATGTTGATGCAGTTTTGACTATGACTATTTTATCTTCCTTTCTGAAGGAGTGCAGTATTAATTTTCCTGATTATGGCCCCTTACCTCCAAATTCACCCGGATGGTGTGTTGCTCCATTTGATCCTGAGGGGATACTTAGGTCAGTTCAAGTAATATTTTATATAAATTATTTTTGTAGAACTTTTTGATAGTTTTAGTGTAATATTAGTATACTACTAAACCATATGACTATGCCATTGACAAGATGTTTCCTTTGGCGTAATCTAATGGGTAATTTTAATTTCAACATTATGTTAAATTTCAAAAGCTACAGTTTTTTTTTAATCTACAAACAAAGACTACATTAAGTTGATCATAAATAATTACAAACAGAATGATATTAGCTTCCTATGATTGGTAAGTAAAAGAAGAGTATTCTAGAATTTCTGGGTTGGTGGCATATTTCTACTTATGAATGTGACTAGACTGTAAACAACTTTCATTTTATTTTGATAATATACTATGGGTGTTATTCATTTATGTTATTTGTGTGTGTGTTAGCTCACGTGGATTATGCATATTTAAAGTATATATTATGTCATTATATAAATCTGAAAAGGGGAGGGCCCAATATTCAAATAACCATTCTATTGATCATTTTGCCGTATGAAATTATCATCAGAGACTTAAAAATGCAAATATTAGTCAAATACTGACAAGTCATTGTTTCTTTGACCTGAACCAGTTCACTGATGGCTGCTGTTACGTGTTTTGTTGGATTACATTTTGGGCACCTAATTGTAAATAAGCTGGTAACATTAGACGCATGAAGCAAGCATTTCTGAGAAGCGAGGAGGAATCATTAAGACTACATTATTGTAGTTTGCAATCGAAGGAGGAATGTAGTCTGTCTGCTCATCAGTGTAAGTTAAAATAGGAAATCCATGGCTTCTCAGATGGACTCAATTAAGAGAATGAATGTGGTTATGGTAGGAGCAGGTGGGATCGGCTGCGAGCTTCTCAAAACCCTAGCCCTTTCTGGATTCAAGGATATTCATATTATAGACATGGACACAATAGAATTGAAGATCAGCAGCAGGAGTTCACTTGCAATATCAACATCAAATTTAGAGAGAATTTTGATGAAGAGAAAGAACCAGATGGAATGGTGCTAACTGGATGGGTATCACCGAGCAACAAGTAATGGAGAGGGCTCGTCGTCTTCTTTTCAAACAAAAAACTTGTCTGAAAATAAATGCAACGATGAAGACAAATCGGGTACAAAACCGAAATTTTCTGAAATAGCTGAAGAAACCAAACCATCCAGTTTAAAGCCAAAAAATGCCACAATGATCGATGCTCCTCAGACTGTCGGGGACAATGACGACGACAATGACATTGTTATGCTTTGAGAAAATCCAGAGTTGACGCAATAAAAGACTAAAGTGACACAGGGAGAAAACATAACCTGCACATTGTCCATCCTAAACTGGTAGTTACTGACCCTTGCTTAGCTCAACTACATGGTTAACTAATTATAATATATATAGCAAGGCTGTAAGTCAATTTTGTTACCACCTTTTTGCATTATTATAAAAGTTAAATGGTAAGAGGAATGGGTTTTATTTATTTTAGTTTATCAGGTCTGGCACTAACAAAGCCTGGTGATTGTGCTATTATTATTTGATGGTAAATGTTTCTTTTGTAGAGTGTTCTGATATATATATATATATATATATATATACTAAAACCTGAATCCTGAATAAATACTAAAACAAAAGTCAGCAAACAACACCCACACACGTGCGCGCGCACACACACACACACACACACACACACATATATATATATATATGAGAGTGTGTGTTTAGTGTGTAAGTGTGTGAATGATAACAACCTAATCTACATAAAACTACAAAAAGCCATTAATACACAAACCATTCTCAATGGCAAATACAAATTCTATTATGACTAAAATGCTGAGATATCCTAGAAAATAAATAGTTTAAGTGAAGAGGTCTTCAAATGCAAGTTTTTCGTTTGAAAAAAATTTAAATCCTGACATACTGGAACTTTTATACATAGCATATTATAGAGGCATTAAGTTGTAGGATTAAAAAATCAACAGCGAAATTAGTGCCAAATTGTTCTGCTAATAAATAATAGTACACACAACTTATTTGAAAACATATTTCTCTAGATAAAAGTATAAGTGCATAACATTGTATAGACATTGATTATATTTTCCAAGAATTAGAATTCGAAATTTTAGTCGTATTTCTATTTTATTCTAGAGAAAATATACAATTCATTTTATTATATATATATTTGGACATTATATTATTATTTTTATGTGTGTGTTTGTGTGTAAGAGTGAGCGAGAGAGAGAGTGTCTATATATATTGCATAAATCTCAGACATTGTACTTTTGAAGCTATATGTTCCTTTCTACAATCTTGTAATTAACGAGCAAAGGTGTTTATCTAACCTCGTTTTTCTTCCTAATCATATATATTCTGTTAACCCATTTCAATTAATATTTGCACTACATATGTGTATGTATACATATGTTTGTTTGTGTGTGTATTTGTATATGTGGTGTGCACGTGTGTGTTAGATTTCATTTGGAATGGAGAGTTGCAAATAGATTGCAGTAGTGGTTTTATCAACGAATTAAGATGATAATTTATCACTTTAAGAAGATGATCATTTGGTTGGATTTTTGTGGATTTCTAATTGTTAAATTAATTTATTGACTTTTTAATTATGTAGGAGTATTCACTGCCCATCAGAATTGTGGAAAAAGACAATGTATTTTTATTATCTTCCATGCATATTCAAGGATTGAAGAGCTAATTCAAGAAGACCAAAATGTCAAAGCTAAGAGAACCCCGCATTCAAAAGCAGTCATCCCTTCTTTCTAAGTTAACTTGACATTTAAGTGTCCATGACAATCGAGTGTCTGATTGGCCTGAAGGTGGGTACAGAGAGTGGTCAAAATGGTAATTTTCAATCTGCAGATGAATGGAGAAATGCTTTTGATGCAGCAGCTGATGGGTCTAATGCATATTCAAGATCAAATAGGAGTGGGCATAGCAGGAGATATAGCGACCCAGGATATATAGCAATGGCCTTTAAGGCTTTAATCTTATTGGGTACCTAATTCTCTCTTTATTGCATTATCTTATTTTATTATTATCTGAATTGTCTTCTCCAATTTTATTTATTCTCTAAATGAACTAAATGATCTAGGACATTTTATCGTAGGCGAGGGAGAACGTAACAAGGATAGATTATTAACAGTAATAGGAAAAGAAGACGACATATTGGATTTTCCTTCTTCTGTAAGTTCTTTTTAATCAATTTGTCATGTATTGAATACCAAGTTTAGTTGAAAATATTGTGCAATTTCTTTAGATTTTTTGTAGATATATCATGTTAAAGGTAACCGTAGAACAATTTGTGTCAATTTTTTAAGCAAAGAAATCACACCGTTATGAATCAGAACACAAACATGGACTGTTGCAGCATGAAGACCAGCTTTAGATTTTTCTTAAGCCAAGAAACTGGAGCCAAAGATGTGATTAATGTCCCCTCTTTATTGATTCTATTTTATGGTACTGTACTTGATTCACTATTGTTTTACTTTCCTTCGAATTGTCCCGTGTCCATGAATATCAATTTTAATAGTTTTAAATAAGGTAATTTATATTTTGCCATCAACTTTAGAAGTTTATCTGCAAAATAAAATTATAGACAAAGAATTAACATAAAGTCAACATATTTATATGACATGAAGGATTGCCCAATATCTTCGAAGAGAACGGTCGGACACAAAATTGCGTAGGGTGATGGAACACGGAGCCCAGCAGCATTTCCAAAACACAGTCTTATTGTTTATATTGTACCTAACCTCTCCTAATATGTTTTTTATTTAGGCATTGTAATAACCCGAAAATCTGGGCCAGTTTAAAATTTTTATTTTGGCAATTTTAGCGAATTTTGAACATTTAAAATGAATTATTTTAAATAATGACGACGAGAAATTTATTTTGAATATAATTCGAACGTATATATTTTATACGTCGTCGTTAGAATATAAATATTTATTTATAATTATAAAAGGAATTGAAAATGGCGTGGTAGTTCGATAATTCGATTTCAAACTTCAATTGAATGTACCGGGTGCAAAACAATCCGGATTTTAGTGAAACCAAAAACATTAGGATCTAATTGAGAATATCTTTCCAACGAATCCGAAAAATCAAAATTTCATAGCGGGAATCAAAAGATATGTCCAGTTGAAAATTCTGAATAGTCGCTATGGAATTCAGGCCCTTAAAAATGGACATTTTGCAAACGACCTCGGATTTCGACGAAACCACTTTTGTTGGGTCCGTGATGTCAAATTATTGCTAGATTCCAAATTTCATAATTTTTCGAATCAATATGTGAGCGTGGCAAAGGAAAACGCGTTTGACCAGTTTTAGTTGATTTTAATCGACTGGAAAATGGCCATTTTTCCAATGGCCTCAGAATTCGGCGAAATTAGTTTTGTTAGGACCGTATCGTCAATACGAAGCTAGAAATTATTTTTCTGGAATTTTTCGAGTTAGTATGTGACCCCAGTAAATTGAAATGCGCGTTTAAATTCAATATATAGAGTTATATGTTGATTTTGACGGAAACTGATCGAAACGATCGAATCAGCTTGCGATACATATCCCATTGTGTTCGGAATGGGGGTGAAACGCTATGGACGACAGGCGGTGGGCCTCGTTTAGAGGTCGTATGTAAAAGTCAACTTTTCTTGATTAAAATAATAATATAATTAAATATATATTCCCTATCTCTCTCTCTCCCTCACTTCTCTCTCGTTCAACAGAAAAAAAAAAGAAAAAAACCCCCAAATCGATCGCGCTCGGTCCTCCTCCGCTGCCACCGTCGCACGCCGCCACCTCTCCCCCTAGGCGCCGCCGTCGCGCGAGGAAGCCCCTCCCCCCCCCCTCCACCGATTTGAAGCAGCCCCCCCCCTTGCGCGCAACCGCGAATACCCCCCCTGCGCGCAACCGCGACAACCCCCCCCCCCCCTTCGCCCGACCTCCGCCCTCCCTTCCACCTCCTTGACCTTCGACGAAGAAGCACAGCCCCCTTCGACCAAAATCTGTAAGTTTTAATTATATTTTTATTTATAAAATCAGTTTTTTTTTATATACGAATTAGCATTTATAAAATCTGAAAATAAAGTATATATGAAGATAGGATTTTGTATATCTAAATAAAATAGAAATGACGAGATTTTTAAAATAGAAAAGACGAGATTTTTAAAATAGAGAAGACGAGATTTTTAAAATAGAAGAGACGAGATTTTTAAAATAGAAGAGACGAGATTTTTAAAATAGAAAAGACGAGATTTTTAAAATAGAAGAGACGAGATTTTTAAAATAGAAAAGACGAGATTTTTAAAATAGAAAAGACGAGATTTTTAAAATAGAAGAGACGAGATTTTTAAAATAGAAAAGACGAGATTTTTAAAATAGAAAAGACGAGATTTTTAAAATAGAAAAGATTAGATTTTTAAAGGAAGAAAGACGATATTTTTAAATGGAGAAAGGTGTGATTTTTACATATGTAGAAGGATAAAAACATGATTTTTACATAGTGGGAACTATAAAAATATAATCTTTATAGGATAAAGAATATAAAAATATCATCTTTGTATATATAGCGAAGTAAAAATTCGATTTTTATATATTGAATAACAAAGTAAAAATTCGATTTTTATATATTGAATAACAAAGTAAAAAATTCGATTTTTATATATTGAATAACAAAGTAAAAATTCGATTTTTATATATTGAATAACCAAGTAAAAATTCGATTTTTACATATGTAGTGAATACGGGCAACGAAAGTGAAGAAAGGCGAGAAGGATGAAGATTTCTATCAAAGAAGAGTCGTGGAGTTAGGATAGCTATTGGTGAGAACTTCTCACTCTAAATTCTCCTTTTCTAGTTATATGTATATACTAGGATGCAAACGGTGTTTAGTAGCACCCGACACCCGTCATCCACAGACCATGGATGGCTTGTTTGTTAAATTGTTTGGTTAAGTAGTTGGTTAGTTTATGTGGTTTGAATTGAATTGTTGGGTGAAATGGAATGGATTTGATTGATGTGTGAATGGCGTGGGCTTTCACTAGACCGGGGATAAGGCTAGGCCTTGTCCTGTTTCTAGTATCGTGCCGTTATGCCGCCGAAATTTTCTAAAATAAGTTAGAAAAATAAAAATATCATTTTCATTTTTGTAAATGAACTAAATAAAAATTCATGTGTTGAAATAAAATGTTTTATCATTAAAAATATATTTTTTAACGTGAATGTGAATAAATAAATATTCATTTACAAACCGGACGGTTTGTTTATGTACACCTATTTGATTGACATTGATTGGGTCGATAAATTTTACACATCGCCCAACTGCACAACTAAAATCTGTGTTTGTTGATTTGAAACCCCACACGAGTGTTGGGATGAAATTTGAAGTTCACTCATCCTGATTGATTAAATATGTCGATCGATGGATCGACAGGTTGTGATAAGCGTTAGATATCTATATTTGATGCTTATACAGTGTAGTGCACTTTGGATGATGGTTGATTGTTTATCATTGCTATTATATACATGTGTGTATGGAATCCATATAATTAACATTATATGGTGATTGATTGGGCCTCATTCCAATCGGGAAAATAATGAATATTATAAAAGAAAATTCATGTGTTGAATATAAAAATATTCATGGGTTGACGATGTTCATGTGTTGAAACTATTCGTGTGTTGAGTAAAATATTTTAACAATAAAATTTACATCTTTATCATATTTAAAAATTAGAACTACTTCACGGTGGAGTCTAATTAAAATCAAACGATATATACCATAGTTTTATAATATATTTTACATAACAAAAATAGTCGTGTGTTGAAAGAAATATAGATTCATGTGTTGAACAGAATAAATATTCATTTGTTGAATAGAATAAAGAAGTTTTTGAAAAATATAAAGCCGTGTGGATTAGAGATGCGTTATTTTGACGCGAACGATATTTATATCGATTTTATTCGTTTTATAATGAATGTTGAAAAGTGATTTCAAAATTTAATATTTTGAAATGAAATTCAAAGTAAATTAGAATTTGAATTGAAACGAATTAGAATTTGAATTGAATTGAAACGAATTAGAATTTGAATGGAATTGAAACGAATTAGAATTGGAATTGAATTGAAACGAATTAGAATTTGAATTGAATTGAAACGAATTAGAATATGAATTGAAACGAATTAGAATTTGAATTGAATTGAAACGAATTAGAATTTGAATTGAATTGAAACGAATTAGAATTTGAATTGAATACAATTGAAATGAATTCGAATTGAATTGAAATCAAATCGATTTGAAATTGAAGATGAAGTTGAAATTGTTTTTGAAACGAATTTAAAACGATTTATAAAATACGTTTTAAAAGGAAATCGACGAAATATATATATAATATATATATTATATATATAATGGCCTGAATAGAACGCGCCGCGCCGCGGCAGTTCGTGAATTTCGACCATTGACTTCGAATTGACATTACAGGAGATCCGACCGTCGGATTCTCCTAAAACCAGAACCGTTGGGTTCGCATCGAAAAGAGCTTTCCAATGAATATTAGAAATTTGAAATCTAACGGTTGGATTTGGAATTATGTCCAAATCAAATTTGGAAAAGGTCGCTGTAAGTGCAGTTCGATGGCCGTTGATGGAAATCGACTGTACGGGCCTTGATAAAATTATTAAAAATATTGATAATTTGTGTAAAATCATAAGAAATGATTTGGGAAAAATTAGGCCGAAGAATTCCACATTTGAAAGGATAAAAATAGATTTTTATCGAAATGAACTAGTTTTGAACTAGAACTAAAATTAATTTATTTTTGAAATAAATAAATTGAATTTGAAAGTGATTTTAAAAATAATCAATATTCACAATACGTGGATTGGACGGGAGTTGAATCGAAATTATCTTCGGAATATTTCGATGTTGGATTTCGTGACTATACAGACATTGTTATGGGAATTTGAAAGATATATTTTATATCGTTATTTCCAATACGATATTTGTTGGTTTCAGAATTTGATATTGAATATAAGCCGATATATTTTCTATTCAAAGCCTTGTATTTAGTATCAAATGTGATTTGGGTTTATCGTGAATTGTGTTTTAGATGACATTGGTTCTTTAACCCAGTTAAAGACAGAATATTGATTTTTGAGAAGATTAAAACTAAGTGGAGTTTTAATGAATCTTTAATTAGATTAAAATGTGTATTGATAATTTAAATTATCAAATCTGAAAAGGGATCGAGAATGGAGTACCACCAGTTTTGCTCCAATGCGATAGTTAAATCTTTAATTAGATTTGAACGTGAAATGGTAATTAATTTTACTGATAACCCCGTGGTGTTAGATGTGGAGTATTACCAGTTTTCTCCATGGGATATATAGGTTGGGATTGGGAAATAAAATAAATAATTACTTCGGTGTGGTTCGTTAATCCCGACTAGTTTGAAATGATATCCAAAGGAGGATTAAAGAATAAATTTAGAAGAATTTATCTTGGATAAAATCAATGGGAACCTTTCCCAAAGAATGTGATTTTGTGAATAAAAGAATATTCTGAATTGGAATGAGGCATTCGTTGTGTTTGTGTAACATTTGTTTATTATATACGTGGGTTATTCTGAAAGGCCGGGTTATACCCATTCTGAATAACCGATTCGACGAGATGTCGAAGACGAAGACGGTGGTTGAAGACCGGAAGTCTTCACATCGTTTGGGTGATTACTGATGATCTCGATTGGGCTGTACACCCAAGATGAGGGAAACAGTTGGTGATCGTCCAGACGTACTTGGAGATGGATGGATATGCGAGGAAAGTGCCTCCGGTTTCGTTCAGACCCAGAACGAACTTGTAAATGGATTGTGTGTGACATTGGATTTTATTCTGTGTTGATTGATCTCTATTAAATATACATCTGTTTGGCGGCAGAGAATTTATTCTCTTGCTTAACGCCCTTCTCTGAGACGTACGAGCTCAGAGGTTATATATCGATGGACATCAGTCGCATGGAGTGAATTGCCAATGTGGCATGCGTAAGTGGCAATTGATCAAGGCTTCTGTTGAAAAGCAAAGTCTTGTGGTTGATGATCAAAGCACGGCCTGTGTGGCGTAGCTTTGTGTATAACGTGAATTCGCGAGCCTCACACCTCGGTATGAGTCAAAAACGGGATATGGACCCAAGGAGTGCACGACGTTTCTTTCTAGCTAGGGTGGTGTCAGTGACCTACCAGCCCTGACATTTATATACTTTTCACCTGTGTGGTTGTTGGATACGAGGCGCCTCGGATATAGGTCTGTAAGGACCGGGAAACGTGTGTTCAGGAATAACTAATCCTCAAAAGTAAGAGAGAACCGGCCTTGGAGGTTCCAAAGGATCAGAGTGGGGTCCTGAGGCATTGCTAGAGTGTCTCGAACGCGGAGAGGAGCTTGCCCCTTGCCTCGGCTCATGACGGAAATCCAATTTCCAATACGTGATATTGCGGTTTTAATTGTAGAACTAGTATGGCGACATAGTGGTATGGGACATTAATGCCGTCTATGATTGATATTTATGATTGAAATTGTTTTGACACTATACACTTATAATAGTATCAAATGATTTGTTTTAAACGTACCAAGCATGTTTGGCTATTATAAGGGAAAACCCTATCCTCCGGCTTGCGTTGCATTGTGTGATGGGACCTGGGTCTTATAATAGCTTCATTTTTTCCAAAAAGCATTGCGCTGTTTTGTTATATACACTAGTATTCTTGGGAGGAAACCCGTTCCGTGTTATACGGCGTGGTCCCTTGAATTACTATCTTTAAAGTAAAGTTTTAAATAACTGTTTTAGTTCTCACACCTGTAACAACCCGTATTTTCAATAACCTGTTGTAACGTAAATCGAGGCAGAATTTAATTCTAAAATCTGAATCAAGGGAAACGGGCTAGGCCATTGCGTTCGTCTCGGAAAAATACGCGAAATAGAGTCCGAGTTTTCGAAAATCGGAGTCCGTATGACCCGATTAAGGCCCAACGAAGTTTTCAGAAAATTTCAAAGTAAAAAAAAGATTTCAAATTCAAGTTTGAAATTGAAAATTAGGGTCATATTGGGCCAGGCGGGAAAATTCCCGCCAGAGCACCCAAGTCGACAGCCCTGTCGACTTGGGAGTCGACTTGGTTGGACCAAGTCGACAGCCCTGTCGACTTGGCTGTCGACTTGGCTCAGCCGGGTAGTCCTTCCTGGTGCACCATTTTGGGTTTGTGTTGAGCTTGGGGGCCAGATTCGGTTTTAAGGGCTGAGATTGCAACTAGGGTTTAATCCTATGGCCTAAAACACTTGCCTAATCTATAAATAAGACCCTAAGCTAGCCCTAAATCATTATTAATCAATCCTACAACTAAACTATGGCAAAATTTTGCCTCTCATGGCCTCCACTCTCTTCATAAAATTCCTAAATCAATTTCTATGAGATTTTCCATGCATACAAGTGTTTTCAAGCTTGTATGATCATCATTAGCTTGCATTCAAGTCAAGTTTCTATATTTATATCATAAAGCAAGAGTTTTGATCATTTTGGCTCAAGGGTTTTTATGTTAGAGCTTGCATTTTGGGTCTAATTGGTTGCATAAGGGCTTTGGCATTGTAAGCCCTATTCTACTTTCATACTTAAACTCTAAAGTTAAATGTATGATATGCAAGTTTGCCATGATATGCAAGTTTACTATGATGTGTTATGCAAGTTTACTATGATGTGTTATGCAAGTTTACTATGATGTATGCAAGTTCATCAAGTTATGTTATGCAAGTTTGCTATGTTATGATATGCAAGTTTATATGCAAGTTTCGCCATGTTATGTTATGCAAGTTTATCATGTTATGATATGCAAGTTTATCATGTTATGATATGCAAGTTTATCATGTTATGATATGCAAGTTTGTATGCAAGTTTGCCATGTTATGTTATGAAAGTTTGCTATGTTATGATATGCAAGTTTGCCATGTATGTTATGCAAGTTTGGGTTGAACATTTTGTTCATGCTATCATGTTATGCAAGCTTATCTTGGGTTTATGAACATAAAGCTTCAAGCTTTATGCCAAAGGTTGCATTTTGGCAACATATAAGTTATCATATCTCTTATGATAACTTGCATGTGAGGCTAGATGCGAACTTATGGCCATTTTTACATGTCATTTATCACCATGTATCACCAATATGCTAAGTTTGGTTTTATGCATGCTTTTGAGGCCTAAAAATGTAATATACAAGTATATGAACATATGTACGTTTCATATGCCACCATGTTGAACTTGTGGCTTCAACACCTTTATGTCGTGATTATGCCAAGTTCCCTCTTTCTATCCTTTATGCGCTATGGCGATATGTAAGCAATGGGATTGCGTTTGGGGTTGGGTAAACTTAAAAGACATAAAAACATAAGCTTGGGAATTTACCTATTAAGTTAGGTCTACCCATTGGGAATTTACCTATTAAGTTAGGTCTACCCAATTGCTTGAAAACTTGTAATGTGTTTTGGAAACATGATGGACATGACACTTAGAAAATATAAGTGTGACCAACTCGAGGTTGGGTTGAGTTTGTAGCATAAACCTACCCGGAACCGACCGGCCTAACTAGTTGCTACAAACAAAAGGACCCAATGTGAGAAGTTGGCCATGTTGTACCTTGAACCCGAGGTTAGACCAAGTTGTGGTGTAAAGCTACCCGGACCCGCCCGGCTTAACTAGTAACCACAACAAGGTCTAATGTGAGAGGTTAAGGCGCATTAAATTAATTAATGCCTCGTGATTAGGGTTAAGTCATGGTCCACTTAATACTTAACCAATTTGGGCTTGGTAGATTAATCAGGGTTAAGTCGTGAACTCATTGTTACACTTAACCAAGTTAATTCGTGATTAGCAAGAGGGTTAAACCGTACTTAACCCACTAGTAAAATTCTAGCAATGGGGGCCCACTCCAGCAGTAACCCCAAGTTTGTATCATTAAAACCCTAGGGGCTAGGCTAGGGAGGGGGCACGATTACTGGGCTGGAGGTAAGCGACCAGATAAACGACGGCCGGGTGGTACGCCGATGTAGTTCCGGACGGACTATGGTCGTGCACGTGGTCCGTATTTGGAGAAGTCACCCATGGGTACCAGTAGATCGAGACTGTGCACTCATGTTTATGGTGTCCATGGGTTGGCCCCCTAGGGCTTGATACACCCGAAGGGTGGACCCGGCACAGTTCGACTACAGTTATGTTTGGGCCGTATTGACACCAACACTTGACGAGTTAGGCTTATAGGGAGCCGATCGACTAGACCGTTTGATTCGACCTTGTGTTAGGGTCACTTCATGTTATAAGATCTCGTATGAGGGTCACTTCATGTTATTGGGCCAAAGCTTGGGCCAAGGGATCAATACTTGTTTATTCAAGTCATGTTAGTTTGCTAGTACACCTGTGGTGCAAAACCTTAATCCTGATTATGCGATGACACCTTTATCTACCTTGTTAGTTAATCACCATGCTAGTATGTTGTTATCCTTATGTTCATCCCTGCTGCTCATGCTAGTTAACTTTATCATTTTACATTGATTGTAGTAGGGCTTACTCAGTCTTTTTGACTGACCTGTTTTCTTTCGCCTCTTTTCTTCCGTTCCCCCCCCCCCCCCCCCAAGGTTCTCAGGGAGGGAATATTGGAGCTTAGCTGGATTTCTGATCGCTTGCTTGTGGGATTTTAGCTCATGTACGGTCTTGACATGAAGCTAGCTATGGTTATCACTTATTTTGGGGATAGTACTTATGTATTTCAGTTTTTCAGTAATGTTGTTTTTATCTAGACTTGTGTATTTGGAAAGTTAACATTATGTTGTACAAGACTTGTTTTGAAATGGTTTGAAAATCTTCCGCTGTTTTATCAATGTTATTTACTCTGTTTACATATATACATATGTTCTTGTTCTGCCTTGATATATCATTATGCATGTTTACCTGATTCAAACGCCCCTCCAAAGTCAGAGTGCTTGCAAGAGTCACCATGGCGGAGGTGGGGTGTTACAACACCAGTCATATGACTGACCTGGAGTTTATTGTTTTAACCTAAACTCTGGGTGCCCCTATTTTCCACACGGGCAGCTAGTAGTTTTGGTTTTGCAGATTTATATTCACAGGATCCTGATTTACAGCTGGAACGATGCTCGGAAAGCTCTGTATCCGTGTATTACTTTCAGTTGTGTTTTGTATATTTTTCCGCTGCTATGTAATTTATTGTAATCTCTGATATTTGTTGAATGTAATTTATTCATTTATACTCTGTATATTCTTGTATCTGATGGAATTGTTGTAATAACAATGAAATGTTCTTCCGTCTGCATTCTATTTTGTCCTGTTCTCAACGCTATCCGTGCTTTCCTTCACGGGGAAGTTCGGGTCGTGTCAGTTTGGTATCAGAGCTTTGGTTTACAGAGCTAGAGAACAAGACACATTAGAACCATACGAAAGAATTCATCAGATATTGGATTAGTAATATCCAATTAGAATGACTCGTTAGAGATGGGATCAGTAGTATCCTAGAACGGGTGTGAAGAGTATATTTTTCAAATGAAAACAATTTTGTTTTGAAAATTTAAATTGCTTTATACATATTTGAATATTTATTTATATTGATATGGGCAATCTAGTATATAAAAGTTTTGTATATACGCGTCATGAACGTATATTCGAAGTTTTAATATACTGGGTAGATATAGAATCACATTCTAGATATCCGGGGATGATTCTGATGATGGTGCATCATCATCAGTATTCATATTCGAATTTCGAAGGTGTGATTTCTATATATTTCCATTAGACTGGTGTGAGAACCAAAACTAATATAGCTAGAATACATTGTTGTGAATTGGCATCAAAAACATGATTTTGTGTATATATCAAGAATTATGAATTTGAAACTCTAATCCACTAATTGATTGATGTTTGTGTTGTTTGTTTATTTGTTCGATAATTTTGAACCATTATGCCTAATAGAATCAAATATTGAATTGTATTGAGAATTGGTCGAATTTGCTTGCATATACATGTACTTACATTGAACAGGTCATAGCAAGGAGGCTAGAGCAGAGAATAAAATTTGTTTGCCCGACAAATAGGTACATGTTTACTATAATTTACTGTTTTGTTTGGGTGATGATGATTTTATGAGCCGATTGGCTAGCCGCTTGGCTTTTTCCTTTTCTTTTTGAGATCAGAAGGCCTATATGGCAATTTCGAGATTTTCCCGTGGCTATCGGTGCAGGGGAGGTTATGGAAAAAAAATTCGAAAATTTAGGGTGTTAGCCAAATTTTTGAAAATTTGAAAATTCTCAAAAACTGAAAAGTTGGGGAATGGAAGCCAGATCGAACGTAGTGTTGATTAATCAAACCACTTTCAACTTTGTTCCTTTTCGGGGACGAAAAGTTTTAAGTGGGGGAGATTGTAATAACCCGAAAATCTGGGCCAGTTTAAAATTTTTATTTTGGCAATTTTAGCGAATTTTGAACATTTAAAATGAATTATTTTAAATAATGACGACGAGAAATTTATTTTGAATATATTTCGAACGTATATATTATATACGTCGTCGTTAGAATATAAATATTTATTTATAATTATAAAAGGAATTGAAAATGGCGCGGTAGTTCGATAATTCGATTTCAAACTTCAATTGAATGTACCGGGTGCAAAACAATCCGGATTTTAGTGAAACCAAAAACATTAGGATCTAACTGAGAATATCTTTCCAACGAATCCGAAAAATCAAAATTTCATAGCGGGAATCAAAAGATATGTCCAGTTGAAAATTTTGAATAGTCGCTATGGAATTCAGGCCCTTAAAAATGGACATTTTGCAAACGACCTCGGATTTCGACGAAACCACTTTTGTTGGGTCCGTGATGTCAAATTATTGCTAGATTCCAAATTTCATAATTTTTCGAATCAATATGTGAGCGTGGCAAAGGAAAACGCGTTTGACCAGTTTCAGTTGATTTTAATCGACTGGAAAATGGTCATTTTTCCAACGGCCTCAGAATTCGGCGAAATTAGTTTTGTTAGGACCGTATCGTCAATACGAAGCTAGAAATTATTTTTCTGGAATTTTTCGAGTTAGTATGTGACCCCAGTAAATTGAAATGCGCGTTTAAATTCAATATATAGAGTTATATGTTGATTTTGACGGAAACTGATCGAAACGATCGAATCAGCTTGCTATACATATCCCATTGTGTTCGGAATGGGGGTGAAACGCTATGGACGACAGGCGGTGGGCCTCATTTAGAGGTCGTATGTAAAAGTCAACTTTTCTTGATTAAAATAATAATATAATTAAATATATATTCCCTATCTCTCTCTCTCTCCCTCACTTCTCTCTCGTTCAACAGAAAAAAAAGAAAAAAAACCCCAAATCGATCGTGCTCGGTCCTCCTCCGCTGCCACCGTCGCACGCCGCCACCTCTCCCCCTAGGCGCCGCCGTCGCGCGAGGAAGCCCCCCCCCCCCTCCGCCGATTTGAAGCAGCCCCCCCCCCTTGCGCGCAACCGCGAAGACCCCCACCTGCGCGCAACCGCGACATCCCCCCCCCCTTCGCCTGACCTCCGCCCTCCCTTCCACCTCCTTGACCTTCGACGAAGAAGCACAGCCCCCTTCGACCAAAATCTGTAAGTTTTAATTATATTTTTATTTATAAAATCAGTTTTTTTTATATACGAATTAGCATTTATAAAATCTGAAAATAAAGTATATATGAAGATAGGATTTTGTATATCTAAATAAAATAGAAAAGACGAGATTTTTAAAATAGAAAAGACGAGATTTTTAAAATAGAAAAGACGAGATTTTTAAAATAGAAGAGACGAGATTTTTAAAATAGAAAAGACGAGATTTTTAAAATAGAAGAGACGAGATTTTTAAAATAGAAAAGACGAGATTTTTAAAATAGAAGAGACGAGATTTTTAAAATAGAAAAGACGAGATTTTTGAAATAGAAAAGACGAGATTTTTAAAATAGAAAAGACGAGATTTTTAAAATTGAAAAGATTAGATTTTTAAAGGAAGAAAGACGATATTTTTAAATGGAGAAAGGTATGATTTTTACATATGTAGAAGGATAAAAACATGATTTTTACATAGTGGGAACTATAAAAATTCAATCTTTATAGGATAAAGAATATAAAAATATCATCTTTGTATATATAGCGAAGTAAAAATTCGATTTTTATATATTGAATAACAAAGTAAAAATTCGATTTTTATATATTGAATAACAAAGTAAAAATTCGATTTTTATATATTGAATAACAAAGTAAAAATTCGATTTTTATATATTGAATAACCAAGTAAAAATTCGATTTTTACATATGTAGTGAATACGGGCAACGAAAGTGAAGAAAGGCGAGAAGGATGAAGATTTCTATCAAAGAAGAGTCGTGGAGTTAGGATAGCTATTGGTGAGAACTTCTCACTCTAAATTCTCTTTTTCTAGTTATATATATATACTAGGATGCAGACGGTGTTTAGTAGCACCCGACACCCGTCATCCACAGACCATGGATGGCTTGTTTGTTAAATTGTTTGGTTGAGTAGTTGGTTAGTTTATGTGGTTTGAATTGAATTGTTGGGTGAAATGGAATGGATTTGATTGATGTGTGAATGGCATGGGCCTTCACTAGACCGAGGATAAGGCTAGGCCTTGTCCCGTTTCTAGTATCGTGCCGTTATGCCGCCGAAATTTTCTAAAATAAGTTAGAAAAATAAAAATATCATTTTCATTTTTGTAAATGAACTAAATAAAAATTCATGTGTTGAAATAAAATGTTTTATCGTTAAAAATATAATTTTTAACGTGAATGTGAATAAATAAATATTCATTTACAAACCGGACGGTTTGTTTATGTACAACTATTTGAACGACATTGATTAGGTCGATAAATTTTACACATCGCCCAACTGCACAACTAAAATCTGTGTTTGTTGATTTGAAACCCCACACGGGTGTTGGGATGAAATTTGAAGTTCACTCATCCTGATTGATTAAATATGTCGATCGATGGATCGACAGGCTGTGATAAGCGTTAGATATCTATATTTGATGCTTTTAAAGTGTAGTGCACTTTGGATGATGGTTGATTGTTTATCATTGCTATTATATACATGTGTGTATGGAATCCATATAATTAACATTATATGGTGATTGATTGGGCCTCATTCCAATCGGGAAAATAATGAATATTATAAAAGAAAATTCATGTGTTGAATATAAAAATATTCATGGGTTGACGATGTTCATGTGTTGAAACTATTCGTGTGTTGAGTAAAATATTTTAACAATAAAATTTACATCTTTATCATATATAAAAATTAGAACTACTTCACGGTGGAGTCTAATTAAAATCAAACGATAGATACCATAGTTTTATAAAATATTTTACATAACAAAAATAGTCGTGTGTTGAAAGAAATATAGATTCATGTGTTGAATAGAATAAATATTCATTTGTTGAATAGAATAAAGAAGTTTTTGAAAAATATAAAGCCGTGTGGATTAGAGATACGTTATTTTGACGCGAACGATATTTATATCGATTTTATTCGTTTTATAATGAATGTTGAAAAGTGATTTCAAAATTTAATATTTTGAAATGAAATTCAAATTAAATTAGAATTTGAATTGAATTGAAACGAATTAGAATTTGAATTGAAACGAATTAGAATTTGAATTGAATTGAAACGAATTAGAATTGGAATTGAATTGAAACGAATTAGAATTTGAATTGAATTGAAACGAATTAGAATTTGAATTGAATTGAAACGAATTAGAATTTGAATTGAATTGAAACGAATTAGAATTAGAATGTAATTGAAACGAATTAGAATTTGAATTGAATTGAAACGAATTAGAATTAGAATTGAATTGAAACGAATTAGAATTTGAATTGAATTGAAACGAATTAGAATTTGAATTGAATAAAACTGAAATGAATTCGAATTGAATTGAAATCAAATCGATTTGGAATTGAAGATGAAGTTGAAATTGTTTTTGAAACGAATTTAAAACGATTTATAAAATATGTTTTAAAAGGAAATCGACGAAATATTTATATAATATATATATATTATATATATAATGGCCGGAATAGAACGCGCCGCGCCGCGGCAGTTCGTGAATTTCGACCATTGACTTCGAATTGACATTACGGGAGATCCGACCGTCGGATTCTCCTAAAACCAGAACCGTTGGGTTCGCATCGAAAAGAGCTTTCCAATGAATATTAGAAATTTGAAATCTAACGGTTGGATTTGGAATTATGTCCAAATCAAATTTGGAAAAGGTCGCTGTAAGTGCAGTTCGATGGTCGTTGATGGAAATCGACTGTACGGGCCTTGATAAAATTATTAAAAATATTGATAATTTGTGTAAAATCATAAGAAATGATTTGGGAAAAATTGGGCCGAAGAATTCCACATTTGAAAGGATAAAAATAGATTTTTATCGAAATGAACTAGTTTTGAACTAGAACTAAAATTAATTTATTTTTGAAATAAATAAATTGAATTTGAAAATGATTTTAAAAATAATCAATATTCACAATACGTGGATTGGACGGGAGTTGAATCGAAATTATCTTCGGAATATTTCGATGTTGGATTTCGTGACTATACAGATATTGTTATGGGAATTTGAAAGATATATTTTATATCGTTATTTCCAATACGATATTTGTTGGTTTCAGAATTTGATATTGAATATAAGCTGATATATTTTCTATTCAAAGCCTTGTATTTAATATCAAATGTGATTTGGGTTTATCGTGAATTGTGTTTTAGATGACATTGGTTCTTTAACCCAGTTAAAGACAGAATTTTGATTTTTGAGAAGATTAAAACTAAGTGGAGTTTTAATGAATCTTTAATTAGATTAAAATGTGAATTGATAATTTAAATTATCAAATCTGAAAAGGGATCGAGAATGGAGTACCACCAGTTTTGCTCCAATGCGATAGTTAAATCTTTAATTAGATTTGAACGTGAAATGGTAATTAATTTTACCGATAACCCCGTGGTGTTAGATGTGGAGTATTACCAGTTTTCTCCATGGGATATATAGGTTGGGATTGGGAAAGAAAATAAATAATTACTTCGGTGTGGTTCGTTAATCCCGACTAGTTTGAAATGATATCCAAAGGAGGATTAAAGAATAAATTTAGAAGAATTTATCTTGGATAAAATTAATGGGAACCTTTCCCTAAGAATGTGATTTTGTGAATAAAAGAGTATTCTGAATTGGAATGAGGCGTTCGTTGTGTTTGTGTAACATTTGTTTATTATATACGTGGGTTATTCTGAAAGGCCGGGTTATACCCATTCTGAATAACCGATTCGACGAGATGTCGAAGACGGTGGTTGAAGACCGGAAGTCTTCACATCGTTTGGGTGATTACTGATGATCTCGATTGGGATGTACACCCAAGATGAGGGAAACAATTGGTGATCGTCCAGACGTACTTGGAGATGGATGGATATGCGAGGAAAGTGCCTCCGGTTTCGTTCAGACCTAGAACGAACTTGTAAACGGATTGTGTGTCTGACATTGGATTTTATTATGTGTTGATTGATCTCTATTAAATATACATCTGTTTGGCGGCAGAGAATTTATTCTCTTGCTTAACGCCCTTCTCTGAAACGTACGAGCTCAGAGGTTGTATATCGATGGACATCAGTCGCATGGAGTGAATTGCCAATGTGGCATGCGTAAGTGGCAATTGATCAAGGCTTCTGTTGAAAAGCAAAGTCTTGTGGTTGATGATCAAAGCACGGCCTGTGTGGCGTAGCTTTGTGTATAACGTGAATTCGCGAGCCTCACACCTCGGTATGAGTCAAAAACGGGATATGGACCCAAGGAGTGCACGACGTTTCTTTCTAGCTAGGGTGGTGTCAGTGACCTACCAGCCCTGACATTTATATACTTTTCACCTGTGTGGTTGTTGGATACGAGGCGCCTCAGATATAGGTCTGTAAGGACCGGGAAACGTGTGTTCAGGAATAACTAATCCTCAAAAGTAAGAGAGGACCGGCCTTGGAGGTTCCAAAGGATCAGAGTGGGGTCCTGAGGCATTGCTAGAGTGTCTCGAACGCGGAGAGGAGCTTGCCCCTTGCCTCGGCTCATGACGGAAATCCAATTTCCAATACGTGATATTGCGGTTTTAATTGTAGAACTAGTATGGCGACATAGTGGTATGGGACATTAATGTCGTCTATGATTGATATTTATGATTGAAATTGTTTTGACACTATACACTTATAATAGTATCAAATGATTTGTTTTAAACGTACCAAGCATGTTTGGCTATTATAAGGGAAAACCCTATCCTCCGGCTTGCGTTGCATTGTGTGATGGGACCTGGGTCTTATAATAGCTTCATTTTTTCCAAAAAGCATTGCGCTGTTTTGTTATATGCACTAGTATTCTTGGGAGGAAACCCGTTCCGTGTTATACGGCGTGGTCCCTTGAATTACTATCTTTAAAGTAAAGTTTTAAATAACTGTTTTAGTTCTCACACCAGTCATATGACCGACCTGGAGTTTATTGTTTTAACCTAAACTCTGGGTGCCCCTATTTTCCATACGGGCAGCTAGTAGTTTTGGTTTTGCAGATTTATATTCACAGGATCCTGGTTTACAGCTGGAACGATGCTCGGAAAGCTCTGTATCCGTGTATTACTTTCAGTTGTGTTTTGTATATTTTTCCGCTGCTATGTAATTTATTGTAATCTCTGATATTTGTTGAATGTAATTTATTCATTTATACTCTGTATATTCTTGTATCTGATGGAATTGCTGTAATAACAATGAAATGTTCTTCCGTCTGCGTTCTATTTTGTCCTGTTCTCAACGCTATCCGTGCTTTCCTTCACGGGGAAGTTCGGGTCGTGTCAGGCATCTTCAATATAGAGAGACTTTTCCTGGGGTATGTGATGCATTTTCTTCCACTCAAATGGGTTTTATTATTTTACTTTTAGCAAATGAGTTTTCTTTCTACCAGGATAAGGTCAATTCATCTATTTCCCGCAATATACTTGGGAAAAAAAACCAATCAAGAAATATGATTGCTTTAGCTGAAGAAGCTGCTAAATCCTGTGGTATGTTTGAACTTTTGATTTTTGAACAATTTTTGTCACTCATAGCTGTGGTGGCTCGGTTCTTATAGAAATATTTGTTTATTATTAGGAATTTTATAGGGTTGAATTGTACTAGTACACGTTCTACATTACCAATTCACAATTTTTACTTGCATTGTTCAGGAGCCAGCAAGGTGCATGTACCGTAGCTTGGCCAGCCGCATATGTCATTGGGGAATCAAGTTCAAGTAAGTATTAGTTACTACTGAAATTCATGTTTATCCTATGAAATGTAAATCTAATAATAAGTATTAGTCTACTTCGTTCCTCCACAGTAATTCGGGCCTGGTTCATTTAAGTTGCCAAAATGCCATAAGGGCGCGCTAGTGTAGTAATTTAAATAAACTAAATCAGTTTGATGTGCTGGGAATTATTTGTACTCTAGCTTGTACTAGCACGCGCTGTAACGACCCGTATTTTCTGCCTATTTTATTTGGAATATTTTAATTATTTTAATTATTTAAAATATTGATCTGAATTTAAATAATCGAATTTAACGATTATATTGTGAATATATTATTTAAAATAAATAATAAATATTATTTTAATTTCCAAAATATGGGAAATTGTCGAAATTGGTATATACTGTGATCCGACAGTTTAAAGTGGTCAAATATTGTTTATACTGAAATTTTAGTGACAATTCGTTTTGAAAATGACGACGAATATATATAGTTTATAATTTAATTAATTAACGAGCTGCAGCGGCGCGGCAGTTCGCGATTTGGCATTTTAAACTTCAATTGATCGTACCGGGTTCAAAATAAGTCGGATTTCCTCGAAACAAGAAACGTCGGGACCGGTTTGACGATATCTTTCTAATGGTAGAGAAAAATCCAGTTTTCGTCGTGTCGATTTTGTTTTATGTCCAAATCAAATTCTCAGAAAAACAGCGCCAAGAATTCCTTTATATATATAGCGCTGCATTTATATAAAATAACGGTTTTTAAATATTTTAATATCGATTTGGCTTTGAATTCAATCCGGGATATTTTTCCTTGGTAATACCTCAAATTCTGGTCATGTATGGCCAACTGCAATATTTTGATATTATTATATTGAAGTGTTTTAAAATTGGGTTATTTTAATTCAAATTGGCCAGTTTAAGGTTCATTTTTCAAACGACCTCTGTTTTCGACGAAACAAATTTTGTTGGGACCGTAACAGTAAATTATTGCTAGATTTTCAAACTGCACGTCAAACGGTGTTATTCTGTGAGCGTGGCAAAATAAAATGTGAAATAAATCGATCTATTTGGACGTGTACAAGCGCTATTTGAGCACACGAGCACGGAATTCGACGAAACAAGTTTCGTTAGGACCGTATCGTCAAAATATACTATGCCGTCCTGTCGCGTCTCGAACGCGGTTCGTATGTGAGTGCAGCAACGAATAAACAATGTTCGAAATAGCGATAGGTACGAAATAAAAATCGTCGGTCATTGTCAGACATCACGTCGGCTTAAAATATAATAAAACAACATTATATAAACCCTTTCCCCTCACATTTTCCAGCCAACAAGAAAATCCTCTCATACATTTTGCGAAAAAGCCCCTATTTACAAAAACAATTAAATCTCTCGATCGGTGAAGAAATCGCTAAGGGGACCTGAAGGAAATGGGTAGATCGGGAGGAGGGCTACTTACAGCCAGAAGTTGGGGTGGTTTCGACGGAGGTGGTGGCCGGAAATTGCGAAAATCAGTGAAAAACTGATTTCGTTTTTGGGTCAATTGGAGGAGTTTTGGTTGTCGATAGGCGAGGGACCAAAAGGGAAGTTGTAGAGGAGATGTAGGCCTTCGTTTTTGCTTTGGGTCGGAAGTGTTGAAACGGCCTGTGGTGGCCGTGGTGGAGAGATGAACGGGGTTGAACTTTTCTGGGGTTTCTTTTGAGGTGGCGAACGGAAATCGCCTGTTTCCGGCGAGGTGGGTCATTGTGGGTCAGGGGGTCTGAAGTGGAAAGGTGCGTGGGTCGGAGGCGAGTTGATCGGTGGTGGTGCCGGGGCCCGATTGGGTCGGTGGCGGTGGAATGTGAGGTACGAACGAAATTTAGGGGCGGACGATTTCCAGGCGGTCGGAGGCACGGTGGGTCCCAGGGTTGCTGGCGAGGGACGCTCTCGGACTGGCGAAGGCGATGGGGTGGTTGTCCGGGTCTCAGGTGGAGCGGATCGCTGGCGATAGGGGAAGATGGCGGTCGTGTTTTTCAGGCGAGATTGAAGAAGGAGGAGATACGGGGTTTTTACCTGGGATGGGAAATAACGCGTGACGCGGGGAGAAGAAGACGTGGGGGTGCTGACGTGGCAATACGTTTTAAAAGGGTAATTAGTTTTAATTTTTAATTAATTAATTTATTTATTCTCGTATATTTTCCAAAATGTAAAAAAATGATAACTTTTGCATATGTTAACGAAATTTAACGAAACAAGATCCGTTGGGATCGCAGGGAAGAGACCTACCCGATGGCACTGACTAGGAGTCAATCCGACACCGTTGAAAATTCAGCTATTTTGGACGGTCGTCCCAAATTAAAAACAACAAACGCGTCAACCGTCGACCAGAACAAACTCTGGTGAGTTAATTCTCACACCTTCTGGAATCCTGTGATGTGGTATATTCACAGTTAAATATATTTTACTGTTTACAATTTAAATTGGCTGATTGGATGCGATGAATGCAAATTGTTTGTTATTGTTCGATGGTTGCAGTTATTTATATTCTGCCAATTATTTAATCCACATATTGTTATCAACTGACATCTGTGATGCAGAGAAGGACAGGTTGGAGGGATCCGACCGGATTCCTCAAACAAACTGTAGTTTGTTTGTTGTGTATATTTATGGATTGTTCACATCGACTGACACCAAAATTGTTTCAAATATTGATAGTTGAATATACAACCATCGTTATTGTGATTAAAATCAACTGTTTGTGTTGACTGAGTAAATGGGCAGTAAGGGTCTAGTCGTAGGGTTTTAACGTTGTTCTACCGTCAGGGGAATTGACGGGGTTTCAAAGTTATAATTTATTTATAACAGGATTTAAGTTATTCAATTAGACGAGTATTTAAATTGGGAATTTAAAATTTAATATATTAAATCGAGTTAGTAAGAGAATTTAGTTAAAGGTTAGATCAGTTGGAAAGCAAAAATCAAGGATTTTCCACGGTTGGGTAAAAAAGGGAAATAATTATTTTCAAACAATTAAAAGGTGACTTTAATTAATTAAGTTAATTAATTAATTTAAGAAAAAGGGAAATGACAAATGGGAAAGCCAGTTAATAGTTAACTGATAAGTATGATTGGAAAATCCACCGTTTCGAGTAAATTGGACAAAGGAAATAAATATTTGGTTTAAATATTCGTTAAAGTTTAACGAATAGGGTTGGATATTGGTTAATCTTCGATTAACTATAATCTAAAAGGATAATTGAATTGGTTATTGTTAATAACTTTGTCTATTCTTGAGTAAGCGTGTAAAATGATAATAATGCTATTTTTGGGATAAAGTGAAAGTTAACTATATTTTAATATAGTAGATGTTAAAGCAAATTATTCTTTAATTTCAAATGATTTAAAGTAGTGAACTCAATTTAATGCCAAGTAAGGATTTTAATAAAGGGATTTGTAAATCCAAGTTTCAAACAAGATTGGATAGATGGAATCCAAACTATTTGATGAGAGATAAATTTATAAACCAAAAAGGTATGAGTAAAAGAATACTTGCAGTTAAGGTGGTGTTTTAAATGGATGTTACTTAATTAAAGGAATGGAGTAAGAGGATTTTTGAAAGGGTTTCAAATATAAGCAAACGATGTTGTAAACTAGGTTTGAAATCAAAGTGGTGAACAAGTTTTGAATATCAGTGTTTAAGCAATTAAACTAATATTGTTCTGAGGTAAGAACGTCGTCGATCAAGGTCTGAGAAGTAACTAAAATACCCCAACTTGGTTGGCTTCACTATTATCGAGGAATAATATTAGTTTGGAAGTGAGTGAATATGTTAAGATTGGATTTATCCTATACAAGGAATATCAAACTCTAATGTAAGATTTTGTCAAATAAATAATATGGTTAGTCTAAAAGGAAATAAGGACGTTGATGTCAAAACCATGTTAACATTTGTTATTAAAATTTGAGTCGATTGAATATTGTATTTAAGTTAGGGTTAGTCAAATATAGTTAATCAAGGAAAGAAGTTCCATTGCGTACGACTGCTAGCGTAATTCGCAGGGCTGCAGATAGCCTACGGCGGTCGGATGTTTCCTGAGGGAATCAGGTGTAACCATTGTGATCGCTGCGATCTAGAGCCAAGCGAATGGAGTTAGGTCCAATATTAGTTAAGCGTTAAGAGTAATCAAATCAAGTTAGTCTTGTTGAGTTAAATAAGTCGAGTTAGTCAAGTTAAGGTAAATCAATTAAAAGTAAATCAGTCAGAGGTAGTAAAAAGGGAAATTTGGTTAAATCTATTTTAAAGACGTCGAGTTGTGTCTAGTGCTGAGTTAGCAAACTGATTGTATTCACACATTTGATATTTGATAGTTAAAACACCGACTATCAAAACCAGACCAATACGATTGTTGGTTCGGAAAGACCGGCATCGAATTATATTCGAATACCATTCCGACTAACAATACGTGAAGACGTCGTTGAAGACGGAGCAAGTGAAGACCGTGGATCTTCCTAAGCGGAAGGATTACTTGACGAATACTCTCTGTGTTGCAACCAGAGTTATTCTGAAGTGATTCAGTCGTAGTTGGAATCTACGGGTTGCAAGGACTTCTCGCTACTGATCCTGTGGAAGCAGTAGGAGGGTACCTTCGGTTCATCCTGTTCCTGGATGACTTGTATGGACGGATGTCTGACAGAGTATTTCCAAAAGGATTTACATACGTTGATTTCTCCAAACGTACCATAGTTGATGGCGGAGAAATGGTTATTCTCTAGCCAGATAGCTAGAGTATGTTTGTGGACGTCAATCAAGTGTGATCTGGCGGATCTGATGATGTGGCATCCAAAGTATATGATGACCAGATGATTAAAGGTAAAGTTCTAGCCTCAAGCCTCATCAACCGGGAAATGACAAAAATCGGGCAGGCAGCATGGCTATGTGGGTCGCTCCCATTAGGATGTATGATCACCTATCTAGAGAAATTCCTTTTGCTTCTTAAATCTATCGATGCTGACCCTATTCGGGTGGCGGTTGCTGATCCCAACCGTCGGTGATATACATTCGACACACTCAAGCGAAATGAGTGGTCGGTCATGTGAGGGCCGGGTTGCAAGATGTTCTTGTTGAACCCAGTGTATTCGCCTCTAGAGATACACGTGCGGAAGGTGGTCCTATACCTTGTCAAGGTTGGAAATCCAATATCCAATAAGTGCCCGCGGGTTTGATTGTATACTATATACGTGGAGCGTGAGATGCAAGCGTTCCACTAGATTGCTAATTACTTGTATTTAGACATTATGATAATATCAGAACAAGTTATGATTTCAAGAAATGGTTTGGGTTATAGTAAGGTAAAAACCGTCCGTGTTTATGTGTGGACTGGTCTTACTATTATCCTTTGTTCAGAAAAGATTTCCAAAGTTAAACCAACCAGTTGTTGTTTCTGTGAATTGATCACTGATAGTATTCCAGACTGACCCGGTGTATTTTGTTTTAAATCAAATGTGCTCGGGTCAGACCAAGCATGTTTACAGGTTAGGTTGCGCTTGGAGTTTAAAGAGCTGGAAGCAGGTGGCTTCACCGCTAGTTATAGAAAGTTATTTCCGCTGTGCAGTTATATGTGTTAAACTCTGATGATTGGTATGTATACAAAATTCTTTTGTATATCTGATATTATATTTTATCTGTTCCGCTGTGAGGTTCTGATGTGTTCTTCTTCTTTCTTCTATTCTAAAATTTCTTTCTTTCTTATCTCACCCTCTAAATTCTTTCTAAACTATCCAGTGTTTTCGGTGCTTGGAGGATCGGTATAAGATACGGTAATGGTATTTATGTCGGTTTTTTCGAGGCCGAAATCGCCGGGTCGTTACAGTGGTATCAGAGCGAGGTTTAGAGATAACCTTGGCTCTGTGGTGTGACTCAATAGAGATGGGGTTAGCAATACCCTAGATTGAGTTTAGTGTGTATATACGAGAGAGCGTATTTGTATTTTGGTATAAAACTATTTTTGAAATTTATTTTTGCCCAGTTTATTTATAAATTAATAAAGGTTATGATTTCCATAAATTATATAGTATGGGAAATCAATTGGATTTGTTGATGTGTATGATATACTTGGATTGCGTTGTGGATTACTTGAATTTAAACTTGGAATTGGATGGACTTGATTAAAACAAATCTAAAATGAATAATTCGAATAAATCAATCCTGATTCAAATACATTCGAGTGGATAATTAAAGAAATAAATGAAGTAATTATAAATAATTAAAATCTCGTGTGAATTAAATTATGTGTATAAATGGTTGATATGAATGATATGAGTGTTTTGAACCTAACTGACATTTGTTTGGATACTAATGAATTGGTTGAGTTGAGTACAGGTGCAGAAGTGCCAGTTCAGCTTTAAAATCTATTCGAAAGAAAAATTATGGAGATAATTGAGTCCAATTTGAGCAGAGCTGTGAAACAATTAAGCAAGCTCGAATAAAATATATCACTTATCGCATAAATAGCGCGCTCGCAAAAAGGTACGCCTACGCAAATATGAAATTTTGATTTTGTTTGGGTTTTAAGTTTGGATTTTGATTTTTTCCGACCATGAGAGTCGATGTATACATATTTCTTGAACCTGTGATATTGCAGACGGTCCTCCGTACAAGGGAGACTCTGCCGAAATTTTTCCAAAATTTTAGGAGTTAGAAATTTTTTTGAAGATTTTTTTTGAAAAATTCTTTTCTTTGAAATAAATTGGTTTTAAAACCAATGGGGTCAGTTTGGAAATTTATTCGAGTTTTTTAAAAAAAAATTATTATTCTTTTTGCAAAGATAATAGTAGACGACATTTCTTCTACCTTAGCAATTTCGAGGACGAAATTATTTTAAGGGGGAAGGAATGTAATGACCCGTATTTTCTGCCTATTTTATTTGGAATATTTTAATTATTTTAATTATTTAAAATATTGATCTGAATTTAAATAATCGAATTTAACGATTATATTGTGAATATATTATTTAAAATAAATAATAAATATTACTTTAATTTCCAAAATATGGGAAATTGTCGAAATTGGTATATACTGTGATCCGACAGTTTAAAGTGGTCAAATATTGTTTATACTGAAATTTTAGTGACAATTCGTTTTGAAAACGACGACGAATATATATAGTTTATAATTTAATTAATTAACAAGCTGCAGCGGCGCGGCAGTTCGCGATTTGGCATTTTAAACTTCAATTGATCGTACCGGGTTCAAAATAAGTCGGATTTCCTCGAAATAAGAAACGTCGGGACCGGTTTGACGATATCTTTCTAATGGTAGAGAAAAATCCAGTTTTCGTCGTGTCGATTTTGTTTTATGTCCAAATCAAATTCTCAGAAAAACAGCGCCAAGAATTCCTTTATATATATAGCGCTGCGTTTATATAAAATAACGGTTTTTAAATATTTTAATATCGATTTGGCTTCGAATTCAATCCGGGATATTTTTCCTTGGTAATACCTCAAATTCTGGTCATGTATGGCCAACTGCAATATTTTGATATTATTATATTGAAGTGTTTTAAAATTGGGTTATTTTAATTCAAATTGGCCAGTTATAAAAGGGTCATTTTTCAAACGACCTCTGTTTTCGACGAAACAAATTTTGTTGGGACCGTAACAGTAAATTATTGCTAGATTTTCAAACTGCACGTCAAACGGTGTTATTCTGTGAGCATGGCAAAATAAAATGTGAAATAAATCGATCTATTTGGACGTGTACAAGCGCTATTTGAGCACACGAGCACGGAATTCGACGAAACAAGTTTCGTTAGGACCGTATCGTCAAAATATATTATGCCGTCCAGTCGCGTCTCGAACGGGGTTCGTATGTGAGTGCAGCAACGAATAAACAATGTTCGAAATAGCGATAGGTACGAAATAAAAATCGTCGGTCATTGTCAGACATCACGTCAGCTTAAAATATAATAAAACAACATTATATAAACCCTTTCCCCTCACATTTTCCAGCCAACAAGAAAATCCTCTCATACATTTTGCGAAAAAGCCCCTATTTACAAAAACAATTAAATCTCTCGATCGGTGAAGAAATTGCTAAGGGGACCTGAAGGAAATGGGTAGATCGGGAGGAGGGCTACTTACAGCTAGAAGTTGGGGTGGTTTCGACGGAGGTGGTGGCCGGAAATTGCGAAAATCAGTGAAAAACTGATTTCGTTTTTGGGTCAATTGGAGGAGTTTTTGTTGTCGATAGGCGAGGGACCAAAAGGGAAGTTGTAGAGGAGATGTAGGCCTTCGTTTTTGCTTTGGGTCGGAAGTGTTGAAACGGCCTGTGGTGGCCGTGGTGGAGAGATGAACGGGGTTGAACTTTTCTGGGGTTTCTTTTGAGGTGGCGAACGGAAATCGCCTGTTTCCGGCGAGGTGGGTCATTGTGGGTCAGGGGGTCTGAAGTGGAAAGGTGCGTGGGTCGAAGGCGAGTTGATCGGTGGTGGTGCCGGGGTCCGATTGGGTCGGTGGTGGTGGAATGTGAGGTACGAAAGGAATTTAGGGGCGGACGTTTTCCAGGCGGTCGGAGGCACGGTGGGTCCCAGGGTTGCTGGCGAGGGACGCTCTCGGACTGGCGAAGGCGATGGGGTGGTTGTCCGGGTCTCAGGTGGAGCGGATCGCTGGCGATAGGGGAAGATGGCGGTCGTGTTTTTCAGGCGAGATTGAAGAAGGAGGAGATACGGGGTTTTTACCTGGGATGGGAAATAACGCGTGACGCGGGAAGAAGAAGACGTGGGGGTGCTGACGTGGCAATACGTTTTAAAAGGGTAATTAGTTTTAATTTTTAATTAATTAATTAATTAATTTATTCTCAAATATTTTCCAAAATGTAAAACAATGATAACTTTTGCATATGTCAACGAAATTTAACGAAACAAGATCCGTTGGGATCGCAGGGACAAGACCTACCCGATGGCACTGACTAGGAGTCAATCCGACACCATTGAAAATTCAGCTATTTTGGACGGTCGTCCCAAATTAAAAACAACAAACGCGTCAACCGTCGACCAGAACAAACTCTGGTGAGTTAATTCTCACACCTTCTGGAATCCTGTGATGTGGTATATTCACAGTTAAATATATTTTACTGTTTACAATTTAAATTGGCTGATTGGATGCGATGAATGCAAATTGTTTGTTATTGTTCGATGGTTGCAGTTATTTATATTCTGCCAATTATTTAATCCACATATTGTTATCAACTGACATCTGTGATGCAGAGAAGGACAGGTTGGAGGGATCCGACCGGATTCCTCAAACAAACTGTAGTTTGTTTGTTGTGTATATTTATGGATTGTTCACATCGACTGACACCAAAATTGTTTCAAATATTGATAGTTGAATATACAACCATCGTTGTTGTGATTAAAATCAACTGTTTGTGTTGACTGAGTAAATGGGCAGTAAGGGTCTAGTCGTAGGGTTTTAACGTTGTTCTACCGTCAGGGGAATTGACGGGGTTTCAAAGTTATAATTTATTTATAACAGGATTTAAGTTATTCAATTAGACGAGTATTTAAATTGGGAATTTAAAATTTAATATATTAAATCGAGTTAGTAAGAGAATTTAGTTAAAGGTTAGATCAGTTGGAAAGCAAAAATCAAGGATTTTCCACGGTTGGGTAAAAAAGGGAAATAATTATTTTCAAACAATTAAAAGGTGACTTTAATTAATTAAGTTAATTAATTAATTTAAGAAAAAGGGAAATGACAAATGGGAAAGCCAGTTAATAGTTAACTGATAAGTATGATTGGAAAATCCACCGTTTCGAGTAAATTGGACAAAGGAAATAAATATTTGGTTTAAATATTCGTTAAAGTTTAACGAACAGGGTTGGATATTGGTTAATCTTCGATTAACTATAATCTAAAAGGATAATTGAATTGGTTATTGTTAATAACTTTGTCTATTCTTGAGTAAGCGTGTAAAATGATAATAATGCTATTTTTGGGATAAAGTGAAAGTTAACTATATTTTAATATAGTAGATGTTAAAGCAAATTATTCTTTAATTTCAAATGATTTAAAGTAGTGAACTCAATTTAATGCCAAGTAAGGATTTTAATAAAGGGATTTGTAAATCCAAGTTTCAAACAAGATTGGATAGATGGAATCCAAACTATTTGACGAGAGATAAATTTATAAACCAAAAAGGTATGAGTAAAAGAATACTTGCAGTTAAGGTGGTGTTTTAAATGGATGTTACTTAATTAAAGGAATGGAGTAAGAGGATTTTTGAAAGGGTTTCAAATATAAGCAAACGATGTTGTAAACTAGGTTTGAAATCAAAGTGGTGAACAAGTTTTGAATATCAGTGTTTAAGCAATTAAACTAATATTGTTCTGAGGTAAGAACGTCGTCGATCAAGGTATGAGAAGTAACTAAAATACCCCAACTTGGTAGGCTTCACTATTATCGAGGAATGATATTAGTTTGGAAGTGAGTGAATATGTTAAGATTGGATTTATCCTATACAAGGAATATCAAACTCTAATGTAAGATTTTGTCAAATAAATAATATGGTTAGTCTAAAAGGAAATAAGGACGTTGATGTCAAAACCATGTTAACATTTGTTATTAAAATTTGAGTCGATTGAATATTGTATTTAAGTTAGGGTTAGTCAAATATAGTTAATCAAGGAAAGAAGTTCCATTGCGTACGACTGCTAGCGTAATTCGCAGGGCTGCAGATAGCCTACGGCGGTCGGATGTTTCCTGAGGGAATCAGGTGTAACCATTGTGATCGCTGCGATCTAGAGCCAAGCGAATGGAGTTAGGTCCAATATTAGTTAAGCGTTAAGAGTAATCAAATCAAGTTAGTCTTGTTGAGTTAAATAAGTCGAGTTAGTCAAGTTAAGGTAAATCAATTAAAAGTAAATCAGTCAGAGGTAGTAAAAAGGGAAATTTGGTTAAATCTATTTTAAAGACGTCGAGTTGTGTCTAGTGCTGAGTTAGCAAACTGATTGTATTCACACATTTGATATTTGATAGTTAAAACACCGACTATCAAAACCAGACCAATACGATTGTTGGTTCGGAAAGACCGGGATCGAATTATATTCGAATACCATTCCGACTAACAATACGTGAAGACGTCGTTGAAGACGGAGCAAGTGAAGACCGTGGATCTTCCTAAGCGGAAGGATTACTTGACGAATACTCTCTGTGTTGCAACCAGAGTTATTCTGAAGTGATTCAGTCATAGTTGGAATCTACGGGTTGCAAGGACTTCTCGCTACTGATCCTGTAGATGCAGTAGGAGGGTACCTTCGGTTCATCCTGTTCCTGGATGACTTGTATGGACGGATGTATGACATAGTATTTCCAAAAGGATTTACATACGTTGATTTCTCCAAACGTACCATAGTTGATGGCGGAGAAATGGTTATTCTCTAGCCAGATAGCTAGAGTATGTTTGTGGACATCAATAAAGTGTGATCTGGCGGATCTGATGATGTGGCATCCAAAGTATATGATGACCAGATGATTAAAGGTAAAGTTCTAGCCTCAAGCCTCATCAACCGGGAAATGACAAAAATCGGGCAGGCAGCATGACTATGTGGGTCGCTCCCATTAGGATGTATGATCACCTATCTAGAGAAATTCCTTTTGCTTCTTAAATCTATCGATGCTGACCCTATTCGGGTGGCGGTTGCTGATCCCAACCGTCGGTGATATACATTCGACACACTCAAGCGAAATGAGTGGTCGGTCATGTGAGGGCCGGGTTGCAAGATGTTCTTGTTGAACCCAGTGTATTCGCCTCTAGAGATACACGTGCGGAAGGTGGTCCCATACCTTGTCAAGGTTGGAAATGCAATATCCAATAAGTGCCCGCGGGTTTGATTGTATACTATATACGTGGAGCGTGAGATGCAAGCGTTCCACTAGATTGCTAATTACTTGTATTTAGACATTATGATAATATCAGAACAAGTTATGATTTCAAGAAATGGTTTGGGTTATAGTAAGGTAAAAACCGTCCGTGTTTATGTGTGGACTGGTCTTACTATTATCCTTTGTCCAGAAAAGATTTCCAAAGTTAAACCAACCAGTTGTTGTTTCTGTGAATTGATCACTGATAGTATTCCAGACTGACCCGGTGTATTTTGTTTTAAATCAAATGTGCTCGGGTCAGACCAAGCATGTTTACAGGTTAGGTTGCGCTTGGAGTTTCAAGAGCTGGAAGCAGGTGGCTTCACCGCTAGTTATAGAAAGTTATTTCCGCTGTGCAGTTATATGTGTTAAACTCTGATGATTGGTATGTATAAAAAATTCTTTTGTATATCTGATATTATATTTTATCTGTTCCGCTGTGAGGTTCTGATGTGTTCTTCTTCTTTCTTCTATTCTAAAATTTCTTTCTTTCTTATCTCACCCTCTAAATTCTTTCTAAACTATCCAGTGTTTTCGGTGCTTGGAGGATCGGTATAAGATACGGTAATGGTATTTATGTTGGTTTTTCGAGGCCGAAATCGCCGGGTCGTTACACGCGCTCTGTTTATGACATTAAATTCCATGTTAAGAAACTAATTGGTTTGGACATCTCCTATCTTATATGTGAATCTGGTTAAGGATTTTAGCACGTGATGGTGCTAACAGTTGATTGGTTGTCCATATGAAGGTGGCACGGTTGGTTAACCGACCCGATCATTTAAATTTTAGTTAACCATATAATTAGATCAGTTAAATTAACCAATATTCAGCAATTTTTCTAACTTTTGAAATTAGAAGAGCTACTTGGAGCACATGCATGAAATTATGGGTATATTTGGCAGTTGCATAGGATATTTCATCGCTTTTTTATTAACTTTTGGCATATGGACTTTGCAGCAAAATAGTGCAACTAGCAGACATGTTATTGTTGTTGGTAACTTTGTTTCCAGAATATAATAATAGCTTTTGGTGACATGATAGTTATGATGAAGTGGTTCTTGATGACTGGGCGGAGGCCTATGCCTGCAGTCGCAGTTGTCGTTGTGCTTTGAGAATGTCTGCTTTATTATTGAATAACATATGCTCCCTTATTTTATCGTACACAATTAACAAATTCATATACCTGATGCACCATATTGAACTTAGTACACCTCTGTTGTTATTAAATTCTCTAGATGTTCAAACCATTTTAATATTGATCGGTTGATTTCAAAAAACAATAGAAAATAAGATGAATGTCTGGGTGAAGTCAAAATTGGCTTTGAGAATGTGTGCAATGATTTTTATGCAAGTGTTAAGACTACCGCCATTAGATTGAAAGAGCCGGTAATTCTTACCGTTATATTTGTATGTAATTCTTACCGTTGATCATTATACTTATGTGCAGGTAATTAGATTTTCAAAGTGAAGAACGCCCGCATTATAAAACTGCTAGTTATTAAGCTATGAAGAAGACTTCAACTATTATTTTGTTTGTATTCGTCGGGTAGACTTGCTTGTAAGAAATTGTGGTATGTGGATTCACTTCTTTTGTCGAAATACTACTATTGAGATGATTATGGGTGTTATATTTGATATTGCGAGTAATGTGTTTTTTAAGTATTTAAATATGGCGATTATTGATTTTAGTTTGAAAATGATACTCCTATAATTATTTGTTTTTATATTTCTAGTATATATAAGTGATTGATGGAAATATTAGAAGCTATTAACAGTATATAACCACAATTAAAATGTGGTGTACATCAGTTAGTTTTAGTAGCATTGAAAAAGTGCTACAAATGTAATTGACAAAAGATACTATAGCTGAAATGAAATGCAACAAAATATATATAGTAGGATTGAAAAACCGTTACAAAAAACATATAGTAGGACTGAAAAACCGCTACAAAAAACATATAGTAGGACTGAAAAACTGCTACAAAAAAATTGGAAAACGATGCAAGTATCACTTTAGTAGCATTTTTACGACGCTGCCAAAAAACTTTTTGTAGGGTTTCAGAAACGCTACAATATTTACATTTTCGGTTGCATTTACTAAAACGCAACGAAAACTTTCAGACTTTTAGTTACATGTCGTATAGCAGCGTTTATCGAAACGCTACTGCAAGTTATTGTAGCGTTTTTACAACGCTACTAAAGGCATTTTCTAGCGTAGTGGCGCTCTTCCTTTCATAAAAGTAGCATCAACAAAAATTAATGGTCGACAGTATTGAAATCTATATGCACAAGCCTCAAATCCAATAAAAACTCTCTCAAATTGACGTGTAGAATCATTGCACTCCAAAACAACTATTCTTCCAGGATTAGTAGTAAGATCTGCATCACAAAATGGCTGCAAATGATGATAGGACATTACATCGCTTCCATGTAATTCGTCTAATGCCAACCTCTTCCCACTATAAGCATAATAATACTTCAAAATAACATTATACTCATTTTGAAATAAGTTAATAATGTCCTTCGTCTTCATTAACGGGTTGGCTTGAATATGATCACAAACCAAAAGCTTAATCAGTTTACTGGATATAACAGGATTGTTTATGTCATGAATTCCAGCACCACAACTATGTTCCGGTTGAAATTTCTTAACAAAAAATATCCTGGAAGATTAAACTTAAGAGAAGCACGAATCCTGAAAGTGCAATTTTTTTAGAACAAACAGCAGTAACTCTTTCCTTATCGTTCTGGACCAAATTTATCTTATACCCAGTTTTCGTACTATACATCATCAAGTAAAGTCTAAATTCAGTAACACCACCTTTAAATCGTTGACCAACACCAGAGAAAACATGTTGATTCAAATCACTTCTCAACAATTGCTTAAATTGGTTGTTCGACTCACTGGTACTAGCAAAAGAGGAATCACAACCAACATAAGAATCACAACCATAAGCAACTGAAGAACTACTTCGACTGACATCAACAAAAAAAACTAGATAATCCTCACGGTTATGTGCAACCAACAAAAGCATGGAATGAAGATCAGAATTAGTTTTGATATTTCTTCTCAAACTATCTCTTAAATGATATAAGTCAAATGATAACAGACTTAACTCAGTCCATTTACCACAAACAACATCTCTCACAATAGAAATAGAACTTTCAAAATAAAGGCGAATAGAACAACTATCATTCCCATATTTCAAAAGCACCAATACACCAATATTTGCAGGACCACTGCTTGAAAAATAAAAATTAATCTTCTTAATATGCAGTAATCAAATAAAAGAACAAAAACAAAATCATATAACTATAACTAGATGCATACATATATGCAAATAACAGAAATATGTGCATACTTACATGAAAAATTTCAGAACATTTACATGTACTACATCAAAAAAAAGTACAGAAACTTGAGCTATGAATATATTAAAAATATATTTAGAAAACTATGCAACTAATCATCAGGCACACATATGAACAGAAATATCAGTATACATGTATGCATATATAAAAAAAATTACACACTTATATGCAAATTTTCAGAATACATCTAATCACATGTACAACTATAGAAAACAGAATAAAAAAATATGTTGACTTATTAATGTATACTGATGTAAACACAGCAACATAAATGAAACTATATAAAATCATTCAATTATCCATTGATAAAAAAAGACAATTCCAATAATACATAATTATGAATGAACAAAAATCAATTGAAGACCTGAAATTAGTATACAAAATTCAAAAATAATATTACAAATGAAAATTTTACCTGAAGGAAGATGCATCCATTTGATATACAATAGTTCGATCAAAAAAAATCCCTGGAAAAATTGTCGTTCAATTCCAATTTTATATGGTCAGAAACCGAAGTTCAGAAAGTTAAAAATATGATGCCGCCGCCATTAACAAATAAAATAATGTTTAAGAAAAAAAATCACGAATATGAAAATATCATATGTGATCCACAAATTAAGCCGTAAGAAAAAATTAAGAAACGAAAAAAAAATCGGACAAAATGCGTTAATTAAGGAAAATTAAAAAAAGGGCAAATCAGGTAAAAAAATACAGCTATTTCAAAAATAGGGATGAAATTTATACGATTCAATATCGGAGGATGTGAGATTAATTAATTTTAGTTTTAAGGATGTGAGCCTAATTTTCACTTTTATTAATATTTTAATAATATATATAGCCCTTAAAAATAGCTATTTTTTAAATGACCTTCATTTTCGATGAAACCACTTTTGTTGGATCCGGAATGTCAAATTATTGTCAGGTTTAAATTTTCATGTCATTTGGAATTAGTATGTGAGCGCAGTAAATTTAAACGCGTTTCTTAAATTTAGTTGAATTTAATAAACCAGTTAAAAATGCCATTTTCAAACAGTCTCTAAATTCAACGAAACTAATTTTTTAGAACCGTATCGTCAAAACATAGCTATATTTCAATTTTCACAATTTTTGGAGTCAGTATATGGCCCCGATAAATTAAAATGTACGTTCAAATTCAATATCGAACGTTATATTAATTTATATTTTAATTTTTACGAAAACTGATTGAAACAGCCGAATTGGCTTACGAACAATATCCCATTGTGTTCGAAATAAGGGTATTTAGTTAGGAACGACAATCGTTGGGTTTGATTTGGAGTTCGGATCGATAAACATGTATTTTTGGAATTATATAATATTAAATTATATACTATATAACCAAGTCAAAAGGTGTCAAACCCTAATCCCCATCTCATTAACGCAGCCGCCATCTTCAATTCCTAGGGCTGAAAAGCTCTGAAATTCTTCACCAAATTCCTCTAAATCAATTCAGTTATATTCAAAACTCATAGAATGAAAAACGTTAAGCTGAGTGAGATCTTCCAATTGGTACTAGTTTTGATCAAATTTTATTTCAAAATTAGGAAGAAATCCTCCTTGGAAGCACATGCGTTTGAGCGCCGATTTCTGGGCCGTGGGACCCTCGAGCCGGCTGCTATCGCCGGAGAAGGGTGGCGACGCCCCTGCGCCTCGAGCGGTGGCCGACGATCAAGCTTCGGCGGCACCGATGAATTGCGACAGTGGGTTTTGTTGGCGAGTTGATGGGTTTCAACGTAAAATGGGGAGAGAGAAAGGGATGGAGGGGCAAGAATGTAAATAATTATTTAATTATTATTTTAATTTTTGTAATAAATGTATAAACTATCATATCTTTTTCATATGAGATCCAAATCCGACGATTTCAGTTGCGTTGCGCTCGTATCAGCGAGCACTACAACATGAAACTAACCAGAATGGAAACGAAGCAAGTTGATTTTTTAGCTAGATTAAATGTTTGTTTAATTTAGTTTAAAAATAAAATCTTCAAATAAAGACTGATGGAGTGGAAACCAATGTGAGAAATTTCTCACTCAAATATTTGTACAGTTATTTATTTTATAACCAAAATATATAGATTGTCAGTGTTGATTTTTATCAGTTTTAATTATCACCAATTTGTATACGATGTCTTTTAGCTCACCTCACTGTTGTTTGAAAACCATGGATGATCTGATTGACTATATTGTGTTTTGATTATGATGTTTAACACATTAAAAAATAAAGTTAATAAATTTGTGGTAGTTGAAATTGGATATAAATATCCATTTATAAATTTGAACAGCGAAAATTAGTTAATTAGAAAAATAATTCGAATCGAATTAAAATTGGTTAAATTTATTAACCAGTGATTAATTTGAATTTATTGTTGTTGGTTGAAACCCCACACGGGTCTTGGGATGATATTTGTCTCACACGTCTCCCTTGTGTGAAATTACGGTTAATCAATTGATTTTTTTTTATATAAGCGTCAATTATTCGATTGAAGCTTATATGAAAATAAAATACACATTGGATGTTAATTTGGCTATTGATAGTTGTTTATAACTATCGTTGGGTGTATGTGACGAATGGAATCCATATAAATTTATTTATATGGATAACGGTTGAATATTATTCCAAACCGGAATAAATGTGATATTTTTTTTAAATAATATTCAATGAAGAATAGAAGTTGGATTTTGATGTCCGATTTTGGATGGATGTGATAATATAAAAATATGAAGCCGAGTTAAGTATATGAACGCTATTTTAACTCGAACGGATTTTTATATCGACTTTATTCATTTTTATAATGAATAACAAGAAGACTAAACTTCAAAATCTGACATTTTGAAACGATCATCATTTTGAGATTATAATAAAATGAGATGTTCAATTTTAACTTAAAATTGAAGTGGAACTTGAAATCGTTTTTAAACAAATTTAAAACATTTTATAAAATACATTTTAAAAGGAAATCGATGATATATATATTATATATATTTATATGGCTTGAATAGAACGCGTCGCGCAGCGACCGTTCTCGAATTTCAACCATTAACTTCAAATGGACCTAACGGCAGATCCGACCGTCGGATTCTCCTAAAACCGAAACCATTGGGTTCGTATCGAAAAGATCTTTACAATGAATATAAGAGATTTAAAATTGAATGGTTAGATTTTAAAATATGTCCAAATCAATTTCAGAAAAGGTCGCTATGAATGCAGTTCGGTGGCCGATATTGGAAACGGACTGTAAGGGCCTTAATAAGATTATTGAAAACATGGAAAAATTATGTAAAATCATAATAAATGATTTAGAAAGATTTCGTATGAAATATTCGAAGTTTTGAAAAGATAAAAGATATTTTTATCAAAATGAACTAGTTAACAACTAGAATAATAATCCAATAAGTTAAAAATAATAAATTGGATTTGTAAATGGTTTTGAAATAACCAGAGTTTCCCAACGAATAAATTGGAATGGAATTGAATGGAAATTTTCTTCGGATATTTCGATATTGGATTTCGTAATTATACGAATATTGTTATGGGAATTTGGAAGATATTAATATCGTTATTCCAAAACGATGTCTGTTAATTTCAGAATTTGGTACCGAATATAAGTCGTCATGATTTCCATTTAAGATCTTATATTTAATATCAAATCGGATTTTGAGTTCTTTATGAATGGTATCTTAAATAATACTGTTCTTGAACCCATAAGTGAAAGGAATAAATATTTTAAATAAGATTTAGAAAAGTTTTCTAGTTTATTTAATTAAATTGGAAATGAATGGAAGTCGATTAATAATAATCGAGATGAGCTTTTGTGAAGGAAGGTGTTTACTATTTATGGAATTTAAAAGGCTTTGCCCTTATTTCATTTGTAGTATTAGTCTGATAGGGAAATTTATATCGATTATGAATTGTTCAAATTTCCGTGAAGATTCCATATTAATGGAAAATGACTTTGGGTTTATCGTGAACTATGTTTTAAATAACATTTGTTCTTCAACCCAAATAAAGATAGGATTAATTTCCTAAGTTGAAAATTCATTAAATAATGATTTCTGGAGATTAAAACTGAACTAGAGTTTTAGTTATTCTTTAATTAGATTATATGTGAATAAGGTAATTATAATTTACCAAAACCAAGAAATGTTCGAGATGGAGTTCCCCTACCCCTCCTCACCCCTCTTTCCCCCTATTCGTACTTTTATTCCATGCGATAGCTAAATCTTTAATTTGATTTGAACGTTAAGTGGTAATTAAATATACCGATAACACAGAGGGTGTTAAATTTGGAGTACCACCAGTTTTGCTCCATGCGATGAATAGGTCGGGATTGGCATTAATAAAATAAAAGATTATTTCGGTAAGCTTCGTTTAATCCCGACTAGTTCCATAAACTTTAATTTGGTTTAAGTTGTGAAAAGATATGTTAAAATCTTTTGAAAACGACATCCAAAGGAAGATTAAAGAATAAATTCAAAAGAATTTATCTTTGATAAAATTAATGGGAACCTTTCCTTAAAAATGTGAATATCTGAATAAAAGAATATTATGGATTGGAATGAGACGTGTGCTTTCTTTGTGTATTTATCACATGATTATTAAGATACACCAGTATTCGAAAAGACTGGGTTTAACCCATTCTGAATAACAGTTACAACGACTAAAAGTCAAAGATATGAAGACGGTGGTTGAGGACCGTAGATCTTCACATCGTTGGGATGATTGCTGATGTCTTGACTTGGCGTGTACAACCAAGATGAGATAATAAGTAGTGATCGTCCAGACGTACTTGGAGATCGACCGATATGCGAGGAACTCTCTCCTGTATTGGACATATGGGACGAGGAATAAGGTACCTCCGGTTTCATTCAGACCCGGAACGGACTTGTGAATGGATTATGTCCGAAATTGTATTTCGTTCTATATTGATTGATTTCTACTAAATATGTATCTATTTGGTGGCGGAAAATTTATTCTTCTGCTTAACACCCTTCTCTGAGACATATGAGCTTAGAGGTTATATATTGATAGAAATCGGTTGTATGGCATGAATTGTCAATGTGGCATGCTAAGATGCAAATGATCAAGACTTTTGTTGAAAATCGGGGCCTTGTGGTTGATGATCAAAGCACAGATTTAAGTAACAAAGATTTGTGTGTAGCGTTAACTCGCGAGCCTCACACCCCGGTATGAGTCAGAAACGGGATAAGTGACGCAAGGAGTGCGTACGTTTCTTTCTAGCTAGAAGTTATGTAATGGTATGGAGCCCTTTCATTTTTACTTATGTGGATGATGGATTGTGAGGCACCTCGGATATAGAGCCGACTAAAAGTCTTAAGTGGTTGACAAACTGACCATTTGGAGGTCTAATAGGACCGGGAAACGTATGTTTAGGAATAACCAATCTACAAAAGTGTGGACCGGCCTTGTAGGATCCCAGGGTTACCCATAGGTGTGATCCTGGGTCATCTTGCTAGAGGTGATGCGAATCGGTAACTAGACCATCCCTTGCCTTGACTCATGATGGAAATCCAATTTCCAATACGCGACTTCGGTTTTAGTTATAAAGCTATATAGCGACATAGTAGGATGGGGTACTATGTCGTCTATTATGATTGATACATTTATATTCGAAGTTGTTTGCTACACTATGCACTTATAGTAAAAAAAATATTTTTAGAATGTACCAAGCATGTTTGGCTATTATAAGGTAAAACTCTATCCTCTGGTTTGTGTTGCATTGTGTGATGGGACCCGAGTCTTATAATAGCCTCATTTTTCGAAAAGCATTGCGTTGTTAACAAATTGTCTTATTTCAGAGTATTTATGGGAGTGAACCCGTTCCGTGACATACATCGTGGTCCTGTGATTTACCTTATTTTAAAGTAAAGTTTAATAACTGTTTTAAGTTCTCACACCAGTCCCATGACTGACCTGGAGTTTATTACTTTTGCCTGAACTCCGGGTGCCCATATTTTCCACACGGGCAGTCACTAGTTTTGGTTTTGCAGATTTCTATTTAAAAGGATCCTGGTTTACAGCTGGAGCTATATTCGGAAAGCTTTGTATCCGTCTATTTCTTTCAGTTGTGGTAGTTGATGTATTTCTGCTTTGCATTGTATTTATACATTTTTATTTCCGCTGCTATGTAAATTTTTAATCTCTTACATTATTTTTCTACAGTGTAATATTTATTCATTCTCTGATATTCTGGTACTCTGATGTATATTGTTGTAATAACAATGAAAAGTTTTGTGGTTCTGCGTTCTGATGCGTCGCGTTTGTGATAACGTGATATCAGAGCTTTGGCTTACAAAGATCGAGAACAAGACACATTAGAACCGAACGAAAGAACTCATTAGAGGTAGGATTAGTAATGTCCTAGTAAAGAATAACTCATTAGAGATAGGATCAACAGTATCCTAGAATGAGAAACTCGTTAGAGATAGGGTTAGTAACTCCCTAGAATGAGTTGGAAGAGTATATATAGAAAAGAATAAATTTGTTTATTTATTAAAAATGAATTTAATTATGAAAGATTATATTTTATAACATGATTATGAGCATTTTATTTTGACGTCGACGTCGTACTATCGAGTATAAAAAGATTTTGCATATACGCCTTGCAAACGTATGTCCGAAGTCTCGAATATACTGGATCGATATAGAATCACATTCTAGTCGCTTGAGGATAATTCTGGTGATTGATGCATCATTATCAGTGTTTATTTTCGAGTTTCGAAAGTGGTATGACTATGTAATTCCAATTGAAACGTCGAATTATACTTAAACTGATTTAAATAAATATTTGGAAATAATAAGAGTTTTAAATTTAACTAATAATTAGTTGAATAGATTGAAAATATACAAGTAAATCAAACAAATTAAAATTTTAACTTAAGAGAAGTTAAATAAAATTGGAATAAAACCAATATGAGTATATAAGCTAAATTGATCCAAATTAAAATTAATGTTGAATTTATTTGAAATTAGTTGCAATTGGATATATACATATATTTGTTAAGCAGTTTATGGATTTACTGCTGAGTAAAGAAATAAATTGTGTGCTCGACAAACAATTGCACCTTAATGAGTTGGTTGCGCAATTTTATTATTTATTATAACGACTTTAAGTGATTTGGATGCGCTGTGATGGTTGTTCTGTGTAAAATTTAACACATACGCCATAGGATAGAAACAAATAAATTATGGATTACACCGCATAACATACTACTAAAAACAGCATAGCATATCATGTTCATATAAGCATTTGGCGCTTATATGACGAGGTTTGGATGACCATATGAGCAAGATGCTTGTATGGCGAGGACTGACTTACAGGTTGAACTGAAGACTGATTATGGATTTAATAACTTATAACGGTAAATTTCCAGATTTAATAATAAACCCTACACAGGTCTTGAGATGACAAAAAAATAAACACGTCACGTCTCTCTTGTTTTAAGTATCGGACGTGGGTTTGAGGGGGGAGTAGGTCTTATAAATTATTATGGGTGTGTTGTTTTGTGTGCGATATATTGATTTAATATGGCCCAATAAATTTTTCCAGACCATCCCGTACAAAGGAGGTTATGGCGAATTTTTTTAGAAATTTAGGGTGCTAGCCAAATTTCAGAGAAATTTAGGAAGTTCTAAGAAACTGAAAAGTTGAAGAATTAAAGCCAGAGGGAAAGTTGAGTTGGTTAGTTAAACAACTTTCATCTCCGTTCTTTTTCGGGGACAAAATTTTTTTAAGTGGCGGAGGTTGTAACAACCCGTATTTTTTGAACCAATTTCAAAATTTATTTTTAATTGATTTTAATAGAAATTAAATATTTTATATGATTCATTTCGAGAATAAATGACGAAATATTTATTTAAAGCGAAGTTAAAATGTATAAATTTATTTTAATTCTAAAACGAGCTTGAAATGGCATGGTAGTTTGAAAATTCGATTTTAAACTTTGAATGAATTTATAGAATTCAATATATATCAGAATTTGATAAAACAAGAAATGTTAGGATCTAATTAACTGTAATTTTCTAATGAATGTGAAAAATTTAGATTTCATTTTATAAATTGTAAGTTATGTCCAGTTTAAAATTTAAAATAGTCGCTATGGATTTTATTAATATTTTAATAATATATATAGCCCTTAAAAATAGCCATTTTTCAAACGACCTCCGTTTTCGACGAAACCACTTTTGTTCGATTCGAAAAGTCAAATTATTGTCAGGTTTAGAATTTCAAGTCATTTAGAATTAGTTTGTGAGCGCAGTAAATTTAAACATGTTTGGTAAATTAAGTTGAATATAATAAGCCAGTTAAAAAGGTCAATTTTCAAATGGTCTACAAATTCGACAAAATTAATTATTTTAGGACCGTATCATCAAAATATAGCTAGATTTCAATTTTCATAATTTTTGGAGTCAGTATATGGCCCCGGTAAATTAAAATGTACGTTCAAATTCAATATCGAACATTATATTAATTTATATTTTAACTGTGATGAAAACTGATTGAAACGGCCGAATTGGCGTACGAAACATATCCCATTGTGTTCGGAATGGGGGTATTTGGTTAGGAATGACAGTCGTTGGGTTTGATTTAGAGTTCAGATCTATAAATAAGTACTTTTGGAATTAAATAATATTAAATTATATACCATATAACCAAGTCAAAAGTTCCCCATCTCATTAACGCACCCGTCATCTTCAATTCCTAGGGCTGAAAAGCTCCGAAATTATTAACCAAATTTATCCAAATCCATTCGGTTATATTCAAAACTCATAGAATGAAAAACGTTAAGCTAAGTGAGATCTTCCAATGTGTACCGGTTTGATCAAATTTCATTTCGAAATTAGGAAGACATCCACCATGGAAGCACGCGTGTTTGAGCGCCAATTTCTGGGCTATAGGACCCTTGAGCCGGCTGCTATCACCGGAGAAGGGTGGCGACGCCCCTACGCCTCGAGCGGTGGCAGGCGATCAAGCTCCGACGGCTCCAATGAAGTGCGACGGTAGGTTTTGTTGGCGAACTGATGGGTTTCAACGTAGAACGGGGAGAGAGAAAGGGATTGAGGGGCAAGAATGTAAATAATTATTTACTTATTATTTTAATTTATGTAATAAATGTATAAACTATCATATCTTTTTCATACGAGATCGAAATCCGATAATTCAATTGCATTGCGCTCGTATCAGCGAGCACTACAACATGGAAATGACCAGAACGGAAACGGAGCAAGTTGAATTTTTAGCTAGATTAAACTTTTGTTTAATTTAGTTTAAAACAAAAATCTTCAAATAAAGACTGACGGAGTGGAAACCAATGTGAGAACTTTCTCACCCAAATATTTGTACAGTTATTTATTTTATAACCAAAAATATATAGATTGCTAGTGTTGATTTTTATCAGTTTTAATCATCACCAATTTGTATACGGGGCCTGTTACCTCACCTCACTATTGTTTGAAAACCTATGGATGATCTAATTGACTGTTTTGTGTTTTGATTATGATGTTTAAAATATTAAAAAATAATGTTAATAAATTTGTGGTAGTTGAAATTGGATATAAATATCCATTTATAAATTTGAACAGTGAAAATTAGTTAATTCGAATCGAATCAAAATTGGTTAAATTTATTAAAAAGTGATTAATTTGAATTTATTATTGTTGGTGGAAATCCCATACGCGTCTTGGGATGATATTTGACTCACACATCTCTCTTTTGTGAAATTACGGTTAATCGGTTGATTTACGAATTTATATAAGCGTCAATTATTCGATTGAAGCTTATATGAAAATAAAATACACATTAGATGTCAATTTGGATATTGATAGTTGTTTATAACTATCGTTGGGTGTATGCGATGAATGGAATCCATATAAATTTATTTATATGGATAATGGTTGAATGTTATTCCAATTCGGAATAAATATGAATATTTTTTCAATGAAGAATAGAAGTTGGATTTTGATGTCCGATTTTGGATGGACACGAAAATATAAAAATATAAAGCCGAGTTAAGTATATGAATGCTATTTTAACTCAAACGGTTTTTTATATCGATTTTATTCATTTTTATAATGAATATCGAGAAGACTGAATTTCAAAATCTGACATTTTGAAAAAATCATCATTTTGAGATTATAAAAAAAAATGAGATGTCCAGTTTTAACTTAAAATTGAAATGGAACTTGAAATCGTTTTTAAACGAATTTAATATGTTTTATAAACTACGTTTTAAAAGGAAATTGACTATATATATATATTATATATATTTATATGGCTTGAATAGAACGCGCCGCGCAGCGACCGTATGCGAATTTCAACCATAAACTTCAAATGGACGTAACGGGAGATCCGACCGTTGGATTCTCCTAAAACAAGAACCATTGGGTTCGTATCGAAAAGATCTTTCCAATGAATATAAGATATTTAAATTTGAATGGTTAGATTTTAAAATATGTCCAAATCAATTTTAGAAAAGGTCGCTATGAATGCAGTTCGGTGGCCAATATTGGAAACCGATTGTGAGGGCCTTAATAAAATTACTGAAAATATGGAAAAATTATATAAAATCAGAATAAATGATTTGGAAATATTTCGGATGAAATATTCCAAGTTTTGAAAAGATAAAAGATATTTTTATCCAAATGAACTAGTTAAAAACAAGAATAATAATCCAATAAGTTAGAAATAATAAATTGGATCTGTAAACTGTTTTAAAATAACTAGAGTTTTTCAACGAATAAATTGGAATGGATTTGAAAGGAAGTTTTCTTCGGATATTTCGATATTGGATTTCGTAATTATACAGATATTGTTATGGGAATTTGGAAGACATTGATATCGTTATTCCAAAACGATATCTGTTAATTTCAGAATTTGGTACTGAATATAAGTCGACATGATTTCCATTTAAGATCTTATATTTAATATCAAAATGGATTATGAGTTCATTGTGAACGGTATCTTAAATAATACTGTTCTTGAACCTATAAGTGAATGGAATAAATATTATAAATAAGATTTAGAAAAGTTTTCTAGTTTATTTAATTAAATTGGAAATGAATGGAAGTCGATTAATAATAATCAAGATGAGCTTCTGTGAAGGAAGGCGTTTATTATTTATGGAATTTAAAAGGCTTCGTCGTTATTTCGTTTATAGTATTAGTCTGATATGGAAATTTATATCGATTATGAATTGTTCAAATTTCCGTGAAGGTTCCATATTAATGGAAAATGACTTTGAGTTTATCGTGAACTGTGTTTCAAATAACATTTGTTCTTCAACCCAAATAAAGACATGATTAATTTCCCAAGTTGAAAATTCATTAAATAATGATTTCTGCAGATTAAAACTGAACTAGTTTTAATGATTTTTAATTAGATTAAATGTGAATAAGGTAATTAAATTTACCAAAATTAAGAAATGTTCGAGATGGAGTTCCGCCTTTTCCCCTACCATTCCCCTCTTTCCCTCCCTCCTTCCCCCGCAGTTTTACTCCATGTGATAGTTAAATCTTTAATTAGATTTGAACGTTAAGTGGAAATTAAATTTACCGATAACACAAGGGTGTTAAATATGGAGTACCACTAGTTTTGCTCCATGGGATGAATTGCTCGGGATTGGGATTAAAAAAGTAAAAGATTACTTTGGTAAGGTTTGTTTAATCCCCACTAGTTCCATAAACCTTAGTTTGGTTTAAGTTGTGAAAAGATATGTTAAAATCTTTTGAAAACGATATCCAAAGGAAGAATAAAGAATAAATTTAAAAGAATTTATCTTTGATAAAATTAATGGGAACCTTTCCCTAATAATGTGAATACTTGAATAAAAGAATATTTTGGATTGGAATGAGATGTGTGCTATCTTTGTGTATTTATCACATGATTATAAAGATACGCCAGTATTCAGAAAGACTGGGTTTAACCCATTCTGAATAACTGTTACGACGACTAAAAGTCAAAGATATGAAGATGGTGGTTGAAGACCGAAGATCTTCACATCGTTAGGATGATTGCCGATGTCTTGACTTGAGGTGTACACCCAAGACGAGGTAATAAGTGGTGATCGTCCAGACGTACTTGGAGATCGACCGGATATGCGAGGACCTCTCTCCTATATTGGACATATAGGACGAGGAATAAGGTGCCTCCGGTTTCGTTCAGACCCAAAACGGACTTGTGAATGGATTATGTCTGACATTGTATTTCATTCTATATTGATTGATTTCTACTAAATATGTATCTTTTTGGTGGCGGAGAATTTATTCTTTTTCTTAACACCCTTCTCTGAGACGTATGAGCTTAAAGGTTATATATTGATAAAAGTCGGTTGTATGGCATGAATTGTCAATGTGGCATGCTAAGATGTAAATGATCAAGGCTTTTGTTGAAAATCAGGGCCTTGTGGTTGATGATCAAAGCATAACTTTAAGTAGCATAGCTTTGTGTGTAGCGTTAATTCGCGAGCCTCACACCCCGGTATGAGTCAAAAACGGGATAAGTGACGCCAGGAGTGCGTACATTTCTTTATAGCTAGAAGTTGTGTCATGGTATGGAACCCAGACATTTTTACTTATGTGGATGATGGATTGTGAGGCATCTCGGATATAGAGCCGACTAAAAGGCTTAAGTGGTCGACGGACTGACCATTTGGAGGTCTGATAGGACTGGGAAACGTATGTTCAGGAATAACCAATCCACAAAAGTAAGTGTGGACCGGCCTTGCAAGGTCCAAGAGTTGGCCATAGGTGTGATCCTGGTTCATCTTGCTAAAGGTGATCTGAATCGATAAGGATACCATCCCTTGCCTTGACTCATGATGGAAATCAAATTTCCAATACACGACTTTTGTTTTAGTTGTAAACCTATATGGCGACATAGTAGGATGGGGTACTATGTCGTTTATGATTGATACATTTATATTCGAAGTTGGTTGCTACACTATGCACTTATAGTAAAAAAAAAACTTTTTAGAACGTACCAAGCAAGTTTGGCTTTTATAAGGTAAAACTCTATCATCTGGTTTGTGTTTCATTGTGTGATGGGACCCGAGTCTTATAATAGCCTCAATTTTCGAAAAGCATTGCGTTGTTTACAAATTGTTTTATTTCAGAGTATTTCTTGCGAGTGAACCCGTTCCATAACATACATCGTGGTACCGTGATTTACCTTATTTTTAAAGTAAAAGTTTAATAACTGTTTTAAGTTCTCACCCCAGTCCCATCACTGACCTGGAGTTTATTGTTTTCGCCTAAACTCTGGGTGCCCATATTTCCACATGGGCAATCAATAGTTTGGTTTTGTAGATTTTTGTTTAACAGGATCCTGGTTTACAGCTGCAGCTATATTGGGAAAGCTTTATATTTGTGTATTTCTTTCAGTTGTGGTAGTTGATGTATTTCCACTTTGCATTATATTTATACATTTTTATTTCCGCTACTATGTAAATTTTTAATCTCTGGTATTATTTTTCCGCTGTGTAATATTTATTTGTACTTTGATATTTTGGTACTCTGATGTATATTGTTGTAATAACAATGAAAAGTTCTATGGTTCTGTATTCTGATGTGTCGTGTTTGTGATAACAGCAGAAGTTTAATGGTAACACTTGTTTCATGAGTATATGATACATGAATGATTGACTCTAGTGCAAGTGGGAGATTGTTAGAGTTTATGCCCTAGAGGCAATCCATTTGATGTGATTAATAACATTGTTGATGTTATTGTTTTATTTGGAATAAAGTATCATGTTATGTTATATTTACTGCGTAATACAAATATTAACATAATAGAAGTCCTTAGAATAACAATACGGAATTATATAGTTCGAGTAAGACTTGAACATGAGATTATATAATATATATATAAATATATATATTAAGTATTATAATTCTTAAATGTCCCTAGTCAAGTTTTATTGTTTACAAAGGACAACAATAAAACATTGAGATTAGTATGTTCATTTACTGATGATTATATCTCATTGATCATTAATATACGTGATATTAATGTCAAGACATAAATACGTATTAGAGAATAGCGTATTGGGCTGACCCACCATGAGAAAACTATATGGAATATAATTAAAAGTATCATAAGTTATTCTCATAGTAATAAGTGATGTAATAGTCCTTAGACCTGAAATCATTACAATTTTATTCGAGGATATTTGTATTTTGATATCATCAAAAGTTACTTTTAACCGAGTAGATGATAATGGTGATTATTGGATACATCTTGAATCGAATGAAAATTATGAATGATTTAGATGGAATTTAACCCTACAATATATTTGTTGTGATATCCATGGGCCTCATGATTGAGTGAGGCTATGAAATGCATGGCCGTTCTCAAATACTGATTTGTTTTATATAGTCTACTTATCGATCAAGATAAAAGGATTAAACTATAAAGAGATTGATATGTTCCATGCCTCGAGTTTAATCTTGAATATATTGGTTAAAAGGATTATATTACATTGATACACTGGTCTCGAAAAAGGTTGTATCGAATCGTCAATATTATTATAACTTGGGTAGCAGTGATGTATTGCTAGATGCCAATCACTGTTTTTTATTTTAAATATGATTTAAAATCATTACCAACGTTGTAATAACCTATAGTGTCACACATAAGAACGCTTGAAAAGGATGAGTACCGTTCACAATAAAAGGGGAAATCAAAATGTTGACTTTTTCTCTAATTTTGAATTGGTATAAGGGTTTAATGGTCATACTTGGTTTAGATTTTTCGTTTGCCATATACTAAAAGGAAAGGCTGACCTTTCTTTTGATGATTCATTCAATTTTCAAAAGCTATGAAAATGAAAAACCGAAATTAAGAAACCTTGAATCCCTAAATTGGCTAGCACCATCTATCCTTCTTCTCAATTCTATTTGACACCATCGAGATCGAGTGTTCATGGACTCCTATAGAGGCTCGCTGTTTTGGGGGGCTCAGATTCCAATCAATCAAGATTCCAGTTGTTCAACTTCGTAAAAATGAAAGTTGTGTCAGGTATAATCTTCAATTTACATGATTTTCGCATAGATCTTTTAATATAGGTTTTAATTTGTTTGAATTGTAAACCGATTAGATCAAATTGAAACCTAACAAAAGCAACACCAAAAGTGAGGTTTTGCATGTTCACCTTGTCTATACTTTTATTATTTACATAACTATTCAAACTTAGGTTGTAAGTTTTATTTATATGTGTTGTTATTTTGTTTTTGATCAGTGAACAAGAATATGCATATGAGTCATGTTCATTAATAGAGAAATTAACTGTTGTACTCTAATTGTGGTTATTGGGATTGACATTTCAAACGTGTTAGGTCATTATTCACGTGCTTAAATTTACGTCTATTTATTTTTATATTTATAGTGTAATAGATGTGCACTAAATATGTTTAAATTAGGTAATAGAAATTAAGGGCCCTATAGGAAATGTGTGTGAGTTAATGGTTTTTAATTATAATTAATGACACAAAAACATGAGGTTAACCATTACTTGTAAATGAAGCCTGCCCAGAACCGACCGGCATATCTAGCTTATACAAGTAAGATTGTTAACGTAAGAGATCTAGGTTCCATGAGCCATTATAATTATTACACTAAGATGTGAGGTTAAGCCTAACTTGTAGTAGAATCCTGCCCAGAACCGCCCGGCAAATCCAACATCTACAAGTGGTCGGCATAATGTGACATGTCTAGTGCATGTGTGTGTGCATATCTTTGCGTGTGAAGTAGGGCTACCTCGAGAAGGTATTAAGTGACCGACCTTCCTTATTGGGTATTTAGTGGTTAGGAGTAGGTCTGTTCCAAAGGTTCACTCCTTGGTTCTTGACCAGAGTCATAGGACCTGCCCTACTAGATATTAATTGGTCAATAGGTCCATCTTTCTCTTATATAAGGTATTAAATGGTCCTAATAAACGATGACATATGAGTGAGGTAGTTCTCCGAAAGTGCTCGCATCTTATCTATGGGCTTAGTGAGAGATGACCTAGGGATGGGCTATTAATAGTTTCACCGACTATGTAAGGGGAATCGCTTGTCTAAGGGAAGTATTAAGTGGCTAGGAATTCACCTGTAATACCAATTAAATAGTAACGTGTAGGTCCGTCTTAGGGGTATTAAATGACAATAAGGGTCTACCCTAGCCTGGTATCAAGTGATAGATTATTATTTCTCATATTACAAAAGAGAGAATATATATACTAGCGTTGACGATTATAAGAAGGGTATTAAGTGACTAGGGTCCTTCATAGGGTATTAAGTGATGATAGAGAATCCCACTAAAATAAATATAAAGTAATGGATTTAAGTGACCAAATGGTAGTTCGCCCCATAGGGTATTAAGTGATGATAGAGAATCCACCCTAAATAAATAAATAAAAGGCTTTACGCTAATGTAGGGTAGTCCGCCTCATGAACTTATGTCAACGATTGTGTGTTAAATTGTGTAGACATAACATGAAGAATTTACACTACCAAATATAGGAAATAGTACTACGTATACTTGTATGATTTTCATTTACCAGAATCTTATGTTCTGACCTCCCTCCTATTAGCATAAATAGGTTAATAGGTGGGAACGCTTGAGATTAGTGATGCTTGGGGATGGAGCCCGACGATGGAGGCTTTTAGTTATTTATGGCAATATTATTATTATCATTATGTATTGGAATAATTTTTTATGTACCTTTTATTTCTGGAGACTTGTTGTATCAGACATTATTGATGGTTTTATTTATGGTACATCTATTTTGAGATGTTTTATCCCTTAGTTGCGTGAGACTCTGATTTCGTTTAGATTGGTCTGTTACACCTATTTTAGTATTTTCTTATAGGAACCAACGATCCATTTAAAATGGCTCTAAGTTCCAATGAGCCTTTTCTGAATCGGAATTTAGGCCCATTCCGGGCGGGTTGTTACAAATTGTGTAGAAAATACATTTAAATTAGGAAATTAGAAATTAAATGTTCCCATAAGAAATTTGTATGTATGCGAGTATTAATGGCTTTTATCACTATTAATGAACATAGACACGAGGTTGACTCCTTATTTTAGTAGAAGTTTACCCTAAACCGACCGCATATCCAATATATAGAGTTGGTTTAATGTGAGAGGTCTAAGTTGCATGGGCCATTATAATTATCACACAATGACGCAAGGTTATGCCCAACTTGCAGTAGAAACTTACCCAGAACCTCTTGGCAAATCCATCATCTGTAGTTGGTCGATTTAACGTGTAATGTCTTGTATACATATGTGTGTGTGTGTGTGAAGTAGGCTTCGTCAAGAAGGTATTAAGAGGTTGACCTACCTTGTTTGGGTATTAAGTAATTAGGATATTAGGCCTCTTCTAATATTTATTCTTTAGTTGGGTTGAAGTTATTGGGCCCGCCCTTATTAGGTCTTAAGTGGACATTAGATCCTCCATTCTTTTATAAACTTATGAGGTATTAAATGGACCTAGTAAAAAGATAGACTATGAGTAATTTAGTTCTCTGGAAGTTATCTGCTTTTTATCTAAGGGATATATGAGGGCATACCTAGGTATGGGTAGTATGAAAACTTCTAAGGGACTGCATATATATCTAAGTGAAGTATTAAGTGGCTAGGAGTTCACCCGTAATACCAGTTAAATTATAATGCATGAGTCCCCCAAAGGGGTCTTAATTGACGATGAGTGTCTACGTTAAACCGGCATTAAGTGGCAAATTACTATTTCTAGTATTACAACAGAGAGAATATTAAATAGCGTTGACGTTTATAAGACGAGATCTTAAGTGACTAGGGTAATCCGCTCGCAAATAGTTATAGATAATAGACTTAAGTTACGCAATGGTATTCCACCATGTAGGGTATTAAGTGATAATATATATCTACCCTTATATAAACATGTGGGCCTTAAGTGAATTAGAGTAGTCCGCCTAATTAATACATGTATTTGTGTGTGGAAATTGCATAGACATAATTTGATGAATTCATACTGCCAAGTATATGAAATAGAAATTCCTTAAGCTTATGTGATTTTCATTCACCAAAACATATTGTTCTGACCTCCCTTCTCTTAACAAATAAACAGGTTTGTAGGTGGGAACGTTTGATTGATGAAGCCATGAAGATTGGAGCCTTAACGAAAGAGACTTTATATAGTTAATTACCATTATTATCAAGTTTGGCAGTTTTATTCATGGGATATTATTATTGATGTACCTTGTACGATAGTTGAAACTTGATATAGTCAGCATCATTATGGTTTTATTTAATGGTACATCTATTTCAGTTATTATATTTTATCCCTTCCGCTGTGAAATTCTGATTTTGTTTTTAGTTTGGCTCCATTTTTGTCTTATAGGAACCAACGATCTATTTAGAATTGCTATAAGTTCCAATGGGCCTTTTCCAGGTCGGGTTTCAAACCCATGCCGGATGGGTTATTAAAAAATCTATTCCCCAATATTAATTTACCAATTTATTTGTATTGCCTATTATATAAAGAATTTAATAACGGTAACAATTTGGAATAGTTAATTTGATATACTTTATGTATTTTATCTCATATATCATTAGAAATAAAATCACGTAATTTTCTTAAAATATACAATTACCATAATGGAAAAAAATTGGTACCATGTTTATGTATGGTCATGATCTAACAAGATATCATTTCTTTTAGAAGATTTAGTGTAATGAACCAACATTTTCCTGATCCTGGTTATCGATACAAATACCATATTGACTAACCAAACACCAGAAATTACCGAATCATTAATAGAAAGAAATTAGAGGGTGAGAAATAGAAAGAAAGGAATATTACAATATAAGAAGAAGAACATAGATACAACAACATCAGAGTAACCAACCTAAAAGCGAAACGAATAAAATATATTATATTACATAACTTTTGAAATACAAATCTGACTGTATATACATAACATTATCAGAGTACAACATTTTTTCATCACATATACAACATAGCGGAATAAACTATACAAGATAACTAACACTGAAGCCTCTTGCTCCAAGTCCTACAAGGATATCTGTAAATACCTGAACTACTTGACTGCCCGTACAAATTTGGGCACCCAAGAGTTTTGGGTAAAACAAAAAACAAAAAAAACTCTGGGTCAGTCATGGGACTGGTGTGAGTAAATTCCAACCACTTGGTATAACTTTTAAAAAATCCTTTTTAAAAGAAAAGATAATCGTAAGACCGATCCACACATAAACACGGATGATTTTTACCCTACGATAAACCAAAACAGTCTTTAAAATCAATACTTTTCTAGTATTATAATAGTGTCTAAAACAAGTAAATAACAATCTAGCAGAATGCTTGCATCTCACGCTCAACATACGTTGTATACAATCAAAACCACGGGCTCTTATTGGATAATGGATTTCAACTGGCAAGGTATGGGACCACCTTCTAACAGTGTAACCCTAGAGAGGAATACACCGGGTTCAACAAGAACATCTTGCAACCCAGGCTAAATATGACTGGCCCCTTACTTCGCTTGAGAGTACCAAATGTATTGTCACCAATGGTTGGGATCAACAACCGTTTCCCGAAAGGTACAACATCGAAAGATTAATGAAGCAAATGGAATTTCTCTAGATCAGGTGATAATACACCCTACTTGGGTGCGACCCACTTAGCCATATTGACAACTGTATTGGCCAATACCACGATAGTCAGTTATTTAACGATCGAAGAAAAAAAACATTCATCCAGAGAATCAAACAATTATTGGGCCCCTTAATTAATATTTCATTAATTAAATCACTTCTCCACTTCCTTATCGATATTTGTTAACCAAATATTATCAACAATCATTTTGGTCTCTTATGCTATTTGGAAAACATTTTCCTATATCACCTTCTTTTATTTTCTATACTTAGAAAATATCTTCAATTTATAATTAGAGAACATTCCGATTACTTATCTCTTTCGTGAACATTCATTTCTTTACTTAGAAAATATTTATTATTGTATTTTCGAAAATTCCTCTTACTTGGGTTAAAATGATTGTTGTGTAAAACATTGTTACAACAACCCAAAATACTGCATTCAACTAAATCTTATTCAAATATTCATTTTTGAGACTGAATCTTGTTATTTATCGGTTAATAATGAAATCAATCAAGTTGGGGTATAATTACCTCTCAGACCTTGACTGAAAACATCCTTAACTTCAAAACAGACAAGACCACTTATCTCGAATAATCAACACCATAAAAACCAATTATTAATTTTTAAAACGTGTATACGTTTCTCTTTCTATCCTTTCCAGATTATATATTAATAGATTTCCTTTTTGTTTATAATATTCTATTTTAAGTTCGTTTCCTTATCGAATTCTATATATATCGATATATTGATTTCTAATTATCATATTTTCTTAAAAATATTCTAACTTCTAAAATTTTGCTAGCACCTTCTTTGTACGGCTCAATAGCTCAACCCCAACTCGCCTCTCTAGGCCCTTTCCATTCAAAAAGAAAATCAAAAAGCCAAGCAGCTTGCCGATTCGACGCATAAGAACTCATATTGAATTTAAACATGTACCTTTTTGTCGGGCACTAAAAATGTAAACATCATTCTCTTCATTCCATACATGTTTTATACATACCATCCAATTCCAATTTATTCCAGCTCAATCCAGTCATTTTAACCCAATTCGCTAATTTATTCTTAAATTTGGTCTTTTGCCTATTCCATTTTTTAATTGAACATATCACATATATAAAATTCTAATTTGCTTATAAACAAATCAAATTCCATTTTTAATTCAAGATTCATATTCAATTTTGAATATAAATTTACAAACCCCTTTTACTTATCCAAAGCCCAATTTCGATTCAAAATTCCATTAACTAATTATTCTTCAAATTAGTTCATTCTATTCAAAAATTAAAAATCTGACTTTTGTTTCAAAAATCAATCCATGTACTCCACTTGAGTTTATATTTATTTTATAACTCAAATATGGATTTTTCTAATGGAAATTCGAATTTTATTTACTTAAAATCCTTGTATTAATTTAAATAAACCGTTATAGTTTTAAAACGATTATGGCATTGTTTTTCTGGAAATTTGATTTTAGCATAACTCAACATCTATTAGACGAAATCCATATTTTTCACTTCCATTAGAAAACTATTATTCGGTCAGTCTTGACGATTTTGGTTTCAAAGCATTCCGACTTAAATTGAGTTCTATATATTCCATTGAAGTTTGAAACGTCAATTTACGAACTACTAACTTGCGGCGAGTTCGTTTTAAATTATATTTAAATATAAATGTTTAAACTTCGTTTATAAATAAATTTCAACTCTATTCATATATATTTTAATATAAATTCAGCCTATTTAACGAATCCAACTTAATATTCTCGATTATCCGTATCAGTCGATTATTTCCTAACTCAGTTATAAATTTATTTATAACTTAACCTTTTATACTAAATTCCAATTCCTTTATAAATAAATTATTTATAAAATTTTATATAATTGAATTTTAATTATAAATCCGTTGGATTTTCTCAATTTAGTTTATATTCCAAATTTTGGAATATTATCAATCGTTCTATTTTCAAAACGTTTTCCAATTCACTTTTAAATTCATACTTGAATTTAAACTTCTAAATTATCTAATGATAATTTATTTCACCAGATTTATACATGTCATTTATAAATTCAACTTCCTTGTTTTATATATTAAAACAAGTTTCATTTCAAAATCTATTTGAAACCCAATTCATTTTATATTCCGAATTTCGCAATAAAAACCATCGTTCCCTTTTTCAAAATGATTTCAAATTCTATTTTTAAATTCATACTTGAATTTAAAATTTCAATTATGTCCTGATTATTATTCACTACATTTATAAACATCGTTTATAAATTTACTTGTTTAATATATTCAAACAAGTTCCATTCCAAAATCTATTTAAAACCAAAATATCATATTGGAATATTCTATTTATTATAACTTATAACATAGAATCTATCTTAATATTTAATTTTAAATCTTAGTTTCTAATTAATACAATTCCAATATCCTTTTTGGATATGATTTATTTAATAATTTTGGCATAATCTAATTAAATTATCCAAATAAATTTACATTCTGAACATCGGAATAGATTTCATCGTTTTCTATTCAAAACGATTCCCAATTTTCATTTAAATGTCACATTTGAATTTAAATATTCATACTATCCAATTGATAATTTTTCACTTTTCTTTATAAAAGTTGTTTATATTAACTGTTTATATATTTAAACAAGTCTCAATTTCGAATCCATTTGAAATTAAATTTCTACTTTGGAAAAATAATTTTTCCTTTTTAAATTCACACTTGTATTTACATTTCCCGAATTATCCAATAATAATTCATTTATAAATGAACTGATTGTTTTATTATTCTAAACAAGTTAATATTTCCTAGCCAATTCGAAATTCAAATTTTATTTTGAAAAAATAAATAGAGTTTCTCTTTTAAATCTCAAAATCCCTTTTCACGATATTTTTATAAATCAACATTTAGGCCCAGTGATATTTAAACATTCAAAACACCCAATTATAAATCACAGGTTTTCTAACACATCATATATGATAATATACATGAAAAAAAAATCTAAAGGAATCCAGTTGGATCCCTCCAACCTGTTTTCCTGCATCCACAGATGTTAGACAACATAAATAATACCTATCCTACTTCAAGGCAGGATATCGCGTTATAGAAGTCATCCACTATAATAAATTGTGGGGTGCATAGGGTTATCCGCTAATGATACTGCGGGCATCCGCTAATGGTACTGCGGGAAATATCCAACCACCAATATATATATATATACATATATATATATATATAATAACCATAACCACCAAGCCTATATAACTAATATATATATACACACACTAGTCACATAAATATTTCAATGCGTCCAAACAACCAATTGAATAACATATTAAATTTATTAAATAAATATTCATATAATAAATTATAAACGAATCCAAAGAGTTGGTTACTGACTTTGATTTTTATTGCAGTTCGCTCCAATTTAAAATTAAACTAAATGATGTTCGGTTTAATTTAAAATTCACTGTTGATGCCGAAAATTCCCAAATCAGTTCCACGTTGTAATCCATGTACTTATGACTCAACGAAATTGCCGGCATTTGAATCTAATTTTGTTTGAATTAGAGATTTATTTTGTAAACCATCGAACACTACGAATAAAATAATTTTACAATTTTTAAATTTAGAAAATTACCGTAATTCCCTTCTAAAATTCTTCATCCTTGCGAATAAAACATGCTCAAATCCTGAAGCTTTTCCAACTCCCTCATGCGTTCTCCTCCATTACAAGGCCAATCCTTTATTAAAACAAATACCGAGACCACCTTCATCTTTTCTCCACGCAAGCTGCCAAATCATCACTACTGTGATGAACTCGCGACCTTCCTCCCATGTTGCGCTCTCGGCCTTGCTCACGAACATAATATAGGTCGCAAAAATCTTATGTTTCGGACCATGACATATGGGGACAGTAGGTGTTGCTTCCTACCACAAATCCAATGATAAGCTTCAATTCGAGGATCAAATACACCAAACTCCAAAATCGAAAGCCCTGACATTGCCTGACTCTTGGGTAAGACCGACAATCAAGATCGAACTACCCAAAATGGGTACAGAATCGAAAAGCACGAGCATACAAACTTAATGAATTTGGAATCAGGGAATTTCACTAAGTATCGAGCGAGATTGAAGGGTTCAAAGATAAAATGGGCAGTTTTTATTTCTTGCAATTCTGTTTATTGTTGTGAATGGAGGTGAAAAGGAGAAGAAAAGGGGTTGCGTGTTTGATTTATAAACGAATTCTGAAATGGAGGATTTCACGGGTTTTACTAGAAAAGGGAATGGATTTTGTTTTGTTTTGTTTGAGGCTTTGGATTTTTCATACTGGAGAACGAAATGTCAAGAGTACAGAAAGGAAGGTTATTGCGTATTAATAGAAGGAGAAAGGCAGCAGTAGGTCTGTGAAAGGTACAAAGATAGGTCAGCTTTTGAAACGATCTGGAAAATTCGATGCTCGAATTTTCAACACAATACACCCCGTGTCCAAAACTCGAGTACAGAAAATCCAGAACGTTAAGGAAAGAAGTTAGAGGGTGAGAAAAAGATAAGATAGAAAGATTAGAATAGAAGAAAAAGAAGAACAACAGTTAACCACGATATCAGAGTTTCACATTGTAGTGGAATAAAATATAATACAGAAATAAACCTTTATTGAAAGCTTTAAGAACAATACTTACAATTTATCAGAGTACAGCGGACATTCAATTCATCTGGACAGTTATAACAGTCTGTCCTCATTTAAAACACACAACGGAATACTATATATATCATACGTCTGATCCCCTCCAGCTCGTCTCCTGGAATCTGTATCATCTTATCCTGAACCTGTAAACTCGGTCAGACCCAAGTTGGTATGACCCGAGCATTACAAACGCCACAGGTCAGTCTGGTGAACCAGCGTGAGAAAAACTCAATAAATTATTAGTAGCATCCATCTTGATTTTAAAGTTAAAAATCATTTCGAAATAAAAGGATAATCGTAAGACCAATCCACACATAAACACGGACGGTTTTTACCTTACGATAACCCAAACCATTTTTTTTAAATCAATATCTTTTCTAATATTATTCTAGTGTCTAGATACAAGTAAATATCAATCTAGTAGAACGCTTGCATCTCACGTTCTACATACATAGTATACAATCAAAACCGCGGGCGCTTATTGGAGATTGGATTTCCAACTATGACAAGGTATGGGACCACCTTCCGCTAGTGTATCTCTAGAGACGAATACACTGGGTTCAACAAGAACGTCTTGCAACCCGGCCCACACATGACCGACCACTCATTTCTCTTGAGTGTATCAAATATATTGTCACCTACGGTTGGTACCAACATAACCGTTCCCGGGAGATACAGAACATGAAAGAAGTAACAAATATGAATATCCTCTAGATAATGACAATACACCCTAATGGGCGCGACCCACATAGCCATGCTGCCTGCCCGATTTTTGTCATTTCCCGGTTGTGAGGCTTGAGGTTATAATCGCATTTCTAGATAATCTGGCCACCATTACTTTGAATGCCACATCGTCAAATCCATCAGATATCACTTAATTAACGTCCACAAAAATACTCTAGTTATCAGGCTAGAAAAAACCTTTTCTCCGCCATCAACTATGGTACGTTTGAAGAAATCAATGTACGTGATCCTTTGGAAATACTCTGTCAGACATTCGTCCATACAAGTTGTCCTGAGATTGGACAAACCGAAGGCACTCTCCTACCGCATCCTAGGAATCACCCTATAGATCGGTAGCGAGTAGTCCTTGCACTCCATCGATTTCAACCACGACAGGATCCCTATTAGAATATCTCCGGGCGCGACTCCAGAGAATTCGGCGTTGTCCTTTCGCTTATGAAGATCTACGGCCTTCACTGCTCCATCTTCGATTCGTATATTCTACGTTTACATATTAGTTAGTTTGGAAAGGTTTTCGAATAAATTCGATCCCGGTCTTTCCGTATTAACCATCGTATATGCCAGATTTGATAGTCGGTTATTTAACTATCAAATAAAACAACCATTCATCGATAAAAGAAAATTGAATTTACTGATTTAATAAACACCATCATCTTAGCCTCTTTTGATTAACTACTCGTAAATTCCAAAACTCTTCTTCCTTTCCAAAAATTTGGACCTCTAATTTCTTTTCTTATATTCTAACGAATAAAAATTCCAATTATTTATTACCACTTTAAATGAGATATTTATCTCAACTTAACAATATTTCAAACCTTTCACTTATAAATATGATTTCAAAACGTTTACTACTACCAGTAACTAATATTCCCTTTAATGATATGATTTGCAAAACGTTTGCTAAATATTTATTTATTTCTAAACTGGAACAAGAATTTTCTTAGAACGATATTATTTCTTTAGTCAACTCAAATTTTTGGTTTAACCTTTGTAAAACTAAGTTTTTCACGAGTAACCTTTATAAACACCTTACAAGGTTATTACCACTTTACATTTCCTCAAATTTCCCTAATAATAATTTCACTTATAGAATTGCCTTTTCATCTCATTTGTTTAAACAAGTATTTTATTTCTAAATTCCATTTAATTCGGTTTCCAAATAAACATTTCTATTTGAAAATAATTATTGTGTTTTCCAGTTCTCTTTATATTTTAATTACTATTTTGAAATACATATTTTTCCAAACTCTCATGGGGTAATTGTTTCACTTCTTTATGAATGTCTTTTATAAAATTGCCCCATTAACACACTTGTTTATACAACCCCTTTCTTTTAAATTGTATCATAATTGGATTTCAAATGAACGTTTCTATTTAAAGGTAGATATTCCTTAAAACTCTTTATATATTTCAATTTCTATTTTGAAATATATATAAATATTATTTATGATATTCAAATATCCAAAATCAACGATCAACGTTATCGACACAACTAAACATACCATAAGCTATCACAGGTTATAACACACATCATATATGAGCATATATGAAAAGAACAAATAATTTAAATGTGAGGAATCCAGTCGGATCCCTCCAACCTGTTATTCCTGCATCCACAGATGTTAGTCAACAATAATAATACCCATCCTGCTTCGAGGCAGGATACCGCGGTATAAAGGTCATCCACTATATATATTGTGGGGCGCATAGGGAAATCATCCGCTAATGGTACTGCGGGCATCCGCTAATAATACTGCAGGAATTATCCAATCACCAATATTATTTTTATATATTATTATTATAATATATTATCACTTTATATCAATCAATTTAGCAACCAAACAAGCAATAAAATAAATTTTTGAACTATTAAAAACAGTTCAAATAATTAACTGAGTGAGTTTAACTCACCTCGGGTTTTTCCTTTGCTGAGTATTCGCTTTAAGTTTCCATATCGTCTCAGCACCGTATCGTCTTGAATTATCTTGAATAAATTATCTCCTACGATTTATATTTTTAATTGACGATCAAAAATTAATTTAAATTAATTACTAGCGAATAAATAAATTATTCTATGAAATTTTAAATTACGTTTAAAAAATGTTTACCTTATGGTTACCGTAATTTACTCGACCACTTGATGAACACATCTCCGAATGGCTCCCAACAATTGTCATTATTCACTCCGGAATTTCATCATACAGCTCGCAGTCAACTACCATCACAAGTCGCCACACTGCTACATCAGCCAACCGACCCCAACATCGCTACCGCAATGCCTCCTCACTGTCCAGTTGTGCCTCATCAAGACACAGACCTGCCCCTTGGTTATCACTACTAAAAATACCACATTTTCACCATCTTCTCACTCTATCCAGGCACCGCAACCACCCCCAATGACAGACCAAACTTCCTTCACTCACATTCTTATTCTCCAAATACCATAGCCCAATCTACCGAGTTAGACTGCCCCGTTGGATGGACTGAACCCCAGTGGCATTATAGTATATTGCAGTCCCATTTACTTCACCATCAACCTACATGTTTCAGACCAATTTCCCCTATCTAGCAGTTCTATCCTTCACGAATATCCCAATGAAAATCTGAATAACATAGGCCAACATCCCTACCTTACTGCCGAGCACAAACAATTCAACGTCGGTCACTCTTCAACTCCTTCCAGACCCATAGATCCTCCTCCCGAACACCCCAGATCACCATAAACCTCGCACCATCAATACCTTTGATCCAATACACCTTTTCAATCATCAGACTCCATACCAGTATTTGAATTCAACATCGCCTCATCGGGTCGGGCTATTGTCACCCCTATAAATAATCTTCACACCCCGCCTATTTGAAAAAAAACTACACACCCCACATTTTTCTCTTTTCACCCCATTTATTTCCAAATGTGTCCTTCCACTTAATCAAACTTTTTTTTCTCTTCTTTGAATCTGCATTTCATTTTTACTGCCCATCCTAAAAAAAATCAGCAAAAAAAAAAAACGATATGTTGTTACGTAATATTGTCGGCTGAAAGCGTTGTTATGTAAATACCGGTGTATTTTCGTGCTTTATGCAAAGTATAGTTTCGGAAAAGACTTGAATTTACAAATTTCTACTCTTAATTCTACCGTTGTTTTTATTTTTCTATCGTTGATTGTGAAATGTTTGAACTATTTTAAGGGACTTAGGTTTTGTTTACATAAAATCTCTGACGCCATGCTTTGATTACTAGGTTATTTGAATTGTAATGACATCAAGAAACAATATGCATTTATATATCTAATTAATATTTAAAGGGTAAAATTGGAATTATAATTTTAACTTTTTTAGTGGGGAGCGAAGAGTAAACAGTGAGGTGGAAATAGTCAGACCCCGCCTCATCTCCATATTAATTTAAACTGCAACTCCAGTTCAAAACCACTGTCGAACATTTCATTAACAGTCAAACTCCACCGCACCTTATAATAACAGCACAAAGGCCGCTCCCCTCAAACTAGCAGATCCGTACAACTCCTCTAACCCCTACTGTCAATTCACAAACAACTCCACAAGTATCACCCTCGACCACTTCCAGATCTCCAATACAAATCGCGCATCTAATTAGAGGAAAGAATCCCCTTTCCATCCGCAGCTCAACACCCGGCAACCTCGTTTGAACTCATGCTCGATCTTGGCATCGACTTCGGGCTTCCGGAACTTGCGATAAAAAAATCGCGATTACTGATTTTGTTTTTCCTTCTTCTTTTTTCTAAAATTGGTTTCGACTTTGATTCTCGAATGGGAGAAGAAAAATGGAATAAAGAAAGGAAGTAGATTGGTTTGAGGATGTAGAAAAATAAACGTGATGGATTCAATTTATAGGCGAAGGATTGAGGAGGTAGGTTTGCAGTGAAGCGTCATAGAGATGGATTTGAATTCGGATGTGAGAGTGAAAAGATAAAACACTGAAATGAAAAATGAAAAGAGAGGACGACGCTGAAATGAAAGAAAAGAGAAGACGCTGTGTTTTTACAGAATTGCCTAGGTGAAGAGAAATAGGTCGTCCCCTGTTTTAATATTTTTGATTTATATTTTGATTTAATTTATTTGATTTAATTATAATCAGTGTACCTTAAATTAAAATATCATACGCTATCGAACCCCTATTTGAACGCAACTAACGACATTCCTAGGGTTCTACCTTCATTCTGAACACACTAGAACAGTTTCCACGGTCCAATTTGACCATATGCAGAAGATATTAAATTAAATCGATAATTTAAAATAAATTTGATTTAATATAAACTGATTTAAAAATAATCAAATCTTCTGATTTATTATTTAAATACATACAACTGAATTCATAAAATTCCTAGAATAGACAAACTTGATTTGAAACCCGATATTTTATTTTCACGTTAAACCAATATTAAATTGATTTAAAATCGATTTATTTTATTGAATAAATCGTTACCGTTTATAAACGATTTCACAGCGACTATTTGAAAATTTGATTTGGCCATAACTCTCAATATAAAACACGAAATTCTGATTTTTCTCTTTCATTAGAAAATTATAGTTCAACAGATTCGAATGTTTCTTGTTTCGACGAATTCCGACTTATAACGCATCCTGTACACTCAACTGAAGTTCAAAACTGAATATTGCGAATTTCCGCGCCATTTACGAGCTCGCTTTAATTAATATATATTTATTCGTTTTAAACTTGTTTTAATTTATATAAAAATCCATTTATATTACCATTTCAATATTTAAACTAATTTAAATATTCAAATCTTAAGTGGTCAAAAGTACGGGACATTACATCTTTCAGTACATAGAATTAAATATTGATTTAATTAAAATTAATATGATATGAAATAAAGGGATTTTTATTTGATCTAAATAGATTGCGATTTGACTTCGAGCTTATCTACAAAAATATATCTCGGGGCCCATTTCTTGAAATCATGAACCCTTATTTAACGTGACGACCGACGTTTAAATGTTATAACGCTATTCTAAACTCAGCGGAATAGAATTTGAAATTTAATTCAAACGTGTATATAAAATAACCTGATTAAATCGATATAATATAATGTAAAATCAGAAATAATCAATTCCCCAAAAATAAATTATTATTTTATCGTATATATTCCAAGTAGAATTTATATTGATCATCTAATGGTTTCGATTCAGTTCTAATTTCAAAACGTTTTCATGTTACGATAATTCGATATATTCGAAATTAATCGTATTCGATTATTAAATCGATAACTCCATATAAAAATCCATTTATATTATCATCTCAATATTTAAAACGATATTAATATTTAAAATTAAGCGATTTACAATACGGGTCGTTACATTTAGTGAACTAAGCAAGTTTCATGACGTGGACTTTCTCACTCTAGTATTCTATATAGTTCTAAGCGTTGTTTTCTCTAATGCTCAAATCACACTATGTATATTTTCCATATTAGCATTAGATTTTCTTGAAGCTCTAGGAGAGGAGCTTGAGCCAAGTCATATTCTCATATTCTTGTATTATCAATATTTTCCCTTTATGTCATGCTATATGCTATGAATGTATTCCGCAGTTCTATGATGTTTGTTGTTGTTATTCTCTGTGTTGTGACATTGTATGTATTAGCAATTGTGAGGATGAGTTATTAATACTGTCCAGGTTTATTCATTGTTTTGTACTCTGATGATTTGCATGTATATATATAGCTTTTTCTTTTAAATAAAGAGTATTTGTATATTATATTTTATTCATCTCGCTGTGAGATTTTGATTTTGTTGTGTTACCTGTAACAACCCAATTTTTTAACAAATAATAATTAATTAATGGATTAATTAATTAAGGAATAAAATGATAAAATAAATATTAATCAGAAAAATATTGAGAATTAAACAAAATGGATTTTTCTGTTGCGTCCGTTTTGAAATTCTGATTCAAATTGACTTTTAGTTTGCATAAATCGGACAAGAAATGAACAAGTTATGATCAATCAAAGTTTGTAATTAAATAAAAGATTTTAATTAGTAAACAGAAAATAAAGCAATGGTAAATGGGCGACCCAGCCTTTAACTGGGTCGACACATGGGTCAGCCCATGTCTAAGGTGGGTCGACCCACCATCGAGCTCGCTGGGGGTAATTTCTTATGTATTGTTGATGTGTAAAATACGTTGAACTTGCACAATAAATCTAATAAACCTGGACTTATTATCTTGTTATATTCATATGATGACTCGGCATGACGTGTCTTTAACGGTTTGACTTTAAAATCTAATATTCTATGGTTTATATTATCCTAACATATCTATAAATAGCCCAGCAACCTCACCATTTTTCTTACATGCAAACATTTCTTCATCTTCTTCCTCCTCTAAGTTATGTTCTGAAATAAAAATTAATAAAATGTCGAGGTGCTATCAGAATATAGATTGAGAGGATAATTCTTCTTCTAAAACAACTATTTTAAAGGCTTTTTATGGATCTACAACAACTATTGTGAGTATTACTGTGATTTTCAGATTTCTTCTAAGTTATTATTAAAATAAATACAATAGTTCTTTTAGTAATCTAAATAAAAAGAAGTTTTGATAGTAAAACATATTGGATCTGAAAGTATCAGTGTTTATAGGTTTATTCTTATATGTTATTATTGTTTTAATTATTGTCTATTACTTATTCATTTTCATTTATTACCTGTTTGTATGTACATCTTTCTTCCTTATCTTCTTTCTATCATTGTTTATTTACAGTCATATTATGCCTTTACTGTTTGAGTTGCATAGAATTGGAATAACATGAAATAACGTTAAAGAGAGGAATTGGGCATATTAGAATTTGTGAATTATGGACTATAAATTGGGATTATTATGAAGGAAGAATATGAAAACATGAATAGGTTAAACTTAAATAGACATGATATTGGATAACATGTTTTTGACATTAATTTGTAAATATGTTAATATGGCATTGATTGGAAAACATGTAATTGACTTTAATTTGTATATATATTTATGCTAATTTGTCATTCATGTTAATTGACATTAAGGAGGATATGTTCATTTTTGGAATATGGTAATTTGGCATTCATGTTAATTGACATTAGTTAGGGAGAATGTGACGACCCAAGGATTTTCGACCCCGAAAATCGACATAAAACACCACGTCGACTATTCAATATCGAGAATATTGGATCATTAATAGAAAGAAGTTAGAGGATGAGAAATAGAAAGAAAGAAAGTTATAATAGAAGAAGAAGAAGATCACAATTGAACAGATCAGAGTGAACACGAATCTCACAGCGGAACGAATAAAGTATATTATATAACATAACTTTGAAATACAAAACTGTATTTGACTTACATACATCATCAGAGTACATCACATGTATATCACAGCGGAAATAAACTCTATATAGATCTAACATTTGAGCTTCCTTGTAATGGCGCGTTTTGTAAGGTATAAAAATTAAGTTATTTAATTATTTAAATAACGAATATATTTAATAAACGATAGTTGAACGTATAATTTATAATATAATTATAATCGAGCTCGAAATGGCGCGGCAGTTTGCTATTTGGCTATTCGAACTTCAACTGAATGTACAGGATTCGTTTTAAGCCGGATTTCTGTGAAACAAGAAACGTGTGGAGCTGGTGGAGTATATCTTTCTAGTGAAAGAGAGAGATCAGGATTTCGTCGTGTAGATTTTGAGTTACGTCCAAATCAAATTCTCAGAGATGCAGCGCCCTGACCATAATGATTTAATTATATTCAAATAAGGATTTAAATAGAAATCGAGCGCCGATATAACTCTGACGATGTAATATCGAGTTGTAAATATATAATTATCCTGGAGCCGTATGATATTCCACTCTGAATATATACGATAATATAAATTTATTTATATTTGATTTAATTTATTTAAATATATTTATATATTTAAATGGGTCATTCAAAGCGTTAAAAATAGCCACTTTTGCAAACGAAGTCGGAATTCGACGAAACCAGTTTTGTTGGATCCGCAATGTCAGATAATTGCTAGATGTCAAGTTTCGTGATTTTTAGAGTCAGTGTGTGACCGTACGGATTTTTAGAGTGTAAAATAGTCAGTATTTCAAAGGTTAAAAATACGCTGTGTGAGCATACGAAGTCGGAATTCGACGAAACCAGTTTCGTTGGGATCGTAATGTCGAACTCTAGCTGCATGTCCAGTTTGGTGATTTTTGGGTATTGTATCTGACCGTAGGAATTTTTAGAAGACAAAAAGGAATATAATTTAATTAAATTATTGTGCACCCTAAATCAGTAATTTTGGAGATTTCACAGAATAAGCTAACCTACCGGTATTATTATATTTTTGGCATCGTAGCGCATTGCTTATCATAACGATATCCTGATTTCTGTCGATAGCAGTTAGTAAATGCACGAAATTTTATAAAACGAGATACGCATATTCTCCTCACTTGTAAAATAAATATCTTCCTCTATCCGATCAAATGGAAGCCACGTCTTCCTTTCTTAATCCACAAGTTCTCCTTGGCCTCAAAACTAACACATGCTCTTCTCAGATCCACACAACAAACTCCAACTAAACCTTATAAATAGGCCTAACCTAAAGGACCTCGTTTAGTTTCTGCCGCCAGTATTTTCTTGTTTCCAGAAACCCAAAACAAAAATCAATAACCTCAGAAATACACAGTAGTGTTGAATGCGTTGAATAAGGGTTGGTTCTTTGGGTTTGTATGCATGCGTCCTATGGTCTTTTGGGGTTCGACGTCTGTGTTTTGCGCTGGAAATTTACACAGCGATTTAGGGTTGAGGTTCATCGTCGGCAGGAGGAGTTCTGGGGCAAGAGAAGGTGACCGGGTGGATCAGAGAGTCGAGGAGCAGCTGGCGAGCAGGGTTGGACGAACTCCAATCGCCTAGGGCAGAACGCGACAGCAGTGGGTCAGCTCGTCGATTTCTGGGGAGCTCGAGTTGCACGATACTGGTAGGAGGAGGAGCGACTTTGGAAGCAGAGTCAAATGGTGGTGGTTGCGCCGGAGTTTGGTGGCCAAGGTGGAGGCGGTTGCAGGTCAAAACGAGGTCAACGATGGGTTTCTTTTTCTCTGGAGCGTGACTTTGGTTTGGGGGGAGAACGAATGAACGGGTTGGGTATTAAAATGGGTGGATGAGCTATTTGAATTGGTTAGTGGGCCGAGGTAATTAGTTAGAGCCCAAATAGAAAATAAGTCCTTGTTTTATTTATATTTAATATGCATTAACTTGTTCAAGCGATAACGGGGTCATACGATATCAGATTGACAAACCGTAAGTTGCGTTGGAATCGTATGGACGGGCACTACACAATGAGACTGACCGGGAGTGGATCGGAGATAGTTACGATTTACGGCAAAATAAACTGTTTGATTCAAATCAAACCACAGTTTATCGTTCTTTAACGATGAACTGCACATGTGAGTAAATCTCACAAACTCTAAACAGTTTTATTTTCACGTTGTATTCTTAGAACTGTTAATTATTGTCTGTTTGACTGTGTGTTGACTGTTTGATTGAACTGCTAGTTAGTTAGTTAAATGTCTGTATTGATTCTGTTTATCAGAATATATCATCTGGAACCTGAAAGTGATATCGATATTATTGTGTAATATCTGTGGATGCAGGGAAGACAGGTCGGAGGAATCCGACTGGATTCCTCAACAGTTATTCTATTGTTTTTCATATATTTTAATATATGATGTGATTTATAACCTGTTGCTGATTTTGTGTGTACGGATGATATTGGACATCGAAACTTGATAAGTTAGAACACCGTAACATACCGGAATGTGGAAACAGAATATTTATAAATAAAATATATTTATAAATAGAAATCTTTATTAATGGAATAATTTATAAAGGACCTATTCAATTAGAATTTGAACAAGATATTAAACCAGACTTATTCATTAGAACTTGAATAAGATATTAAACCAGATTATTCATTTGAACTTGAATAAAATATTTAAACCAGATTATTCATTAGAACTTGGATAAGATATTATAGGGGGAGTCGTTCACCCAGAATTGAATAAGATAAAAGGAGATATTCAATTAGAAATTGAATACGAAATTTACAAAAGGGGTTATTCACATTAGAAATGAAATATTTACAAAGGGAATCATTTATTTAGAATAAATAAATGAGTTAGTTAAAAACCAGATTTGCCAAATGAGTTATTTAAACCGAGTTAAATGATTGATCGAACTAAGTTGATCGAGTTAGTCGAGTTAAACAAAGTAATTGGTTAGGTTAACCAAAACAAGTTAGTCGAGTTAAACAAAGTAATTGGTTAGGTTAACCAAAGCAAGTTAGTCGAGTTAAACAAAGTAATTGGTTAGGTTAACCAAAGCAAGTTAGTCGAGTAAACAAAGTAAATTGGTTAAGTTAATCAAAGTGAATTAGCTAAGTTAAACTAAGTGATTAATCAAAGTGAACTAGTTAAATTAAACTAAGTGATTAATCGATGTGAATTAGTTAAGTTAAACTAAGTGGTTAATCGAAGTAAATTAGTTAAGTTAACTAAGTGGTTAATCGAAGTGAATTAGTTGAGTTAAACTAAGTAAATCGGTTAGAGTTAATCAACGTGAATTAGCTAAGTTAAACTAAGTGGATTTGTTCAGTTAATCAAGACGAGTTAACCAGTTAGGTTAAACCAGTAGAGTTAACCAGTTGAGTTAACCAGTCAGAGTTAACCAGTTAGGTTAAACCAGTAGAGTTAACCAGTTGAGTTAACCAGTCAGAGTTAACCAGTTAGGTTAAACCAGTTGAGTTGACCGGTTAGAGTTATCCGAAGTAGAGTTATCGAATATAGTGTATTCGAGAGAAGAGTAATCGAATATAGTTTATTCGAGTGGAGAAATCAAATGCTATTCATTTGAGAAGAGTTATCGAATATAGTTTATTCGAGTGGAGAAATCAAATGCTATTCATTTGAGAAGAGTTATCAAATATAGTTTATTCGAGTGGAGAAATCAAATGCTATTCATTTGAGAAGAGTTATCGAATATAGTTTATTCGAGTGGAGAAATCAAATGCTATTCATTTGAGAAGAGTTATCGAATATAGTTTATTCGAGTAGAGAAATAAAATGCTATTCATTTGAGAAGAGTTATCGAATATAGTTTATTCGAGTGGAGAAATCAAATGCTATTCATTTGAGAAGAGTTATCGAATATAGTTTATTCGAGTGGAGAAATCAAATGCTATTCATTTGAGAAGAGTTATCGAATATAGTTTATTCGAAGAGGAGTTATCGAATATTGGTTATTCGAAGTTACTTAATCCAAAGGAGTTATTCGAAGAGTTAATCCGAAGGAGTTAGTCGAAGAGTTAATCCGAAGGAGTTAGTCGAAGAGTTAATCCAAAGGGGTTATTCGAAGTTAGTTAATCCAAAGGAGTTAATCGAAGAGTTAATCCGAAGGAGTTAGTCGAAGAGTTAATCCAAAGGAGTTATTCGGAGTTAGTTAATCCAAAGGAGTTAATCAAAGAGTTAATCCGAAGGAGTTAGTCGAAGAGTTAATCCAAAGGAGTTATTCGAAGTTAGTTAATCCAAAGGAGTTAGTCGAAGAGTTAATCCGAAGGAGTTAGTCGAAGAGTTAATCCAAAGGAGTTATTCGAAGTTAGTTAGTCCAAAGGAGTTAATCGAAGAGTTAATCCGAAGGAGTTAGTCGAAGAGTTAATCCAAAGGAGTTATTCGGAGTTAGTTAATCCAAAGGAGTTATTCGAAGTTAGTTAATCCGAAGGAGTTAGTCGAAGAGTTAATCCAAAGGAGTTATTCGAAGTTAGTTAATCCAAAGGAGTTAGTCAAAGAGTTAATCCGAAGGAGTTAGTCGAAGAGTTAATCCAAAGGAGTTATTCGAAGTTAGTTAATCCAAAGGAGTTAATCGAAGAGTTAATCCGAAGGAGTTAGTCGAAGAGTTAATCCAAAGGAGTTATTCGGAGTTAGTTAATCCAAAGGAGTTATTCGAAGTTAGTTAATCCGAAGGAGTTAGTCGAAGAGTTAATCCAAAGGAGTTATTCGAAGTTAGTTAATCCAAAGGAGTTAGTCGAAGAGTTAATCGAATATAGTTATTCGAAAGAAAGTGTTAATCGAATATAGTTTATTCGAGTAAAGTTAAAAGAGTTAATCGAATATAATTTATTCGAATAGAGTTAGAGAAGTTAATCGAATATAGTTTATTCGAATAGTGTTGGAGGAGATATCGAATATAGTTTATTCGACAGAAGTTAAGTGAATAGGGTTAATCAATAGAGTTAAGCAAATTTAGAAACTGACTGGAGAGGGTAAGTTGAACGGTTTTCTAAGTGACGATCTGATGTTGGTTTCGACCTTCCGGATTGATACTTAGAGAATTGTTCTCATACTAGTTACAGTTAGGGACTGATAGTTGCGAAATAATAGTGATGTGAAAATAAGTTATGGAAATGTTTTCCAAAGAAGAACAAAAATTGTTTTCTAATATAGAAAACAAGGAATGGAAATGTTTTCCAGTATTAATAAATATATTTTCTAAACATTAGAAAATAGCAAATGTCGAATATAGGGAAATAGGAGATGTGAAATGAACCAAAGAGATATATGTTAAAAGATGTTTGTTCGATATAATTTCCATCTGGAAATAATATCGTTGTTTGCACACTTGTTTTTCTTTGATAGTTAACTCACAGACTATCGAAGTTTTGACCATTTTAACGTTTTTAATATGGAGAGACCGGTTGGATTATTATCCAAAGAACCACTCTGTATTGGCATAAGCGTTGCGAATCATTTATGCCAAAGATAATTGAAGACGGAGTAAAGTGCAAGGGCTGTTGTATAAGTCTTAGATAACAGTGACTAAGATGGATATACTGAATAGTGCCTTCGGTTTGTCCAGTCCCAGGACAACGTATATGGAAGAAGGTCTGACAGAGTATATCCAATGGATCGCGTAAGTTGATCTGTTCAAACGTATTCACGTTTGGTGGCGGAGGAATTCGTTTCTCTTAGCTGTATACCCGTGCTATTTTTGGATAAGTCAATTTGTGATTTGGCGGGTATGACGATGTGACATTCAAAGTGAATGGTGATCAGATGTTCTGAAGATAGACGTAGCTTCTAGCATCACACCAGGAAGTAACAAAAGTTGGGCTAGGCAGCATGGCTAGTTGGGTCATTCCCAAGCAGGGTGTATTTTCACCGATCTAGGGAATATTCATATTTATACTTCTTTTTGATTCTGTATCTTCGGATGACGGTTTGATGGCCTATAACCGTGGTGGCAATATATTCGCGACACTCAAGCTAAATGAGTGAGCGGTCATGTGTGGCCGGGTTGCAAGATGTTCTTGTTGAACCTGCAGTGTATCACCTCTAGAGTACACTGATCAGAAGGTGCTCCCATACCTTGTCTGTTGGAATCCATTCTCCGTTAAGCACCCTGCGGTTTATGATTTTTACTATGTATGTAGAACGTTAGATGCAAGCGTTTCTACTAGATTGATACCTATTTGTACTTAGACATTATTATAATATCACAATGATATTGCTTGTCAAAGTTGTTCAGATACTCATAAGGAAAAACCCGTTCCGTATTCACGGCGTGGTCTTATGAGATATCATATACCTGTTTTAAACTATTTTACTCACACCAGTCCCATGACTGACCCGGAGTTTACTTTGTTGTTTTCCCTAAACTCTTGGGTGCCTAAATTTGTACGGGCAGTCAAGTAGTCGGGATTTACAGATATACTTGGAGAGCTTGGAGCAGGAGGCTGCAAGATTCTATAGCTATAGTTATTTCCGCTGTGTTGTAAGTGTTGTACTCTGATAAGTGCTATTGTATATATATAACTGTTTACTTCAAAGCTATGTTATATATTATATGTTATTCGTTCCGCTGTGAGATTCGTGTTACTCTGATGATTCTGATGTTCTTCTTCTTCTTCTATTCTATTAGTTCTATCTTTTCTTTCTCACCTTCTAATTTCATTCACTAACGTCGCGGAATTTTCGACTCTCGAGGAGTCGAAAATTTCCAGCCGTTACAGTTGGTATCAGAGCTTAAGTTAAGAATTACTTGGCTCTGTGGCGTGACTCGGTAGAGATAGGGTTAGTAATACCCTAGATTGAGTTTGAGTGTATATATACGAGTGCGTATTTGTTATTTAATATAAAGTGATTGTATATTGTGGAGACTCATTGGTTGAGTAGTTTGTGAATTCTGGTCGATCAGTTTGATCCACTGTATCGATAGGGGTTACTAAACACTCGAATACGATGGGTCGTCACGATATGTTTTGAAAGAGGGTAAGTGAATTTAACTTTACCCAAAGTATATTTTGATATAGATATATATATATATATATCAAAATTATAATATATTAGATATATTGGTTGTTATTATAATCGAGTAAGATTATAACATGTGAAATGGTTATATATAACTAATCAGAATTCATATAAGTAAAGTATATGAAATAAGATGAATTAAATATGAATTTAAATCAGATTTGGAATTAAAATAAGGAAATTTTAAGTTCCTGGGAGATTTTGAAATGTTTTCAAAATGGAAGTATTTAGTAATGGTTTTGAAAATAATATAGTATTGAAATCACTTGGGTCGCTGGAAAATAATTCCGATGATGACTGCGCAGTAACATCGGTGTGATTTTCGAGTTCTAAGTGGTGGATTACTACCAAAGATTCTAATTTGAATTGTTTTGAGGAAACAAGTTGTTTAGAAAATTCAAAGGCTTGAATTGGCAGTATGATTTCAAGTTGATTTGAAAAACCCAGGAATTTAAATTCTATAATTTAAATGTAACTCGTGGAGTTAAGTAAAACTGAAATGGTTTTGATTTTAATCTGGATTGGAATTGAGTGGAAGGGTTAAGAGTTTGAAATTTGATATTGGAGTTTGAATGGAATTCGGCTTGGGTATAAGCGAATGATTTGGTTTGAGGATATAAACTGAGTGGGATGACCATGATATATGCAGAAGTGATAACAGATCAAAAGGATATAATGATACGACCGACAAAAAGGTACAAGTTTATATTATATATGAGTTTGGATTTTATGAGCCGAATTGGCAAGTCGCTTGGCTGTTTGATTTTCTTTTGGGTTGGAGAAGGCCTAGAGAGGCGAGGGGTGGTTTGTCATATTGACCAATACAAAGGAGGTTATGGCGAAATTTTTCGAAAATTCCAGGCGTTAGAACATTCTCATGATTTATGGAAATTCAGGTTAGCCAGAATGAATTAATAATTTAATGGTTCAGTTGAAACTGGAGTTGAGAAGTAAACTAAAAGATATTTGAATCTAGTTAGTAAAGTTGGTAGCATTTTCCTAGCTTAGCAATTTCGAGGACGAAATTATTTTAAGGGGGGAAGTCTGTAATGGCGCGTTTTGTAAGGTATAAAAATTAAGTTATTTAATTATTTAAATAACGAATATATTTAATAAACGATAGTTGAACGTATAATTTATAATATAATTATAATCGAGCTCGAAATGGCGCGGCAGTTTGCTATTTGGCTATTCGAACTTCAACTGAATGTACAGGATTCGTTTTAAGCCGGATTTCTGTGAAACAAGAAACGTGTGGAGCTGGTGGAGTATATCTTTCTAGTGAAAGAGAGAGATCAGGATTTCATCGTGTAGATTTTGAGTTACGTCCAAATCAAATTCTCAGAGATGCAGCGCCCTGACCATAATGATTTAATTATATTCAAATAAGGATTTAAATAGAAATCGAGCGCCGATATAACTCTGACGATGTAATATCGAGTTGTAAATATATAATTATCCTGGAGCCGTATGATATTCCACTGTGAATATATACGATAATATAAATTTATTTATATTTGATTTAATTTATTTAAATATATTTATATATTTAAATGGGTCATTCAAAGCGTTAAAAATAGCCACTTTTGCAAACGAAGTCGGAATTCGACGAAACCAGTTTTGTTGGATCCGCAATGTCAGATAATTGCTAGATGTCAAGTTTCGTGATTTTTAGAGTCAGTGTGTGACCGTACGGATTTTTAGAGTGTAAAATAGTCAGTATTTCAAAGGTTAAAAATACGCTGTGTGAGCATACGAAGTCGGAATTCGACGAAACCAGTTTCGTTGGGATCGTAATGTCGAACTCTAGCTGCATGTCCAGTTTGGTGATTTTTGGGTATTGTATCTGACCGTAGGAATTTTTAGAAGACAAAAAGGAATATAATTTAATTAAATTATTGTGCACCCTAAATCAGTAATTTTGGAGATTTCACAGAATAAGCTAACCTACCGGTATTATTATATTTTTGGCATCGTAGCGCATTGCTTATCATAACGATATCCTGATTTCTGTCGATAGCAGTCAGTAAATGCACGAAATTTTATAAAACGAGATACGCATATTCTCCTCACTTGTAAAATAAATATCTTCCTCTATCCGATCAAATGGAAGCCACGTCTTCCTTTCTTAATCCACAAGTTCTCCTTGGCCTCAAAACTAACACATGCTCTTCTTAGATCCACACAACAAACTCCAACTAAACCTTATAAATAGGCCTAACCTAAAGGACCTCGTTTAGTTTCTGCCGCCAGTATTTTCTTGTTTCCAGAAACCCAAAACAAAAATCAATAACCTCAGAAATACACAGTAGTGTTGAATGCGTTGTATAAGGGTTGGTTCTTTGGGTTTGTATGCATGCGTCCTATGGTCTTTTGGGGTTCGACGTCTGTGTTTTGCGCTGGAAATTTACACAGCGATTTAGGGTTGAGGTTCATCGTCGGCAGGAGGAGTTCTGGGGCAAGAGAAGGTGACCGGGTGGATCAGAGAGTCGAGGAGCAGCTGGCGAGCAGGGTTGGACGAACTCCAATCGCCTAGGGCAGAACGCGACAGCAGTGGGTCAGCTCGTCGATTTCTGGGGAGCTCGAGTTGCACGATACTGGTAGGAGGAGGAGCGACTTTGGAAGCAGAGTCAAATGGTGGTGGTTGCGCCGGAGTTTGGTGGCCAAGGTGGAGGCGGTTGCGGGTCAAAACGAGGTCAACGATGGGTTTCTTTTTCTCTGGAGCGTGACTTTGGTTTGGGGGGAGAACGAATGAACGGGTTGGGTATTAAAATGGGTGGATGAGCTATTTGAATTGGTTAGTGGGCCGAGGTAATTAGTTAGAGCCCAAATAGAAAATAAGTCCTTGTTTTATTTATATTCAATATGCATTAACTTGTTCAAGCGATAACGGGGTCATACGATATCAGATTGACAAACCGTAAGTTGCGTTGGGATCGTATGGACGGGCACTATACAATGAGACTGACCGGGAGTGGATCGGAGACAGTTACGATTTACGGCAAAATAAACTGTTTGATTCAAATCAAACCACAGTTTATCGTTCTTTAACGATGAACTGCACATGTGAGTAAATCTCACAAACTCTAAACAGTTTTATTTTCACGTTGTATTCTTAGAACTGTTAATTATTGTCTGTTTGACTGTGTGTTGACTGTTTGATTGAACTGCTAGTTAGTTAGTTAAATGTCTGTATTGATTCTGTTTATCAGAATATATCATCTGGAACCTGAAAGTGATATCGATATTATTGTGTAATATCTGTGGATGCAGGGAAGACAGGTCGGAGGAATCCGACTGGATTCCTCAACAGTTATTCTATTGTTTTTCATATATTTTAATATATGATGTGATTTATAACCTGTTGCTGATTTTGTGTATACGGATGATATTGGACATCGAAACTTGATAAGTTAGAACACCGTAACATACCGGAATGTGGAAACAGAATATTTATAAATAAAATATATTTATAAATAGAAATCTTTATGAATGGAATAATTTATAAAGGACCTATTCAATTAGAATTTGAACAAGATATTAAACCAGACTTATTCATTAGTGAAAGAGGCTGTGCAGCGGTATAGGTACGTGTAGTATGGAGAATAGGATATAATATCTATATAGCAGAGTAGAAAGTAGTAAATCACACAATCGATTTATACTGGTTCGGACCACTGTCCTACGTCCAGTCCCAGACTCACTTCTGGTTTTTCACTAACACTAAAACCCTCACTTCACCAGGAGGAATAGGTTCACAATTACCTGAACCACTAAACGGAATTTTTTGCCTCAACCACTGAAGAGGTCTTCACTGTTACAAAGGTTTTTGACTTTTGAATGTGTTCCAAACAACACTGAGTAGTCACAATATAGTACAACACTCCTATAGCCCTCACAAATAGTATTTTAGTGGATGTACAAAGGCTAGGATTAATATTAGATCGATTATAAAGGATGTGACTGAAAATAATCGATCTTTTTAATAGAATTTGAGAAAATGATAGTTGTAGAGCAATTTTAGAGCAAAATCAATAGATTTGATCAAAGTAGTTGTTGTAAAATCAATGGAGATGTTTGGGGCTTATATAATGATGAAGGGATGTCATTAGAATAGTCACAACCCTTCTGAAAGATCAAAAAACTGAAAAGATTAGGTGAAAAACAAAGTGTCTTTTCATAAAATATAGCCGTTATTTACAACACTTAAGATAGCACTGAACAGTAGCGTTTGGCCCAAAAAAACTATCATATGTCTATTCAAAATATAGCCGTTATACCCTTTCATAGCGTTTCGGAATATAGTCGTTATAACCTTTAATAGCGTTTCTGGACAAAATGCTACATTTTTCTGCTGCGAAAAATTCTGCAAAAACAGCCTTCTATATTCATCATTTTTTGACTTTTTTTATCGTTTTTCTTGCAATAAAAAATTCCAAAAAATATGAAAAATGCTCTATGATATATTAGATGTTATGTAGAAATTTTAGGTGATTTGAAGTTAATTTATGGGGCTTTAACAATTCTAGACTATAATGACTTTATGTACACTCAACTTATGATATGCATTCTTCTGAAGCTCTTGAGTCTGTTTCTTCTTGTCTTCTTCCATCATTAGAGTCCAAATAGATTTTCAATCACCATAATAGTTATTTAAATGCTTGAACACTACATAATTGATTAGCATCCTTCATGTATACGCTTTTATCCTCTTTTGTACTGTGTATCTTCATGTTGAACTTATTTTCTTTTCTCTTTTTGATACCCATGTACCTGCAAGTTAGCTCAGAAGTTCTTTGATATAATTGTATAGTTGTTGCCATCAAAATCCAACAATAGAGTTTCTAACATTCTCCCCCTTTTTGATGATGACAACTATACAATTTTAGAAATATATTCTTTCTATAACATCTTCCTCTTAGTATAATATCTCCCTCTATCAATATACACATGAATTTCTCCCCCTTTGTCATTATCAAAAAGAATGAGGGAATGTAATAAATATCGTCGTCTTCACTTTATTTTCTTCCCCTGAATGTGTGATATATGAATATTTCTCCCCCTAAGTATGTGACTATTATTTTCCCAAATTCCCTGATTTAGCTTTGAGCTCAGTTTTCAAAAATATTAGAGATATTGAAATACCCTCCTTTTGTTGTGGTGTACCTGCAACAAATATTATATATATATATATATATATACTTTGGTACCCACTTTCTTTGTTAGGGTCCAGGGTTAGAGAGAAGGTAACCATACCCACAAGGGTTTAATGGTACCTTTGAAAATAAAGTTTTTATTTTTAACTACTGAATCAAAATAATCATCAATATATTTTTCTCTGTTTTTCCAATTTACAGGAACCCAAATACTTAGATAATTTCTATTAATATTTCCTTTTGTACTTCTATTATAAATGTTTCTAGTCATAGAAGCATTTGAATTTCTATAGAAATTTGATCTTCGAGTTACACGTGCTTTAGTACTAGCAGTTAAATTTTTGTAATACATGAAAGCATATCTAGTACTATTTCTATGATTAGTTTTATTATACCCTAATCCACTTTTATCGTATAAAGGTCTAGAGCAAGATAAAATATCATTTAAATCATTTTGACCTTTATTAATTTTTGCGAAATTATTTGTACATTTTTCAAATTTGATCCCAAAGTCGCGATTGAAATTTTCAAAAGAAGTCTTGCAATCTTTTAAACCAATTTTCTTATTTAATTCAGAATTCTCCCTTTTTAAAGTACTGTTCTCATTTTCGAGACGACAAATTTGAGATCCTGAATTAACTAAATAAGAGTGTAATTTTTCAAAATTTTCATTCGAATTAGATGTTTCATTTTGCAAAGTATTATTATTAACCTTTAAAAACTCATATTCTTTAGATAATTCTAAATTCTTATCAGTTAAAGCTCCATTCTCTTTTTCAAGAGACGAAACTAAAGAATTAGAATTATTTAAAGAATCTTCTAATGATTCATTTCTAATTTTCAAGAGATCGATTTCCTTTAAAAGAACATTGTTTTTATCTTCTAGTCGCTCATTTTCTTTTTGAAGGAAATCTTTTTGAAAAACAAGCTCTTCTAAGGTATTTTCAAAACATTTGGCTTGTTTGACTAAAAAATTGTATTATTCTTTTAATTTGGAATTTTCTTGCTCACAATCTTTAAACTTGGCTAAAATAATTGCATTAAGTTTACCCAAACTTTTAAAATCTTTTAATAATTTTTTGTGGTCTAATAAAAGATCTTTATATAATGAATCATCACATACCGATTGTGATCTCACTTTAGCCATTAAACATTTGCTCTCTTGCTCCGTCGCTTCTGCTTTGTTGTTCTTCCACTTTCTAATGCCTTTACTAGATTTCTTTATTGCCATTTATTCTAGGATGTTGTTACGATCTCTAGAATACCAAGCTCTGATACCAATTGAAAGAGGCTATGCAGCGGTATAGGTACGTGTAGTATGGAGAATAGGATATAATATCTATATAGCAGAGTAGAAATTAGTAAATCACACAATCGATTTATACTGGTTCGGACCACTGTCCTACGTCCAGTCCCAGACTCACTTCTGGTTTTTCACTAACACTAAAACCCTCACTTCACCAGGAGGAATAGGTTCACAATTACCTGAACCACTAAACGGAATTTTTTGCCTCAACCACTGAAGAGGTCTTCACTGTTACAAAGGTTTTTGACTTTTGAATGTGTTCCAAACAACACTGAGTAGTCACAATATAGTACAACACTCCTATAGCCCTCACAAATAGTATTTTAGTGGATGTACAAAGGCTAGGATTAATATTAGATCGATTATAAAGGATGTGACTGAAAATAATCGATCTTTTTAATAGAATTTGAGAAAATGATAGTTGTAGAGCAATTTTAGAGCAAAATCAATAGATTTGATCAAAGTAGTTGTTGTAAAATCAATGGAGATGTTTGGGGCTTATATAATGATGAAGGGATGTCATTAGAATAGTCACAACCCTTCTGAAAGATCAAAAAACTGAAAAGATTAGGTGAAAAACAAAGTGTCTTTTCATAAAATATAGCCGTTATTTACAACACTTAAGATAGCACTGAACAGTAGCGTTTGGCCCAAAAAAACTATCATATGTCTATTCAAAATATAGCCGTTATACCCTTTCATAGCGTTTCGGAATATAGTCGTTATAACCTTTAATAGCGTTTCTGGACAAAATGCTACATTTTTCTGCTGCGAAAAATTCTGCAAAAACAGCCTTCTATATTCATCATTTTTTGACTTTTTTTATCGTTTTTCTTGCAATAAAAAATTCCAAAAAATATGAAAAATGCTCTATGATATATTAGATGTTATGTAGAAATTTTAGGTGATTTGAAGTTAATTTATGGGGCTTTAACAATTCTAGACTATAATGACTTTATGTACACTCAACTTATGATATGCATTCTTCTGAAGCTCTTGAGTCTGTTTCTTCTTGTCTTCTTCCATCATTAGAGTCCAAATAGATTTTCAATCACCATAATAGTTATTTAAATGCTTGAACACTACATAATTGATTAGCATCCTTCATGTATACGCTTTTATCCTCTTTTGTACTGTGTATCTTCATGTTGAACTTATTTTCTTTTCTCTTTTTGATACCCATGTACCTGCAAGTTAGCTCAGAAGTTCTTTGATATAATTGTATAGTTGTTGCCATCAAAATCCAACAATAGAGTTTCTAACAATTAGAACTTGAATAAGATATTAAACCAGATTATTCATTTGAACTTGAATAAAATATTTAAACCAGATTATTCATTAGAACTTGGATAAGATATTATAGGGGGAGTCGTTCACCCAGAATTGAATAAGATAAAAGGAGATATTCAATTAGAAATTGAATACGAAATTTACAAAAGGGGTTATTCACATTAGAAATGAAATATTTACAAAGGGAATCATTTATTTAGAATAAATAAATGAGTTAGTTAAAAACCAGATTTGCCAAATGAGTTATTTAAACCGAGTTAAATGATTGATCGAACTAAGTTGATCGAGTTAGTCGAGTTAAACAAAGTAATTGGTTAGGTTAACCAAAACAAGTTAGTCGAGTTAAACAAAGTAATTGGTTAGGTTAACCAAAGCAAGTTAGTCGAGTTAAACAAAGTAATTGGTTAGGTTAACCAAAGCAAGTTAGTCGAGTAAACAAAGTAAATTGGTTAAGTTAATCAAAGTGAATTAGCTAAGTTAAACTAAGTGATTAATCAAAGTGAACTAGTTAAATTAAACTAAGTGATTAATCGATGTGAATTAGTTAAGTTAAACTAAGTGGTTAATCGAAGTAAATTAGTTAAGTTAACTAAGTGGTTAATCGAAGTGAATTAGTTGAGTTAAACTAAGTAAATCGGTTAGAGTTAATCAACGTGAATTAGCTAAGTTAAACTAAGTGGATTTGTTCAGTTAATCAAGACGAGTTAACCAGTTAGGTTAAACCAGTAGAGTTAACCAGTTGAGTTAACCAGTCAGAGTTAACCAGTTAGGTTAAACCAGTAGAGTTAACCAGTTGAGTTAACCAGTCAGAGTTAACCAGTTAGGTTAAACCAGTTGAGTTGACCGGTTAGAGTTATCCGAAGTAGAGTTATCGAATATAGTGTATTCGAGAGAAGAGTAATCGAATATAGTTTATTCGAGTGGAGAAATCAAATGCTATTCATTTGAGAAGAGTTATCGAATATAGTTTATTCGAGTGGAGAAATCAAATGCTATTCATTTGAGAAGAGTTATCGAATATAGTTTATTCGAGTGGAGAAATCAAATGCTATTCATTTGAGAAGAGTTATCGAATATAGTTTATTCGAGTGGAGAAATCAAATGCTATTCATTTGAGAAGAGTTATCGAATATAGTTTATTCGAGTGGAGAAATAAAATGCTATTCATTTGAGAAGAGTTATCGAATATAGTTTATTCGAGTGGAGAAATCAAATGCTATTCATTTGAGAAGAGTTATCGAATATAGTTTATTCGAGTGGAGAAATCAAATGCTATTCATTTGAGAAGAGTTATCGAATATAGTTTATTCGAGTGGAGAAATCAAATGCTATTCATTTGAGAAGAGTTATCGAATATAGTTTATTCGAGTGGAGAAATCAAATGCTATTCATTTGAGAAGAGTTATCGAATATAGTTTATTCGAAGAGGAGTTATCGAATATTGGTTATTCGAAGTTACTTAATCCAAAGGAGTTATTCGAAGAGTTAATCCGAAGGAGTTAGTCGAAGAGTTAATCCGAAGGAGTTAGTCGAAGAGTTAATCCAAAGGGGTTATTCGAAGTTAGTTAATCCAAAGGAGTTAATCGAAGAGTTAATCCGAAGGAGTTAGTCGAAGAGTTAATCCAAAGGAGTTATTCGGAGTTAGTTAATCCAAAGGAGTTAATCGAAGAGTTAATCCGAAGGAGTTAGTCGAAGAGTTAATCCAAAGGAGTTATTCGAAGTTAGTTAATCCAAAGGAGTTAGTCGAAGAGTTAATCCGAAGGAGTTAGTCGAAGAGTTAATCCAAAGGAGTTATTCGAAGTTAGTTAATCCAAAGGAGTTAATCGAAGAGTTAATCCGAAGGAGTTAGTCGAAGAGTTAATCCAAAGGAGTTATTCGGAGTTAGTTAATCCAAAGGAGTTATTCGAAGTTAGTTAATCCGAAGGAGTTAGTCGAAGAGTTAATCCAAAGGAGTTATTCGAAGTTAGTTAATCCAAAGGAGTTAGTCAAAGAGTTAATCCGAAGGAGTTAGTCGAAGAGTTAATCCAAAGGAGTTATTCGAAGTTAGTTAATCCAAAGGAGTTAATCGAAGAGTTAATCCGAAGGAGTTAGTCGAAGAGTTAATCCAAAGGAGTTATTCGGAGTTAGTTAATCCAAAGGAGTTATTCGAAGTTAGTTAATCCGAAGGAGTTAGTCGAAGAGTTAATCCAAAGGAGTTATTCGAAGTTAGTTAATCCAAAGGAGTTAGTCGAAGAGTTAATCGAATATAGTTATTCGAAAGAAAGTGTTAATCGAATATAGTTTATTCGAGTAAAGTTAAAAGAGTTAATCGAATATAATTTATTCGAATAGAGTTAGAGAAGTTAATCGAATATAGTTTATTCGAATAGTGTTGGAGGAGATATCGAATATAGTTTATTCGACAGAAGTTAAGTGAATAGGGTTAATCAATAGAGTTAAGCAAATTTAGAAACTGACTGGAGAGGGTAAGTTGAACGGTTTTCTAAGTGACGATCTGATGTTGGTTTCGACCTTCCGGATTGATACTTAGAGAATTGTTCTCATACTAGTTACAGTTAGGGACTGATAGTTGCGAAATAATAGTGATGTGAAAATAAGTTATGGAAATGTTTTCCAAAGAAGAACAAAAATTGTTTTCTAATATAGAAAACAAGGAATGGAAATGTTTTCCAGTATTAATAAATATATTTTCTAAACATTAGAAAATAGCAAATGTCGAATATAGGGAAATAGGAGATGTGAAATGAACCAAAGAGATATATGTTAAAAGATGTTTGTTCGATATAATTTCCATCTGGAAATAATATCGTTGTTTGTACACTTGTTTTTCTTTGATAGTTAACTCACAGACTATCGAAGTTTTGACCATTTTAACGTTTTTAATATGGAGAGACCGGTTGGATTATTATCCAAAGAACCACTCTGTATTGGCATAAGCGTTGCGAATCATTTATGCCAAAGATAATTGAAGACGGAGTAAAGTGCAAGGGCTGTTGTATAAGTCTTAGATAACAGTGACTAAGATGGATATACTGAATAGTGCCTTCGGTTTGTCCAGTCCCAGGACAACGTATATGGAAGAAGGTCTGATAGAGTATATCCAATGGATCGCGTAAGTTGATCTGTTCAAACGTATTCACGTTTGGTGGCGGAGGAATTCGTTTCTCTTAGCTGTATACCCGTGCTATTTTTGGATAAGTCAATTTGTGATTTGGCGGGTATGACGATGTGACATTCAAAGTGAATGGTGATCAGATGTTCTGAAGATAGACGTAGCTTCTAGCCTCACACCAGGAAGTAACAAAAGTTGGGCTAGGCAGCATGGCTAGTTGGGTCATTCCCAAGCAGGGTGTATTTTCACCGATCTAGGGAATATTCATATTTATACTTCTTTTTGATTCTGTATCTTCGGATGACGGTTTGATGGCCTATAACCGTGGTGGCAATATATTCGCGACACTCAAGCTAAATGAGTGAGCGGTCATGTGTGGCCGGGTTGCAAGATGTTCTTGTTGAACCTGCAGTGTATCACCTCTAGAGTACACTGATCAGAAGGTGCTCCCATACCTTGTCTGTTGGAATCCATTCTCCGTTAAGCACCCTGCGGTTTATGATTTTTACTATGTATGTAGAACGTTAGATGCAAGCGTTTCTACTAGATTGATACCTATTTGTACTTAGATATTATTATAATATCACAATGATATTGCTTGTCAAAGTTGTTCAGATACTCATAAGGAAAACCCGTTCCGTATTCACGGCGTGGTCTTATGAGATATCATATACCTGTTTTAAACTATTTTACTCACACCAGTCCCATGACTGACCCGGAGTTTACTTTGTTGTTTTCCCTAAACTCTTGGGTGCCTAAATTTGTACGGGCAGTCAAGTAGTCGGGATTTACAGATATACTTGGAGAGCTTGGAGCAGGAGGCTGCAAGATTCTATAGCTATAGTTATTTCCGCTGTGTTGTAAGTGTTGTACTCTGATAAGTGCTATTGTATATATATAACTGTTTACTTCAAAGCTATGTTATATATTATATGTTATTCGTTCCGCTGTGAGATTCGTGTTACTCTGATGATTCTGATGTTCTTCTTCTTCTTCTATTCTATTAGTTCTATCTTTTCTTTCTCACCTTCTAATTTCTTTCACTAACGTCGCGGAATTTTCGACTCTCGAGGAGTCGAAAATTTCCAGCCGTTACATTCCTACTCCAAGCTCCTCCAAGGTATCTATAAAATCCCGACTACTTGACTGCCCGTGCAAATTTGGGCACCCAAGAGTTTAGGGTACTTAAGAGTTTAGGGTAAAACAAAACAAAATAAACTTTGGGTCGGTCATGGGACTGGTGTGAGTTAGCTTCAATCACTTGGTTTAACTTTTCAAAATCCTTTTCAAATAAATGATAATCGTAAGACCGATCCAAACATAAACACGGATGGTTTTTAGCTTATGATACCTAATACAAGTAAATAACAATCTAGCAGAACGCTTGCATCTCACGTTCTACATATATAATATACAATCGAAAACCCTGGGCTCCTATTGGAGAACAGATTTCCAACTATGACAAGGTATGGAACCACCTTCCGATCAGTGTACTCTAGAGGGGATACACTGGAGTTCAACAAGAACATCTTGCAACTCAGCCACACATGACCGACTAATCATTTCACTCGAATGTTCCGATCACGGGAGATACAGAAATGAAAGAAGTAACAAAAATGAATATTCACTAGATGGTGACAATATACCCTAATTGGGTGCCACACACTTAGCCATGCTACCTGCCCGATTTTTGTCGTTCCCTGGTTGTTGAGGCTTGAGGTTATGACTTATCTTTTGACAGATCACACCTTCATTTACTTTGAATGCCACATCGTCATACCCGTCAAATCACAAATTGATTTCCCCAAAAATACTATTGGTATAAAGCTAAGGCAAACGAATTCCTCTGCCATCAAACGTAAATACGTTTGAAGATATCAACTTACGCGATCTAATAGAAATACTCTGTTAGACATTCTTCCATTCAAGTTGTCCGGGGTCTGGACAAACCAAAGGCACTATTCTATAAATCCATCTTAGGCAATTTCTACCTAGGATCGCTAGAACAGCCCTTGCATAAACTCCGTCTTCTATTATCTTCATCATATTTGATTTGTAACGTTAAAGCCCATACAGAGTGGTTTTCATATAATAAATCTGATCTCGGTCTCTCCGTATTGACAACGGAAACATGGTCAAAAACATTGATAGTCAATTATTTAACTATCAAAAGAAAACATACAAACAAACAATGGTTGTATTTCCAAATGAAAATCTTACCGATCAATCATCAATCAACACTGAGCCACTTTAATAGATTTATCCAGTATCATTTCATTTCCCCATTTCCCTTAAATATCTCTTCTCAAATATTTTCCAATTCACTTAGCCTCTCACGATTCCCTGTAAGCCGTTTCCATATATTCACAGTTCCTTATTTCCCTGTATTTCAAAAATAGACGTTATTAACATTGGAAAACATTTCCATACCTTATTCACGCATCACTATCCATTAGTCCCTAACCGTAAACTAGTAAGAGAACAGTTCCCTAAGTATCAACCCCGAAGATCGAAACCAACATCAGATCGATACTCAAAAAGCCCTTCAAAATAACTAGTCCCCAGCCAGTTACTAATTTCCTTAACTCCATTTCTTAATTTCTTATCAATGAGTTTCATTTTTTTTCTATGCTTAGAAACATCTCTACTTTTATTTGGAAATGTTTCCAAAATATTCCAATTTAAAATATAATTGGATTCTTTATCTTGAATAAATAATGCCATTTAACTGAATAAATAAATAAATAAATCTTTATTAAAAACGGAAAGTAAATAACACTTTCCATTTCGAATAATCTCTATTCGATTAACGTCATGAATGTTGGAATAAAATTCGCCATTTCAGGTCAACTCGATTTCTAAACTCACTTTCTAGATTTATTACTTCCCATTCATCAGTTTCCTCTTATAATCATTTACTTTACAAAAATGTTGGCTTGTAAAACCATGATTCACTTTAAAACTTGAATATTGTTTCTCCACAGAAAATTGGATTTGTTTTATAAAACCCATTATAATTTGAAACCTCATCTATCAAGTTATTTTATGAATTTACATTCATATTTTCACTTTGTAAGCACCATTTACAAATCAACTTCTTGTAAATTATATATTAAGTTTATACTGAAGCTCGATTATACATCCGATTATAATTATTATTTATCTTATCAAATTTTGAAATATATAGTATATAATTATAGAAAAATAAATTATTTTTAAAACCATTTGACATAGTCAAATTCTAATGATAAACCCTTATGGATTTTCTTCAATTTTATTTACACCTCGAACACCAAATAAACTCATTGTTTCCTTTTGGAACGATTTCCCATTTCCCCTTCCGTTATTCATTCTCGAATCTATATTTCAAAATTATTTAATAATAATTATTACATCCCATTTATAAATATCGTTTATAAACAAAACTACTTGTTTTTGTACATAACTTAAAACAAGTTATTATTTTCTAATTCAACCAATATTCAATTTCTATTTAAAAATAGAAGTTTCTTTTTAAAACCCCAATTTATTTTTCAATATATTCGAATATATCTTATGGTATTTAAATACCAGTTATTTCGGTCAATGTTGTATAAACATCCCAACACACAAGAATAAACACAAGATTATTTGTCACATCATATAATGCAATATATGAAAAACAACAATATAATTGTTGAGGAATCCAGTTGGATCCCTCCAACCTGCTTTCCTGCATCCACAGACGTTAATCAATATAAATAACACTAATTTCATATCAATATGGAGTATTAAAATAAAATAAACCAGTATTTAACCAACGACTTCATATATATAACTATATTTAGAATGTCAACCAATTTATTTGTAATTCATTCAATCAACCATCACACAACATTCAATCATTATATATCAATATCAAATAACGTTTATAATATTATAAAACTGGGAAGAGTTAGTGAGTTTACTCACCTTGTTCTAACAATTAATATCGGTCGATCCGATCAAGTGCTTTAGTTTCTCCATAAATTCAAATGAGCTCCAAATGGCTCCAAACCAGATTCATTCTGTAGCATGCATTTGTAGGGTTCCAACGAATCTGACTGTTTGAAATTCAAATTCCGTGTGTTCAAGATCTTTAAGTTACAAGTTAGTACATTATTGAAACTAAAATCAAAACTAAACTTACTTTTATTATTGGGCCTTGCCTTTGAAAACCCGGCCCACCATTACTCAAGCCATTCCAAAATCATCTCCCTCCCATTTCCAGAAGATATCCGCTAGTTCCATTCCCCCTTAAAAAAAGGGGCTCATGCATGATATTTTTTTTCTATCCTTATATGGGCTTCACGCCAAACCCAGTCCACGCAAAAATTCACCAACTCGCGTCACCGGTAATCCATCTTCTCCTACTATATATATATATATATATATATATATATATTCTTTGTATATAAGCGAACTGTTTTCTCTACGCAACACGCAAGGCCAGCTTCTCCAACCTCTCGCATCCACCTACTATGGCCATACCGCAAATTTTTGAATCCCCTCTTCTCCTTGATCACTTCACAAAAATACACGCAACTTCCACATAAAAGCCTATAGCCCGTTCTTCTTTCAAACCGTGTGTACCGATGGCCTTCTTCTTCAAAACATATACCGTGCGTGAGCTCCCTGCAGTCAAAAGAAAACTCACGTTTCAACCATCCTAGTGGACTTGCGACAAGAATCTCCACCGTTATCTCATCAACTTCAAAACCATAGTGTCCCACTCGAACACTCATAATTCCCAACGATTTCAGGTTTAACACGAACTCCGTTATTTATGTTTCAAAACATTCCATCCCCATGCTACAAACCATACTCCCTCCTTTTGAACGTCTTTGCACCCACCTCTTTCCAGCTTACTCACGCTCTATTTTTATTTATTTAATTTGTATATATTTTTTCCATTGAAAGCTTCATCTTTCGAAACTTCATAAGAGAAAGAAAAAACTGGAGTGAGTAGCGTCTTTATAATGGGAAGGCAGGGTCGTTTTCATGAGCAGAAGAGTACGCATTTCTCAATCATAGGCACGTGGTTTTCAGGTAGGGAGCATTGGAATAGGATAGGTTCTAGAATTGGGTAGCTTATATTCCCAAAACATAGCTGTGCGAAAAGTTGGTCTGTAGCTTGGCCATGAAGCAAGATAAGCAAGAACAGAAGACGCATGTGTATTTAAATCCTTGGACATGAAGTAATAGGCTATATGTAGGATTGTGACATTGTATATAGCATACCTATTCGCGATGTGAATACACAGTATTGGATTAAATACAGGTAGTCTTCCATTTGTTCATGTCAATCTTTTCCAAGTTCCTCACTTGCTAAGTAAAGCAGTACGTACGTTATATTTTTATATATGATCGCTTGAGCTGCTACTATGTAACTATTTCTCTTATAATATGGACATTAGCCATCCAATTTTTGTTGACAAATTAGTTTATCTTCTATATGACTATATAGTAAACTTGAGAGTTGCCATTTAAGGTTTTAACTAATATTGAGTTTGTACCTAAACATGGAAAAATATTGAAAACTTTAATTACAAAGTCTTAATATGGGAATACTGATTAATTAGTTTAGCCATAGAGTGATGAATGCCATCCTATCAACTTTGAATTTGTAGGATATGCTTTAAACCTAAAACACGCTGCCGAAAAGGTAAACAGACTAACGCGCTACATTTTTGTATTAATAATTTTACCTATATATGCCTACATACAAAAATATATCATTTTTTTAGCGTACTCCATTACGTGAAAATACGAGCTGTTATGGACAAAAGTAAAAGTACAATCGTGTTGAGTGATGTGTCATGATTCTAAAAACATAATAAAATAGACAAGTTAACTTATCTTGTGAAGTTCTAAAAATACTGATTTAGGGTGCAAAATACGTTAAATAATAAATTGCTAATTTTCCAAATTAAAAATTACAAAAAAAAATCTATAAATTAAATTATAACTACGTCTCAAAGACTTTGTCTAAATTCAAAACCAATATTTACTTATATTAAATTATCATTATGGCTTATAAGCAATTCCATAGCGATTTTCTAACAATTTGATTTGGACATAACTCACAATATATAAAATGAAATCTCGATTTTTCACTTCCATTAGAAAATTATAGTTAATTAGAATCGAACGTTTCTTGTTTCGAATATAACGAATCCTGTATACTCAGTTGAAGTTCAAAACTCAATATTACGAACTGCCGCGACGTTATGAGCTCGATTATAATTTATATTATAATTCATAAGTTCAACTGTCGTTTAAATAATATATACCATATTATAATTCACATATAAACTCAATTAAAATACCATATATTATCCAATTTACACATTATCACAAATTCTACTATTACAGACTATTTCGGAAATAAATATTATCATTCCACTATTTTATTTTATTTAAAACTATAAATATTTAAATTCAAACTACTTTAAATTATCAAATAGCTATATTAAAATAATTAAATAAATAAATTATTAAATCGCTAAAAATGTGGGACGTTACATTCTTTCCCCTTGGAAGAATTTCGTCCCCGAATTACTAAGATGGAGAAATGCTACAATGTCTATTAACTAGGTTAAAATCTTTTATTTCACTTCTTAATTTCAGTTTCAACTGAACAAATTAATTGATTAAAATATTAATTCATTCCTACTAACGGAAATTTCCAAAAATCCTGAAAATTTTCTAACACTTTAAATTTCCTAAAAATTTCGCCAGTGTCTCCTTTACACGGCTCAATCGGTACAACTATAAGCCTTTTCCAATCCAAAAGAAAATCAAACAGCCAAGCGGCTCGCCAAACAAGCTCATAAATCTCATATTCGAATATAATATAAACTTGTACCTTTTTGTGTGGCATCCGGTTCTATCTCTTAAATTTGTTACCACTTCAGCATACACAAATGCGGTTCCAATTGGTCTCCACTCGACTCATCCTCAAATCCAATCATCCGCTTATACCGAAGCCAAATTCAAACTTCAGTTCCAATCTCAATCCCAAATTCCTACTTAACAATTCAATTCCAGTCCAGATTATCTCTAATCCAATTCAATTTCATTTAATTTAGTTTAAGTTAAATTATAATTTATTTATTTAATTTTATCATTTTAATCTATTTAACTTCATAAGTTAGATTTAAATTTCAGAATTTAAATTCTTGGGTTTTATTTCAAATCAGTTTGAAATTACATAAAATAATAGCAATTCGAAACATTTGAATTCTTAACAACTTGTTTCTTCAAAACAATTCAAAAGCCAAATTTTCGTTAGTAATCTTTCACTTAGAAACTCGAAAATGAACACTGATGATGCTGCAGTCATCTTCAGAATTATTTTCCAGCCATTAAAGTGAGTTCAATACTATATCTTTCAAAACTTATTTTAAAACGCTTCCATTTTGAATTTACTTCAAAATATACTTCACGATGCTGAAAAACATTTTCAAATTCACCCAGAATTTTAAATTTTCCATATATTTTAAATACAAACTTCATTTGCATAAGTTTTTCCCAGTTTCGAGAGTTTTAATTCCATTTCTAGTTTTAAATTCAGATTTAAACCATCTTATTTAATATTCTACTCTTATACGAATTCTGATTGGTTATTATAAACATCTCAATCATAATCTTATTCGATTATAATTACAACCACCACATCCAATATATATATATATATATTATAATAATTTCAATATAAATACTTCTTTTAAAACAAAATATATTTTGGGTAAAATTATTTCATTTACCCTGTTTCAAAACAAAACTATGTCGAATTACTCTATTCAAGAGTCTAGAAAAACTTTTCGACATAGAGTACACTACCATATCGACCTGAATTTTTTAACCGATCGACAACTTAATCAACACAATATAAAACCATTTTTAATCAATTTACAAATACGCTCTCTCGTATATATATACTCAAACCGAATCGAGGGTATTACCAAACCCATCTCTACTGAGTCACACCACAGAGCAAAGGTAATCACTTAACCATCAACTCTTATACCACTGTAACCACCCAAAGATTTTCGACCCTGAAAATCGACATAAAACACCAAGTTGACTATTCAACATCAAGAATACTGGATCATTAGTAGAAAGAAGTTAAAGGGTGAGAAATAGAAAAAAGGAAAGTTAGAATAGAAGAAGAAGAAGATCACAATCGAACAAAATCAGAGTGAACACGAACCTCACAGTAGAAAGAATAAAATATATTATATAATATAACTTTGAAATACAAAACTGTATTTGACTTACATACATCATCAGAGTACATCATATGTATTTGAATTACAAAACTGTATTATATAACATAAATTGAAGGAGTTGGGTTCTCAAATTGGATTAGGAGAGGCGAGTTCATCTGCATCACGGTGGAGCCATCAACGTAAAACCACAAAGTCTACATCGAGGCCATTGTGGTATTACAAGCAATTTTGAGATTATTTTTTGTGGTGTATTTCATGTGAGAGATACATCATTTGTGGGTGGTTATTTTGGTTTAAGGATTTGTTGATTGTTGGAGTGATTTCATATCAAGGTGGAGTGTTATGGTTTGTGATATTTATCACATGGATATTGAAGATGGAGCAATTTAAAGTTGCGGAATTTAAGGATCTGCTGCGGATTTTATGGATCTATTGAGATATTTTAGGGAAAGATTTATTTTGAGCAAGTTTTAAGGAGTATTTATTTCTGAGATATTTTAGGACCCAGTTAGGTATATACTTAGTCTTTCTATTTGCCTATATAAGCATCTCATTAGGGGGAGATTTACTTGTACTTGAAGGAAAGGAAAAATAAAAAAAATTGTTTTTTGGGATTGAGATAAATACTCAATTATCTTTTTATTCTTTCATTGTAATAATTTTGTGGATTAATAAATGTTTGCTTGGAGGAATTTGCTTGTTATTATTATCTTCTTCCCTCTTTCAAAATCTAATTGTGTAGTGATCTTGCGGAAACCCTAACATTTTCGTGCTCCAAGCTCCTCCAAGGTATCTGTAAAATCCTGACTACTTGACTGTCCGTACAAGTTTGGGCACTGAAGAGTTTAGGGTAAAACAAAACAAAATAAACTCTGGGTCAGTCATGGGACTAGTGTAAGTAAACTCCAATCACTTGGTTTAACTTTTCAAATTCCTTTTCAAATAAATGATAATCGTAAGACCGATCCACACATAAACACGGATGGTTTTTACCTTACGATACCCAAAACATTTCTTAATCAATACTATTCTGATATTGTAATAGTTTCTAATACAAGTAAATAACAATCTAGTAGAACGCTTGCATCGCACGTTCTACATATATAATATACAACCGAAAACCACGGGCTCTTATTGGAGAACCGATTTCCAACTATGACATGGTATGGAGCCACCTTCCGATCAGTGAGTTCAACAAGAACATCTTGCAACTCAGCCACACATGACCGACCATTCATTTTGCTTGAATGTTTCGAAAATATTGTCACCTTACGGTTGGTATACAAACATAACCGCTCCCGGGAGATACAGAAATGAAAGAAGTAACAAATATGAATATTCTCTAGATGGTGACAATATACCCTAATTGGGTGCAACCCACTTAGCTATGCTACCTGCCCGATTTTTGTCATTCCCCGATTGTTGAGGCTTGAGGTTATAACGTATCTTTTGACATATCACACCTTCATTTACTTTGAATGCCACATCGTCATACCCGCCAAATCACAAATTGATTTCCCAAAAAATACAACGGGTACAAAGCTAAGAGATACGAATTCCTCAGCCACCAAACGTAAATACATTTAAAGAAATCAACTTACGCGATCTATTAGACATACTCTGTTATACATTCGTCTATTCAAGTTGTCCTGGGTTTGGACAAACTGAAGACACTATTCTATAAATCCATCTTAGGCAATTTCTACCTAGGATCGCCAGAACAGCCCTTGCATAAACTTCGTCTTCTACTATCTTCATCATATTTGATTTGTAACGTTAAAGCCCATACAAAGTGGTTTTCAGAAAATAAATTTGATCCCAATCTCTCCTATTGACAATGGAAAAATGGACAAAAACTTTAATAGCCGGTTATTTAACTATGAAAGGAAAACATACAAACAAACAACGGTTGTATTTCCAAATGGAAATCTTTCCGATCAATCATCAATCAACACTGAGCCACTTTAATAGATTTATCCAGAATCATTTCATTTCCCATTTCCCTTAGATATATCTTCCAAATATTTTCCAATTCGCTTAGCCTCTCACGATATCCTGTACCGTTTCCATATATTCACAGTTCCTTACTTCCCCGTATTTCGAAAATATACATTATTAACATTGGAAAACATTTCCATACCTTATTCACGCATCACTATCCATCAGTCCCAAACCATAAACTAGTAAGAGAATAACTCCCTAAGTATCAACCCCGAAGGCCAAAACCAACATCAGATCGGTACTCAGAAATCCCATCAACATAACTAATCCCCAGTTAGTTTCTAATTTCCTTAACTCCATTTATTAATTTCTTATCAACGAATTTCACTTTTTCTATGCTTAGAAGCATCTCTAATTTTACTTGGAAATGTTTCCAAAATATTCCAATTAAAAATATAACTAGATTCTTTATCTTGAATAAATAATTCCATTCTACTAATTAAATAAATAAACAAATCTTTATTAAAAACAGAAAGTAAATAACACTTTCCTGAATTCGATTCCAATGTATAACTCCATTTCGAATAATCTCTATTCGATTAACGTCCCGAATGTCGGAATAAAATTCACCATTTCAGGTCAGCTTGATTTCTAAACTCACTTTTTGAATTTATTACTTCCCATTCATCAATTTCCTTTTATAATCATTTACTTTACAAAAATGTTGGCTTATAAAACCATGATTCACTTTAAAACTCGAATATTGTTTCTCCACAGAAAATTGGATTTGTTTTATAAATTCCATTATAATTTAAAACCTCATATATCAAGTTATTTTGTAAATTTACATTCATATTTTCACTTTATAAACTCCATTTACAAATCAACTTCTTGCAAAATATATATTAAGTTTATACTGAAGCTCGATTACACATCTGATTATAATTATTATTTATCTTGTCAGATTCTGAAATATATAGTTTATAATTTCAGAAAAATATATTATTTTTAAAACCATTTGACATAGTCAAATTCTAATGATAAACCCTTATGGATTTTCTTCAATTTTATTTACACCTCGAACAACAAATAAATTCATTGTTTCCTTTTGGAACGTTTTCCCATTTCACCTTCCGTTATTCATTCTCGAATCTATATTTCTAAATTATATAATAATAATTATTACATCCCATTTATAAATATTGTTTATAAACAAAACTACTTGTTTTTATATATAACTTAAAACAAGTTATTATTTTCTAGTTCAACCGATATTCAATTTCTATTTAAAAATAGAAGTTTCTTTTTAAAACCCCAATTTATTTTTCAATGTATTCGAATATATCTTACGGTACTTAAATACCAATTATTTCGGTTAATGTTGTTTAAACATCCCAACACACAATAATCAACACAAGATTATTTATCACATCATATAATGCAATATATGAAAAACAACAATATAATTGTTGAGGAATCTAGTTGGATCCCTCCAACCTGCTTTCCTGCATCCACAGACGTTAATCAACATAAATAACACTAATTTCATATCAATATGGAATATTAAAATAAAATAAACCAGTATTTAACCAACGACTTCATATATATAACTATATTTATAATGTCAACTAATTTATCTGTAATTCATTCAATCAACCATCACACAGAATTCAATCATTATTTATCAATATAAAATAACGTTTATAATATTATAAAATTGGATAGGGTTAGTGAGTTTACTCACCTTGTTCTTAATCGTTAAATAACAATTAATGTCGGTTGATCCGATCAGGCGTTTTAATTAGCCATAAATTCAAATGAGCACCAAACCAGATTCATTCTGTAGCCTGCGTTTGTACGGTTCCAATGAATCTGACTGTTCAAAATTCTGATACCGTGCATACAAGATATTTAAGTTACAAGTTAGTACATTATTCAATTTAAAATCAAAACTAAACTTACTTTTATTATTGGGCCATACCTTTGAAATCCTGGCCCACCATTACTCAACCCATTCCAAAATCATCTCCTTCCCATTTCCAGAAGATATTTGCAATTTCCGTTCCCCCTAAAAAAACTGGGCTCACGCATATTATTTTATTTCTATCCTTATATGGGTTTCACGCCAAACCCAGTCCACACAAAAATTCACAAACCTGCGTCACCAGTAATCCATCTTCTCCTACTATATATATATATATATATATATATATATATATATATATATATATATATATGTTAATCCATACAATATGGATCAATGAATGGTCAATAAAAAAACATCCATCCATTGTCATCAAAAGCCACAAAACAACATTCATGTTGGTCGAACCAAAGTCAAGAACAAGCATGGCGTAAAGAACCGAGCCATAGAGAGGGACGGTCGCCTTAGCACTATAACGTATAGACACAGAAAAACCCGTATATCTTTGGGAGCCGCTTGCACACAAAAAACTCGCTTCGCCTTTTGGTAAGGATGACCACTCATCAGAACCAGATCAAGCATAATGGCTTAGCTCACCTATATAGAGAGGTCGTTCACATGGAAAGGGAGCAAGTACTACAGCAGGTTACACGTCCCCATGGTCGCTTGCTCAAGTCGCTCCGCTCGATCACATATTCTTCTCTAAGGTAGATATCGCCCGCTGGACGGACAAATAGTAACTACTGAAAGATCGCGTTATATCCAGTCAACAAGGATATGATACTGGTCGCCCATTCATTTACAATCAGACATGATCGCCCAACCAGGACCTACTTGTTAGTCGGTCGCAAAAGGTTTAACATGGACCCCGGTCGCCTTTGCACCAGCCTTGATATTTTAACCAATCATGCACGCACTCTCCGCTTGTTCAATCTATTCAGAACCATGCAGCTACTCGTTCCTCTAAAATCACTCGCACAAAATAGCCGGCAGCAGCTATTGACAACCGGTTACATCTAAGCAATGGCATTCTTGTAATTAAGGGACGAACGACCCGAGGCCTGCAGATATGGATTTTAGCTCGTTTCTTCATAAAGGGTTCACCTATAAATAATCCAAGGCTTACAAAAAAAAGAGGGGGATTCCGGACCAACACGAAGTGCTGCTAAATTCTTTCCTCCACCATCCTGAAGCTTCAGAAGCACCATTAATGACTGCCAAAGTTGACTTCATCTTTCTTTATCGCCAAATGAACCAAATCACCTTCTTCCTCCCTTAGAGATCAATCCAAGCTCTCACCATCCATTCCAAGCCGAGATCCGTTATTTTCATCTTCTTAAGCTCCGTTCTACTTCTCTCCTACCACCATTAAACTTCCTCAAAGCTTCGATTTGCACCTCAACCACCGTGGGCTCACTACGAATCTTCTGAGTGCTCAAACCGTGGAACATACATTCTCACGTTCATTGCATTCATTAGGGTCCAACCATTTTCATAGCGGCTAGAAGGAATCAAGTCAGTAAAGAGAGGAAAAATCATTGTGCAAGGGAGAATGGGCAAGAAGTGAGATGTTTGAAATCATGAATTTTGTAAATCCCCCCATGATAATGAGAATCACCTCAAAGTGGATGTAGGTCCACTCTAGATCGAACCACTATAAAATTCCCGTGTTTTTATTTACTTTTTACAATTTGCTTTGCGATTGTGGCTCCTTTTCAATTCCTAACTGTGTTGGTGAAGTACAATCCTCGTACCCTTGGTGTTTGAGCCATTTTCGGTGAAAACATTTGGCGCCCACCGTGGGGCCCTGTCGCGCTTCTTTCTCACAATTTCTCGCATGGTTGAAGGCCTTGTGTTAAAACTTTAAACCACTTCTTTCTCCAATATAATGGTGAATTCAAAGAAGGCCACCAGTAAGATCGCTGAAGAAACTACCAATGATGCTAACAATGAAACCACACCGCCTGCTAATCGCTTTGAAGACAGTGAAAACTCCATTGATGAGGCTGGGATAACTAAAGTTGAACTCAACACCGCTATTTCCAACATGAACCAGCAAATGAATGCTTTTACCCGAGCTATGATGGAGAAACTCGATGCCATCCTTAATGCCCAATCAAATCCAGCCCCTTTGAAAGTCCACGATGACCTCGAAGAAAATGGCAATTCATCTGCTCTTGATCTTAATTGCCGCGACAACATGGAAAATGATAACGATTGGGTGAGTGACACGGATGAAGCTGACATCGAGAACTCAAGGCCAGAACCTAAGAATCGGTCCGAGATGAAAGACCAAAGAGTTACCAATCCTATCACGAGGGCACCTCTTCGTCGGGAAGGTAAAAGACCAGAATTCTCTAAACTGAATCACGTAACACTGAAGAATGCATCTCGGACATGATAGAGCAAATTATGAAAAAGAATTAAGTTGGCAATGGTGAAGAAAAGGAATGGAACTTTTCCCCTGATAGGACCCCGTTCACTGAGAGAATCCTCGAAGTCGAGTGTCCAAAGAAATTTAATCCTCCAACCTTGCCCCCGTACGATGGGCTCGTTGATCCAAATTACTTTTGGTTCAAATACGAATGGCATATGAGTGCAGCCAAAGCAACTGATGAGATGAGATGCATGTACTTATCTCTCTACTTAGAGAGTGTTGCATCATTATGGTTTACAAAGTCGTCACCTAAATCTATAGACTGATTCTCTAACTTAACCAAAAAATTCAAGGAGCAGTTCCGCCTGTATGCTACCAAAGCTAAGGTTGCTATAACGCTTTCATCAATGAAGCAGAATCCTGGGGAATCTGTTAAAGCTTTTCTCAGTAGACTTAACGTCGCCTTGTCCGAATTGAGAAATTCAGAACCTCGCATAATCCTCATGTCTTTACTCAGTGCGATAGATGAAAAGAGCGAGTTTGGTAGATGGATCAAAATGAAAGAACCGAATACGCTTGAAAAATTCTACAAAAATGCCGAGGAATACATGAGAGTTGACGCTATTCCTGTACCTCTTCAGATTATTGATGCCAACCCGCTTTGAAGCTCCAAAAAATACTGCTACCCAGTGTAATCAGAAGAGTAATCAGGGGCAGAAACGCGCCAACAACGGGAATGGCAGAAAAATTACAAAAAAGTCTTGCCTCTTCAACTCATCAGAGCTAACGCCTTTGAATGACACTACTGAAAATATTTATTTTGCGACAAAGAACTCTGAGGAATATACAAAGCCAAATCCGATGAGAATAAACGATAAGGCGGCAAACTCCGGGAAATTCTTCAGATTCCACAACCAACCCGGTCATAACACCAATGAGTGCCAACACCTGAAGAACCTCATCGAGGAGTTAATCAGGAAGAATAGGCTGCAATAGTACGTCAAGAATTCACAGAACATCAATCCCACGGCAACTCTTCAAGGGCCAAGGGCATTAAACAATCAGTCTGATCCAAACAACAGAGCCCCAGCTCAAATTGATCCAAGGCCGATCATCAACTAAGGATCAAGGACTACCCCTTCAATTTCAATGGCTCAGAATAAGCAATCAACATCGCCATCACTCTATTTCATGCTCTATTTCTGCTTTAGTTCACGCTTTACTTCATGTTTACTTTCTGTTACACTCAAGACTTCTTGTAAACAGTCTGTAGTAATCTACAAGAGATGCGCTGAACGTTAGCTCTATAACTAAGAGCATATCTGTCTGAACGAGTTTCTTACTTGCGAAATTGTATATCAAATCAAAGCTTTCTTAAAAGAAATGATCTCATATTATAGGCCGCCGGTCGAGCGCTTGTTCTTGCAGCATCGTGACCCCAACAACACTAGTTCAAGTGTCAAAAACTGTAAACATCAATAAACACAAATGCAAAACAACGAACAAGCACCACGACAAACAAATGCAGGAGCTGTAGCCTTCGTCGAGAGGGCACATCCCCAGATGGAAGGAACTACGCCCCAGTTCCTAAGCCGGAATGACCTGCCAGATCAAGCATCCGACAAAGGGATTGATGACTGCCCCGCAAAACAATATAACAGCCGCTCAATTCGCCTGCGTAACCTCTGGAATCTCTATATGTGAAAAGCACAATCCATTCGCGTAACATTTGGAAAGCTAGATGTGAAGAATGATCAATCCATTCGCGTAACATCTGGAAAGTCAGATGTGAAGAATGATCAATCCATTCGTATAACATCTGGAAAGTTAGATGTGAAGAATGATCAATCCATTCGCGTAACATCTCGAAAGTCAGATGTGAAGAATGATCAATCCATTCGCGTAACATCTGGAAAGTCAGATGTGAAGAATGATCAATCCATTCACGTAACATCTGAAAGGGTCATATGTGAGGAGTGATCAATCCATTCACGTAACATCTGAAAGGGTCAGATGTGAGGAGTGATCAATAAGTCTTCATAGCATTCAAAACCTCGAAAGTGAGGAATAACGAGCGCTCAATTGATCATCGGTATCGAAAAATATCTGATCCGGTAACGACAAACTTTAAAGTTATAACTGGAGTCCTCTCTAGGGGAACTTCTTTTGGATCAACCAAACTAGGACATAGCTGAGATTTCATTCTAAAACATTGGTTTAGTGCAAATGTCTTATTCTTTTCGAAATAAAACCTGCTGCAAGTCATCGTTAATTATCGTCAAATCCATTGTCAGAAACAGATGAAAGATGACGATGTGAAGCATGGTTCGTATCAGCAAAAAACGTTGTTGGATCTTAATGCAAAGCAAAAGTACGACAAATTTAAAGCGAAGGCTTAGAGTACAACAAGCAAAATGCATTACCGCCCCCACATCACAAGTCCAGCATAGAGACTTCAAACATAAACCAACATAAAAGTAGTTAACGAGGGCCGACACCCGCATATACAACCGGTCAAAAGAATAAGATAAAAGACAAAGCAAGTCAATCATAGCCCACAGTTTTGTTTCCTCCTATTACCAGATCTTCTTGGTTTTGCCTTTCCTTAGAGGAAAGATGCAGTGATTCAAGGGCCTTAATAAGCTCATTCTTGTCATTCTCTAAAGTACAGATCCATCTGATGTTCTCCCTGTTCAATCTTTGGAGATCACAAGCAAGCGTATGCCAGACACCCAACTGTAACAACCCATATTCTGAATAAACAAGTTATAACATAAATCAAGGCAGAATTAAATAATAAAATCTGAATCAAGGGAAACGGGCTGTGCCATTGCGTTCGTCTCGGAAAAATACGTGAAATAGAGTCCGAGTTTTCGAAAATCGAAGTCCGTATGACCAAGTTATGGCCCGTCGAAGTTTTAAAAAAATTTCAAGTTCAAATTTGAATTCAGAAATTCAAATTCAGCCAAAACAGACTGGGCGGGAAAATTCCCGCCCAGACAGGTCGACAGGTGGGTCGACACTAGGGTCGACCTCCCCCCAACCAGGTCGACACTAGGGACGACCTGGGGGTCGACCTCCCTGGTCGACCAGGTGCACTTAATTGGGCTGTTTGGACCTGTTTTGGTGGCTAGTGACGTGATTTGATGGCTCAGATTTGATTTAGGGTTAATCCTATGGCTAAAACTAATCCTAAACTCTATAAAAAGACCCTAATACCTAGCCTAAATCATCATAAATCAATCCTACAACTAAACTATGCCAAAATGTTTAATCATGGCCTCCACCCTCTTGTCAAAGCCTCCACCTTCATTCATATGAGAGTTCCTAAGCTTGTTTGAGAGTTTCTAAGCTTGATTCAAGGCCAAAGTTCAATCTTTCTTCATCAAAGCAAGGATCTTCTTCTTGGGTTTTCATTAGAGCTTGTCATTTGGGAGATTTAGAGTTGCTAGTGGCTTCGTCTCAATCTTATTTATATTTTATAAGTCTTCATAGCATTGTAAGCCCTATACTACTCTTAGATTCTAACTATGAAGTTAAATATGACATGTTGCAAGTTTGAGTTTGGGCCTAAGTATGATATGTGCTTTGATCCTATCATGTTATGCATGGATTTATTCTATGCATGTTTGTAAAGCTATCACCTTTACCTTATGCATAGAAAGCTATGAGCTTTGATTGGAAATGTTGCATAAAGCAACATAGAAACTCTCATAAACCTTGTGTTATCTTGCATATGATGTTATATGCGAATCACTAGCTACCATCCTATGTCATTTATGACCATGTTTCACCTATTATGCTAAAGTTGATATCATGCATGTTTTGAGGCCTATAATGTAATATGTAAGTTTATGAACACATTTGCCTCATACGCCACCATGTTTAACTTGTGGCCCAAACCTTATTAATTATGTCATGCTTCTAAGTTTCCCCTTTGAGATCTATTTGTGTTTATGCGAACTTACATGCGATGGGGTTACGTTATGGGTAAACTAAAATGACATAAAAACATGACTTGAAAAGATGACATGGAATATGACATGTGATTATGCTTGAAATATGAACTTGGACATGACTTCTAGAAAACATGAGAATGGCCAACTCGAGGTTGGGTTGAGTTTGTAGCATAAATCTACCTGGAACCGACCGGCTTAACTAGTGGCTACAAGCAATAGGACCCAATGTGAGTAGTTGGTCATGTTGCACTTGAAACCCGAGGTTAGACCAAGTTGTGGTGTAAAGCTACCCGGACCCGCCCGGCTTAACTAGTAACCACAACAAGGTCTAATGTGAGAGGTTGGGTGCATTAAATTAATTAATGTCACATGATAGGGTTAAGTCATGGACCACTTGGATACTTAACCAATTAAACACGATGGGTTGATAGGGTTAAGTCATGAACCTTGGGTACACTTAACCAACTTGATTGGGTAGGGTTAACCACATTTAACCCGTTAGAAACCCTAGTTATGTGGTCCTTTTCACCAGTAACCCTCTTGATTGTATCATGATACCCTAGGGACTAGGCTAGGGTGGGGCACGATTACTGGGCTGACATGTAAGCGACCAAAACGACGGCTGAGTAGGTGCGCCGGTGTAGGTTCAGGCGGACTATGGTCGTGCACATTGTCCGGAGTTGAAAAAGCAGACACGGGCACCCGTAGGTTTAGACTGTGCGTGCTTGATTTGTGTCCGTGGTTGGCACCCTAGGGCTTGATACACCCTAGGGTGGACCTAGCACAGTTTGACTACACTTCGTGATTGGGCCGTACGACACCGACACTTGATGAGTTAGGCTTTTAGGGAGCCGATCGACTAGACCGTGTTGTTGGACCTTGATCTAGGTCATCTCGGGATATTAGGCCAAGATTGGGCCAAGGGATCTTTTCTGGTTGATACTTGACATAGATTACTAGTACACACTTGGTGCAACTTAACCTTGCATATGCGATGCCACACTTGATCTATCTTTTCACCATGCCAGTTATCACCCTATGTTTCACCTCTCTTTACATGTCCAGTTAACTTTATTAGTTTTATGCTAATAGTAGGTAGGACTTACCAGTCTTTTTGACTGACCCGTTTTCTTTCACCTCTTTTCTTCCGTTTGCCCCCCCCCCCAAGGTTTGCAGGGTGGGAACATTGGTACCTAGCTGGATCTTTAGCTGATTTTTTGGATAGCTCATGTACGGTTTGGACTTGAGCATGCTATGGCTTTATTCTACTTTGGGAATAGTTACTTTATGTTTTTTTTCCAGTTTTCAGTTTATGTTCTAGACTTTGTTTTGTGGGAAAATAATGACCAAGTACTTTGATGTAACTTGACTATGGTTTTGAAATGTTAGTTTTATCCGCTGCTTTACTACTCTGTTTTACTTATATGTTCTGTCTTGTGATATCTGCATGCATGTTTACCTTGTTTAACGCCCCTCCAAAGCTAGTGTGCTTGCAAGAGTGGCATTGGCGGAGGTGGGGTGTTACATTTGGTATCAGAGCATAAGGTTTACAAGAATTGAGCCAAAAGGGTTTTTAAAACTTACCTTTTGGAAAACTATTTTCAAAACCAATTAAGTATTTTCCAAGAAAAGTCTAGTTATTTTAAAAGGCTATTCCCCAAAATCCATTAGCACTATCCTTCGTTTCCTCGTTTTGAATCTATCTTTTTCTTTTCAGTATGGCCGATCTTAACCTTCCCGAGGGAGTAACCATTCCCGGATGGTTCCGGAGGTACTTGGAAGCTAGAGCCAACGATGTAGGCCCAGCAAACACCCCCACCGTAACTGAGGTTCCTCCTCCTCCTCAGAATCCATAAGCAGATTTCGCTAAGGTTTGCAAAGACTTTAAGGCGATGGGTGGCAAGAATTTTATTGGGACGGAGACTTTTGTGGAGGCAAGAAATTGGTTGAAAGAAACTGAAGATCTCTTCGCCATCTTTGATGTGGAAGACCGTAGAAAAGTTTTATTGGCAGCATGGCTATTAAAAGAAGAAGCTGCTTATTGGTGGGAGGTCACCAATGCTACTAGGCCTATAGAGACTTGGGCCGACTTTAGGACAAGGTTTGGGCTTAAGTTTCTATCATCTGCTGAGGCGAATCTGCAATTGGAGAAGTTTATATCTTTGAAGCAAGGGGACATGACAGTGAGGGAGTATGTGAATAAGTTTAACCAACTTGCTCGATTCGGTTTGGACATGGTTAATACTCCCCAGAAGAAGGATTTACTCTTTGCACGAGGGTTGAATGAGCCATTACAAGGTTTAGCCCTGTCTCATATACCCATGGGGGCCACTTTTGAAGGCCTAGTAGACATGACATTGCTTCAAGGAGACGATAAGAATGGCAAGAAAGAAGTCAAGCCTAATGAGACTCAAGCCAAGAAGACGAACTCCAAGTGGGGAGGAAATCAGAGCAATCAGAACAACAAGAACAACAAGGGCAATAAGGCCAACAACAACAAGGCTAAGGACCCAAGAAAATGCAACTTCTGTGGGATTGTTGGGCACATAGCCAAAGATTGCAGAAAGAAGAAGAGGAAGTTGGGCGAATGCTTTCACTGTGGAGAGCCTGGACACCTTAGCAAGGATTGCCCCAAGAAGCAAGGACAAGGGCAAGGGCAGACTCAGCGTGCAGGACCTTCTGGAGGGCAAGTGCATGCCCTCAACACTGCTCCAGTTCAGGATCGAGGTAGTATTTCAGTAGAAAGCCTTGTTTATATTTCTGATTTTCCTGTTCGCACTTTATTTGATTCTGGCGCATCGCACACCTTTATTTCTTCTGACATTGTTGAAAGCTTGCACCTAAGTACTAGTCTAGTTGAGAATCCCGTTAGTGTTTCAAATCCAATTGGGGGCTCCGCCCATCTATCTATGATTTGTGTGGATTTGAAGATTTCTATCTTGACCGTGGAATTCACGTGTAATGCTTATGTTCTTGGGTTCACGGGATACGGGTTGATTTTGGGCATGGATTGGTTGTCCAGTTATGGAGCCATCCTCGATTGTGAGCATAGGGTGGTGAGGCTCATGACTCGCCTCGGTAATACCCTAGAAATTTCTTGTAACCCTAGAGGTCCCGTCATGTTATGTTATCTTGAATCTCTTGACTCGTCCATCGATGATCTGCAATCTGTAAGAGTGGTCTGAGACTATCCTGATGTCTTTGAAGAAGTTAAGGGGTTGCCCCCTAAACGAGAAATAGATTTCCGCATATATCTAGTCGATAATGCCAAGCCAGTATCATTGCCCGTTAGGCACATGGCCCCACAAGAAAGAAGAGAGCTCAGTAAGCAAATCAAGGAGTTGCTTGAAAAGAAATTTATTAGGCGAAGCATTTCTGAATGGGGTGCTCCTGTGGTATTCGCTACTAAGGCAGATGGTTCGCTTCGTCTATGTGTTGATTATCGAGAGTTGAACAAGCTGACAAAGAAGAATAGGCACCCGTTACCAAGGATAGACGACCTCTTTGACCAACTTGTTGGTGCTTCTGTTTTCTCTCAGCTCGATCTAGCCACCGGATTCCATCAGCTTAGAGTGGCTGAGGATAGTATTGATAAGACTGCGTTTAGTACTCCAGATGGATTCTTTGAATGGCTTGTCATGCCATTCGGTTTGACTAATGCACCCGCCTACTTCGTAGATTTGATGAGTAGGGTGTTCAGGGAGTTCCTTAACAAGTTCGTGGTTGTCTTCGTGGATGATATTCTGATCTTCTCAAAGGATGAGGAAGAACATGCTAGACACCTCAAGGAAGTGATGGATACGCTTAGAGCTCATCAGTTGAAAGCCAAGTACTCCAAATGCCATTTTTGGAGAAGGGAAGTTCGATTTCTTGGACATATAGTTTCTAAGCAAGGCATAGCTGTGGATCCCGCGAAAGTGGTTGCGGTTCAAGACTGGAAGACTCCTAGGAATGCAACCGAAGTAAGAAGCTTTCTCGGTCTGGCGGGCTACTATAGGAAGTTCATCAGGGACTTCGCTAAGATTTCATCCCCTCTTACTAAGTTGACGAAGAAGAACTTAGTCTTTGCATGGGACTTAGAGTGTGAGCTTGCTTTTCAAAGGCTCAAGAGGGCCCTTACTACAGCTCCAGTTTTGGCATTACCCGATGGCGGTAAGATGTTTACCGTGTACACCGATGCATGTGGCACGGGCTTAGGTGTTGTTCTGATGCAGGAAGGAAGAGTGATATGTTATGGGGGTAGGCAACTTAAAGTTCATGAGAAGAACTATCCCACTCATGATTTGTAGTTGGCAGCGATCGTCTTTGCACTCAAATCCTGGCGCCACTACCTTCTAGGCGAAAGGTTTGAGTTATATACTGATCACAAGTCGCTCAAGTACCTCTTCTCGCAGAAAGATCTGAATCTAAGGCAGCAAAGGTGGATGGAATTCTTGGCATCTTATGACTTCGAGATAGCTTATACCCCTGGCAAGGGTAATGTTGTGGCAGATGCATTAAGCAGAAGTAGGTTGACTTTGAGTCCCTTGTTTGTTGAGATGAGGAGCCTAGAGTTCTTGGCAACCTTTGATTTCACAACAGCTGTTGAGTCGATGACGGGTTCATTAGCATCCCTTGAGCTTAGACCTATACTTCTTGATCAAGTTGGGGCTTCGCAGAAAGGAGACCCGTAGATAGTCGAGGTCATGGACAAGTTGATTCGTGGTGAGACGTCTAGTCACCTTGCTAGATATACTATTGATGACAAGGGGTCGCTAAGGCGTGATAGAAGGCTATGCGTTCCACAAGTAGGAGACTTGGTGCATAAAGTTCTCGAAGAAGCGCATCACTCGAAGATGACTATACATCCTGGAGGAGATAAGATGTATAGGGATATGAAGCGCATTTTCTTTTGGGCTGGAATGAAGAAGGATGTGGCAGAGTATGTTTCAAAGTGCATGGTGTGCCAACAAGTGAAAGCCGAGTCGAAGAAACCCGGTGGGCTATTACATCCATTGGAGGTCCCGCAATGGAAGTGGGAAAGTATTTCTATGGATTTTGCGGATGGATTGCCTAGGTCAAGGAAAGGGAATACGAGCATATGGGTCATAGTTGACAGACTTACGAATAGTGATCACTTCATTCCAGTAAAGAGCAAGAGGACTGCATCATGGCTAGCATCTGTTTATCTTCGAGAGATAGTGAGATTGCATGGAGTTCCTTCTAGCATAGTTAGCGATCGTGACCCAATCTTCACTAGCCAGTTCTGGAATAGTTTGCAAGAAGCAATGGGTACGCGATTAAATCTAAGTACAGCCTACCACCCCCAGACAGATGGCCAAACCGAAAGGGTGAATAGAGTGCTAGAAGATCTCTTGAGGCTTTGTGTTCTTGACTTCGGTAGTACTTGGGAAGACCACCTCCCTCTTGTAGAGTTTGCTTATAATAATAGCTATCAAGCTAGCATAGGGATGACACCATTTGAAGCTTTGTATGGGAGGCCGTGTAGGTCACCATCTTGTTGGTGGGAGACAACGGATAGGCTTATACTTGGGCCCGATATGATACGGGACACATCCGAGAAAGTTGAATTGGTGAGAAGACGAATGAAAGCGACCCAAGACAGACAGAAATCCTATGCTGACAAGCGAAGGACAGATTTGGAATTCGAAGTTGGAGATATGGTTTTCGTGAATGTTTCTCCTTTGCGTAATGTGGTACGTTTTGGAGCAGTTGGGAAGCTGGCACCAAGGTTCGTAGGACCCTTCCCTATCATAGAGAGAATCGGGAAGATGGCTTATAAGGTGGAATTGCCCGAGAAGCTAGCCGGAGTGCATAATGTCTTTCATGTCTCGCATCTCCGAAAGTGCCTACATGAGTCCGCTGAGGTGGTTGAACCTAGCATTCTTGAAGACGTAGAGGTAGAGAAAAAGGCAACCTTGAGGAGAGCTCCAATTCGTATCTTGGGAACGGAGATCAGGAAGCTAAGGAATCGAGAAGTCAAATTGGTGAAAGTTCAGTGGAGTGAAGCCGAAGAGGATGCAACTTGGGAAACCGAGGAGAAGATGCGTGGACTTTATCCATTTCTTTTTGAGGGTACATTCTCGACCTCTTAACATATCTTCCTTCTTGCTATCCATGTTTATCCTGTTTATCTTGTTATCTCGTTAACCTTGTCATGAGAACCTTAGGTAGAAACCCTTTGGATGAAACATGTATTTGAAACATGTTATGCTTGATGTTTGCAAGTGGTTGAAAGTGTTTGCAAGTGGATACTCGTGGATGCATGATACACATTAGGCACTAAGATCGGCTCACACACTTTCATATTGCATATGCATGAGTGCTTACACTTATTCATGGATGAAACTTGTTATGATATCACACGGATATTGCATATGAATGAATGTTATGTGCACTCATATAGAGATTATAAATTATGTTAGGATTTTGCATACATATGGACTCATTTCACTAACATACCTTGCATTAAGGGGGTTTACTGAATCAGTAACCGCCTGATTTTCGCATTAGATAAGTACATATACACACACCTTTGCATATAATCATACAGCATTTAGAATTTGTTAAGGACATTGACTGCACGTGGATGATGTTTTGAATAGATGAATGATGGATGGTAGGATACGTTCTTCCTAACTTAGAGTTTCGGGGATGAAATCCTTTAAGGAGGGGAGGATGTAACAACCCATATTCTGAATAAACAAGTTATAACATAAATCAAGGCAGAATTAAATGATAAAATCCGAATCAAGGGAAACGGGCTGTGCCATTGCGTTCGTCTCGGAAAAATACGCGAAATAGAGTCCGAGTTTTCGAAAATCGGAGTCCGTATGACCAAGTTATGGCCCGTCGAAGTTTTCAAAAAATTTCAAGTTCAAATTTGAATTCAGAAATTCAAATTCAGCTAAAACAGACTGGGCGGGAAAATTCCCGCCCAGACAGGTCGACAGGGGGGTCGACACTAGGGTCGACCTCCCCCCAACCAGGTCGACACTAGGGTCGACCTGGGGGTCGACCTCCCTGGTCGGCCAGGTCGTCCTGGTGCACTTAATTAGGCTGTTTGGACCTGTTTTGGTGGCTAGTGACGTGATTTGATGGCTCAGATTTGATTTAGGGTTAATCCTATGGCTAAAACTAATCCTAAACTCTATAAAAAGACCCTAATACCTAGCCTAAATCATCATAAATCAATCCTACAACTAAACTATGCCAAAATGTTTAATCATGGCCTCCACCCTCTTGTCAAACCCTCCACCTTCATTCATATGAGAGTTCCTAAGCTTGTTTGAGAGTTTCTAAGCTTGATTCAAGGCCAAAGTTCAATCTTTCTTCATCAAAGCAAGGATCTTCTTCTTGGGTTTTCATTAGAGCTTGTCATTTGGGAGATTTAGAGTTGCTAGTGGCTTCGTCTCAATCTTATTTATATTTTATAAGTCTTCATAGCATTGTAAGCCCTATACTACTCTTAGATTCTAACTATGAAGTTAAATATGACATGTTGCAAGTTTGAGTTTGGGCCTAAGTATGATATGTGCTTTGATCCTATCATGTTATGCATGGATTTATTCTATGCATGTTTGTAAAGTTATCACCTTTACCTTATGCATAGAAAGCTATGAGCTTTGATTGGAAATGTTGCATAAAGCAACATAGAAACTCTCATAAACCTTGTGTTATCTTACATATGATGTTATATGCGAATCACTAGCTACCATCCTATGTCATTTATGACCATGTTTCACCTATTATGCTAAAGTTGATATCATGCATGTTTTGAGGCCTATAATGTAATATGCAAGTTTATGAACACATTTGCCTCATATGCCACCATGTTTAACTTGTGGCCCAAACCTTATTAATTATGTCATGCTTCTAAGTTTCCCCTTTGAGATCTATTTGCGTTTATGCGAACTTACATGCGATGGGGTTACGTTATGGGTAAACTAAAATGACATAAAAACATGACTTGAAAAGATGACATGAAATATGACATGTGATTATGCTTGAAACATGAACTTGGACATGACTTCTAGAAAACATGAGAATGGCCAACTCGAGGTTGGGTTGAGTTTGTAGCATAAATCTACCCGGAACCGACCGGCTTAACTAGTGGCTACAAGCAATAGGACCCAATGTGAGTAGTTGGTCATGTTGCACTTGAAACCCGAGGTTAGACCAAGTTGTGGTGTAAAGCTACCCGGACCCGCCCGGCTTAACTAGTAACCACAACAAGGTCTAATGTGAGAGGTTGGGTGCATTAAATTAATTAATGCCACATGATAGGGTTAAGTCATGGACTACTTGGATACTTAACCAATTAAACACGATGGGTTGATAGGGTTAAGTCATGAACCTTGGGTACACTTAACCAACTTGATTGGGTAGGGTTAACCACATTTAACCCGTTAGAAACCCTAGTTACGTGGTCCTTTTCACCAGTAACCCTCTTGATTGTATCATGATACCCTAGGGACTAGGCTAGGGTGGGGCACGATTACTGGGCTGACATGTAAGCGACCAAAACGACGGCTGAGTAGGTACGCCGGTGTAGGTTCAGGCGGACTATGGTCGTGCACATAGTCTGGAGTTGAAAAAGCAGACACGGGCACCCGTAGGTTTAGACTGTGCGTGCTTGATTTGTATCCGTGGTTGGCACCCTAGGGCTTGATACACCCTAGGGTGGACCTAGCACAGTTTGACTACACTTCGTGATTGGGCCGTACGACACCGACACTTGACGAGTTAGGCTTTTAGGGAGCCGATCGACTAGACCGTGTTGTTGGACCTTGATCTAGGTCATCTCGGGATATTAGGCCAAGATTGGGCCAAGGGATCTTTTCTGGTTGATACTTGACATAGATTACTAGTACACACTTGGTGCAACTTAACCTTGCATATGCGATGCCACACTTGATCTATCTTTTCACCATGCCAGTTATCACCCTATGTTTCACCTCTTCTTTACATGTCCAGTTAACTTTATTAGTTTTATGCTAATAGTAGGTAGGACTTACCAGTCTTTTTGACTGACCCGTTTTCTTTCGCCTCTTTTCTTCCGTTTCCCCCCCCAGGTTTGCAGGGTGGGAACACTGGTACCTAGCTGGATCTTTAGCTGCTTTTCTGGATAGCTCATGTACGGTTTGGACTTGAGCATGCTATGGCTTTATTCTACTTTGGGAATAGTTACTTTATGTTTTTTTTCCAGTTTTCCGTTTATGTTCTAGACTTTGTTTTGTGGGAAAATAATGACCAAGTACTTTGATGTAACTTGACTATGGTTTTGAAATGTTAGTTTTATCCGCTGCTTTACTACTCTGTTTTACTTATATGTTCTGTCTTGTGATATCTGCATGCATGTTTACCTTGTTTAACGCCCCTCCAAAGCTAGTGTGCTTGCAAGAGTGGCATTGGCGGAGGTGGGGTGTTACACCAACCGTCTCACAGCATGATTCATGACCGTATCAATTCCCTCCTTCATCTGATCTTTGATCGTGTTAAGCTGAGTCAGCATAAAATCTTTCATGGCGTCCTACTTGCCCGCCACAACCCAATTATCATGCGAGTCTACTTCCAAATCAAAAGCCATGCCTTGCAAGCACCAACCCTCCAATCGTGCGGCAAACACTGGATTACATGGACCGGGGGCAGAGGCTTGTGCACAATCTCTTGAAGATCCGCAAAGGTTGAAATAGAAAATGGAGAAGTCAGAGATGGTTGAAGTGAGCTGGTTTGAGTGTGTGGCATGAAAGACTTTTCCAGCTTGGGGCATTTCCTAAGATTGCCTCCGTTCGAACCCCTCTTCTTCTTCCTTTCCCTATATATCTTCTTCACCCTTTTTCTCCTCAGTCTTTTTAGCAAAGAAAGCTTCATCCTCTGACCTAGGGGAAAATGAAGTTGATTACAAATTGGGCCCAAGGGGATGGAAACAACCAAATTTGGAGTACCCTCTACAAACTATTAAAAGCACAACAATCTGAGACAGATAACAAAGGTGTTTCAGACTTTCAGAGAAATGGCGGGACATGGATTTGCAGATTAAAATTGCTGGCAAGTAGTAAGAGTACGCAAAATTATCATTTCAGCGTAATCGTCACCTGTTGAGGGCATCGCAAATAACCAATGACCCTTAGAGCCTATTGAAAAAAATAAGGCCTGAATCGTGAAGCTCCAAGATTTAGTAGTTTGGCTGATCGAATTCGCTGAAGAATCAATGACCTCAAAAAGCCGCCATTTGTGAGCTCGAAGTAAAAAAGGAAATAAAAGAAAGGATGACGGCTTGAGTCGAAGAATAATATACAGGTGGAAGGTAAATGGGCCAAACTCAAGTTAAAAGACTAAAAGCAATTCGTGAAACTATACGACTTAGAGCATGAAGCGACCTAACACATGTCAGAATTGTTCAAATCTAAGCTTGCATTATCTTCAATGAATACAAACTTCGAGGGGCAAATGTTAATCCATACAATATGGATCAAATATCGGTTATTAAAAAAACATCCATACATTGTCATCAAAAGCCATGAAACAATATTCATGTCGATCGAACCCAAGTCAAGAACAAACATGGCGTAAAGAACCGAGCCAAAGAGAGAGACGACCACCCTAGCACTAGAAAGTATAGACACAGAAAATCCGTATATCTTTGGGAACCGCTCGCACATAAAAAACTCGCTCCGCCTTTTGGTAAGGACGACCACTCATCAGAACCAGATCAAGCATAACGGCTTAGCTCACCTATATGGAGAGGTCGTTCGCATGGAAAGGGAGAAAGTACTACAGAAGGTCACACGTCCCCATGGTCGTTTGCTCAAGTCGCTCCGCTCGATCACATATGCTTCTCTAAGGTAGATACCGCCCGCTGGACGAACAAATAGTAACTACTAAAAGATCGCGTTATATCCAGTCAACAAGGATATAATACTGGTTTCCCGTTCATTTACAATCAGACATGATCGCCCAACCAGGACCTACTTGTTAGTCGGTCGCAAAAGGTTTAACATGGACCCCGATCGCCTTTGCACCAGCCTTGATATTTTAACCGATCACGCACGCACTCTCCGCTTGTTCAATCTATTCAGAACCATCCAGCTGCTCGTTCCTCTAGAATCACTCGCACAAAATAGCTGGCAGCAGCTATTGACAACCGGTTACAGCTAAGCAGTGGCATTCTTGTAACTAAGGGACGAACGACCCGAGGCCTGCAGATATGGATTTCAGCTCGTTTCTTCATAAAGGGTTCACCTATAAATAAGTCAAGGCTTCCAAAAAAAGAGGGGGGATTCTGGACCACCATGAAGTGCCGCTAAATTCTTTCCTCCTCCATCTTGAAGCTTCACAAGCACCATTAATGACTGCCAAAGTTGACTTTATCTTTCTTCATCACCAAATGAACCAAATCTCCTTCTTCCTCCCTTAGAGATCAATCCAAGCACTCACCATCCATTCCAAGCTGAGATCCGTTATTTTCATCTTCTCAAGCTTCGTTCTACTTCCCACCTACCACCATTAAACTTCCTCGAAGCTTCGATTCGCACCTTAACCGCCGTGGGCTCACTACTGATCCTCTGAGTGCTCAAACCGTGGATTCTCACATTCATCGCATTCATAAGCGTACAACCATTTTCATAGCGGCTAGAAGGAATCAAGTCAGTAAAGAGAGGAAAAATCATTGTGCAAGAGAGAATGGGCAAAAAGTGAGATGTATGAAATGATGAATTTTGTAAATCCCCCCATGATAACGAGAATCACTTCAAAGTGGATGTAGATCTACTCTAGATCGAACCACTATGAAATTCCCGTGTTTTTACTTACTTTTTACTATTTGCTTTGTAGTTGTGGCTCCTTTTCAGTTCCTAACCGTGTTGGTGAAGTACAATCCTCGTACCCTTGGTGTTTGAGCCATTTTCAGTGAAAACAATATATATATATATACATACATACATATAAATATATATATTTCTTTGTACATAAGCAAACTTCTTTCTCTATGCAACACGTAAGGCCAGCTTCTCCAACCACTCGCATCCACCTGCTATGGCCATACCGCAAATTTTTGAATCCCCTTTTCTCCTTGATCACTTCACAAAAATACATGCAGCTTCCACATAAAAGCCTGTAGCCCCTTCTTCTTTCAAACCATGTGTACCAATGGGCTTCTTCCTCAAAACATATACCGCATGCGAGCTCCCTCCAGACAAAAGTAAACTCACGTTTCAGCCATCCCGGTGGACTTGCAACAAGAATCTCCACCATTATCTCATCAACTTCAAAACCATAGTGTCCCACTCGAACACTCATAATCCCTCGTGATTTCAGATTTAACGCAAGCTCCATTATTTACGTTTCAAAACATTCCATCCCCATGCTGCAAACCATACTCCCTCCCTTTGAATGTCTTTGCACCCGCCTCTTTCCTGCTTACTCATGCTCTCTTTTTATAAAAAAATTCTATTTTTTTCCATTGAAAGCTTCAGCTTTGGAAACTTCATAAGAGAAATAAAAAATAGGAGTGAGTAGCGTCTCTATAATGGGAAGGCAGGGTCATTTTCATGTGCAGAAGAGTACGCATTTCTCAATCATAGGCCGTGGTTTTTGTGTAGGGAGCATAGGAATAGGATAGTTTCTAGAATTGGGGTAGCTTATATTCCCAAAACATAGTTGTGCGAAAAGGTGGTCCATAGCTTGGCCACGAAGCAAGAAAAAGCAAGAACAGAAGACGCGTGTGTATTTAAATCCTTGGACATGAAGTAATAGGCTGTATGTAGGATTGTGACATTGTATATAGCATACCTGTTCGCGATGTGAATATACAGCACTGGGTTAAACACAGGTAGTCTTCCATTTGTTCATTTCAATCTTTTCCAAGTTCCTTACTTGCTAAGTAAAGCAGTACGTACATTATATTCTTATATGATCGCATGAGCTACTACTCTGTAACTATTTCGCTTCTAATATGGACATCAGCCATCCAGTTTTCGTTGACAAATTAGTTTATCTTATATATGACTATATAGTAAACTTGAGAGTTGCCATTTAAGGTTTTAACTAATATTGAATATGTACCTAAACATGGAAAAATAGAGTAAATTTTAATTACAAAGTCTTAAAATTTGGAATACCGATTAATTAGTTTAGTCATAGAGTGATGAATGCCATCTTATCAGGTTCGAATTTGTAGGATATGTTTTAAACCTAAAACACACTGCCGAAAAGGTAAACAGACTAACACGCTACATTTTTGTATTAACAATTTTACCTGTATATGCCAATATACAAACATATATCATTTTTTTAGCGTACCCCATTACGTGAAAATACGAGCTGCTATAGACAAAAATAAAAGTACAATCATGTTGAGCGATGTGTCGCGATTCCAAAAACATAATAAAATAGACAAGTTAACTTATCTTGTGAAGTTCTAAAAATACTGATTTAGGGTGCAAAATACGTTAAATAATAAGTTGCTAATTTTCCAAATTAAAAATTATAGAAAAAATCTTAAATTAAATTATAACTACGTCTCAAAAATCTTGTCTAAATTCGAAACCAATATTTACTTATATTAAATTATCATTATGGCTTATAAACAAATCCATAGCGATTTTCTGGAAATTTGATTTGGACATAACTCACAATATATAAGACGAAATCTCGATTTATCACATCCATTAGAAAAATACAGTTAATTAGACTCGAACGTTTCTTGTTTCGAATATAACAAATCCTGTATACTCATTTGAAGTTCAAAACTCAATATTACGAACTATCGTGACGTTACGAGCTCGATTATAATTTATATCATTATTCATACATTCAACCGTCGTTTAAATAATATATATGTTATAATAATTCGCATATAAACTCAATTAAAATACCATATATTATCCAATTTACACAATATCTCAAATTCTACTATTATCGACTATTTTGAAATTAAATTTTATTATTCCACTATTTTATTTTATTTAAAACTTTAAATATTTAAATTCAAACCACTTTAAATTATCAAATAGCTATATTAAAATAATTAAATAAATTAATTATTAAATCGCTGAAAATGCGGGAAGTTACAGAGAATATGTTAATTAGAGAAAACATGTCAATTAGACATTTATGTTCATTCATGTTAATTTGGGAAAAACATATCAATTAGACATTTATGTTCATTCATGTTAATTTGGGAAAACATGTCAATTAGACATTTATGTTCTCTCATGTTAATTTGGGAAAACATGTAATTAAATGTTTATGTTCATTTCATGATTAATTTGGGAAAAACATGTCAATTAGATGTTTATGTTCATTTGAGAAAAAACATGTTAATTAGACATATATGTTCATTTGATGTTTATATTCATCTAATGTTAATTTGGAAAAACATGTTGATTAGACATTTATGTTCATTTATAAAACATGTTAATTGAAATAAATTTGTAAACATGTTAGTTTGATATTAAATTGGAAAATATGTTCAATTGACATCAAGACGAAAGACATGTTCATTTGATGTTCATTTGAGAAGTACGTTAATACGAAAAACACGTCCAGTATTCTGTATGGGAAAACATGTTAATTGGAATTAATGGTATTTAATTGGAAACTAACATGCGAATGGAAAAAATGTGAATTGTACTTAATTTAATATTAAGTAAATATGTCATGGGAAGACGTGAGAATCAGATGTAAATTAAGTAAAATATGTTACTATAATCTATATACATATGAGCAGGTGCATGTCTGTTTTGGGGAAGAGTTGCACACAGAGTAACTTTTAATAGGAAATGTCATTTAAAACCATGCTTATTAATGAACTTGAACCTGTTAAGTTAAACCTATTTAACTAAAAAGCTAAGAGGAAATGTCAGTATCCCCGTTGGTATCATATCGGGCCCTCACACTAGGTAATAGCCAGGGAACGCTTTACTGATCTGGATTGTAAGAGGTTCAAAATCTTGGAGGTAGGTATGGGCGCGTTCCGGCGGAGTCATGAGCTTGCATGAGTCCGATGGGGGAAACTAAGACGTTGTAACATCGGCGGGTAGGGCTATGTCTTTAAAGTTGACGTGTTCAGGATTGATATCCCCGACTGACATGGCTGACACAGGCTATTCATGTCTGTAAGGAGCCAATCGATGGGTAGCATTAGGAAAAATCCCACATAATTACTTGTTTCTGTCTGAATTTGTAGAAGTACAAAATAGTCAATCTGTCTGATCTGATAATTATTGTTGTTGTTGTTGATTATCATTGTCTTTTTATAAAAATAGTCAGTCCTTATTATCAGTTCATACCAGTTATTGTTCGCCTTTAGATATGTACATAAACTTACCCATTTATGATACTGTAACCACTATTTATCTGTTTTACTTAACTTAGCAAGTCAAGATGGTAATCACAGCAGCTCACTAGGCTTTAGGTCTGACCCATTTCCTTTCTCCCTTTCTCTTTTTTTTGCCCCAAGCTTACAGGAAGAAAGTATATGTTTCAGATTTCTTTGTTAGCTTTGTCGTGATGGATTCTGCAACATGGATTACTTCCCCTTCTCTTTCCAATGTTAGGATGTATCTTTTTGACTTATTTGGGGATAATATTATTTTACTCTGATGTTGTTTTTGACTGAGATTTTGAGATATGATATTTTGTAACTATTTGGTTTAATGAAACAAATATGGTTTTGTATTCTATAAAATAAAAGCTTTTTCTTCCGTTGTAAATTTATTACTTTGTCTTGTGAAATCTTGGTCTCGGTGATCTTTTATGTCTTTATACCTACAATGCTCCACAATTTCTTAATGAAATCCTCATATGTGTGACATTACGAAAAGTGGGGTGTTACATTGCCTTCTTCTTCTTCTATTCTGACATTATTCTTCTTTCTACTTCTCACTCTTTATCTTCTTTTTCCTTTAAGTTTGTGGTTTTTCAAGACTTAGATTTGCGGCTCGTGCTCATGCGTTGATCTCTAAGGGATGAAAAATCTCGATCGTCACAGTCTTAACGAGGTGGTATCTTGATTATATGGAAGTATCAATCTTCTTTTTACACAATAAAGTGTTAACATATGTCATACTATATTCATTTTCGTTCACTAAGATTTTTCTCACTGGGTTTTTTGTAATAATTTTTTTATTGAGTTATTGTATTGATCCAGAAGTATAAAACTTGTTTTGATGAAATAAGATATTAAAATTTGCCTTTATACTCTTTTTCTTTCATAAATATTTTCCACATTGAGTTTTTCTTAGTAAGTTATTAAGTACTATATTGACCCTGAAGTATCAAACACTTTAAGAATATCATTTTAGAATGATAACTGTGATGTTACAAGTTCACTCTATTCATAGTAAAAGATTCTTCTTATCAGGTTTTCCTAATTGGTTTTAAATAAGTCAATAGACAATATCTATATCGACTATATATATATACATATACATACATATATATGTATATATATAAACACACATACGCGCACACACAAAAGCTAGATAATATGAGGGGAATGAATCATTATATTCGCAACAAAAGGGACAACTTTGTGTTATCAAAGCATTCAGGATTTTGAAGACGCAAATTCAAGGGAGTATTAGAACATTTATAAAAGAATGAATATATTATTGATGCAATATTGAATTTTTTTAATGTTTCTATTTTGTTTCTGTTAGACTATCTTTTGGCAAAGATCATCTCATCTCGAATTCTATCACTGGAATAGCTCTGGTCTTGAGTACAAGCAGACGTAAGTTGGCAAAAACTTAGAAGAAATGCCCAAGTTATAAAGAATCGCGAACCTGGATCAGGTCGGCCAATGGGGTCGGGTCGCCCCTTGGATCGGGTCACTCACTGGGGTTGGACCCCCCCCCCCCCCGAGGTCAGGTCGCCCCCTTCTGCGTCCTCCCTCGGGTCGGGTAACCCCCTGGATCGGCTCACCCTCGATCTGCTGCTGCATATCAATTTTGACCTATTCTTAAGGCATAACTTCCTCCTACATGCGTGGATCGACTTTCACTTGGCATAGCATAATTTTGAGAGCACTCTCCACTACTTTCCGAGATCGCCTCCGAGCTTGACACGTGGCTCACGACTTGTTACCCGAAAACAACTATAAATACACCACTTAAAGGCAAAAGAAGGGACATTTTTCCTCTCTCTTGGAATTTTTGGCTGAGGCTTTTCTCCTACATCTCCATAGCTCCTACCATTACCAAAGTGCAAGGACTTTGCACCATAACTCATATAAACTCCTCTCTTCATACATATTTAACATGTGTATTACGTGTATAAATTCTTGTACTCTCATTAAACACACGGATTGTGTGTCTACATGTAATTGATTCCTGTAATCTGTCAGTATAACAATTAGATTATAAGGTGGATGTAGGCTACATCTACAGCCGAACCACTATAAAAACCTCGTGTGTCTCCTCTTTATTTACTGTTTTCTGCATTCTGTGATTGTGAGGGTTTCACACTGCATTGGGTGTTAGTGCCATTTTTCGGTCTAACATTTCGGCGTGTCAGGAACGGGGCCACACGCTACAACTTTAACTTCTAGCTTGAGAGGAAGCGGATTGATGGAAGGCTGATCAGCATACAACTTACTGGAAACTCCAATCGTGTCCACCCCCAATCCGCATGAACACAACAGTCCCGAATCCATTCAAATTCAACATGAAGCAGCACATTTCGGAATACATGAACCGGGTCGGCCCGAGGTACATGACTCGGGGGCAGCTTCGACCCACGAACCGAAGCTCAGCACACGCTTCCCCGCAACCAGTAGCACAGAATCTACTCCCTCATTTTCATGCATGCAACACTGGGAGCACCAGTGCAGGATTGAACTAATGACCGCTATACTCTCATGAGCTCCGGCTGCAAACTGGATCCGTCCAGTATAAACAAACATGAGCTCCGGCTGCAAACTGGATCCATCCAGTATAAACAAACATGAGCTCAGCTCCAAACTGGATCCGTCCAGTATAAACAAATTCTCCTTGCTTTTCCTTGGTCGTCTTACTCCGGTAAGGTCGTCTTGGAACCTTCATTGCTTTTCCATGGTCGTCTTACTCCGGCAAGGCCGTCTTGGAATCCCTCTAACATCTCCTCGAACGATTTACTCCGGTAAGACTGTCTAGGAATTATTCTCGCATCATATATCTTTTCTTCTTGCAGGTACAGATTTCTGGTTTTCTTGGATTTCTCTTGGCCTTACTACGATCCCACACGATCATCGGTTTTCTGGCCTTAATACGATCCGACGTGATCATGGCATTCTGGATTTGGATTTCCTGCATTATCTAGAACACATCTTTCTTCAACCAACAAGATATGTTCTGGGGGGGCAATTTGTTAGACTATCTTTTGGTAAAGATCATCTCATCTCGATTCTACCACTGGAATAGCTCAGGTCTTGAGTACAAGCAGGAGTAAGTTGGAAAACACTTAGAAGAAGTGCCAAAGTTACAGAGATTCGCGAACCTGGATCGAGTCGCCTTGCCATTATTTTGCTTCCTGAGGGATTGAACTTGTAGGAAAGGTCCCTCAAAATCCGAGCAGCATCTCCCAGTATAGAAGCCTTGCCAATATTTTGCCGACTTGGCTCTGCAATAATGAAAGATATTGAATTGAATTACAGCAACACATCAAGTTAAATTCAGGCAGAGAGAGAAATTGCACTGAGAAAACATTATTTATTCTGTCCCTGAAGGTTTTGATGCAAAAGTTGATAATAATGGCATAAAATTAAGCATATCATTCACTTAAATCTGAAAGGCATCTCCTACTTTTAGAGTGTGTGTGTGTGTGTGTGTGTTTAATATGATTTGTGAGAAGATACTGAAATAGTAATTGGGAACCAGGATAAACATGTTTGGATGATGCATATGGCTAATGATGTAACAATGAAATGCTGAAAATGAGGTCCTATAGGCATCCTAAAGATAAGAATATCATTTTGTACAAAGAAATTATAAAAATTGTCGATAACTTAGTTTACCAAGGGCATTGCCAAGCTCAAGAAACAAGTCATTTAGCTGATCACGCTTCAGTTTCTCCCTCTCAGCCTTGTGTATCTTCTTTGGAACTTTTAATTGGTTCTTTTTGTTAGAGAGAGGCCTGTGAAAATAAACATAAGTACTTAAATCACTTAAAACACTAAGCATTCGCATATTTACAGTAATCTATACGCATCCCATGTATCTATACTTATTGTTGTCTTGCAGCACATTTACAATACTGGACTACACAAACAAATTACCTTCAATGTTAAGATCCCATTTTATGGTCCCTACAATATTATGCAATATGATCATGTACGTTGGCATTATAAACATGTCCCATAACTTTAAACATTAAAATCGGTTCTATGTAGTATATCGTATAGATGTAGTATAGAAATAGATTTCACATTTAGTGTTATATATACTGTAAAAGAAAAAGCATATCGTATAGGTACGTAGTATATCTTAACCTATCAAATTATGTACATGTAAAATAGTATAATAAAAGTAAGGAAGCATATGAATATCCGAGCAGAACATTAATTAGTGTGGGTTATATACAGGGAAGATGCATTACCGCTGATTCTTGAAAATAGAGCAGCATGAATCTGCCACCAATCCCCTTTAACAGCGATTAAATATGCTGGAGACATTGACCGGTAAAATAACATACAAAGTTACAAACAATATGGTCTGTTTTTTCCTTTGAAATATACTCCTATAAAATAAAACAAACAAATCAGCTTGGATGTGTTTTCTCCTTTGAGATATATTACAATATGTCTGTTTTTTCTTGCTATTCCAATTTATGGGACCGAGCTAAAAGGAGATCTGCTCCTAACAACAGTGGTAATCTCCAAAAAAAACTATTTTTTGCACGGTAAACCCACATAATAATGTAACCGAATATTTTCAGTTATAAAACATTATCTGGATCATCAGAATTCTACTTGGATTAATTACTATTGTCCTCCTGAGCTTAACCGTAGATGAGAGTGTATCAACCGTGTTAGAGCTTTAACTATCCTATTTCTCAAACCATAAATTGAAATAGCATGAGACTGGTTTGGATTCAGCGTATTCAATAAATAATTCCTTAATCATTTCGACTCCATCTTCCAACATGCTAACCAGCAAATCCAGTTATGCAAATCGCAATTACCAACAGTAACTCGGATCTAAAGTAGAAATCATTGTTTTTGCCCAGATTTACTTTAAAACTGATTCCTAGTAAGACCGTAAAGAACAACCTATAATCAACCACTCCTGAGATTTCCACTGCAAAACCTAATTTTGCCGACCCTGCCAAACCGCGTCTCTACCTCGAGGCTTTCAATTAGTTTCAACTAGAAGGAAAAATCGCAGGCCACAGTTGTTTGGAAATCAACTCAACGCTTTTTCTTTTCTTCCTTTGAAGACAGCGGATAATGATGGAGGGTCAGAGCGAAAATGAAATGGAAATTTAGGGATGATTTGAATGAAAATTAGGGATCGAAAATTGAAAATTTGGGGATGAAAATTTTGACTGATTTTGGAAATTTGGGGAAAATGAAAATAAGTGGGCAAAGGAAAATAACAGCGGGAATTAGAAATGGGTGAGGTGCGGATAAGGGTATTGATTGAATGGTTGGGATTTCGTTTTAACTAAAGGTGTGGATCGCTGAGGTGTCCTTATTTTTTAACTTTTTTAATCTGAATATATCTATAGCTACTGCAACACAATTTAATATCTATGCTAACACATTGAAGCGTGCGTTGCAATAGACAAAAAATAGCATAGTAATGGCAACATTGTAGCTAGCAACACCATGGTTTTTCGTTGCGATAGGTCATCTATGGCGTAGTGTATGTAACATCGTTTTCGTATTTAATGAACTGAAAAAGAATCCACCAATTATATTTCAATTCTACCATGTAATTTTTGACACTACCTTATGATATTATTTCTTGGATTTTGTATTAGCTAATTTGTTTATTTTACATCATTTTATCATATAATGAAACTCCATAGTACTATATTTTACTTAGTATTGTTTTTTCAATAATTGAAACTGACAAGAAAGATGAAATGAGTACACTGTCATGATCTAAAAGTTGTAGGCGATGACCAAATGCACACTTTTACTTTTTATGGTTAGATTTTTATGAGGTGGCAGCTGTTTAAGTGGTGACTAAGAAAGGAAGCAATTATGAGTACGACAAATGCGGTTGTTGGACGACGAAAAGAGTACAACTGCATCGCCTACGGTGGCGTAAGGTGTGCAACCATGTAGTGGGGCGGTCTAGGAATTTAACAATTGTCCTCCACGTAAAATTGTGTACTTCTCGCTCAATTTTAGAGTTATTATCTTAGGAACCACAAAAATAATATTATCTTTTAAGCTAAATTATCCTACAAAAAAAAATACAAACGTGTAGTGGTATTTGATATTAAAAAGCCAAATAATATAATTTTGATATCTTAGCTAAAATAAATTACTACCACGACAATATATATGATTAGAAAAAATAATTAGAATGATATAAAAGTATTTATAGGTATGTTATGTGTTATCAAAAATGAAACCAAATATATCATTTATATTATGGCCAGTGATATTTGTAGCCATAGTTATACATTTTATATTTGGTTTTATTTGTATTAGTTTGCTGAATGGTAAATGTAACTATTTTGTTAAAAGGGTAATGATGGAAAATTACTCTATTTATAATTTTCATTCTAGTAATTGTGATTGACAAATAATAACAAGTCAAATCATATTATTTTTTTAAACATGCATTAGTGTCAACAATTGTCAATCTCGAAGATCGAACTCCTGAGTTTTAATCTCGTAATCAGAACCATGGACGAACCGGGCAAACATTGTTTTGTTCATTAAAAGATGAAACTTTATGTGTTCCCTTTACTCATATAATATATTTTAACCTTTTAACAACATAATTATCTGTACTTTAATGGTAATACGTACTAACTATTGTGATTTTCATTCACAATAAAGATGAATCGATGAGCTTAATCAGAATAAATTTTATTTTGGTTAATATGTGTAGCTCATAACCAAGATTACATATTTTTATTAACAACACATACAAATATGATATTCTATACCAAAACGATGGTGGTTATACGTATTATTATCATTCTGATTTTTCACGATCAGAGCTACAATAGTAACAAATTTATCAGATTGATGTTGCTACTGGCTTTACAAATAAATACAGTTATGTGACATTCAGGGCCGACCCTGAGCTTCAGGAGGCCCTAGGCGAAAATGTTGACAGTGCACAGGCGGGGAGAAAAATATACAATAGTATGGTGCTGCTTGGAATTGAACCAAGGACCTTTGCATGAAAGCTACACAACAAACCAACTGGATCATTGCTACTTCCATTTTTACACTGCTGACATATGGGAATTGATATACTAACACAGTATATACGTTAATTTTTTTATTCTTGAGGCCCTCCCCTGACCCGAGGCCCTAGGCGGCCGCCTAGTTCGCCTTGGGTCAGGGTCGGGCCTGGTGACATTGCAAGTATGAAACTTAGAATTTATAGTGAGCACACGTCAGTTTTTATTTTTTTCATGCCTCAAACGATAAAATACCCTTTTTTAGCGGCACCAATGCAGATAATTTACGGCTGATTGACACTAATTTGAAGTTTTGCATCCTGTTTTATTAGTATGCTTAATTAAATAAAAGAATATTTTAGTAAACTACTGTTAACCATGGTCTAAATTTCTAAAACCCAAAAAATTAATTGTAGTATGTCCTAAAAATTGAGCAGGTTGTTAAAGGAACTCCCTTTTTTTTATACGAGAGAGGTAAAAAGTTTAGTCGTTCCCAACTCCAAAAAAAATAAGTACTTGAATGTTACTCTCAACCACCCATTGTCCAAATCTGTGTCGTGTTGAAAGCCTCCTCATAATAAAAATTAGAGTTCCTTTCTCGGACTTCAGAAATAGTTGTCTTAATTAACATGTCTATTGCATGAAAATCGCTAAAAATAAAGGACAAGCAGTGACAACACAAATTTTAAAATGTTCTAGTCCAAACTTCTTACTAGGGTTGTCAATGGAATTTTTTAGTGAAAATTATTTTTAAGTATCGAATATCCACATTCACGAATACAGATAAATATCGGATAATTATTTGCTTCGTCTACGATCAATTAATCAACGAACATAAATTGAATTATTTTAGTTTCTTATGAAGTTTTATCGTCCCAATTAATTATTAAAGTTTTAAAAATAATAAATATGGTGATAATATATAATTTTTAGCAATTAATACGCGTTTAGTTGGCTTTCAACTTTACAAAATAATAAATTTTAATATTTCATTTTGTTAAACTGCACATAATTTAAATTTTAATCATGAATAAAAAGCTAACGCATAATTTTTAAATGTAGATGTCTACATCCGTATCCGGTTTCTTGGACATTAGGTATTTACCTATATTTCGGTTGCTGTTGAGAATGATACAAATGAATTCTGGATTTTTCAGATATCCAACAAGAGGACGGCCCGCTTTTTACCTACTTCCACTTTTCTATTACCGCTTAGCTCCTTCACTCGTATTTGATTACAAAAGATTGCGGAGGGATTACAGTGCTTTTACTTAAACCGATGAGTTTGGAGAAAGAAAAATAAAGGCATAAAACTTCCTAAAATAGAGCATGAGTATGTTCTTCCAATTCCTTTCCCATGAGCTTTTGCCTAGTATGTGCAGGGCTCCAATCGCCCAATATGTCTTCGGCGAAAATGAATGTGTAGTATTGAACGGGCTCCTAAAAATATTTTAAGTGAAAATGTGTTCGTTTTACCGCATTTTCCTGATCAACCAAGAATTTTAGAACAAAATTTTCAATTTTTTTTTTTTTTAAATCTTAAAGACAATCTCCTTAAAATTTAGTAATAATAACCATAAATAAAAATGAAACCGTATAGTATCCAAAACTATTACAATGCATACTGTCATTCTGATCGAAATTTTATATTTATGTATCTTTAGTTGAGAAGTCGGTCTTTTTCACTAAAAAAATATTAAAAGTATATATCGTTAATAAAGCTAAAAAATTGAAGAATTTTGTTCTTTACAATATTTCCTTGATCAACATGATGTTTCAAACATGTTAAAAAAGAATAGCTGATGGATACGCATGATTCATAAACCGTTGAAATCTCAAATTACCACAAAACCAGTAGATTATGTGAAGAGTGACTTTTAGTATTTGTACAGAATTTATTTTATAAATTTTACGAAATGTGACTTGTCTCAACATGAACTCATCCCGGCCAAGCAGCTATAGGCTTTGGGTTTTGCTTTCAGCCTGGAAACAAAGCTTGCTGATCAAGTGCCATCAAATGTTGATATCTAAGTATTTCTTTTCCAGTTTCTACATGTTGTGCTGCTCATACGAACTTAGAGAGCAACGTTTTTTTTTGTTTGCTTCATTATTTGGTATTTTCACATTACAGACAGCAGATATAACTAGGGAAATGTTACTGATTTCCATTTAGGAATACATCAATAATGATAAAGACGATGGTAAGTAATATACGAAGTAAAAAGTGTTCCATACAAAGTTTAGAACATTGAGTGAGTCTTTGTCAGCTTATGTATACATGCACTAAACGACCAATGGCGTTTGTACTCACTCCGGTATTCGTAAGCCATACTGGCTACTCAGAACAGTGAGTGAGTCTTTGTCACCGACTGTCATTGAATTTTCCAGTTGGTTGGCAATTCGCATTGTTTGAAACATTATATTGTGTTCCATTCAATTTTAAATTATTGAATTATAATTGTGTTTTAAGGATTCTCCATTTGACGGATGAAACAGTGAAATTAAAGATAATGAATAGAGTTAATTAATTTTCTAAACAAAATAAGCAAGCCTAATCTTCTGTTCACTGTATTTCAAAATACATTTTAAAATTTAATGTATTATGAACTACTGTAAAAGAAAAAATGAAAAAACAGATGATTTGTGTATGCAAATACTTTCCATTTCAAAATCGGTATAAGTTTTCAGGCTAAGAGCACTCCCAGAAGAAAAGGAGAAAACGAAAGTAAGAAAAGGAATAAAAGAGTGAAGAGCTCCCACTCGCCCAGCAGCAAAATTGAAAAAAGAACTAAGAGTGCTAAACAGAAATCATTTTTCTGTTTAGTCACTACGATTTTGTCTATTTCCCTCTAAATGGAAATTATTTCGCTGTTTAGAGTACACGCTCAGAAATTAAAGCGATGCAAATCCCCATTTTTAATTTCTCCCCACGCACAAACTCGTGCTGTTGCAGCGCGAGGGCGAGGGAAGAAAAAAAAAACGTGGATCATCCCGTTTCAAGCCCAATCGTCATTGCTGGAGTGCTCTAACTACATTTAATTCCAAACGGAGAGAAAATACTGTGTGGACCTAACAAATACTATACAATCTACTAGTATATTCTACTTTGCATGATCTCCTCTGGCCAACTCTCTGAGGTATAAATAAACATTTCAAATCAAAACCTATCAACGTCCATCCAATTCTGACTAAATATTTAGGTTTAAAATTACAGTTACTTCTGGCAGCCAACCCTCCGGATCCCAACAAAAATCCAGCACATACTTATATCCGATAACATAAAAAATATACTTTCATCATTTTTTATTTCAATGCTGGTAACCATGCGCCATAGTTTTCATGATACCGCCAATATCATAACTCAAAATTTAAGGTTTTTCATGGTTCACTCGTTCAGTCAGTCAGTTAAAATCGTACTGAAAAGTTACATTTTAAACAAAAGATATACGCAAAAACATTAACATAAGTTGCTAATTATAGATGAACAGAAATCATGTATTGTTGTAATGCACAACATAAATATAGTTATTTATATAAAGTTAACAATTGATAACGAATAGTACTTTAAAGGCTTCAGACATAACTAATCTTGAGTAAAGTATACACTAATGTTGCTTATTGTTTAAATTTTGCAATTGAGATGCATTCATTTCACTCGCGATGTATAGTGTATACACTGTATATATAGCCGCCCTATTCTCCATTCTTTTAAAACGAAACATTCAGTTCTCTACATAAATCCCCTTTTCATATGGATTCCATAGACGTCCTCCTAACCATCATCTCTACGGCATTTGCTCTAGCATGGTGGTACCATATATCCAGAAGGTCCACCGTGCTTGATGGGCTTCCACCCGGTCCGCCAGGCTGGCCCATTGTCGGCAACCTCTTTCAAATCATCCTCCAACGCCGCAGTTTCATGTACATTGTCCGCGACCTCCGCAAAACCTACGGACCCATCTTCACCCTCCGTATGGGCCAAAGAACCCTCGTCGTCATCACCAGCCCCGAACTTATCCACGAAGCCCTCGTCCAAAAGGGCCCTCTGTTCGCCAGCCGCCCTCCCGACTCTCCTACCCGCCTCATCTTCAGTGTAGGCAAATGTGCCATCAACTCTGCAGTCTATGGCCCTACCTGGCGTTCCCTCAGACGTAACTTCATTTCCGAGATTGCCTCCCCCACCCGCGTCAAATCTTTTCAGTAAGTCAAGTTACACATACTATAAATTGTAACACCTACCATTCTCTTTAAAACTAATGTCACTCACATTGTAGGTGGATACGTGAATGGGCAATAGCGAACCACATAGCACGGCTCAGAAGAGAGCACAAGAGGACGGGTTCGGTCGGGTTGATGTCAAACTGCAGACTAACGATATCCAGCATACTGATATGCATATGCTTTGGCGCAAAAATGCCGGAAGAAGAAATAAAAAACATAGAAATGATCCTGAAAGACGTCATGATGGCGACTACGCCAAAGCTACCCGACTTCCTTCCCGTGCTGACTCCACTGTTCCGAAGACATATATCCCTGGCTAAGAAGCTGCGGCAGAGACAGTTAGATAGTCTACTCCCTCTTGTTCGTGCACGTAGAGCATTCATTGACGGAGTGCCACCGGACATGGGATCGGAGTACCAGATAGTGAGTCCAGCAGGTTCGGCATACATCGATTCACTCTTTGTGCTGCAGCCGACGGACAGGGGAGCCCTGACCGAGGAAGAGATAGTGACGCTGGTGTCGGAGGTGATCAGTGCGGGCACGGATACGAGTGCTACGACGCTGGAGTGGGCGATGGCGCACCTCATACTGGAGCCGGAGTGTCAGAGGAGGTTGCACGAGGAAGTGGCGAGGGAACCGGATGTGGAAAGGATGGAATACTTGGAAGCCGTGGTGAAGGAGACGCTGAGGCGGCACCCGCCGAGCCATTTTGTGCTGTCCCACTGTGGGTTGCGGGAGACCGAGCTGGGAGGGTACAGGATACCGGAAGGGGCGAGCCTGGAAGTTTACACAGCAGAGGTGGTAATGGATCCGGGTTTGTGGAGGGACCCGGAAGTGTGGGACCCGGAGAGGTTTGTGGAAGGGGGAGAAGGGTGGGAGGTGGACCTGACGGGTGGAAAGGGGGTGAGGATGGTTCCGTTTGGGGCAGGGAGGAGGATATGTCCTGCGGCTTCGGTTGGGATTTTGCATGTGAAGACGATGATGGCGGCCATGGTGAGGGAGTTTGAGTGGAAGGCGGTTAAAGAGGAGGCGCCGCCTTCTCTGGAGGAAGCTTTTGCGTTTACCGTTGTGATGAAGGAGCCGTTAAGGGCGGTGATCGTGGAAAGGGGCTGATGGTATTTGAGTTTTGGTGCGAAAGAAATTTGTTTATTTTGGCAGTATGTTTTTCTTATTAGATTTCCCTTCGTGTTTGCCGTATTGTGTAATTAAAGAATGTTATCTCTCATCAGTTTTAAAGTTGGGCCAACCCTACGTATATAGCAACTGTATTCAGGTAACGAGACAAGATATGTCAGTTAGCTTGGCTTGTACTTTGGCTAACTGGAGTAGGTAATGGAGTCCGAGTACGTTGACACCACTTTTAGTGGTGTCACCAGACACTCGGCTTTTATTGGTGGAATTCAGGGAGCCTCATATAAGGTCCCTATTTCCATCAATAGGGGATAGTCAACAAACTACTACCGTAGGTAATGTATTTGCTATCTAAACCTGATGGATGCGTTGTAAAATTTTGAATGGTCCTAGTGAACAATGCATTATTAGCTCGTCTGTACACTCAGAAAAAGGGAGGCAAAAAACACTCATTCAGAGGATTGGCAGGAAAAGTTTGTTTAGACCGTAGTAGGTATACGAGTTCGATTTTGTTCACATCCTTTTAAGGATGTGAACAAAATTGTATTTGTAGGTATACTCAGGTGTGCAAACCGCTACAAGGAGGTCTATGTGGACCTATCCGAAATCAATAGTTCAAATCCTGCGGTATACTTACTGCAGAGTAAACAAACTCGAGCTTGAAGAATTGACGGTAAGCTAACGTCAACTTTTTAATTTACAAACAAAAAGAAATAACATTCAATAATAATTGGAAATACTATTCAAAATAGACATTAATCTATTAAATAATTGTAAAGTAGAAGAATTTGAACATTTCACGCTAGTTTACTCTTTTTTTCTTAACTTTCATATTTTATTTTGACGTAAGTTTGTCATTTAACACTTTTTTATTAGCTCTCTACCATCATTTTACATCTTCCATCATTTTACATTTTGATATGAACATTCTAAATTTACACAATTATTTACATAAAATTTAACAATTAGCTCATACCATTTTATGTTTAAATTCACATATTTAAATTAATTTAAAATGTCAAATTTTATGTAATTTAAATAAATTTAATTAACTAACATTTCTTTCAAGTACTAAAGAATGAAAAACTTATGTTTTGTCACTCAAGATAACTAAACTTCAAATTTTCAATTATCATTAAGTCTTTCTCAATTCTTTTCAAATATTATACATTTAATACCATATTTTATAAATCATTTACGTAATATCAAAACTACTTAAATAGTTTTAGCAAACTATTACACATTGATTCGCCTAATAAATCACATCAATATTATATATATTCAGATTAATAAAAATGATAATTTTTGATATTTCAAATATATAAACACATCAATCAAATAACATAAACTATACACATAACAATCATCACAAGTTCAAAGTTAAAGTCATTTACATCAACATATTTACTATGCATCACATTGTGATATTATTATCAAATGTGTCACATTTTAAGATTTATTTAGATTTTTACAAAATATTTCACACTATCATTTAACATTGTACACTTAAGTCAATAAGTTTAAATTAATTATGTGCTTTTTTTGATAAGACCGACCGGATTTTTAAACATGTCTGTAACACTTTTTAATAACGAATAATAAATACAAATAAGTACAGAAGATAGACAGTTTGTCTAACTACTACATTCGGTTTTTAGAATGGCCTAACCACTATAACTATTTTAGCTTAAAGAACATGAGCTAGACCAAATGCCTAGACTACTATGACATGAGTGAATCAACAATGCACCAAGCGGGGGCAAAACAAAACATTATATACACACTGACTTGGTTCACACAAGAAGCATAACATAAACAAAATGACTTAAGGCACAACCATATGACCCGATGTTACAACCAAACTACTATTACATAACCAAAATAAACTCACATATACAAGAAGCTTAAGCTATCACAAATAGCAAAGAGCTGGAAATTAACAGAAATGAGCATTACCAATGAAAAATATATAATGGTACAGACAAAGCTGGTTCTATGAGAATAAGAAGGAGTTGCCAAAACACAAAAATGACATACATGTCGTAGATCATTCGTCTGTTGCTAGGCAATCGCTGAGGGATGAAAACACAGCCTGTAACGACTGGAAATTTCCGACTCCTCGAGAGTCGGAAATTCCGAGACGTTAGTGAAAGAATTTAGAAGGTGAGAAAGAAAAGATAGAACTAATAGAATAGAAGAAGAAGAAGAACATCAAAATCATCAGAGTAACACGAATCTCACAGCGGAACGAATAACATATAATATATAACATAACTTTGAAGTAAACAGTTATATATATATACAATAGCACTTATCAGAGTACAACACTTACAACACAGCGGAAATAACTATAGCTATAAAATCTTGCAGCCTCCTGCTCCAAGCTCTCCAAGTATACCTGTAAATCCCGACTACTTGACTGCCCGTACAAATTTAGGCACCCAAGAGTTTAGGGAAAACAACAAAGTAAACTCCGGGTCAGTCATGGGACTGGTATGAGTAAAATAGTTTAAAACAGGTATAGGATATCTCATAAGACCACGCCGTGAATACGGAACGGGTTTTTCCCTTATGAGTATCTGAACAACTTTGACAAGCAATATCATTGTGATATTATAATAATGTCTAAGTACAAATAGGTATCAATCTAGCAGAAACGCTTGCATCTCACGTTCTACATACATAGTATAAAATCATAAACCGCAGGGCGCTTATCGGAGAATGGATTCCAACAGACAAGGTATGGGAGCACCTTCTAAATAGTGTACTCTAGAGGTGATACACTCAGGGTTCAACAAGAACGTCTTGCAACCCGGCCACACATGACCGCTCACTCATTTAGCTTGAGTGTCGCGAATATATTGCCACCACGGTTGTAGGCCATCAAACCGTCATCCGAAGAAACAAAATCAAAAAGAAGTATAAATATGAATATTCCCTAGATCGGTGACAATACACCCTGCTTGGGGATGACCCAACTAGCCATGCTGCCTAGCCCAACTTTTGTTACTTCCCGGTGTGAGGCTAGAAGCTACGTCTATCTTCAGAACATCTGATCACCATTCACTTTGAATGCCACATCGTCATACCCGCCAAATCACCAATTGACTTATACAAAAATAACACGGGTATATAGCTAAGAGAAACGAATTCCTCCGCCACCAAACGTGAATACGTTTGAACAGATCAACTTACGCGATCCATTGGATATACTCTGTCAGACCTTCTTCCATATACGTTGTCCTGTGACTGGACAAACCGAAGGCACTATTCAGTATATCCATCTTAGTCACTGTTATCTAAGACTTATACAACAGCCCTTGCACTTTACTCCGTCTTCAATTTATCTTTGGCATATATTGCTCGCAACGCTTAAGCCGATACAGAGTGGTTCTTTGGATAATAATCCAACCGGTCTCTCCATATTAACAACGTTAAAATGGTAAAAACTTTGATAGTCTGTGATTCAACTATCAAATGAAAACATGTCGGTGTACAAACAACGATCTTATTTCCAAATGGAAATTCGATCGATCAATCATCACATGTTCATATTTCCTTATTTCATATATTTAGAAAATATATGTTATTAATCATTGGAAAACATTTCCATAGCTTATTTTCACATCACTATTATTTCGCAACTATCAGTCCCTAACTGTAACTAGTATGAGAACAATTCTCTAAGTATCAATCCGGAAGGTCGAAACCAACATCAAATCGTCACTTAGAAAACCGTTCAACTTACCCTCTCCAGTCAGTTTCTGAATTTTGCTTATCTCTATTTCTTAAATTCTTATCATGAAAACATTTCATTTTCTATGTTTAGAAAACATATCTGACTATATTTGGAAAACGTTCCCAAAACTCATTTACGGATTTCAAATGAACGTTGTATAAAACATCGTTACGCTTAATCCATTAATCGCTTATTACTTAACTATATTTCAAATCAACCTTTTCTATCGAACCACAACTATTCCTTTGTCAATTCTGAAGTCAATCAAGTTGGGGTATAATTACCTCTCAGACCTTAATTGAACAACGTCCTTTACTGTGAAATAGATGAAGCTCGTCACTCACTTTTTCCAATCATCTGTTTACGCAAATTCTCGGATTCAGGTTACGAATCTACTTCTTATATGATAACGTTGATTATAACTATAACGTTATAATTCCTACTTCTGCAACATCTAACCTAAATTATAACCTTATCTCCTAACTCGAATAATTTAACAGACACCTAATTTCTAAATCAATAACTAAATCTTGATTTAAACCCTAGAAAGTAAATAGTACTTTCCCGAATTCGCTATAATCGAATTCGACGTATTACTCTCTTTCGAGTAATCTCTATTTGATTAACTCTTCTTCGAATAACCTATATTCGATTATCTCTCTTCGAATAACTCATATTCGAAATCTCTCTCTTTCGAATAAATAATATTCGATCTCTTTCTTTCGAATATGCCATATTCGAAAATCTCCTTTCGATTTACTAATCGATAACTCCTTTCGATCAAACTAAAATCGATAACTCTTTTAACTCTATTCGAATAACTAATATTCGACTAACTCCTTTGGATCAACTCATTTGATTAACTCCTTCGAATAACTAATTCGAATAATTTACCTTCGAATAACCAATATTCGATTTACTCTAACTCGATTAACTTAATTCTAATCGATTTACTCCATTTCGATTCAACTTAATTCAAATCGATTAATTTAACTCAAATTGATTAACTCCTTTCGAATAACTAAATTCGATTTAACTCTTCTCGAATAACTAAATTCGATTAACTCAAATTGAATAACTAATATTCAATTAACTCTTACGTGTTTAACTCTATTCGAATAAGTAATTCAAATCACTCTAATGTGTTTAACTCTATTCAAATATCTAATTCGAATAACTCATTTCGAAAAACTAAATTCGAATAACTCCTTTGGATTAACTAACTTCGAATAACTCCTTTGGATTAACTAACTTCGAATAACCAATATTCGATAACTACTCTTCGAATAAATAATATTCGGTAACTCTTCTCAAATGAATAACATTTGATTTCTCCACTCGAATAAACTATATTCGATTACTCTTCCCTTGAATACACTATATTCGATAACTCTACTTCGAATAAGTGATATTCGGCAACTCTACTCGATTAACTCCACTTGGATAACTCTAACTGGTCAACTCTAACTGGTCAACTCTAACTGAGTAACTCTAACTGGTTAACTTTAACTGGTCAACTTTAGCTGGTCAACTCTAACTGTTTATCTTTAACTGGTAAACTTTAACTGGTCAACTCTAACTGTTTATCTTTAACTGGTAAACTTTAACTGGTTAACTCAAATGGTTTAACCTAACTTGATTTACTTGTCTCGATTAACTGAACTAATCCACTTAGTTTAACTTAGTTAATTCACTTTGATTAACTCTAACCGATTTACTTAGTTTAACTTAGCTAATTCACTTTGATTAACCCAACTAATTTACTTCGATTAACCGCTTAGTTTATCTTAACTAATTTACTTTGGTTAACTTAACCAATTACTTTGATTAACTCGACTAACTTGCTTTGGTTAACCTAACAAATTACTTTGTTTAACTCTATTCGAATAAGTAATTCGAATCACTCTAATGTGTTTAACTCTATTCAAATATCTAATTCGGATAACTCATTTCGAATAACTAAATTCGATTAACTCCTTTTATTAACGTTTATTCATTTCAAAAGATTTCCTTTTTACAACGTTTATTCATTTCAAAAGATTTCCTTTTTACCACGTTTATCCATTGATAAAGATTTACTTTTAGTAACGGTTCTTCACTTTATAAATGTCCTTTTAATAACGTTTCTACTTCTCTATATAAGTCCAGACTTATATATATTCCATTTATCAACGATAAATAATTTATTTAATTTATAAAACATTATTTATAAATTAATCCACTTCAATTTATCTGTTTAAAATAGATTTCCTATTTAATATCTCATTTAAATCCATATCGTGTTATACCGTGTGCGAAGCACGTGTTTAAATCTATCCTTGTATAATTCTATTTATTTTCCGAACAAGTGTTCCTGTATTTATTCCCTAAATAAATATTCCTTTATTCCATTTATTTATAATCTAAATAAATGTTCCTTTATTTATTTCCTAAATAAATAAATATTTTTCATTTTATAAAGTCCTATCGATTTTATAAATAAGATTTATTTTCAATATAAACATTGAAAATTCCCTTTTTACACTCTAGTATCACCTACGGTGTTTAACGTGTCGTATAACAATGATCGGTATCATTCAAACATATGAAATCAATAACAGATTTCATAACACATCAAATATCACAATATATGAAAAACGGTAAAATAAATGTTGAGGAATCCAATCGGATTCCTCCAACCTGTTTCCCTGCATCCACAGATGTTACACAATAAAATATACATCAATTTCATTCCAACCTGAAATATATTGATGAACTGAATCAATATTTGATTGTCGTTTATATATATAACTATATCCATGTTTCAATCAAATCTATTTAACAGTCCAAACTATCAATACCCCGCAATCAAATCATTTAACACAGTTTATATAAAATATAAACTGAGGAGAGTTAGTGAGTTTTACTCACATTTGCAGTTCATCGTTAAAGAACGATAAACCGTTATTTGATTTGAATCAAACAGTTTATTTCGCCGTAAATTCATACAAGCTCCACTCCACTCCCAGTCAGTTCCATGGTGTAGCCACCGTCCATACGATCCCAATGGATCTTGTTTAGTCAATTTCTGATTTCGTATGACCAAGTTATCGTATTTACAAGTTAGTACACAATTTAAATTAAAACAAATTTAATTTATTTTATATATGGGCTTTACCCTTGTAGATCTGGCCCGTAACCATCCACCATCCGCTCCCATCAAAACCCGCTATCGTATCTTCTTTCTCTTTCTCTCTTCAGTAGTTCATCTTCCCCAAATTCACGAAACCGCACTGTTAACCAAAAAGAACGAGCTGCTGCTCCTTGCTCCGGCCATCGGAGAACAATCCAAGGTCATCCACTTGTTCGCCGAGACCTGCTCCATCTTCGTCAGCAGTAGGTCCTCACTAAACGTTTGAACCCGCAAGCAAGAGCTCCTGTACCCCAAACCCAACTCAGTACGACCTTTGTTTCTTTCCATGCGATGAAAAGCACCTGCGCGCATCTCACTCCTCCCATCAGTTGAACGCGCATGCTCCAATTATAACTCCATCACACGTCATGTTTCATGCCTCCCAGATATGAACAGTCCCCTTCATCACATAGGACAGCATCGCCCCCCTCCATATATACATCATTATACCCCAAACGCAGGTACACAGTAAATCATGCACCTTAAACTCACTTGGACTAAAAAAAAGAAAAAAACGAAGTAGGACCTGCGTACTAAAAACAGTACACAGCTTCTTCCTCCTCAAACAAGATACACGCTCCCAGGTAAGTTCGAACAACCCTTACCCCATCTTAATCCCACGCTCTCTCTCCCCATATACCATCTATATACAAACTACTGTCACCAAAATACTACTCATAGCAGTCCATCTTCCCAAACAACCATGAACACCCGCGCTCAAAAACCCCTCCGGCCCCATCAACAGTTCATCTCGCCCAAGAACCACCCGACCAAACTCGGTTGTCGCCACCACTCCGTCCTTACTCGTCTGCCTCCACCAACTCCCTTGCGTCGCCACCTAGACCTGCTCAAGTTCGAGTTTAGTTGTTTTAGGGAATGCAACGATTTTATCTTGGATCTTTACTAGATTCGAGAGGTTGCGGAATTTGGTTGGATAAATGGAAGAAGAGCGGCGGCGGATAATCGAACTGAGGAAATGTAATTAGGTTTAAGAATTTGAGGTGATTATATAGGGTATATATATAGGACGTGAAGTTAGTTTGTCCTTGTATTTTGTGTGGTGTAAAGAAAAGGAAATGTGGACTTCTGTTGATCACTGAAACGAAGGGGTTAGGATTTTAGGATTGAATATTTAAGTTATAACATTTTGGCGACCCTTCTACATGAAATTCTGTTCTCATCCGGACGGCCAACGACAGAAATAAATATACCGTTGTGATGAGCTCGGTGTCACGATCTTAAAAATATGATAATACCGGTAGATTGGCTTACTCTGTGAAACCCCGAAATATCGATACAGGGTGCCAAATACTCCAAATAAAAAGTTGCTTATTTAATTGATTAAAAATTACCATAAAATTCTAAAAATTAAATTATCACTACTTCCCAAAAGGACCTTGTCTAAATTCAAACCCGATCTCTAGTTATATCGAATAAACCGATACGGTCGATAAACGATTCTATAGCGACTATTTCAAAATTTGATTTGGACATATCTCAAAATCTACACTACGAAATCCTGATTTTTCTCTTCCACTAGAAAGATATACTCCACCAGCTCCACACGTTTCTTGTTTCACAGAAATCCGGCTTAAAACGAATCATGTACATTCAATTGAAGTTCAAGTCGCCAAATTGCGAACTACCACGACGTTTCAGGTTCGTTTTAATTATAATTATAAATTATAAGTTCGAACGTTGTACTTTAAGTTATCGATATCACCAAATCGATATATAAATCATTAAATAAATTAATTATTCGACAGCTAACAAAACGCGCCATTACAGACTTCCCCCCTTAAAATAATTTCGTCCTCGAAATTGCTAAGTTAGAAAAATGCTACTAACTCTACTAACTAGATTAAAAAAACTTTTTTGTTTACCTCTAAATTTCAGTTTCGACTGGACCCATTTAATTTTAATTAATTTATTAATTCATTTCCGACTAACTAAAATTTTCAAAAATTATGAAAATTTTCTAACATCTTAAATTTTCGAAAAATTTCGCCATAATCTCCTTTGTACGGCTCAATACGTCAAACCACAACTCGCCTCTCTAGGCCTTCTCCAATTGAAAAGGAAATCAAAATAGCCAAGCGGCTTGCCAATTCGGCTCATAAAATCCAAACTCATATATGATATAAACTTGTACCTTTTTGTCGGGCATTTAACTCTATCCCTTTCATCTGCTACCACTTCAACATATACCAATGTTATCCATTCCAATTGATCTCCAATCAGTTCATATCCTCAAATCAAAATCGAATTTCATTCGAACTCTAATATCAAATTCCAAATTATTGACTTATCAATTTGGTTCCATTCTAGATTATCTCTAATCCAATTCAATTTTATTTAACTCGGTTCAAGTTAAATTTCAATTTATTTTTACCATCTCATTTTATTTAACTTCATTAGTTAAATTTTAATTCCAGAACTTAAGTTCCTGGGTTTCTTTCAAATCAATTTGAAATCATAATGCCAATTCAAAACCTTTGAATTTCTAAACAACTTGTTTTCTCAAAACAATTCAAAAACAAAACCTTTGGTAGTTATCCGTCACTTAGAACTCGAAAATGAACACTGATGATGTCTAGATTCATCATCAGAATCTATTTTCCAGCTATCGAAGTGAGTTCAATAAATTTTTTTTTTTCATTTTGAAATACATTTCAAATATTTTTCACACTGCTTGAAAACATTTCAAAATCTCCCAGGAACTTAAAATTTCCTTATTTTAAATTCCAAATTCTGATTTAAATTCATATTTAATTCAAACTATTTCATATATTACATTCATATGAATTCTGATTGGTCAATTATAACCATTTCACCCTTTTATAATCTTATTCGATTATAATAACAACCAACACAATCAATATACTATAATAATTTCAAGATATATATTTCTTCTATAAACAAATATATTTTGGGAAAAATTATTTCATTTACCCTCTTTCAAAACATACCATGACGGTTCATCGTATTCGAGTGTTTAGTAACCCCTATCGATACAGTGGATCAACTGATCGACCAGAATTCATAAGCCACTCAACCCATGAGTCTTCATAATATAAAACCATTTTATATTGGATAACAATTACGCGCTCATATATATACACTCAAACTCAATCTAGGATATTACTAATCCCATCTCTATCGAGTCACGCCACAGAGCCAAGTAATTCTTAACTTAAGCTCTGATACCAACTGTAACGACTGGAAATTTCCGACTCCTCGAGAGTCGGAAATTCCGAGACGTTAGTGAAAGAATTTAGAAGGTGAGAAAGAAAAGATAGAACTAATAGAATAGAAGAAGAAGAAGAACATCAAAATCATCAGAGTAACACGAATCTCACAGCGGAACGAATAACATATAATATATAACATAACTTTGAAGTAAACAGTTATATATATACAATAGCACTTATCAGAGTACAACACTTACAACACAGCGGAAAAAACTATAGCTATAAAATCTTGCAGCCTCCTGCTCCAAGCTCTCCAAGTATACCTGTAAATCCCGACTACTTGACTGCCCGTACAAATTTAGGCACCCAAGAGTTTAGGGAAAACAACAAAGTAAACTCCGGGTCAGTCATGGGACTGGTATGAGTAAAATAGTTTAAAACAGGTATAGGATATCTCATAAGACCACGCCGTGAATACGGAACGGGTTTTTCCCTTATGAGTATCTGAAAAACTTTGACAAGCAATATCATTGTGATATTATAATAATGTCTAAGTACAAATAGGTATCAATCTAGCAGAAACGCTTGCATCTCACGTTCTACATACATAGTATAAAATCATAAACCGCAGGGCGCTTATCGGAGAATGGATTCCAACAGACAAGGTATGGGAGCACCTTCTAAATAGTGTACTCTAGAGGTGATACACTCAGGGTTCAACAAGAACGTCTTGCAACCCGGCCACACATGACCGCTCACTCATTTAGCTTGAGTGTCGCGAATATATTGCCACCACGGTTGTAGGCCATCAAACCGTCATCCGAAGATACAAAATTAAAAAGAAGTATAAATATGAATATTCCCTAGATCAGTGACAATACACCCTGCTTGGGGATGACCCAACTAGCCATGCTGCCTAGCCCAACTTTTGTTACTTCCCGGTGTGAGGCTAGAAGCTACGTCTATCTTCAGAACATCTGATCACCATTCACTTTGAATGCCACATCGTCATACCCGCCAAATCACCAATTGACTTATACAAAAATAACACGGGTATATAGCTAAGAGAAACGAATTCCTCCGCCACCAAACGTGAATACGTTTGAACAGATCAACTTACGCGATCCATTGGATATACTCTGTCAGACCTTCTTCCATATACGTTGTCCTGGGACTGGACAAACCGAAGGCACTATTCAGTATATCCATCTTAGTCACTGTTATCTAAGACTTATACAACAGCCCTTGCACTTTACTCCGTCTTCAATTTATCTTTGGCATATATTGCTCGCAACGGTCATGCCGATACAGAGTGGTTCTTTGGATAATAATCCAACCGGTCTCTCCATATTAACAACGTTAAAATGGTAAAAACTTTGATAGTCTGTGATTCAACTATCAAATGAAAACATGTCGGTGTACAAACAACGATCTTATTTCCAAATGGAAATTCGATCGATCAATCATCACATGTTCATATTTCCTTATTTCATATATTTAGAAAATATATGTTATTAGTCATTGGAAAACATTTCCATAGCTTATTTTCACATCACTATTATTTCGCAACTATCAGTCCCTAACTGTAACTAGTATGAGAACAATTCTCTAAGTATCAATCCGGAAGGTCGAAACCAACATCAAATCGTCACTTAGAAAACCGTTCAACTTACCCTCTCCAGTCAGTTTCTGAATTTTGCTTATCTCTATTTCTTAAATTCTTATCATGAAAACATTTCACTTTCTATGTTTAGAAAACATATCTGACTATATTTGGAAAACGTTCCCAAAACTCATTTACGGATTTCAAATGAACGTTGTATAAAACATCGTTACGCTTAATCCATTAATCGCTTATTACTTAACTATATTTCAAATCAACCTTTTCTATCGAACCACAACTATTCCTTTGTCAATTCTGAAGTCAATCAAGTTGGGGTATAATTACCTCTCAGACCTTAATTGAACAACGTCCTTTACTGTGAAATAGATGAAGCTCGTCACTCACTTTTTCCAATCATCTGTTTATGCAAATTCTCGGATTCAGGTTACGAATCTACTTCTTATATGATAACGTTGATTATAACTATAATGTTATAATTCCTACTTCTGCAATATCTAACCTAAATTATAACCTTATCTCCTAACTCGAATAATTTAACAGACACCTAATTTCTAAATCAATAACTAAATCTTGATTTAAACCCTGGAAAGTAAATAGTACTTTCCCGAATTCGCTATAATCGAATTCGACGTATTACTCTCTTTCGAGTAATCTCTATTTGATTAACTCTTCTTCGAATAACCTATATTCGATTATCTCTCTTCGAATAACTCATATTCGAAATCTCTCTCTTTCGAATAAATAATATTCGATCTCTTTCTTTCGAATATGCCATATTCGAAAATCTCCTTTCGATTTACTAATCGATAACTCCTTTCGATCAAACTAAAATCGATAACTCTTTTAACTCTATTCGAATAACTAATATTCGACTAACTCCTTTGGATCAACTCATTTGATTAACTCCTTCGAATAACTAATTCAAATAATTTACCTTCGAATAACCAATATTCGATTTACTCTAACTCGATTAACTTAATTCTAATCGATTTACTCCATTTCGATTCAACTTAATTCAAATCGATTAATTTAACTCAAATTGATTAACTCCTTTCGAATAACTAAATTCGATTTAACTCTTCTCGAATAACTAAATTCGATTAACTCAAATTGAATAACTAATATTCAATTAACTCTTACGTGTTTAACTCTATTCGAATAAGTAATTCAAATCACTCTAATGTGTTTAACTCTATTCAAATATCTAATTCGAATAACTCATTTCGAATAACTAAATTCGAATAACTCCTTTGGATTAACTAACTTCGAATAACTCCTTTGGATTAACTAACTTCGAATAACCAATATTCGATAACTACTCTTCGAATAAATAATATTCGGTAACTCTTCTCAAATGAATAACATTTGATTTCTCCACTCGAATAAACTATATTCGATTACTCTTCCCTTGAATACACTATATTCGATAACTCTACTTCGAATAAGTGATATTCGGCAACTCTACTCGATTAACTCCACTTGGATAACTCTAACTGGTCAACTCTAACTGGTCAACTCTAACTGAGTAACTATAACTGGTCAACTTTAACTGGTCAACTTTAGCTGGTCAACTCTAACTGTTTATCTTTAACTGGTAAACTTTAACTGGTCAACTCTAACTGTTTATCTTTAACTGGTAAACTTTAACTGGTTAACTCAAATGGTTTAACCTAACTTGATTTACTTGTCTCGATTAACTGAACTAATCCACTTAGTTTAACTTAGTTAATTCACTTTGATTAACTCTAACCGATTTACTTAGTTTAACTTAGCTAATTCACTTTGATTAACCCAACTAATTTACTTCGATTAACCGCTTAGTTTATCTTAACTAATTTACTTTGGTTAACTTAACCAATTACTTTGATTAACTCGACTAACTTGCTTTGGTTAACCTAACAAATTACTTTGTTTAACTCTATTCGAATAAGTAATTCGAATCACTCTAATGTGTTTAACTCTATTCAAATATCTAATTCGGATAACTCATTTCGAATAACTAAATTCGATTAACTCCTTTTATTAACGTTTATTCATTTCAAAAGATTTCCTTTTTACAACGTTTATTCATTTCAAAAGATTTCCTTTTTACCACGTTTATCCATTGATAAAGATTTACTTTTAGTAACGGTTCTTCACTTTATAAATGTCCTTTTAATAACGTTTCTACTTCTCTATATAAGTCCAGACTTATATATATTCCATTTATCAACGATAAATAATTTATTTAATTTATAAAACATTATTTATAAATTAATCCACTTCAATTTATCTGTTTAAAACAGATTTCCTATTTAATATCTCATTTAAATCCATATCGTGTTATACCGTGTGCGAAGCACGTGTTTAAATCTATCCTTGTATAATTCTATTTATTTTCCGAACAAGTGTTCCTGTATTTATTCCCTAAATAAATATTCCTTTATTCCATTTATTTATAATCTAAATAAATGTTCCTTTATTTATTTCCTAAATAAATAAATGTTTTTCATTTTATAAAGTCCTATCGATTTTATAAATAAGATTTATTTTCAATATAAACATTGAAAATTCCCTTTTTACACTCTAGTATCACCTACGGTGTTTAACGTGTCGTATAACAATGATCGGTATCATTCAAACATATGAAATCAATAACAGATTTCATAACACATCATATATCACAATATATGAAAAACGGTAAAATAAATGTTGAGGAATCCAATCGGATTCCTCCAACCTGTTTCCCTGCATCCACAGATGTTACACAATAAAATATACATCAATTTCATTCCAACATGAAATATACTGATGAACTGAATCAATATTTGATTGTCGTTTATATATATAACTATATCCATGTTTCAATCAAATCTATTTAACAGTCCAAACTATCAATACCCCGCAATCAAATCATTTAACACAGTTTATATAAAATATAAACTGAGGAGAGTTAGTGAGTTTTACTCACATTTGCAGTTCATCGTTAAAGAACGATAAACTGTTATTTGATTTGAATCAAACAGTTTATTTCGCCGTAAATTCATACGAGCTCCACTCCACTCCCAGTCAGTTCCATGGTGTAGCCACCGTCCATACGATCCCAATGGATCTTGTTTAGTCAATTTCTGATTTCGTATGACCAAGTTATCGTATTTACAAGTTAGTACGCAATTTAAATTAAAACAAATTTAATTTATTTTATATATGGGCTTTACCCTTGTAGATCTGGCCCGTAACCATCCACCATCCGCTCCCATCAAAACCCGCTATCGTATCTTCTTTCTCTTTCTCTCTTCAGTAGTTCGTCTTCCCCAAATTCACGAAACCGCACTGTTAACCAAAAAGAACGAGCTGCTGCTCCTTGCTCCGGCCATCGGAGAACAATCCAAGGTCATCCACTTGTTCGCCGAGACCTGCTCCATCTTCGTCAGCAGTAGGTCCTCACTAAACGTTTGAACCCGCAAGCAAGAGCTCCTGTACCCCAAACCCAACTCAGTACGACCTTTGTTTCTTTCCATGCGTTGAAAAGCACCTGCGCGCATCTCACTCCTCCCATCAGTTGAACGCGCATGCTCCAATTATAACTCCATCACACGTCATGTTTCATGCCTCCCAGATATGAACAGTCCCCTTCATCACATAGGACAGCATCGCCCCCCTCCATATATACATCATTATACCCCAAACACAGGTACACAGTAAATCATGCACCTTAAACTCACTTGGACTAAAAAAAAGAAAAAAACGAAGTAGGACCTGCGTACTAAAAACAGTACACAGCTTCTTCCTCCTCAAACAAGATACACGCTCCCAGGTAAGTTCGAACAACCCTTACCCCATCTTAATCCCACGCTCTCTCTCCCCATATACCATCTATATACAAACTACTGTCACCAAAATACTACTCATAGCAGTCCATCTTCCCAAACAACCATGAACACCCGCGCTCAAAAACCCCTCCGGCCCCATCAACAGTTCATCTCGCCCAAGAACCACCCGACCAAACTCGGTTGTCGCCACCACTCCGTCCTTACTCGTCTGCCTCCACCAACTCCCTTGCGTCGCCACCTAGACCTGCTCAGGTTCGAGTTTAGTTGTTTTAGGGAATGCAGCGATTTTATCTTGGATCTTTACTAGATTCGAGAGGTTGCGGAATTTGGTTGGATAAATGAAAGAAGAGCGGCGACGGATAATCGAACTGAGGAAATGTAATTAGGTTTAAGAATTTGAGGTGATTATATAGGGTATATATATAGGACGTGTAGTTAGTTTGTCCTTGTATTTTGTGTGGTGTAAAGAAAAGGAAATGTGGACTTCTGTTGATCACTGAAACGAAGGGGTTAGGATTTTAGGATAGAATATTTAAGTTATAACATTTTGGCGACCCTTCTACATGAAATTCTGTTCTCATCCGGACGGCCAACGACAGAAATAAATATACCGTTGTGATGAGCTCAGTGTCACGATCTTAAAAATATAATAATACCGGTAGATTGGCTTACTCTGTGAAACCCCGAAATATCGATACAGGGTGCCAAATACTCCAAATAAAAAGTTGCTTATTTAATTGATTAAAAATTACCATAAAATTCTAAAAATTAAATTATCACTACTTCCCAAAAGGACCTTGTCTAAATTCAAACCCGATCTCTAGTTATATCGAATAAACCGATACGGTCGATAAACGATTCTATAGCGACTATTTCAAAATTTGATTTGGACATATCTCAAAATCTACACTACGAAATCCTGATTTTTCTCTTCCACTAGAAAGATATACTCCACCAGCTCCACACGTTTCTTGTTTCACAGAAATCCGGCTTAAAACGAATCATGTACATTCAGTTGAAGTTCAAGTCGCCAAATTGCGAACTACCGCGACGTTTCAGGTTCGTTTTAATTATAATTATAAATTATAAGTTCGAACGTTGTACTTTAAGTTATCGATATCACCACATCGATATATAAATCATTAAATAAATTAATTATTCAACAGCTAACAAAACGCGCCATTACACAGCCATTAGGCAAATAACCCAAATAACATAGAACAATAAAGAAGGATGAAAGCACAAGAAACACCGAACCAAATTTGCATATATCAGAGCCTGAACAACAACCCAGACCTTCACAGAACTGATCATTAGCAAGACCACCGCTCATGAAGCACCAAAAGTTGAAGCCAAACCTCTACATGCAAAGACACCCAAAACAAATCCCAGTCGAAACTGAAGTGAAAACCACAAACGAAAACAATCCAAATTTAGGGCCGTTAATTTCTAACACGACTCGTAACCCGCACGAAAAAAACCCGACCCGACCCGACCCATTTATAAACGGGTTGACCCGAACCGATCGACCCGTTAACCCATTTCTGACCCGTCATGACCCTTTTAATATAAAACATATTTTTATTACTCTACAATCTACAAAACATAGGCCTATCCCAGTCCACTACCATTTGCCGCTTTATCCTGATTTACCAATTACCAAGCCACCACTCATTCAGTCATTCTAATTTCTGTGGTTCTACCTCTTCACTGATTCACCCCTTCATGTTTTCATGTTTATTCCCACATTAACAACTTTTTACATTTTTATTCTCATCTTAGCTTGCAACAAGTGAATGACGACAATACCCTTCTTTCATGTTTTCATCTATTTATACAAATATTTTTCTTAACGGGTCACACGAATCAAACCCGAAACACGCACGATTATAAATGGGTCAACCCGAAACCGACCCGTTTAAAAAACGGGTTGAGCTGACCCGACCCGATCTTAACCCGAACACGACTTGACCCGACCCGAACCCGACCCATTGACAGCCCTAAGTCCAATCTCCATTCCTTTCACAATTGAACTATTACATAACTTGAGCCTTACAACCAGAGATAAACTCGTTAATGGCGATAGGGATTTTTCCATCTTCTTCCCTTTCTACGTATTCACCATCCCTTCCGCTCTTCTTCCTTAAACACTGTTAATCGATCCACTCTGATTCTTCTCCTTTTCCAATCTACCTTGCTTTCGTCTGCATGAGTTTATTTTCGGTCCTTCTGTTTTAGATATGTAAACCCCACCTTCCTCCAATCTCCCGTGCTTTTATGATCTTTCTCCCTTTCACCCCACCTTCTGCCCAAATATTCTCCACCCTTCACTACTTTGCTTAGCATGGTGTCGCTACTAGTTTATTTTACTCCTCGTCGAATGCTTTTACTGGTTGTTTTTCCTAACATCCCTGCTTTATTTATCCTATAATTTGCTGCAAGTGGTACCCTCGTGATTCTGAACTTACTCTTTGCTTGATTAAATTTTGTCCTACGTAATCTGACTTATGACAGTTGGATTTGGAGTTGGTGTATGTCGGGGAAAATTGTGTTTGTTTCGACGTTGGGGTAGTAAGATTCCCTGGTAGTTGTATGACTTGCTAGGCAGAGGTAGTTTTTGTCTCCTACGCAGAGTTCCCATTGTTCACTACGCCATAGATTGCATACTGCAACACCAGAGAAGTGATGCAGGAAGTGCCAAAAAATGTTGCTATAGGCAAAAAATGATCTGTGGCAACACTTTTTTGGTGTTGCATTTTGCCGCGTTGTCAATAGAGTCAAAGGCAACACCTTTGTGACCCAATGGTGTCATTTTCGTGCTGATATTTTACTTAAAAGTTGGCCCACATTATCTATAGTAACACCTTTACCATCCAATGACAACACTTTTACCATCCAATGACAACGCTTTTATAGGATTAAATATTTATTTAATAGAATACTAATGTAGAGAATTTGAATTCAAACAATGTTTTATTAAATAAAATATTTCATTTCTACATTTGAAATAGTACAAATTTCTAACTCCAACTATTTACAACTCAATGATTTACTGCAACACCGATTATTAACATATACAGATATCCCTCACTACATCACTTAGTTCACTCATTATATATGCAGTTTCAATTTATACAGACACTAACATTGATAAATATATGCAGAGATGAAGGCGAGCCGAGTGCCGAGCCGAAGGTGAGCCGAGAAGCGGGACTAGGCACAGCACCGGTGGGAATCCGGGTCCCGAAATACTAGGGATGGACATGGTGCGGTTTGGTGTTGTTTTGACTTAAAACCGCACCTAGAACCACTAGCTTGCGTTTTCCAAAAATAGGAACCGAGACCGAACCAAAAACCGTTAATGCGATTCGGTTTTAAAAGTGCAGTTTCGGTTTTTTAAATGTGCAGTTTCAATTTCAAAACTGATTAACAAAAAAGAGATCGTTGCCTAACCAAACTCACAGGCACAAAGCATTCAAATACAATACAAACAAAAGAACACTAGGTTAAATATCACTCCACTGTATAACTATAAGTCTATAACCTACTGGTCCTGCTTATACAAAACAACACTACAACATATACATACATGACACACATGCTTGACTATGGTGGTGTTGTATAAAAAAATGGAGATTGATGCTAAAAACTATCAAGTGGATTGGGTTGCTCGCTTAGATGGTGATGCACATGAAATGTTTAGAGCTGAGGCAGAGGATTTTTTATTTGTCCACTGTGTGATATTAAATGCAGAAAATTCATCTTCAAATCATTTCAGTATGGCTATCAAAAAGCTTATTACCATTAGGAATACTATAACATGCATTGTGTGTTGTTATGACCTCTTCTACACTCTTTTTTTTTATTAAGGAAAATTTTGTGGAAAAATTTCATGTTCACTTAGGACTACTGCACGCACTTTTCTTCCAAAAGTAGCGGTCTACAAAAACTTCATAGGAGGAAATGAATTATTAAGAGGGAGATATGGAAAAAAGAAAAAAAAAACTGTTCTTTTATAAGTAAATAAACAAGGGCGTAAAATGGATTGTAGCATTTGATCTTCACATGCAAATGAAAACTCTTTGACCGTGATGACCAATCCTAATGCCATCTTCCTATAAATGACATCAAGGCAAAGGATGTAATCCAAATCATAATTCTGATGGGCCGAAAGCAGTATGTAGAACTTGCTCTAGATACTTCTCAGCAGTAGCATACTTCTTCTTTCTATCCTCTACAGCTAATGCAGTAAGAGCTTTGTCTAGGGGCAGGTCTTGTTAGCTTCTCAAGGCATCCAATATGGGTTTTGTTTTCTTTTGCAGATCCTTTCTATGATCAGACATTTCCATCAACACCTCATGATTAAGCTTGGGAGTGTAACCAGCTTGAGTCAATGTATCGGTGCGGTTCCGGTTTTGCGGTTTGAAAAAGGACAGAAACCGAACCCGGATCATACTAACGGTGCGGTTTCATTGGTTTCGCGGTTTTCTTTCGGTGTGGTTTTTATTGGTTTTTTGCGGTTTCGGTTCGGTTTTGGTTTATAATCTTTTGTCCTGCTCATCCCTACAAAATACTGCACACCAAGACCATCATCGGACTTCGAAACAAGTGGGCACTGCCCGATCCATCCGATTTCGGAAGACCAAACCTTCTTTGAAACGCTGCACACCTGGTCCATCATCACCCAAATACTTAAACAAAAACACACACACATTAGACTTCAAAACTTCCACTTCTGTAATACACTTACATCCTCTTCGACCACAAATACCATTGTGTCTCCTTTCCTGCACTTATCCTCCTTCGGCATCACCTCAAAACATACACTACATACTACACTTATCAAAACTGCACATCATCGCATACCCTGCATAATGCACCACTTCTTCTGTAGTTTATAAGTTTCATTCCAATTCCAAACAATAGGTTATGATCACACTTAATAATACATAAATATCAAGTTATTATAAAACAAAACCAATAAATAATTAGATGTAGTGCAGTAGAGAAAACAAGAGGATGCATACATACGAGTTTGTATGATGTTTCATTCTAGTTCTAGTCCCAAATAATAGGACCCTTAGTTCTCGCTTTAGTTGCAGTTAGATTCAAGTAAAGGCCTTTAAGTACTACACATGCTTACATACAATGTATGCATTGATATATTCTGATCAACAAAATAAGCTTACTTGATTGCCTTCAAATAATGCAGGCCAGTTCTTCATGGTTACGAGTTTGTATGTTTTTTCATACGGCAAGTTGAAGGTTACACTGGAGACAGACCAAAGTGCAACATATACAAGTGCACAACAACTCAATAAACTCATAAGCAAGTCAGCAGCAATCCAAACAACTCAATAAACTCCCAGAGCTTATCTTTCAATTTGCAAATATATTGATTTGCCCAAAATTTGTTTTCCATTAATCAACATATAATTTCAAAAATTTAATTCCGGAAATTTTATTCTAGAAAATTTAATCTTAGTCGAGTCACTTATCACGAAATTAAATTCCAGAAAGTTTGAATATTTCATACTCGACAAAATAGGAGCTACAAATCACAACCAAATCTAATGTTGAAATTAGAGATTATATATGGATTCGAAACCCTATAAATTCACACCAATTCATCACAGGAAAAGGAGGGATTGAAATCGAACAACAAAACAATAATCAAAAGTAAAAAGGGGCAAAACCACGTACTAATTTCAGAGATCGATTTCATCTCAACAAGACCAAGATCGAAGATTATCGGAGCACCAGTAGCATTCGAGAAATCGATGACGAGAGGAGAAGTTGTAATTCGAAGCAATCATAGGATCATCTCGAATTAAAGAAGCTGAAGTCACGATTTCTTGAAGAGGGAAAATCCCTAGTTTTCGATTGACCATTAAAGTGGAAGCGACTGTATTTTTCTCAAGTGAAAATAGCATGAATTATGTTCCGAAGGGAAAATGAAAATTTGATGAAAAGAAGCTGAGACGATGAAGGAAAATCGGAATGATGCGGATCAGTAACGTGGACCATTGGATCGTGTTGATGAGGATTGATAATTTTATATTCATGCAGCTACTGCAACGCATAGTTGATATCTATGCTAACACATTGAAGCGTGTGTTGCAATAGACAAAAATCAGTATGGCTGTGGAAACATTTTAGCTAGTAACACCTTGGATTTTCGTTGCAGTAGGCCATCTATTGCATAGTGGTTCCTGGTCGGCCGTGACTTACTTTAAGCTTCACGACTGTGCTCCCCCTAAATCTGGTATGACGTTCTGATTTCTTATCTACCAGGTAGCTATGGGGAAGCTGAAAAATGTTTCTAGTTTGGCGAACTTTATTTTAGATTGCTGGGTTGTCTGGTTTTATTTTAGTTGTATATGTTGGTGCTAAAGTGGTGTTTCATGCCTCCTTGTACTTTGGTGTTTGTTTTGTGGCTTTCAAATTGTTGGTGTGAGAATGTTTTCGACTGGAAGGAGGTCTATGTAGTGGCGAGAATGATTCTTTTTTGGGAAATTTGAGTATGTCATGTTTTCAGTTTGGGCTGCTGTCTTTCTGGTGGTGGTGACTTAGTTGGGTGAAATGATCATGTCAGATTGTGTGTTAAGCCGAGCTTGTCAAAACTCCAGCCTTGCTGGTTTCTTTTGTGATGCATTGGTCCTATAGTACCATGTCCTTTTCTGTTTGACATAGTACGAGAGTGGTGCTCGAGAAATATGGGTTTCCTTTATCCCTGCTTTGATGCTGCGTATAGTGCACTGCGAGGTCTTACTACTACAGTGGTCTTGTATTTGCTGTTAACTTATAGTTTTTGTATATTTTTCTTTGAAAATTATGTTGTAACTTTTCTCCCCTCATAGAGTATGTAATAGTAGTCTGGTCCTCTAAGCTATCTCTTGTACTTTGAGCTTGTATAGTTGTAGTGTATGGACCACTATAGCTTCGTTTGTGGTAAACGGTCCACCTTAAAAACTGAATCATAGTCAAACAGTCTGTCCAACTTATGTAATACTGTTCTTATTATTTGTTATAATAAAGGTGTTTACGATCACTTCAAAAACCAGTTGGCCTTGCCAAAAAAGAAAATAGTCCAATCAGACTACATCCCTTGAAAAATCGATCCACTGCCATCTTAGAGTCTACTACAAAGCAGTGAGAGATTGGACTGGCACACGAGGTTTATTCGGAGCTCGAAGGAAGAAATCATTTGACCATAGTGAGGCAGATGAATCGGAATATACGCGGTGGTGGCAAATGCACAGTACTCAAAAACTCACAAAACGGAGGAGGTGCTTAGATCTGAAACAAAAAAAAGAGGATGGGAGTGAAAGCGGTGATTGTAGAGCTCGATTGTAACAGTAATAGGGAAAGCTAGGAGGAATTGGTGAGAAGAACAAAAAAAACAGATGGGAAACGAAGAAATTAGGTTATTGTAGAGTGGCGGTAGAAGAAAAGGAACAAGATACAGTCCTCGTTAATTATGTGATTTTGAGTTTACCATATAAATTCAACCAGTAAATTATTGTTAATTCATCAAATTAATGCTGAATATGATTTTTTTTAAATGTATACTACATTCATATCAACAAAGAAGGCAAAATTAGTTTTTCTTTGAAATTTAAAGTTAAATAAGCGACAAAGTTTAAATAATATATGTAAACAACACTAGTTTTTGACCTGCCTTTTGTCAAGGCCGTCAAGAGCATTGACATCCCAAATTGAAGTACTTGGAACTTGTTCATTATATATCTTTGTAGCAAAAGATCAAGCAAAGGAAGCATGGAATTCCTCTCGATTCGACGTGATCTCAGATCGACCAACTTGGGCTTAGGGAATGTGAAAATCAGGTTCGACCATCTCATCTCGACCATCTTGGTTCGACCCTTTTGAAGAAACATTCCACCTCCAAAGAGACAACTTCTAGTACCTCCCCAATATTCAGATTGGCTACCAGGTGTCCTATATCGAACCGGACATGGTCGAACTGAAAAAGACATTTCCCTGAAGAAGCGTTCCAACCGCGTTGACACTACCCAAACGTTTACAGATGTATATCCATTCGGTTGCTTCCGTTTTGTTAGAATGCGTTTATTTAACTCTGAAAATATGTTGTAGAAGATGTAAGCTCATGTACACTCTCGTCTTTTGATTGTTGCTAACGGATATCCTCTCTCCGGGAGATGTGTCTCTCTGTGCTGTGGATGTTACTCGAGGGAATAAACTGCTGTAATCTTTTATTTAACCAAAATGAAAGGTGTCTCTGATTCTTCTTTTTCCTTGAAGTCCGCTATTCCGAAGTGCATGTCCTTTGGTTTCATTGAAAAAGATTTTTCCTTTTGGAAAGAAGTTTTTAATTTTAAATATGGAAGTGAATTCTGATAGGCCGACTTAGTCTGGACCAGAAGCTCTTTGTTTTTGACAACCCTTCATTGTAGTTTCCAGTCTTAGTTCTCCAGATTATTTTGGTGCTAACAGTTTGTTTTAAACCAGTTAGTTGATAGTTATGACTTCATATGTTATCATATTCATAACAACATAAGTATAACACTCATAACAATCCTATCCATTTAAAGCGCTTAGCGGTTCTATAACGACAAAGGTGCAAAATGTGTAGCAGGATAAAGCGAGGAAATAGCAGAAATATAGTAGAGTTGCAAAAAATTCATTAGATGTAAACTAAATATTTCAAATTAATTAATTAATTATTTTCACATTATTTATGCAGAAGAAGCTAATATTAACTAATCTTACAAAACAAGACCAAAGAATATCATGGTTGTGCTCACTAAATTTGATGATATAACATATTTCTATCATATATTTGGGCCTTATGTCTTAAAATTAGCTCTTTGCATGAACTTTATTAATTATTTTAAAAAATACTCAACTCAAGCTTTGTATATTAATATTTCTAAAGCATGTGCTAAAAAACCTTGGTTTAGCGGGCGTGGTGAAAAATAGGGGGACTTAAAGCGGATCTACTATTCATCAACGTTAAAATTGATATAGCATAGCGGTTGAAAAGTGCTACATTATATAATCAAGATTTTATGGAAATTTAGTGGGCCATTAACTGCACACTAACAATACTATCAATCAATAAGTAATTCAACAATAGATTTAATATAGTGCATCATCAATTATATCCTAATATCAATATTCCAACAATGAAAAAAATGGTTATAAAAATATCTAAACTAAGAACATGCTTGTGAACATAAATATACAGAATACTTCACGTAATTTCTTCATATAATTATGGTGTTGATGTTTTTTCTTTTGAACTTGGAGACCATTTCTTCTATGAAGAAAGTGTTACATATCAATTTCCAAATATAAAATAAGACATGCACCTGTTAAAAGAGCGTAAAAATATTTAACAATATTGTATATGTTTAACAGATTAAAAAAATTATAGAAATATTTAAAAATATTTTTACATTGAAATCATGCATTAGTTTAAATTTGATTACTAAGTTGCGACATTTTTTTATCTTTTACTGTTTGAATATTTATTTTTGTCATTAATTAAAAATTTGTTTGTTATATCCTAATATTAGTGATATTAAAATTAAGTAATATTTGCAAATGCATGTTTTAAATTTATAAAAGAATTTAATTATTAGATCCTGTTTTTAGGTGATATTAAAATTTAACAATATTTATAGACTACTGTTATGAATATATAAAAATAAATTAATTGATAAATCCTATTTTTAAATGATATTAGTTGGAATTTCAGATAAAATGACATAGACACTTTGAGATGTGAAGAATACTTGTACTGATTGTATTAAACTTGAGAATTGCAACTTTTATTCATTATTCTATACAAACGAATGATGGGTATATATAACCCGAAAACAATGAAATGGGCCAGGCCTAGATGTAACAGCTAACAAGATATAAGCCTAAACTTATATCCCTAATAGTCCCCTCAAACACTACTGAGTGTTATGGTTTGTTATAAAGAAAATGAAACAAAATCATGGCGAATGTGCAGCCTCTTTCGTTGCAAAATCACCAAAATTTCTTCAATTGAGTGAAACACGAGAGTCAGATAAGCACAAGTAAGATTCAATCAAATTTTTTTGGTAAATGGATAGGCATATTCAACCTGCTGCTTGGATCTGCTTCATCAACATTGAGTTCGAGCCTAAGTCGACTGAAGTTTTCTTTTGATAGAGGTTATGTAAGTATGTCTTCCTTTTGGTCAGTTGAAGATATATACCCGATATTAAGCTTATCTTACAGAATTTGTTATCTGATAAAGTATAGATCCAGTTCTATGTGTTTAGTCTGTAGACCTGGGCTTGCTGTCAAGGAGATGGAACTAATGTTATCACACCATATAGTAGCATTCTTATCTGATTTGAGTTTAAGTTCGCTTAGCAGTGACTTTATCTGCATTATCTCTGCTATGGTACTTGCCATACTTCTGAATTCGGCCTTTTTTGCTAGATCTAGAAACTGCATTTTGCTATTTAGCACACCATGACATTGGATTTTTACCCAAAAATATATAGTACTCTGAAGTGGACTTTTTGTCGTCCTGGTCAGTTTCCCAATCTGCATCTGAGTAGGCATTGATGTTTAGTGTTTGCTAGACATTAGAATGAGTCCTTGGTTCATATTTCCTTTTAAATATCTAATTATCCTCTTTACAGCTTTCCTATGTTGGTCCAGTGGATTTTGCATGTATTGACTGACTTTATTTACACTATAAGCAATGTCTTCTCTGATATTGAAGTGGTCCAACTATACTCTTGTATTGTTTGCCAAACTGCATTGCATCCCCTTTAGTTTTAGATAGTTATGGGTTTTTTTTATCATTGGAGTTAGCAGAGAATTTGCCTGTTTCATTTTAGCTCTAGACAGAATTTCATTGATGTACTTTTTTTGACTGAGATGAACTTCTGACTAGCCACGTCTCTTTACTTCAATTCATAGAAAATAGTTCAAGTCCCTATGGTATTTAATTGAAAATTCTACATCAAGGGTTCTGGTTATTTCAGCTTCACTGCTACCTATAATAATAAAATCATCAAGATAAATCTATATGTATGTGGTAGAATAAGTGGTAAATTTTGTATATATAGAATTGTTAGATTTAATAGATTTGTATCCATGTTTGACAACTATAGCTTTTAGCTTGTCAAACCAAAACCTTTGTGTCTGTTTCAGTCCCTAAATTGCTTTATATAGCTTGCATACTAGTCCTTCCTTTACCTTCTCCACAAATCCTTGTGCTTGCTCCATGAATACCTCCTCCTACAAAATACCAATTAAAAAAGCATTATTTACATCAAGTTGTTTGATGGTTCATCCTTTGCATAAGGAAATTGTTAATACTATTCTTATTGAAGTGGGTTTCACAACAGGTGAAAAAACTTCTATGAAATCAAAGCCACTATGTTGTGAATAACCCTAGGCTCTACAGGCCTTGCTTTATATTTTGAGATTGAACCATCAGCATTTCCTTTTAATCTAAAGGTCCACTTACATCCAAATTTATTTTTATGATCTGGAGGAGTAACAAGTGTCCACGTATTGTTTTTTATTAATGTTGAGTACTCCTCATTCATGACAGTTCTCCATTTATCTGATTGAACCGCTTCTTGATAAGTTGATGGCTCTTGTAAGTCCATGGTGTTATTTTATACCTTTGGCTTGAATATACCACATTTTGCTTTAGTCATCATGTGGTGTTGGTTTGCATTGTCTCTAGCAGCATTGTTTTGACCACTATCACTTCTGAAATTGCAGTCTGTACTTTGACTTTCTTGATCTTCATTATTAACCTATTGTTGTTGAGTGGTGTAGTCAGTGCTGGTTGGTAGGCTTTGTTGCTCTTGACCTGGTCCATCCATGGGCAAAGCGAGTTGAGAGTCATTGTTAGTGTTGACCTATCTTTGCTGAGTTGGCATGACTATCTCCACATTATCAGATATGGAAAGTAGATATTGTGTTGGATTTTGAACCTTTTTTGTGGTTTTAATTTCTGCCTTACTAAAGGGAAACACTTCTTCATTGAATACAACATGCCTAGATACATATATCCTGCCTTTGTTATCTAGGCATTTATAACCTTTTTGATTATTTGGATAACCAAGAAATGTGCATGATGATAATCTATATTCAATTTTGTGAGTGTTGTATAGTCGTAGATAGGGAAAAAATTGGCACCTAAATACTCTCAAGTGATTGTAATATGGTTTGTTTCGAGTTAGAATCTCATGAGGGCATTTGAACTTAAGTACCTTAGTAGGCAATAGATTAATTAAATATACTGCAATTGTAAAAGATTCTAGCCCGAATTTCATGGGCATAGAAGCTTTTTCAAGCAGTGTTAATCCAGTTTCCACAATACGTCTATGCTTCCTCTCTATAATACCATTCATTTCAGATGTATAGTGGTAGGTAATTCTATGAAGTATACCCTTGTTTAAACAATATTGTTTTATGGAAAAGAATTCTTTGCCACTATCTTTTTGAAGGATTTTGACCTTATTCCTCGTTTGATTTTCAACAGATGTAATGAAAATATGGATAGTTTTATAAGTTTTAGACTTGCTTTTAAGTAGGTATATCCATACATATCTAGTATATGCATATATAAATGAGATATAATATTTATATCCATAATCTGAACATACTAGGGCAGGTCCCCATAAATACGTGACAATCAATTCAAGTGGCCTAGAGTAAATAGTTTTTGAGTCTAGAAATGCAATTTTATGACTCTTTCCCATTTGACAAAAGTGAAAACATGTGCAGTAGGAATTTTATCAACATTTATATTATTGCTACTGATAACATGTTCAACGGCTTTCAAACTGGGATGCCCCAGTTTGTTATGCCACAATTCAAAGACATTATAACATTTAGGATCATTAGTAATAGTCACCACATATGCATTTTTTTACAATTAGTTTTCCTTATGTTGATGACATCAAATTTGTACGGTCCATTACTCTCACTACCCTACAAAAATATTACTTGGGTTAATATGTCTTTTACTAAGCATGCATTAGGAAAGAACCCAAAATATACATTGTTACCTTTGGTAAATTGGGAAACACTCATTAAATTTCTTTGATTGATGGTACCCTTAATTTTTTTGAGATAAAGTTGGTTAGAGCCATAAATTCTTGCATTTCCAGTGTGTGTTATGTGAATGTTTTTACCATTTCCTACAAATAAATTTTGCATATCTTTGTACTCACGGTCGCTAAGATTCAAATTACTTAAGTTGTTTGTCACATGGTTGGTAGCACCTGAGTTTGGATACCAGCTGTCATCACTTATGTCTTCTGCCTTAGCTCCATCAGTGTGTTGTACTTCTGATTTGCTACCATTATGAGCACTAATAGTGTTGGCACTTGAGAAATTGTTTTGCTGAGTAGGGGTATAGTATGCATTGAACCTAAAATAGCATTTATTGGTACTGTGACCAAATTTCTCACAGATTAGACACCTAATTCTACTATTGGTTTTTCTTCCTCTACCCCTTCCTCTGTTAAGCTGACCAACTCTTTGGTTATTAGGTTAGTTTCTTGACCCATTTTCTCTTTCTTGATTCTTACCTCTACCATAAGTGGTATAGTTAACAAATGGGTCAGAATTGGCACTTTTCTTGTGTTCAATTCTGCCTTCATGTGCCGATAAAGTGGAGTACACATACAACCGTGATGGTGTTGGATCCATGGACAAGTTAATAGTTGTAAGATCCTCAAATTCATCATTTAAGCCACTGGTCATTGATAGGACCTGTTCAGATTTAGCTATCTTTTGTCTTGCAGAAATTAGTTGATCACATATGTTATTTTTTCTTACTTTGAGTAGATACTCACTCACAAATGCATCACCTTTTCTGATGCTTTGTAAAATGTCTTTCAATTATAGACCATGCTTCTTGAGCAGTTTTCACACCTATTGGTTATGATAAAATTGTTATGCCAACAGAGGACATCATCCATGAACATACACGGCTATCTTGTCTTTGATGGGTCGTGTATTTAGGATTTGGCAATAACCTTTCAGTGCCTCTAATAAATTTTAGTGGAATAATTTTTGTTTCAAGAATGTAGTCATCTAAATCATATCCTGTAACAAATGTCTCTATTTGTAGGTTCCACAATAGGTAGTTAGATTCGTCGAGTTAAACAAAGATTAATTTACTCTGGGGCTTTATGATAATCTTCATCAAGTTGAGGGTTGGATCAAATTGACTGACAGAGGTTGTTGCTGGAAGCTTGGGGACTCGTAATGTTACCTTGATTTTCCACTCTGAAAGTGCAGAGATGAGGCTACATTGCAGAATCAGGTATGAGAAAATTTGAATTTGAAAGAACCTTGAATTGTGATCCCCAAAGAAATTCGACAGTTGATATCTGATGCAACCTTGATGCTACATTCAGTCTCTGACGTAGCCATTTCATCAAATACTTGATGTTATTCTTGCCTGAACAGATGTAACAATGGTGTAATGAAGATGAAGGTGAAGGTAGATTTAAATAACAGAAGAAGGAGATACAGTGTAATTTAGAAGATGATAGGGGATACAAGTAGATTTAGATAGAAAAACAGAATATAGATGAAATTATAGAGCAAGAGAATTGAAGAAATTAGGGAGGAAATCAAATAGAATAAAGAACAAGGAAATTAGTTTTTAAGCAAAAGGGAGATTTCATTCAATAATTCGATGATTTACAATGTACATTCTGCTATGTATATATAGCTTAATCATAAACCCAATAGTCATAAAATAATCAACCAAATTACAACAAGTGCGCTTATAATTTGCGGTTGTGAATCAATTTATAAGCATATGCACACTAGTGCACCTGTGCATGTGCACACCCCAAATCATTACTGAATTCCTTCCTGCTCCTTTGCCACCTGCTCTGTCATGTTTATTGTTGCATTATCACGCTTGGTCGTTAATTCCGATGAACTGATGTTCAGAGAAGCTTCCATTCGAATTTCACCAGGCATCTTCTTCGCAGAAAGTTGGGCAATTTGAGTGGAGATGTTACAACTCCCTCCCCCTTGAAAAACTGATCTTATCTCAGTATCTTGGGTAGGAAATCTTCTAATAAGTGGCCAATAATCTTTCCATGTTGGTTCATCTTCTTATCTACCCTTCCATTTAATTAAAACTTGTGCCACTGATTCCCCATTCCTAGGTACCATTCTTCGATCCAAGATTTTATCTGGCTATAGAACTTCCTCCTCTTCAAAGCTAGGTACATCATACTGAATGATCACATTACTACCCACTTTTTTCTTCAGTAAAGAAACATGAAAAACAGGGTGTATTTTAACATGGCTTGGCAGCTTTAATTTATAAGCAACAGTGCCAATCTTTTCTTCAATCATGTAAGGACCAAAATATTTGGGGAATAACTTGTGTGTTCTTTGGTTCTTTGGTTCCTTGCTGTAATTTGTTTATAGGGTTGTAATTTCAAATACATCCAATCATTCACTTCAAAACTTCTCTCCGTCCTCCTCATGTATGCATACCTCTTCATTCTTTCTTGAGCTTCTTTCAAACTATCCTTGAGAAACTCTAATATAATGTCTCTACTAAACAATTGCTCTTCTACAGCCTCAATTTTTGCAGTGTTAGGAACGTAGGATAGTAAATTTGGAGGATTTCTCCCATACACAGCAAGGTATAGAGTGGTACTAGTTGATGTTTTCCATGAAATATTGTACCAATACTCTACCAAGGAAAGCCAGTCAACCCATTCATGTGGGTTATGCCCTATAAAGAACCTCAAATAACATTCTAGAATTTTATTAACTACTTCAGTCTGAGCATCACTTTGTGGATGTTAAGAGGAGCTTAATTTTAGGCTGCAACCTTGTAACTTGAATAATTCTTGCCAAAACAAACTTGTAAACATAGCATCCCGATCACTAACAATAGTTTTTGGCAAACCATGTAGTTTGAACACCCCATTAATGAATACTTTAGCAACTTTTCTTGCTGTAAAGGGATGTTTTAATGCAAAAAAATTAGAATATTTATTATGCCAGTCCACCACCACTAGTATGGCTGTGCATTGATGACTTTTGGGTAAACAAGTGATAAATTCCACGGATGTATCTTCCCAAATTCTTTTAGGAATGGGAAGTGGATTTAATAAGCCAGACATTTGCACATTTTTACTCTTATTTCTCTAGCAGGCCTTACATTCTTTGACAAACTTTTCCACAATACTTTTCATGTGTTTCCAATAAAACACTTGTTTGATCTTCTTAATAGTCCCCTGGATTCCAGCATGTTCACCCAATGGTGTAGAATGGTGGTCTCCAATGATGATATGAAATATGGATTCCAAGTGATAATCAATAAGGAGCTTTCCTTTGTAAAAAAAAATAGCTTATCCACCAGCTTGTATTTACCTTCATTCACCTCCTTACTCAGTATCTTCTGTTTTAACTTCTGGTACCATTCTTATTCTAATAAATTCTTCTTTAATTCAGTAAACCATGGGGTTTGGACCGTAGAAATGGCATTTAAGTGGGATGGTTCACTACCAGATTCATATCTCCTAGATAGAGCATCGATCTTCCACCACATTTTCCTTGCCCTTGTTGTACTCCATAGTGTAATCAAATCCGTGTAGCTTTGCCAACCATTTATTTTGAACTCTTGTATGCAATTTTTGAGATAACAGGAATTTAAGACTTTGATGATCTGTATTGATTATGAATGGTCTTCCCAGTAAGTACTATGCCCATTTTTTGGTAGCAATAATGAGTGCCATTAACTCTTTTTCATATGTTGATAATGACAGATTTTGTCCATGCAATGCTTTGCTTAAATAAGCAATTGGCTTCCTTTGTTGAGTTAACAATGCTCCCACTCCAATTTCGCTTGCATCACATTCCAAGATAAAAGTTGTGTAAAATCTGGCATTGAGAGAACTGGAGGTTGCATCAAACATTTCTTTAATTTCTCAAATGCATGAGTAGATTTTTTCGACCACGTGAAGGCATTCTTTTTTAACAGTTTAGTAAGGGGTTGAGCAATCAGTCCATAGCTTATTATAAATTTACGGTAGTAAACAGATAAACCCAAAAAGCCTCTTAATGACTTCAGATTAAAGGCCATTCTTTAATCTCTTCAATTTCTTTGGATCCACTGATAAACCCTGAGATGATATAATATGCCCTAAATACTTAAGGCTTTCTTGAGCAAAACTGCATTTTGATGGTTTGATCACCAGTTGGTTCTCCTTTAACACCTAAAATGAAAGCTTAATATGTTGTATATGCTCAGACAATGTCTGGCTGTAAATCAGTATGTCATCAAAGAAGACAAGAACAAATTTTCTTAAATAAGGCCTAAATATATCATTCATAAGAGACTGAAATGTTGAAGGGGCATTAACAAGACCAAATGGCATAACAGTAAATTGATAGTGCCCTTCATGGGTTCTAAATGTTGTTTTATGAATGTCATGTTCATGCATTCTAATTTGGTGGTACCATAACTTCAAATCTATTTTAGAAAAGTATCTTGAACTAAATAAATCATCAATTAAAGGTATGGGATACTTATCTTTGATGGTTAGTGCATTAAGTCCCCTGTAATCGATGCAAAGCCTCCAGGATCCATCCCTTTTTCTGACCATAACTACTGGAAAGGAATAAGGACTAATGATGTGTCTTATGGTCCCTGACTCAAGCATTTCTTTTATGATCTTTTCCAGTTCATTTTTGATTTTGAATGAATGTCTGTAAGGCTTCAGGCAAACGGGTTTAGCTTTAGGTATCAAGGGAATTTGATGATCATGCTTTCTTGCAAGAGGTAGAGTTCAATACAGCTTGTGATATCTAGGAATGACTCCAAGACCCTTTGTACTTCTAGGTGAATCTGAATTTCTTTAGTGGTTGCATCATAACCTGTTCATGAGTGCATAGCATTTATATGTCCTTGCATATGCTCCTTATTTAGAGATTTATTATCACTAACTTAATATCTTGTTGCTGAATTTCCTTCCAGGTGTACACTTTGTTACCATAAGAAAATCTAATTGATAGTTCATCCAAATTCAGTGTCACTTAACCCAATTCCTTCATCCATTGAGCCCTTAATACAACTTGACATCCTTCTAAAGGTAGGAGAAGTAGATCTACTGGCATCTTGCAGCCTTGACAGCTAATGTTAACATTATGGCAGATTCTCGATCCTTGCAATTTCTCCCCATTGGCTACCATGACATTGTATACTTTGGATGCATCAATTTTTTGCTTAAATTTGTGTGCAAGGAGTTCATCGATGAAGCTATGGGTGGAGCCCAAATCAATCAAGATTTGAACAGGTTTACCCTTGATATTGCCTTGTACTTTTATAATGGACAAAGCAGGAATTCCGCACATGGCCTGCAAGGTGATGGAGTGGGTTTCTTGGATTGGTGTGCCTTCATCTTCTGTTTCATTATCCAAGTCCACTACTGTGTCTTCATCTAAAAGCATCTCTCCTTCCAGAACATGTATTCTTGGAGTCTTGCATTTGTGTTCCTTGCTCCATTATTCACCACAACCATAGCACTTGTTCCGTCTTCTCATATCAAGGAGTTGTTGTGGGGTCAAATCCTTATTTCAGGCAAGCTTTTCAAGGTTGATGGTATTACTTTCGGAATCGGAGGGTGTGGTTTGGATAGGTAAGGGTTTGGATGGGATTTCCTTTTGGAAACACACATGTAGCCTTACCTTTTTTGGTTAAATTCCAGATCCTCTCAAACATCTTGGCTAACACTACGACTTGCTTGAAATTAGAGGGTCCAGAGGTGAGTACATCATACCTGATCTCTTCTTTAAGCCCCCAATGAACCTGTCCAGTAAGTACTGGGCAGGAAAGGTTTCTAGTATGGCTTAGAGACTTTCGAATTTGGTTAGGTGGGCAGATGCAGTGGTGGTTTGCTTTAGTTTAGATAGGGTTTCATATGGATTCTCCATGTCTTCCGGCTTAAACCGTGTCAAGATTTCAACCTTGAAAGTAGCCCATGATTCACGATCAGGAACATTCTTGATCGTGAATACAGTGGTGGTTTGCTTTAGTTTAGATAGGGTTTCATATGGATTCTCCATGTCTTCCGGGTTAAACCGTGTCAAGATTTCAACCTTGAAAGTAACCCATGATTCACGATTAGGAACATTCTTGGTATACCACCCCTACCATGTTAAAGCCTCTTTTCTCATATAAAAGGAAGAGATTTCTACCCATAGGTGATCTCCTGTTTGGTGAAATTTGAAAAACTGCTCAACTTGGTTTACCCATTCCATAATCATCTCGTCTCCATTGTATGTGGAGAAATCCAGCTACAGATTTGGAAATGGTGAATTCTTGTTCTAAGAAGTAATTTCTTGGTTGACTCGATTATTGGTAGGGGTTGTGGTTTGTAGTTGATCGAGGTTCACTGGTTGTAGGTCATTGGAACTGAATGTGTTATGAGTAGTAACGGGCATGCTACTAGATGAAGGTTGAGTTACCGGAGGAATGGCAGAGGAGTTAGGTGGTCTTCCAAGTGGATTAGCAGCAAGAATCCCTTGCATAGGAGACATAGTTGTCTGGCTATTAGAATGTTTTATTTTGATCAGTTGGATGTCTTGAGCTATAGATTGTAACATGTTGTATATGCCCTTGAATTTTTGCTCATTATCTCTGGCATTTTGATCGATTTTGTCGTTGAGGCTCGTTAGGGTTTGTGAGACCTTGTCATTGATGTCTTCTTGTCGATTCCTGGTTTCTTCTTGATCTTGGAGAAATGCGAGAAAAACAGGATTTTCATTAGTTAGCTGAGGGTCTAATTCATGCTCAGTTATGTGCTCTAATACCACTTTGCTACATTCAGTCCCTGAGGTGACCATTTTATCATATACTTGATGTTATTCTTGCCTGAACAGATGTAACAATCGTGTAATGAAGATGAAGGTGAAGGTAGATTTAAAGAATATAAGAAGGAGATACAGTGTAGTTTAGAAGATGATACGGGATACAAGTAGATTTAGATAGAAAAACAGAATACATATGAAATTAGAGAGCAAGAGAATTGAAGAAATTGGGGAGGAAACCAGATAGAATAAAGAACAAGGAAATTAGGTTTTAAGAAAAAGGGAGATTCCATTCAATAATTCGATGATTTACAATGTACATTATACTATGTATATATAGCTTAATCATAAACCCAACGGTCATAAAATAATCAGCCAAATTACAACAAGTGCCCTTATAATTTGCGGCAGTGAATCAATTTATAAGCATATGCACACTGGTGCACCTGTGCACGTGAACACCCCAAATCATTACTGAATTCCTTCCCACTCCTTTGCCACCCGCTCTGCCATGTTTATTGTTGCATTATCATAATGCTTGGCCTTAATTCAGATGAACTGATGTTCAGAGAAGCTTCCATTCGGATTTCATCAGGCATCTCCTTTGCGGAAAGTTGGGCAATTTGAGTGGAGATGTTACACTTGAATGCTTTAAAATGATGAATTCCTTTTGATTTTTTATGGGCCGGGAGAACTGATTTGCTTTCTTGGAAGGCACTTTTATCAAACATTTGATATTTTTTTGATTTTCTTGATCGGTTTTTCTTGATTCAATTTTCTTGTACAACCAAGCATGGTTGGGAAAACAACTGCAGCCAGAGAGAAGAATGTGAGGCAAAGTTTTTCTGATCAGGTAGCAACTCCTAGATGAAAAGATTGTGAAATCTTCGATGAGATGAGTCCAAGTGATGAGATCTTTCTGAAGATCATCCACAGTGAAAACTGATGATTAGAATAATGGTGATGCTGTTAGCACTTAAGTGACTCTGATAACAAGTTGGAATTTCAAATAAAATGAAACAGAGATATTTAGATGTGAAGAATACTTGTATTGATTGTGTTAGACTTGGCAAATTACTACTTGTATTCAGTATTCTATTCAAACGAACGATGGGAATATATGTAACCCGAGAACAGTGAAATAAGAGGCCCAGATGTAACAGATAATAAGATAATAAGATATAAACCTGAACTTATATCTCTAATAATACTAACGTTTGGTATTAGGAGCATTTTGGGTAGTTCACCCGAGATAAAAAATATATCAATTGTAATTAAAGATAGGGTGGTGCTAAGGGCACCCCAATATGTTCTTCCTAATACCGCAATTAAAAAAATTAAACTTATTAAATTTTGTATGCTTTCTAATATCACCTTTCCATACTAATCTCTCATGCATTCATTAATTATCGAACTAATCACGTTCTAAGCTAATCCAAAAACCCTAATACCTCGTAATCGTTGTCTTATTTGCGTCTCTAGCCGGAAAATTTAAATTTGTATGGTAATTTCTCAATTGTTTGGTGATCTAAAACCCTAATCTCTCACTTCCTCTTCTAGTTTGTTTAATTCAAACATTATTCACGGCTATTGTATTATTCATCGGCTTTGCGGCGTCGAATTCGTTGATCGGTTATGGATTTAGGGTTTACCTCGTTGATCGGTTTTAGAAATGAGGACGAATGAATATCGAGCAAAATAGAAACAGGGTAAAACAGAATGGTAACCCTTAATTTTTAAGTGCGTGGTATTAAGAATAGTGTAATACTAATTCTTATGGTATTTTTTAGTCGTGGTATTATGAGAAACATATTTGGGTGTCCTTAGCACCACACTAAGGATATCATTGTATTTTACACGATATAAATGCTTTTTGCTAGCCCTGTTGAAAATTGCACAATTAAGACGACTCATTCTAAAATGCTAGTAGACATTAACTTAATAATTAAAGTACTGACTGAATAAGAGGTTTGGAAATACAGTGAAAATTCAAAGACTTCGCTACGGTTGGCAGTTGAATTTAAGAGCAGTCAATTACAAGGACGAAAGGTATTTACTGAGAAACAGAAAGATTGGCAGTATATTCTCTGCAAAACAAAATTACCTCATTTCCCTCTGTTCTTATCTCTGTTCATTTCTGCATTATGTGCACTTTAAATGACAGGCTTTTACGCCTGCATTGTTACACGGTTTTGGTAAGACAACGGTTGAAATTTAAATGTCAGGACATACCCATCAAGTCGTTCAAACCATTTACTGATGGCCTGAGAAAAAAAATATTTATATTGTTTCACGAAGAAGAGAAAAAGAAGAAGATATCCTCCATGTGACATGCTGTAAATAAAATAACTGCAACACACAAGCTCTAAAGTCTAAACCACTGCTGCCTTACCAAGTGATGACCCAAAACTCGAATAAGACAATGTGTTTACAATGATAAAAGAATATAATAACGATGCGTTGTACGATAAAAGTTCAAAAGGTAAATACATTTTTATCATATATTACAGTTTTGCTACAATGAAAGATCTATATAGTTTATTGGTTGGAACTATAATAAAGATGAGTTGTCCGACGTCCACGACTCATTTTTCTCCGACAAACCGGAGGTTGCTGGATGGTTGTATGAACCGTTGAAAGGTCGGACGTGTCGCCTTAACGCATTTACCAATGTCTGTAAACGGTACCTAAAACGTTTACTGTAAAACGTGGGATAAAGTTGGTTTTTGAACATTTCATTAAATCGTGTACTATTGTGTTCAACTGAATTTAAAGTCCTCCAAGATATCTACTTTCATTCACTGAAAGCTGCTAGTTTAAGTGGGTTGTGAAAGCAAACTTGCCATTATATACTAGTCTAGGAAGTGTAAAAGCGCAGCTTTGAATTTTGTTGGATTGCAGTTACTGTAGAGTACTCATGTTGAAGGGGCATTTAAATTGTATCATAAAAGCAAGCAATGTACTTGAAGCAGAACCATATGAACATTGGTTGACCAGTAAAATTTGCAATAAATTCAGTTGCACCCAATCGGGAACACTGGTTCTCTGAAATAGAGAAATATACCAAGCGCATATGGCCTAAAATGGCATAGTTCAATTTAATGCAGACATAATGGCAGCTGCCTAATGCATGAGCTTTCTTTCAGAAATTAAATGATGAGATAGATGATCTAACTTAAATAAAAGTAAAAGATCACAGTACACAGTTTCAACTTCTTCCATGGTATGGAGCTCCATGTGATGAGGTCAGGTAAATGTTCCATCTTCCTTCAATCTGATGCACTGTGATGGTTTTCAGAAACATTAATTACAGTGCTTATTCGGACGGTGGTTTGTGAAGTGATCATTCTGCACATTTTTTATGTCACTGAATTATACCTCTACCACTAATGGGTAATTTTACAGTAACTTTCGATAGGTTAACATCCAGGAAGAAATATGAAAAACAAACATCAATTATATCCTCTATCTCTAGGCAACTATATCCTCTGCACTCGCACGTTATATAGTTGGTTCACTTCTTTTTTTTTCTATGTTAGTGTGTAACTCATGCATTGCACGTAATAATGCTCTAAAAAATTGTCAAATATACAAAATTAATTAGTCAACGTGCAAAGTGATACCATATTGTTAAGCATCTAATTGTGTGATTGAGTTATGTGTTTCAATTATTATGTATTTGTTAGTCCGTAATAAGTACCAATTTCAGAAGAAGAAAGACAATAACATAATCCCTAATTTAGCATAGTTTAATGGAATCAGAGAGAACCTTTCAATCAACTTACAAATTATGCTTGCATATAAAGTAACAAGAAGTGTTAGAATATTGCAGTTACGTGGGTCACGCATTTAAAATAAAATGCGTAAGAGCATTTCCAGCAGTAAGAGTGGTAAAACAACTTTAAAAGCGTCGATTCCTCCTACCCTTCCAGCAGTGGGTGAGAGGCCGCTCTAAATCTTTCTTTTTTTCTTAAAGCCTTAAAAGGTTTTCTGAAAACTGTTTATGGCTTAAATGGTTTTAAGAAAACCGTCTACGACTTAAAAAAATTAAAAGAAAAAAAAAAAAATAGAGCGGCAATTTGCAATTTTAAACGGTGAGCATCGCCATTTCACTCTCCTCCTCACGCGTGTCCTCACACTGTTGGAATGAAATGGATGGCTATCCTCCCCATTTCAACGCTTCCTCCCATTGCTGGGAATGCCCTAACGCTATTTAGGTACGAATGTCAATCAAAATGGTTTGATAAGATAATAACATTTATTGGAATAAATATTGAGCTGGATGGAAGTAATGCGCAGAGATTGGAATATTTTCAATTTGTTAAAGGGTCGAATTGGAAATGTAACACTGTTATAAATATGGGATTATGGTCCCCAAATTATACATGTCTTCTCCATATTCTATTTAGCCTCTTCTACAGAGATATTTTACAAATCTAAACTTGTGCTAATTTGGAAGATTGTAACCAGATCTTCTCTTAAGAAATTTGCTATGAACTCTAGTACGCTTTGGTGCAGATTTAATTATTTTCATTATTTGCTTCTTGATTAAATCAACATGAGTTTCATGTTGTGATGTATAACATAAAATTTCCAACAAGTGGTACCAGAGCCACTTTGAATTTATCGAGATTTTATTTTTTGATTCAAGACGGGAATTATTGAAACATCTAAATCTTAAGATACCTTAAATTTGTTCGGATTTGCACAAATATTCTTAAGATTTATCTTTTCTTTCTCTGAGTTGGTATCTGCAAACATTTTCAATTATTAGATAGTTAAGACTGTAAATTTTGTTCGGATGCCCGATGTCCGTTCATATCCGTGACCTAAATATGTTCGTCTGAGTCCGTCCGATTTTCATTTAGGATACGAGTTAGGACAAAAAATTTGTACAGAAAAAAAAATTACGTTCGGTTCGTGTTCATTCGAGTTTATCTGAATTCTACATAATTTGGTGTATAGCTGAAAGAAAGTCCACAAAAGTATAAAATTTAATATAAATAGCAATGTCCGGCTGAGTCCATTCGTGTCCGTGTTCGAAAAACACATGTTCGTGTCCGACTGATTTCATTTAGGACACGAGTTAAGACAATAAAATTTGTACGAGAAATTTTTTGTCTGATCCGGTTTTATTTAGGACCGAAACTGAATACACCTCAGTTCGGTCTGATCCAACCGATTTACATCCCTATAGATGATTCATTTATATTATATCAAATGCAAAATTATATAAAGGTCACTCATGTACTTTATCAAATTTATCTTCTTCTAGAATTCAAAAGTTACGAGAATTAAATATGAAATTCACATATTGCTATTCTGATCTTTCGTTAGCTAACATCTAACTCTTCATATCCAAAATGATTTATGCTTTAAAATTCTGTATAATAAAACATTTTGGCTTGTAACGCATGCCATGTTCAGCATATTCAAATGTTGGAATAATAGCCTAGTGTGAATTGGGTCTCCAAATTATATGTTTAATTTTCACCATGTACAGACAAAAAATTCTATTATGAAGCTATCTTTTTTGGGCTTACTATCTAAGATTTGACTTTTCAATATTGCCATGTAGCATGCAATTTTTTTTTTTTTTTAGAGTAATGGTATATGGTGCAAGGTAATACGAATCTAGCTCCTTGATTTAAGTAATATGGATATATAGTGTTATATATATATATATATATATATATATATATACACACACACATACATACACGTGTGTGTGTGTGTGTGTGTTTGTGTGCGTGCACACATGTGTGTGCGCGTGTGTGCACGTGTGCGCGTGTGTGCGCGCGTGTGCGTGCGTGCACACACGTGATATTTGTGATATTTTAGAAATTTTGAGTCAAATATGCTCCTTTTAAGATATTTATGCATACTTAGATCTAAGATGAAATGATATTGTTTAATTGATTTATATACTTGCAACTAAACCAATTTGCTGTAATACTGGTTATATTTCAGACCACAAAACTGTCAATTGCATATTTTATATTATAAATACATTAAATGTGGTCGTTATGGTAATATCATAAATGCATTAAATGCTTGGGTTATGGAAATTAAATGATTCAACTTGTTTTTTATTGAGAATAAGAAAATTAACATGTTTTTTATGCATTTATGTTTGATAAATACATATATTTAATATATATGACGCAAGTGAAAGATATGTTGCACTTTCATGTTTCGGTCAACATAAAATAAAAGAAGCAACAGCTCGCATGTTTATCTAAATTGCATCATTTATGGCTAGTTAAGTATTTAGATAATAAACCAAAGTAAAATGATATAGTAGCATTTTATATAGGTTTACTATGGTCAGATATACCTCATAGCTATTATGTTCGTTAATGTTTTTAACATGACATTTACTATGTCATTTATATGTACTTTTTATGTCGCATTAATTCTGATATTGCACTAAAAGAATCACACAGTATAGCAACGGCTGCTTCCAACGGCCGTTGACCAACGGCTTCCAACGGAAGCTAAATGTTGGAATTTTCTCACGGGTTAAAAAATATACCGTTGGAAGCCATCGGCGGCCGTTGATTTTATCCCCATTGGAAGCCGTTGGTAACTGTTACACGGTCCAGCAGAAAATTGCCGAACCTGCTTCCTCCTTCCCCGTTCTTCATTCCCACGAAAATTTTCATCTTTCCCCCAAATCTTTTCCCCCTAAATTTTGAAATCGACCACACCACTCCATCAAGCGCCTAGGGTCTCTCCAACTCATTCAAGGCACTCTCTCCTCCTCTCTAATATATGATTCTCTCCGATTTCAAAGTTATGAATTAACCCTAATTTTGTTTAATTAGTTTCTAATCTAGGGTTTAATTAGTTTAATTAGTTGTTGTTAATGAGTTTGTATTCATATATTTATTTGATTATGTTGCTAATCTAGGGTTTGATTAGTTTAAGTTGTATATGTAAATATGCATGTATATAATGTTGTATGTATATATAGTTGGTAATTAATCTATGTACTTGTTTATTTGGTTGAGCCCCAGTTCACTGAAAACGATATTTAACTTGTCGAAAACGTGTAGTGGAAATGGAAATATTTAAGTTTATGTTTTATAAAAATTTAGCGAAACGACATTTAATTTTGTATATAACGTACGGTTATATAGTTCGGTTTAATGTTGAAAATATACGTTTATGTGATAAAACTCATATACACACAATCAAAGATTGAGGAGCACCAATCCTAATATGTTATATTCATAAAGCCTTAAAGAGCTTTTTGGCCCCATCTGATAAGTATTGTATATAATTGTTATGTGAATGTTCGTTTTTTTAATGAAACGGACATTTATATTCATCATATACAATATTTGTTGGATTTGTCCTTTGTATTGGACAAGTTACGAATACAATAACAAAATTAAATCTCGTAAATCATTTCTTTTTAAACGGTTCTCAAAATTTCGAAAGCATTTCCTTTATGTTCCCTGTGTACACGCAATTGTGCACTGTTCAGAGAACTAAAGGGAAGTGTTGCCGAAATTTTGTTGAATCGTTAAAATTGAAAAGATTTACGCGATTTAATTACGTTATTTTATTTGTAATGGGAGGTAGGATGACCCACCAGTAAATGATCAATTAACATAACAAGCATTCAGCAAAAAAATTGTTTTAACAAAATGTCAATGCAAATTTTATCATCATAATTAATACGTAAAAGAAATATTTTATTAAAATACAATTTTAGCGCTCGAGCTTTTCGAACGAAACTAGTTATTAATATTTTATCATGAGTCGAATACGAATTTGTGGCCGCATATATCAATTATAAGGGAATTTTGAGAATTTAGCGATCGGTCCCAAAAATTGTGAATCTATTTCAACTAGTGATGTTATAAAAATAATAAAAATGGTTGTCTATTTAGAAAATGTGTAACGACCCGTATTCTACACATAATAGGATTGTAGAATATTTATTTCTTCCCCATGTGAAGTCGTATGGTCATGTAACTTTGGGAAACATCTATTAGAGTCATTTCCCATGCTTATGATTTTTGTCGATTTTTAAATGACCATTTTGCCCCTAGTTGGTACTGTTTTGGCCATAACTTTTGATTGGAAAGGAATTTTGACCTGAAACCACTTCCATTTGATTCGTTTGATAGTTTCTCTTTCCGTAGAGTGGTCATAATAGCCAAACGGACTTACCGTTTGGGAGATATGGCTGAAACAAGGTTTGGAGGGTGAAAAACTGCTTAACCGGGCCAAATCGGGTGATTAGTAAGTAGGCCCATAACCCATTTCGGGATTAGGGTTATGGGAGGGCTGAAATGAGATGGAGAATCATTCCATTTCAGTTTTCTAGCCTCCACTTTTCACCAAGGATCCCTAAAAATGGCCTCCAACCTCTAGATCACCTCCAAATCATCTTTTGGTCAAGGATTTGGCTTAGCAACCCCTAATCAAAGAAGATCTTCACCTAATCAACCTTGGAGCTGCTGTTAACATTGGGATTCACATCAAATCAGAGCATTATTTCAGATCTTAGTTTGTTTTGTGGCTAAGGTGAGTGATTTGCTTAGTTTTGCACTAATTATGGCTAATTAGGGGTGATTAGTGTTAATTAGCGAATTTAATCATGATAAAATTCTGGAAAAATGTCTATAAAATTCGGAATGATGTTTTAGACCTCTGATACGAATTTGGGTTAATTTGGTTAAGATTTGCTAATCCTATCATCAGTTTCACCTAAATATGCTTAAGGGGAAAATATGGGATTTTGGGTATGTTTGATCCATTTTTACCTATCATATTGATGTTTTGATGTTTGTGGTTGATTATGTATGTTGCTATGACTGTATGAAATGCTTTGTGACTGTTTAGAATAGTTAGAATGGTCGAAAACGCCGTCGAGGGGCGTAAACAGCTCGCTGGACAAGGTGCAGGGGTTCGGATCGCATAGGGGGTTGAGGGACGATCGGATCGCCCTATGGGATCGTGGGGGCATCCCCACGAGTCGAGTCACCTCCTCCGAACCGAACCGTCTGTGCAAGGCCCACGAAGCGAATCGATGCAGCGTCGTGCCAAACTGAAGTACTCCGATCCGGATCGCGAATAAGCATTACGACCCGATCCGTCCAAGAAGGGTGAGCACGATCCGTCGACCTGGAGAAGGGCGTCCGATCCGAACCGCTTGAAGAACCACGATCCGATCCGTATGGGGTGTCCCGATCCGAACCGAGAAAGGGAGCACGATCCGAAGCAAAGGAAGGGAGGACCACGACCCGATCCGACGTAGGAGGCGCGACCCGATCCGCTGAGGAATGTGAAGGCTGATCCGATCCGATTCGATTGTGATGACCAATAACCCGAGATGCAAAGGTAGTCCAAATGGAAGCTAGAGCTCAGGATCCCGGAACCAGTTGGGAACCAATGAGTTCACTTCATGGTTGGACTTTGCTGCGGGACGTGTGCTAAGGAGTTGTCGACGTTCATAACTTCGATTCACCACTAAGAATGATGGGCTACTTATCAGTGCAGTAGGGTCATTATGACCTGAGGGGCAAGGTGATGGTAGCAAGACTACGTTATCAGTGCAGTAGGGTCATTATGACCTGAGGGGCAAGGTGATGCGTAGTAAGACTATGAGCCAGCGCAGATGGGGTGAATAACTCCACGGGGCAAGTGGACATAGTAAGGATTAGTAAGGCTATGAGCCAGCGCAGATGGGGTGAATAACTCCATGGGGCAAGTGGACATAGCGAGGGATTAGTGGCTACGTTATCAGTGCAGTGAAGTCATTTATGACTTCATGGGGCAAAGTGATCGTAGCAAGGAATGTTGGGTGATCGAAGTGGTGAATATCGTATACTTTACGCACTGAGTGAGAGATGTGAGGATGGATGCTATGTTTGATTGTTTGCCATCATTATGACATGCACACCTCCCCCACCTCCGTATCTTTATATTGATTGATGTGATACCTTAGAGTGTTGTACAGTATGTAGTGCTAACTCTTTGGTTGCAGGTCCAGGTTCAGGTATGTTTTAGTCTACCTGTTATTGTTCACTTTAGATGCTTATCGCTCATACCAGGCTTTATGTCTGACCCAGAGTTTTATGTCTCCTCTTATTACTCTGGGTGCTCACACGAGCAAACTAGAGACAGGTTAGCTGGTGGTGCGCGAGTAGCTGATTCGGAGGCGGGCAGGAGGCTTCCACGTATTACATATATACACATTCTCCCTGTGTCGTTGGTGGTCGCTACTTGGGCATTAGTAGTGTACCTACTTTATCTTGCTTTTGCTTTGAGACAGTTTGGAAGTTGTAATAAGCTGTATTTTTTGGATTTCCGCTGCTTTGATGTTTAGTTCTGATTTTCAGCTTATGCACTGCCTCTCCTGTTTTATGTCAAGTATGTTACTATTATATTTTGTTCTATGCGCTGTGAGACATTCTACAGGTTCTTTGTATGTTCATTTCCTTCTTCCTTTTTTTCCTTCTGACGACCCGTTCCGTGCTAATTGGACACGTGTACAGCGCACTTGTGGAGTAAATGTCGGTTGGTGCGGGGCGGGCCGCTACACTTGGTATCAGAGCGAGGTTGCGTAGTTAACCTAGGGAAAGACACTAGGGAGAGTTAGTACGTATATGAGAGCGCGTATTTGTGATTACTTTGGTTTTCAAAAGCTATGTATATATATACTATTAGTAGTATAAGAATGAAGTTGCACTGCACTAGTACCACTATGGGGTCGTTGATCGTTTTCTTTTTTCAGATTGACGATGAGCCGACATGTTAGAGGTACCGGTAGAGGGGCCAATAATGGGAATGCCGCTGACATGAGGGCGATGTTTACCAACCTCATGAGAGACATGCTTAGAGAAGTGCAAGGGGCAGTTCCCAATCCCGGAGTTGGTGATGGCCCAGTAGTGCAGGCGCCTAGGGTCGATTTCGCCAAGTTGTGCAAAGATTACACAAATCTTGGTGGGAAGTCGTTCCATGGAACGGAGTCGGCCACGGATGTTCAAGACTGGATGGATAGCTGTGACCGTATCTTTGATGACTTGGGTCTTGAGGATGCGATGAAGAGAAGGCTAGCGTCTCGTCAGCTGCAAGAGCGAGCGATGAATTGGTGGAATGCCATTAGAACAGCTACTCCAGAGGACCAGGTTACTTGGGTTTAGTTCAAGGCTCGCTTTAGCGAGAAGTTTATTCCAGCTGCCCAGAAGTCGGTGTTGTTCAAGAGGTTCTTGGAACTAAAGCAGAATGGGAGGGCAGTTTCTGATTATATTGCTGAGTTCGACACTTTGTCGAAGTATGGACTGTCTCTTATCGATACTCCTGAGAAGAAGAATGAGAAGTTCATTACTGGTTTGGATGGGTACTTGGGGGAAAGGCTTATTAACCACATCGATGAGACTTTTGAATCGATTGTGGGGAAAGCTTTGAGACCAGAGAGTCTTTACCCTAAGTCAAAGACCGAGGCTGCATCTGCAGAAGGGCCAAAGCCGCAAGCAGGCGGTGGAGGCAAGAATAGCTCTCAGAATAAGAGGAGGCAGGACCAATCAAAAGGTGGCCAGAAAAAGAGCAAGAAGGATGTTGAGTGCTTCAGCTGTGGAAAGAAGGGCCATTATGCTAAGGAATGTCGGGCCAAGCCAGCGGAAAGGAAGTGCTACAACTGTGGTCAAGTGGGACATCAGAAGGATAAGTGTCCGCAACCTCTTAAGGAGAAGCAGATTGTGAAAGCATATGCTCTTGATGCTATTCCTTCTTCGTCGAATGCCCCAACTGCGGCGGAGAAAGGGAAGAATGTTGTTATTCAAGGTATGCTTTCTATTTATGATATACCAGTTCGAGTTTTGTTTGATACTGGGGCTTCCCGTTCCTTCATATCTAGTGACCTGGTAGATAGGTTGGGACTGGAACCCGAGATAGTCGATAGACCATTGATAGTGACGAACCCGATTGGTGGTTCGACTAGCCTTGGTATGATTTGCAGGAATTTGGTCTTATCGAGTCATGGATGTATGTTTGTATGTGATTGCTTTGTTTTGGGCTTTACTGGGTATGGCATTATATTGGGAGTCGATTGGCTCCAAAGATACGGGGTGGTGGTAGACTGTGAGGGCTTTTTGGTGACAGTGAGGGCGGATGATGGGCGGAGGGTAGTGTTTGGTAGTCTACCTAGTGATGGGGTTATGGCTAGTTTTGTAAATTCCCTCGACATCCCGCAGGATGAGTTGTCAGATGTGCCCGTGGTTGGCCAGTATCCGGACGTCTTCGAGGAGGTGACCGGGCTTCCACCACACCGAGAGATTGAGTTCCGTATTGATTTAGTGAAAGATGCCAGACCTATAGTGATGCCACTTCGTCGTATGGCACCAAGGGAGCAGCGAGAGCTCGGGGTGCAAGTCAGCAATCTTTTGAAGAAGGGATTGATTAGAAGGAGTGTCTCCGAGTGGGGAGCACCAGTTGTGTTTTCCACTAAGGTAGATGGTTCCCTTCGTTTGTGTGTGGACTATCGCGAGTTGAATAAGGTGACGAGGAAGAATAAGTATCCTCTACCGCGGATAGATGATTTGTTTGATCAGCTGGAAGGAGCTAGAGTGTTCTCCCAGTTGGACCTCGCGACAGGATTTCATCAACTTCGAGTAGCGGATGAGAGTGTTCCGAAAACGGCATTTAGGACGCCGTCTGGATTTTATGAGTGGTTGGTCATGCCGTTTGGGTTGACCAATGCACCAGCCTACTTTGTGGATCTTATGAATCGAGTATTCAGAGATCAGTTGAATAAGTTTGTTCTTGTGTTCGTGGATGATATCCTTGTATATTCAAGGACAGAGGAGGAACACAAGGGGCACTTGAGGATAGTGATGGAGGTGTTGAGGAAACACCAATTAAAAGCGAAATTCTCTAAGTGTCATTTTTGGAGAAGGGAAGTAAGATTCTTGGGTCATGTTGTTTCAGAGTGTGGTATTGCCGTGGACCCTGCGAAGGTAGCTACGGTACAGGATTGGCCTACGCCCAAGAATGCTACAGATGTAAGAAGTTTCTTGGGATTAGCCGGATATTATCGTAAGTTTATCCAGGACTTCTCCAAGATTGCAGCACCGTTGACTCAGTTGACTAAGAAGAATCAGTCCTTCGTCTGGGACGGAGTGTGTGAGGATGCCTTCAAGAGTCTAAAGGAGAGGTTGACGCGTGCGCCAGTGTTAGTCATTCCTAAGGGAAATGAAGAGATGACGGTATACACAGATGCTTGTGGTACCGGACTGGGTGCAGTATTGATGCAAGGAGGTAGGGTTGTAGCTTATGCTAGTCGACAGCTAAAGCCGCATGAGAAGAAGTATCCTACCCATGATTTGGAATTGGCAGCGATTGTATTTGCGCTGAAGATGTGGAGACACTATCTCTTGGGAGAAAGATTTGAGTTGTTTACCGATCATAAATCGTTAAAGTATCTCTTCTCTCAGAAAGACCTGAATCTCCGTCAGCAGAGATGGTTGGAGTTCTTGGCTTCGTATGATTTTGATATCGCGTATACACCTGGGAAGGGTAATGCGGTAGCCGATGCCTTGAGTAGGAGACACGCCAGCTTAGGGGCAATGTTTCTGGAATGGAAGCAACTGGAGTTTATCGCGGGGTTTGATTTCAGACCAAAGTGCGAGCTGGATCCAGTTATGCTAGCTAGTTTGACGGTCAGACCCACTTTGATAGAGCGGATTGGTTCTAGCCAGAGGGACGATCCTAACCTATCGGAAATCATCTCCAAGTTAGAAATGGGTATCGATGAGGAGATGAATGTGTATGGGCTTGATCGGGATGGATGGCTTCGAAAGGACGGAAGACTAGTTGTGCCCAACATGAATGGTTTGAGAGATGAAGTGCTTAGGGAATGTCATCACTCAAAACTGACTATACATCCCGGTGGTAATAAGATGTATCGAGACATGAGACAGACTTACTACTGGGAAGGGATGAAAAGAGATGTTGGGAAGTTTATATCCAAATGCATGAATTGTCAGCTAGTTAAAGCCGAGCAGAAGAAGCCTAGTGGGTTGTTGCAACCACTAGAAATTCCCGAATGGAAATGGGAACAAGTTTCGATGGATTTCATCGATGGTTTACCTAGGACTAGATCGAGACATGATAGTATTTGGGTAATTGTGGATCGATTGACTAAAAGTGCAAGATTTATACCAGTCAAATCGACCAGAACAGCAGCCAAGTTGGCAGAATTGTATATGAAGTGGGTAGTGAGATTTCATGGAGTACCCAAAAGCATTGTGAGTGACCGAGACCCGTTGTTCACTAGTGGGTTTTGGAAGAGCTTACAAGAGGCTTTAGGGTCAGGATTACATCTCAGTACCGCATATCATCCTCAGACCGACGGTCAGACGGAGAGGGTGAATCGTATATTGGAAGATCTCTTGAGAGCTTGTATATTGGATTTTGGCGGATCATGGGATGACCATTTGCATCTAGTAGAGTTTGCATATAATAATAGCTACCAATCCAGTATCGGTATGGCTCCATATGAAGCTTTGTATGGAAGACCGTGTAACTCACCATCATGTTGGATAGAGACTGGCGAGAAGTTTGTGCTTGGACCGGATGTGGTGAGAGAAACTTCCGATAAGATCAAGATCATTCAGCAACGAATGAAAGCTGCCCAAGATAGGCAGAAGAGTTATGCTGATAAGAGGAGAAGAGAATTTAAATTCTCCGTTGGTGACTTGGTGTTTGTCAAGATCTCTCCATTGAAGAGCGTGATACGATTTGGCAGGAGAGGCAAATTAGCACCAAGATTTGTTGGCCCGTTCCCTGTTCTTGAATTAGTCGGGAATTTGGCATATAGAGTTGGCTTACCAGAGAAGATGGCGGGAGTTCACAATGTGTTTCATGTTTCCCAACTAAGGAAGTTCGTTCACGACTCAGATATGACTATTTCACCTGATCAGTTAGAGGACTTCGAAGTAGAACCCGAGGCGGTTGGGAACCGCAAGCCGATTCGTATTATGGGGTACGATACGAAGCAACTTCGAAGGAAGTCGGTGAAGCTAGTCAAGGTTCAGTGGGGCGAGGACGAGAATGATTGTACTTGGGAGACAGAGGAGAGCATTAGGAAGGCATATCCAGAACTCTTTGCCTGGTAAGATTTACTTTACGATTTAGTTATTCCGCATGCTAGGATAGACTTGTGTTGCTTGTTTTGCATGGTTGATTGTTGTTTTATGATTGATAGGCATGCGGGACCTTTGTGTGTGTTTGGATTAGGGAATTTCGGGGGCGAAATTTCTTAAGGGGGGGAGAGTGTAACGACCCGTATTCTACACATAATAGGATTGTAGAATATTTATTTCTTCCCCATGTGAAGTCGTATGGTCATGTAACTTTGGGAAACATCTATTAGAGTCATTTCCCATGCTTATGATTTTTGTCGATTTTTAAATGACCATTTTGCCCCTAGTTGGTACTGTTTTGGCCATAACTTTTGATTGGAAAGGAATTTTGACTTGAAACCACTTTCATTTGGTTCGTTTGATAGTTTCTCTTTCCGTAGAGTGGTCATAATAGCCAAACGGACTTACCGTTTGGGAGATATGGCTGAAACAAGGTTTGGAGGGTGAAAAACTGCTTAACCGGGCCAAATCGGGTGATTAGTAAGTAGGCCCATAACCCATTTCGGGATTAGGGTTATGGGAGGGCTGAAATGAGATGGAGAATCATTCCATTTCAGTTTTCTAGCCTCCACTTTTCACCAAGGATCCCTAAAAATGGCCTCCAACCTCTAGATCACCTCCAAATCATCTTTTGGTCAAGGATTTGGCTTAGCAACCCCTAATCAAAGAAGATCTTCACCTAATCAACCTTGGAGCTGCTGTTAACATTGGGATTCGCATCAAATCAGAGCATTATTTCAGATCTTAGTTTGTTTTGTGGCTAAGGTGAGTGATTTGCTTAGTTTTGCACTAATTATGGCTAATTAGGGGTGATTAGTGTTAATTAGCGAATTTAATCATGATAAAATTCTGGAAAAATGTCTATAAAATTCGGAATGATGTTTTAGACCTCTGATACGAATTTGGGTTAATTTGGTTAAGATTTGCTAATCCTATCATCAGTTTCACCTAAATATGCTTAAGGGGAAAATATGGGATTTTGGGTATGTTTGATCTATTTTTACCTATCATATTGATGTTTTGATGTTTGTGGTTGATTATGTATGTTGCTATGACTGTATGAAATGCTTTGTGACTGTTTAGAATAGTTAGAATGGTCGAAAACGCCGTCGAGGGGCGTAAACAGCTCGCTGGACAAGGTGCAGGGGTTCGGATCGCATAGGGGGTTGAGGGACGATCGGATCGCCCTATGGGATCGTGGGGGCATCCCCACGAGTCGAGTCACCTCCTCCGAACCGAACCGTCTGTGCAAGGCCCACGAAGCGAATCGATGCAGCGTCGTGCCAAACTGAAGTACTCCGATCCGGATCGCGAATAAGCATTACGACCCGATCCGTCCAAGAAGGGTGAGCACGATCCGTCGACCTGGAGAAGGGCGTCCGATCCGAACCGCTTGAAGAACCACGATCCGATCCGTATTGGGTGTCCCGATCCGAACCGAGAAAGGGAGCACGATCCGAAGCAAAGGAAGGGAGGACCACGACCCGATCCGACGTAGGAGGCGCGACCCGATCCGCTGAGGAATGTGAAGGCTGATCCGATCCGATTCGATTGTGATGACCAATAACCCGAGATGCAAAGGTAGTCCAAATGGAAGCTAGAGCTCAGGAACCCGGAACCAGTTGGGAACCAATGAGTTCATTTCATGGTTGGACTTTGCTGCGGGACGTGTGCTAAGGAGTTGTCGACGTTCATAACTTCGATTCACCACTAAGAATGATGGGCTACTTATCAGTGCAGTAGGGTCATTATGACCTGAGGGGCAAGGTGATGGTAGCAAGACTACGTTATCAGTGCAGTAGGGTCATTATGACCTGAGGGGCAAGGTGATGCGTAGTAAGACTATGAGCCAGCGCAGATGGGGTGAATAACTCCACGGGGCAAGTGGACATAGTAAGGATTAGTAAGACTATGAGCCAGCGCAGATGGGGTGAATAACTCCATGGGGCAAGTGGACATAGCGAGGAATTAGTGGCTACGTTATCAGTGCAGTGAAGCCATTTATGACTTCATGGGGCAAAGTGATCGTAGCAAGGAATGTTGGGTGATCGAAGTGGTGAATATCGTATACTTTACGCACTGAGTGAGAGATGTGAGGATGGATGCTATGTTTGATTGTTTGCCATCATTATGACATGCACACCTCCCCCACCTCCGTATCTTTATATTGATTGATGTGATACCTTAGAGTGTTGTACAGTATGTAGTGCTAACTCTTTGGTTGCAGGTCCAGGTTCAGGTATGTTTTAGTCTACCTGTTATTGTTCACTTTAGATGTTTATCGCTCATACCAGGCTTTATGTCTGACCCAGAGTTTTATGTCTCCTCTTATTACTCTGGGTGCTCACACGAGCAGACTAGAGACAGGTTAGCTGGTGGTGCGCGAGTAGCTGATTCGGAGGCGGGCAGGAGGCTTCCACGTATTACATATATACACATTCTCCCTGTGTCGTTGGTGGTCGCTACTTGGGCATTAGTAGTGTACCTACTTTATCTTGCTTTTGCTTTGAGACAGTTTGGAAGTTGTAATAAGCTGTATTTTTTGGATTTCCGCTGCTTTGATGTTTAGTTCTGATTTTCAGCTTATGCACTGCCTCTCCTGTTTTATGTCAAGTATGTTACTATTATATTTTGTTCTATGCGCTGTGAGACATTCTACAGGTTCTTTGTATGTTCATTTCCTTCTTCCTTTTTTTCCTTCTGACGACCCGTTCCGTGCTAATTGGACACGTGTACAGCGCACTTGTAGAGTAAATGTCGGTTGTTGCGGGGCGGGCCGCTACAAAATGTATTTTCAACTACTTGAAAAAATGGACACATCTGCTTAACTAAACTTTATACTATATGCCCTTTTTGGTTTTGCATTATTTTATCATACTTTCTAATTTTATATGTACTTAAGAAAAAAGGACGATTATTTTAATGATAGAAGCTGAATGTACAAACGAAGAGAAACTGATGGCACAATAAGCAAACAATTTATTAATGGTGTCAGCATGTTTATTGATTTCGCTTTAAGTAACAACGGAAACGATGTCGAAATCCGTTGTTCATGTAGTATATGCAGGTTATTGAAGCATTTGTTACCGCAAATGGTTAAAGTTCATTCGCGTCAGTACAGTTTTGTGTCGAACTATTTAGTTTGGGATCGTCATGGAGAACCGTTAGCATCTACTTCTACACAAGTTGAGGAGATAGTGAATAATGAAATTGCTGCGACGAATCTCGTAGAACAAGTGGTTGAAGATGTTGCACGTTCAATGTTCCCGATTCAACAATTTAATGATAACGATGGTAATGATGACGATGATAATGATGAAGAGGAACCAAAAATTAAAGCAAAAAAAATATGATTTATTAGATGCCGCAAAAAAACCCCTTTGGGAAGGCTGTGAAAGCGGAACTCAATTATCAATAAATGCTGAATACATTGCGATGAAATCTAAATACAACCTCACAGAAACTAGATTTGCAGCTGTTGTACAAGCTACCAAGCGGCATATGCCTCCCAATAATTTAATGTGCGAAAATCATTATGAAGTAGAAAAAACGATGTCGGCCTTTGGTTTACCGTATCAAAAAATAGATATATGTCTAAAGGATTGCTTGCTATTTTGGAAGGAAGATATCAACCATAAGAATTATAGAATATGTAATCAGGAAAGATACAAACCATAAAAGAAAAAGGGAAAGGAAGTCCCATATAAACGTAAGCATTATTTATCTATTGTTCCTAGACTTCAATGGTTATATGCATCTTTTGTAACCGCGCAACATATGAGATGACACAATGTGAGAACACAGGAAGAAGGTACGTTAACACACCCATCCGATGGAGAAGCATGGAAGCATTTTGGTCAAAAGTATCCCAATTTTGCATCTGAGAGTCGTAATGTTAGACTTGCTTTATGTACGGATGAGTTTTCACCATTTTCTCAATTTGGTTCTAAATATTCATCCTGACCTATAATTGTAGCACCTTGTAATCACCTCCGTGGATGTATATGAAAACTACTTATATGTTTCTCACAGTTGTCGTCCCTGGTCCTGATGATCGGACATAAGGAATCGATGTTTATTTACAACCGTTGGTTGAAGAATTAAAAAAAATTATGGTATGAAGGAGTAGAAACATATGATATTTCACAAAAAAACTTTCGTATGCATGCTTCTCTGTTGTGGACAATTAGCGATTTTCCTGCTTATGCGATGCTTTCAGGCTGGAGTACGGCTGGTCACCTAGCTTGTCCGTACTACATGCAAGAAACAAGAGCATTTTCTTTACCTATTGGAAAGAAAATTTCATGGTTTGACTGTCATAGATGTTTCCTTCATATTAATCATTCTTTTATAAGAGATAAGAATTTTTTTACAGTTAATAGGAATGCGACCACCTAAAGTACGGACAAGTGAAGAAATTTATGAACTTGTACAAGATTTTCCCAAGATTCATGAAATCGGAATATAGAAAGAAATTCAGGGTAAATCAACGATTCATAATTGGTGGAAACAGAGCATATATTGGGAGTTGCCTTATTGGAAAGATTTTCTGATTCGTCATAATATTGACGTGATACGTAATGAGAAAAACATTTTTGGTAATGTAATCAATACAATTTTGAATGTCAAAGGGAAGACTAAAGATGATTTGAAATCAAGATGTGATATCGAAGTAATATATAATCGTCCGGACCTTCATATAAAGCCAAATGACACCAAAAAACCGAAAGTGTGCTATGAACTGGACAGTAATCAAGTTAAAATATTTTTAAAATGGATGGAAGGATTAAGATTCCCGGATGGTATATCTTCCAATCTTCGTAGATGTTTTGACTATAAAAACAGTAAACTTAGCGGGATGAAAAGCCGTGACTATCATGTTATGATGGAAAATTTATTTTCCCGTCACTTTCAAAGAACTATTGCTCGTAAAAGTTTGGACTATTGTAACAGAGCTTATTTTGTTATATAAAGAGCTTTGTTCTACTAAATTAAAAATTGATCGACTACGTAAACTAAAGGAAGAAATCCCCATATTGCTCTGTAAATTGGAAAAAATATTTACTTCAGGTCTTTTTCAATGTTATGGAGCATTTACCTATTCATCTTTCATCAGAAGCACGTCTTCGAGGACCTGTGCAATATGGATGGATGTATCCATTTGAAAGGTATATTAATATTTAGTTAATTAAATTTTGGTTATTGAAATGTATAAAAAAAATTACAATAATTTTAAATAGTTATTTAAATCATCTAAAGAAAAAAGTGAGGCCGAAAGCTTGAGTTGAAGGTTCTATTTACAAATCATACATCGAAGAAGAAGATTCATTTTTTTCTCTTATTGTTTTAGTGATCATGTGAACATATCATTTGCAAGTACTGCGCGTAACGATGAAGGCATTGATCAAGTTGACTGTCGAGCAACTTTATCTATTTTTTAAAAACATGGCGGCCTTTTGGTAGATGTGTGGAAGAATGACTAAATGATAGAGATTATAATGCAACACACACATATATTCTTCTCAATTGCATTGAAGTTGCACCGTTCGTTAGGTAATGAACTTATACATCTATGTATACATGTATTGTATCTTTAATCATATATGTAACATTTGTCCTATAATTGCAGCATTTATGAATCACAGTATCCAAACGGCGATATCAGTAAAGAATTCGCTCGTTGGTTTACTAATTATGTTTTTGATCCAACAAATTGTGTTGTGGATGAATGATTGAAACATTTGGCAATGGGACCAAAAAGAAATGTCAAGACATATCCAATATTCTTTGTCAATGGATTTAAATTTAGCACTAAAGAATATGGTGCTGAAAAATTAACTGACAATAGCACTGTATTTGTTAAAGGTAGTGATGATAAACCAGATTCTGCAATTGACATATTTCATATGACCCACGGAAGAAGTATTTTTGTTTAAATGCAACTGGTTCAGCAACGTTCCAGGTTCTGGAATCAACGTGCACCCAAAATATAATCTTATAGAAGTAAGACATACTTCCCGTTATTATAAGTACGATCCTTTTGTACTTGCCAAACAAGCTCTTCAAGTATATTATGCTCCTTATCCCTCTATGAGAAGAGACAAAATAGATTGGTGGGATGTTTTTAAAACAAAGGCAAGGTTTACATTTGACGGATGTAATATTCCCGACAACCAAGCTTATCAAGCAGATGTCGAGGAAAATGCAGAAATAGTAATAATCGATGATCAAACAGGTTTTGGATCTCTAAACGATGAATCGAATGCATTAATTGATGTATTTGAGACTACAAATGAACCATATATGGAGGAGGAAACAGAATCTGAAAGTTATGAGGACGACTAACCAATAATCCTCATTTTCAAAAGGTAATTTTATGTTTATTTTTAGATAGGAAGAATCAAATTCATATTTAATAGATATTTCTTATGTTAACACATTTTAATAGATATTTCTTATGTTATCTATTAACAAGTAACATATCATAAATAAAATATATGTTATCAATTAAACTTATATTTATTTTTATGACATTTCTATGAATCAAACTCATATGTTAACTAGACATATCTATGAATCAAACTTATATTCAACACTTCTACGAATCAAGCTTGTAATGTTAACCAGACATTTCTATTAACAAGTAACATATAGAATCATAGCCTTTCCTACTTTCTTTACTTGTCATCTAGTGTGGTATTTATGTTATGATATTCTATTAACAAGTACTCATGTTATCTCATACAATGTTTTTACATAGCTCTTTCATGTTATGTAATGTTATGTTGTTGTCTGTAACATGTATCACGTCACAAGGTCATTTAGGTGGCGATGTGGGTGGTCCGTCGGAGTTATCCCTTCCTACGGTCTAGCTTAAGCCAAAAGCCAACAAAGGGTAAATACTAAGTTTTTAGTATAAATTTAATTTAAGTACAATAAATTATTTAAATTGCTGTTTTAGTAGCCATGAAATTTTATTTTATTTTCGTTTAACACAGGGGTTTTGAGTTGGAGCCATCCAACACAGTCTTGAAGATATCAAGACGCGCTTATCAGGCCAGCATGACTGCATGTTGGCCCACATGGACGTCGATACCCGACATTGCTGAGGAGACCATATGGCAGGATTTTCTGGTATGTATGTGTGATATAATATTTATTGCGTTAAGCAGTCATGCTCTTATTTGATAAGTTCATATGTATGCTATTTTAAAAAAATGCAGGGTTCAGTGGATCTCCAGGAGACGGATTTGGATCTCGTCAAGCACCACTAGAACAGTAAAGTGGCAAAAAATTACAGAGAGACGATGAACACCTTAAAACCAGGTAGGAAAAGACCGGCTTAGATGGGCGAAACGGTATGGGATGCGCTATATGCTTATTGGAATAATAATGAGGAGTTTTTTGGTAAATTTACTGCATATTTAATTTAAATTATTCTATTTAATTAATATGTGATTTAGAATAATACATTTTTTTAAATTTAAATGTAGCGGCCCAGTCTAAGAGAAATGCAACTAATAGGAGCAAGAATCTGGTTATGCATCGAGGTGGGTCCAAGTCGTTTCAGCACCATCGCGAGGATCTGGTATATTTAGTAATTGCGCAGTTTAAAATTTTAATTTATAACTTGTTAAAATTAATAGTTGATTTAGCTTTAAGTTTTAATTTACACACACACACACACATATATATATATATATATATATGCATTCTTATTTCAGGAGAGAGCGCGTATAGCTCCTGTGTCGTACTAGGATGTTTTCGAGCATACACATGCATTGAGTCAGACTGACGACACAAGCTCAATTTCGTACAGTTGGGACCATGATGATAAGGCACGTGAGAGATATGTAAGTATAAAATAGTTAAGTTAGAGTTATAATTTAATTAAAATAGTATTATCTATATTCATTTGTTTTTTGTTTAACAGGAGAAATTTCAGGAACAAAGGGCGTAGTTACTGGAATCTAGTGGAAGGAGTGAGTTGACTAAGGAAAATGAGGATAGGATATTTGATGTTGTCATGGATCCACCTACCCGGAACAGACGATATGGTTTTGTAAATCTAGAGGTAATACTAAAATTTATAATAAAAACTCAAATGTACTCGAAATGCTATTATGAAATACTAAAAATCTGAAATTATATACAGATTAGAACATCTCAACAGATGTATCATAGGGCTCAGGACAAGGAATAAACCACACAGCTAAAAGCACATATTACAGAGCTTCATGAGCGTGATCGTCGCTGTGAAGAGCAGGTGGAGCTGCTTAACCAGCGACTGACGGAGTACATTTCCCAGCATGGTATGCCACCTTCATCTTCTGGTGGAGAGAGTTGATCAGGTTAGCTTGTTTTGATGACATCTATGTTTTGAGAGTTGGTGAGGCATCCTACATAATGATGGTTGTATATATTGTTATGATGGTTTGGTGATGGTATGGTTTGGACATGGTGTTGGTTATGATGGTTTGGACATGGTATGTAGATTCATGTTGTTTTGGCGACGTTTGGTTGTTGTATTATGTAAATATTGGTTAATGTTATGTGTTTTGTGTTCGATTTTTCTTTTATACTGTGTTTGGGTGTATATATGGTTGAGACTGTGAGTTATATGCTCGAAATGGAGTAGTTTCTATGATTATATATGTTGTGTGTGGCTAGAAGTGGCAGTTCTGAAATCTGAAAAAAAAACACCTAGATTTCCAACGGCGTACAGCGGGTACCAATGGCTTACAGGTCCAACCTATTCAACGGTTTCCAACGGCGAATTTCCAATGGTTGTCAATAATTTCCAACGTCCCTTTGGCCAGAAAGAAGAGACATGTGGCAAACTATATCAGTTGGAAAATATGCGTTGGTTGCATTGGAAGTCGTTGGAAATCGTTGATCCATACACCAACGGGTTCCAACGGCATTTCCAATGGCCGCCAATGGCCCTAGCTGTTAGAAAACACTGTTTCTCTTGTAATGTTAATTTATGACATTCGTTATGTGATTTATTAATGATGTATTGTATCATATTTATTAAAGGAATGCCATGAATATAGCCGCATACCTAAAGAAAAAGATTAAAGTAGATATGACTAAAGCATTTTATTCCACGGTAAGAGTTTTGTTTTGGAATTTTTAACTATTACATGGACGTAAAGCATTTTTTGAGTGTTTTATTTCACTTGAGGCACATCGTACGAACAATAAGAAATAAGTTCAAATATAATTTTGGTGTCTCTTTATAACTATAAATATCCTACATTCATAGTGAACTAACTGAAGTAATATATCATCAAAGTGACCTCTCTTATTTTGGTTGTTCATGAAAATGTTTGATATTTGTGTATGGTTATTCATGTGAGTATTAGTCGGTCCAAAGAAAGGCTAATGTTCGGCCAAATCAATTACAAATGTGTGATGATAAATACGTGACAATTATAAGGTTTTATAAGTAAATAATTAATCGGTCCATAGGAAGATTGTTATTTGACTTAACTTTATTGTCAGTGTTTAATTATTACAAAAAGAGTACCACTTACAGTTGATACCATTGTCCAAAGACTTAATATTAATGTGTACTAGGTATCTTGATAAGAGACTAAGCAATTATTTGAATTTACTATGGCTAATGTTTAGCTATGAGCATATAAGGTCTAGCTTTATTTTTGTTCATTTTTCTAAGTTGACTAAAGTATTTGCCTATTTTAAGCGCATTGTCATCTTGTATAGGACAATCTATATGGAATAGTAACATAACATGTATGCTCTTGTGTAACACCTCGAATTTTAATAAACAATAATTATACGAAGAATATTAATGAATCAAATATTAATTAATATAATATTCAGAATTGGGTGAAACTGATTTCACCATTGCGTTCATTACGAAATTCTAATTCAGATAGACTTTTATTTTGCGTAAATCAGACTAAAAATTAACAAATTATGATCAATCAAAGTTTGAAATTAAATTAAGTAATTAAATTAAGTAATTAGATTAATAAATCAGAATAAAGCAACGGTAAGTAGGCGACCCAGCCTATATATGGGTCGCCCTCAGTGTCGAACCACATAGAAGGTAGGTCGAACCACTTTGAGCCAGGCACAAGCCTGAGCTTGGCCATTGCCTTCTTCTTCTAGATAATTCTTTTCTGATATAATGTTGAGGTGCCTTCTATGGTTTAGATTAAAAACCTAATATCCTATGGCCTAAATTATCATTCCACACCTATAAATAGACAACCTCCCTTCACTTCTTCCCCATACATATTCTTCTTCATCTTCTTAGCCTCCACTCCATTATGCTCTGAAATAAAAAGAAAATTGGGGAAAAGTCAGGGTGTTGTCAAATTATAAATTTGAAATGGTATTCTTCTTCTGTTTCAAAGGCCTTTTTCGGGATCGACAACAATTCTCTGTGAGTTTCTATGTTATTTTTAGATTAGCAATCTAAATAGAAAGGATTAAGACAATAAAATATATTGGATCTGAAAGTTTGACAATTACGGTGTTTATAAGTTTATCTTTTACAAGTTACTGTTCATTTTTTTACTATCTATTATCTTTTCCTTTTCATTTGTTATTTATTTACAAGTAAATTCTTCTTCTTTATCCCCTTCTATATCGTTATTTTATTTACAGTCTTGTAATGCCTATTTATTCATTTTGTTTATTTTTAAGCCTAGACCTATATCACTTTTTCCTTTGTTTTTGTGCTAAGCCTAGGCCAACGAGAGCCTAGGTCTTTACCATTTATATTGTGTAAAAATTGGAATAATATGAAATAATGTTAAAAAGGGGATTTTTGGGCATAAGAATTGGTGAATTATGGACTCTAAATTGGGGTAAATTCTATTGGAAGAATATGAAAACTTGGGAATTGGAATAAACTGTACTTAATTATACATTAAGTAAATATGTTAGTAGAAAACATGTGAATTGGAATAAAGTATACTTAATTGTACATTAAGTAACTTGTAACTGTAAAACATCTGAGCAGTAATACACTGGATCTATCTGACTTGGGGAAGGGTTGTACAAAAAGATTACATTTAATTATAAACGTTAATTACAATCTAGAAATATAACACAAGGTTATATTAAGCTTATTATTAAACTTAAACATGTTAAGTTAAACTTTTCTGATTAATAAGCTAAGGAGTCCGTTCTCACAAAATATAAGGGGATCGTAGAAATCCTAGTTAACTTGGCGACCAAGTTTAAGGGTGACTTATGTCAAATACTTGCTTGCTTGTCTGTCTGGAACATGTATCAATCAGTATCCCTGTTATTATCATATGAGTTTCAAATTAGGTAGAGGCTAGAGCACGCATTACTGTTCGTGATTGTAAGAGGTTCAAAATGAGGTGGGTACAGGAGCGTTCCGGAGGAACCATGAGCGTGCACTGTTCCGAACAAGGAAGATAAGACGCTGTAAAGCCTGTGATTAATGATGTGTCTCTTTAGTTGATGCGTTCGGAATTGATAACCCCGAATGCCATAACTAGTACAGGTTATTCACATTCTGTTTAAGAAGCCGATCACTGGGTAGAAATTAGGTAAAATCTAATCATGATATTCTGATAGTTGGTGCAGAAATTCTGGGGATATGAATGAGAAGCTCATCTTGTTACGTGTTTTCTACTTTACTGTATTTTCATATCCACCACTATTAATTTGTCTGAATACTTCTTTATCTTATGCTTATGCTAAAAGTCACTGCAACTTGCCAGACTTATGTCTGACCTAGTTTATTTTATGATCATGATCCATCGTATTCTAAACTTTAATGTTGTGTGTAACGACCCACATTTTTTAGTCAATTTAAAATATGAATTTTTAATTGATTTTAATAGATTTTAAATATTTAAAATGATTTATTTTGAGAACTAATGACTTAGAATTTATTTAAAATGAGTTTGAATGTATAAGTTTATATTAATTATAAAACGAGCTCATAACATCGCGTAGTTCAGAAAAAATAGATTTGGATTTCAAATGAATATACATAATTCGATAGAAGTTGGATTTCCAAGAAATGTTAGGATCCATTGAATTATAATTTTCTAATAAAGGTGAGAAATAGAGATTTCTTCCTATAGATTTTAAGTTATGTACAAATTAAAGTTTAAAAAGTCGCAATGGAATCATTTATAAATTATAACGATTTATTTAAATGGAATAAAAGTGTTTATTATAAAACCAAATATCGATTTGACTTTAATTTTGAAAATATCGAGTTATAAACCCAAGTATGTTTATTTTGGAATAATGATATTGTATTTGGATTTATATGATCATATTAATTTATTATTATTTATTTGAGTACGTTTTGAATTTATTTATATTTTATTGATTTTATTTATGCCCTTAAAAATAGCCATTTTCAAATGACCTCCGTTTTCGATGAAACAATTTTGTTGGATCCATAATGTCAAATTATTGCTTGATTTCTAATTTCATAATTTTTGGAGTTAGTATGTGTTTGGACGGAATTAAATGTGAACCGATCAATATTTCAACTTTAAAATACGTTGTTGGAGCAAACAGACTCGAAATTCAACGAAACAAGTTTCTTTAGGTCTGTAATGTCAAAATATCGCTACATGACCATTTTCATCGAAAGCGGGATTCGTATGTGGTCATACAAATTTTTAAACGACAATTGGAGGTAACGATCGAATAAAATGAAATATATAATTAAATAAAAAAAATTAGAAAACACACACTATAAATTATTCTACCTCCTCCTAACCCTAATTTCGTCACTCTCTTCTCAACCGCCATGGAAAACATCCAACATTCCTAAAACCTAGGTTTTGAAAATCCAAATAAAATGAAATCAAATCCTAAAATTCCTAAAACTCATATCTTTGTGATCCTCTTAACTAGCTTTTCAATTTGATATAGTTGTTGATGGTTCGATGAAATTTTTGTTTACTGAAAATAAGGGTAGCGTGCATTTTGGGTTCTAGGGCTCGAATTTGTAGGCGAAAGAAAGAGCTTTGGATCGATTGGTGATTAATATTTTGTTCGTGAGGTAAAATAACACATGTTGTTATAAATTTGGGTGGATGCATGATGTTGGAGTTCAACACTTGCACTGGGGCATGTGAAACATGGTTGAACACCCAATTTTCAAGAGGGGCGCATGTGGAGTGAAACTTGTATGAAGTTGAAGAGGAGAGAAAGAGAGGAATTTAGGTGAATTTAGTTTTATTTTAAATTGAGTAGAGAAGGAGGGCAGAAGACTTGAAGTTTGCGTCATGACCATTTGAAGGGAACAGTCTGATACTGGATGTGTGGTAGGAGAAGAGATTAGAGGAGGGAAATAAGAGGTGCTTAAGGAAATTAATTAGTTTGTTAGCAAATGTATATTATATAAATATGTGTTCAATCTTATAAAAATCACATTTTTTCATACGTGATCAGAATTCAGTAAAACAGGATCCTTGGAACCGTATGGATGCAGGCTCCGCAATGAAACTGATTTGGAGAGATTTAGAGCATGTGGCAATTTATGGCGAGATAAAACGCCCGATTCAAATCCATCAACGTTTATCGTTTTATAACAATATCTAACTGATTAATGTGATATCTCTCACTCAACTATTTTGTTATGTTATTATATTCATATCCGAATATGTATTGATTGTCTGTGATTGCAATATTAATTTTTTGGTTGGTGGATATTATTTACAGTTTTTACTGTTATTATCGTTAAACTTTGAATATAAGCGTTGTCGTATAATGATTGATTAATGGATGGTAGTTGATATGGATGTTAATGATGTGTGAAATCCATGCAAACCGAATTATATGGTAATTGGTTGAATCTCACTCTAGTTTGGAATAGATCTAAATATTTTTTTAATAAAAGATTAGGTGAAAAATGATAGTTTGGATCTTAAATTCAAATTAGTTTGGAAAGACAGTTTAAATGATTATGAATAAATTCCGTAAAAGAAAGAATTTGATTCGAATAAATTTTCAATTTATAAAGCCTTGTTTTCAGATTTATTCTTAAATTAACAGTAATTTCAAAATGTGAATTCGAGTTTGTATAGAAAAGACGTTTTTAGCTTGAACTGATTTCTCCATTGATCTTATTTATTTTTATAATGGAAGTCAGAGAAAATTGTATTTCAAAATTTTATATTTTGAAAATATTATTATTTTAATATTATAATAATATGGAATATTCAATTTCGATTTAAAACGGAATGGGAATTTGAAATCGTTTTAAATGAATTTATAAACATTTTATAAAATACGTTTAAAAGAAATCAATGAATTTTATTATAAATAATAAAATGGTTCGAATATGACGTGTCGTCAGCGACCATTCACGAATTATGACCATTAACTTTAAATGGACATACTGGGAGATCCGACTGTTGGATTTTTCCGAAACGGAAAACATTTGGTTCAGAATGAAAGAAATTTCAAATAAACTGAAAAGTATTAAAATCTAACCGTTAGATTTGTCAATAAATTCAAATCAAATTTGAATAAAAGCAGCGCTATTGCTGCTAACGACCTGAAATGGGTTTTAAGGAATTAAGCTATTTTTAAATTATTAAAAATAGGAAAAAATTATGATAAATCATAATAAATGATTTAAAAGTGATTTGGATTGAATATATTCAGATTTCGATAAAATAAATATATTTTGTGAAAATTAGCTATTCTGATAAAAGGGATTAAACAGTTTGAAGTTAATAAATACTTAACTAAGTAATTAAGTTTTTCCAATGCATGAATATTGGATTTGAATGGAAATAACCTTCAGATAATTCGATATTGGATTTCGTGATTATACGGATATTATTTGAGGAATTTAGTAAATATCAATATCGTTATTCCCAATATGGTATTTGTTAATTCAGAATTTGATGTTGAATATAAGTCAATGTGATTTCTATTTAAAGGCTTATATTTGATATCAAAATAGATTTTGGGTTTGTCGTGAATGGTGTCTTCAATAACACTGTTCTCAAACCAAGATGAAAATGAAGTTTATGGAATAAATCTTTTAATTAGGATTTAATGGAATTTTTCAAAGTTAAGTTTCCAATTAATAAATTTAATTGGAATTGAATGGAAATTTAATTTTGGATTTATTGTGAACAATGTTTTAAATGACATTCGTTCTTTAACCCAGCTAAATGGAAGAACGATTTCTCAAGTTTGAGATGTAATAAATCTTTCAACAAAGATTTGTACGAATGAAATAGATATTGAAACTAAGTTAGAGTTTTAATCAATCTTTAATTAGATATGAAATGGTCGAAGGCAATTAAATTTACCAAAACACGAGGGCTTTAGATATGGAGTAATACCAATTCTGCTCCATGGAATAACTGAATCTTTAATTAGATTTGAAATGAAAGTAGGTAATTAAACTTACCGAAACCCAAGGGGTGTTAGATTTAAAGTACCACCAGTTTTGCTTCATGGGATGAATAAGATGGGAATGGGATAACAATACGAGAGATTATCTTTTAATAAGAACTGATAATCCTGATAAGGCTTATAGACCTTAATTTGAGTTAAGTTTGTGAAAAGAGATTATATAATCTTTTGAAATGATTTCCGTGGAAAGATTTAAGCAAGTAGTTTAAATGATGTAAATCTTTGATAAGATTTAAGGGAGTAATTCCCAATGAAAATAATATTTGAATAAAAGAATATTCTAAATTGGAATGAGTTGTATGGTATGTTTATATATCACTTGATTTTAATGATGCGATAATTATTCGGAAAGACATGGTTTCAACCCATTCTAAATAACTAATACGACGATTGTCGAATATATTAAAGATGATGGTTGAAGACCGGGATCTTCACGTCGTTTGGATTATTGCCGATGCATTGGGTAGCTACCCTTATAAGGTTAAACTGGTGGTCGTCCAGACGCACTTGGAGATCGACCGGATATGCAAGGGCTTCTCTCCTTTAGGAGACGAGGAATAAGGTGCCTTCGATTTCGTTCAGACCCAGAACGGACTTGTATGGATGTATGTCTGACATTGTATTTTATGCTGTATTAATTGATCTCTACCAAATATATATCTATTTGGTGGCGGAAAATTTTATTCTCTTAGCTTAACACCCTTCTCTAAGACGTACGAGCTTAGAGGTTATATATTAATAGACATCAGTTTTATGGTATGGAATGACAATGTGGCATGCCAAGTTGCTGATTGATCAAATCTTTTGTTGAAAAGAAGAGCTTTGTGGATGACGATCAAAGCAAGGTTGGTATATCGTAGCCTTGTTCGAGACGTGACTTCGACAAGCCTTACAGCTCATGAATGGCCGAAAACATGACGATGGACCGCAAAGTAAGGACTGACGTTCCTATCAAGCAAAAAGGTGATGCCATTGTATGGAGCCCAGGCAATTTACTTATGTGGATGATGGATCGAGGCGCTTCTGATGATGGTCAAAAACCGACCAGTGTGACGGTCAAATACGACCGGGGTACATTATGTTCAGGAGAAACCCGAACTCATCAGAAACTGGTGGACCGGCTCTGTCGCTCCGAAGGGTCACATGCGTGTGATTCCTGGACGTCTTGCTAGGGATGCCCCAAACGATTAAGGAAGATCCTTTGCCTTGGTCATTAATGGAAATTCAATTCCAATACAAACCTTGCTATTTCAGTTGTAAACCGATATGACGACATAATAGGATAGGGTATTATGTCGTCAAAGAGTGATACATTTATTTTCAAAACTTACTTTTACACTTTGCACTAGTAATAATAGAAGAGAAATTTCGCATATCAAAAAGCATTGCAAATTGTTGTAGGACCCGAGTCTTATAATAGCATCATTTTTCAAAAAGCATTGCAAATTGTTTATGACCTGTATTCATGTGGAGAAAATATGTTCCATGTTATATGGCATGGTATGGTGATATGCCTTATTTTAAAATAAAGTGCAGTAACTATTTTGGTTCTTATACCACTCACATGACTAAGCTTGGAGTTTATTGTTTTTCACCTAAACTCTGGGTGCCCATATTTTCCACTCGGCCAGCTAGTAGTTTTGGTTTTGCATATATTTTTAAATTCGTATCCTAGATTATGGCTGGAGCTGTACCTTGGATTACCTCGTAGTCTTCCGCTGAATGTTTTTATGTTCCTACTGTGTCGTAATTTATTGTCCTCTGATATTATCCGATGTGCATCGATTATCTATACTCTGATATATACTGTACTCTGATGTAAAAATGTTGTAATAGCAATGAAATGTTCTTCCATGTTTTGTTCTGATGTGTCGTACCCCAGTAACAATCTTCCTTTGAGAACGTTTCGAGTGGGCTAACCGCCGGCTTGAAGCGGGCCCAAAAGCGGGTCGTTACTATTCGGTGTAAGAATCCAGAACTTCCCCGGTCTCCGAAGAGAAAAGGAAGAACGGATTTCCTTGAGGATAAAACGAATCAGAACACAAAAAGAAGAACATTTCATTGTTTATTACAACAATTTACATCAGAGTACAAGAATATACAGAGTATGAATAAATATTACACATCAGAAAATATCAAAGATTTAAATTACATTGCATAGCAGCGGAAAAATAATACAATACACAACTGAAAGAGATAAACGGATACAGAGCTTTCCGGATATCGTTCCAGCTGTAAATCGGGATCCTATGAATATAAATCTGCAAAACCAAAACTACTAGCTGCCACCCAGAGTTTAAGTTAAAACAATAAACTCCAGGTCAGTCATGTGACTGGTGTGAGAACTAAAACAGTTATTTAAAACTTTACTTTAAATCAAATATATCAAGGGACAACGCCGTATAACACGGAACGGGTTTCCTCCCAGGAATACCAGTGCATATAACAAAACATCGCAATGTTTTTTAGAAAATTGAAGCTATTATAAGACCCAGGACCTATCACACAATGCAACGCAAGCCGGGGGATAGGGTTTTCCCTTATAATAGCCAAACATGCTTGGTACGTTAAAACAAATCATTTGATACTATTATAAGTGCATAGTGTATAAAAAAACTTCAAATATAAATGTATCAATCCGAGGCGGCATGGGTACCATATATCATGTCGCCAATACTAGGCTCTGCAATCAAAACCGCAAATGTCACGTATTTGGAAGTTGGATTTTCGTCTGTGAACCAAGGAAAGGGATCGTACTTACCGCTTCGAGATGCACTAGCCCGCCCCTCAGGAACAGCCGCAACTGCCCCTTGGATCGTCAGGGCCGGTCCACTCGATGTGGATTATAATGCCTGAACACTGCGTTTCCCCGCCCTGTGGGGCGTCAATGAGCCAAATGACTCCATCGGTCCCGGATCGACCGATATAACCGAGGCGCCTCGCTATCCATCATCCACATAAGTAAAATGCCAGAGCGTGCAAAACGCTGACACCACTCCTAGCTAGAAGGAAACGCATGCCCTCCCTGAGGTCTTCTCCCATTTCTAGTTCACACCGGGGTGTGAAGCTCACGAATTAACGCTACACAAAGCTACACTATATTAAAGCCGTGCTTTGATCATCAACCACAAGACTCTGCTTTTCAACAGAAGCCTTGATCATTTGCATCTCAGCATGCCACACAGGCAATTCACGCTATGCAACTGATATCAATCACACAGAATGAAATCCGATGTCAGACACACATCCATTTACAAGTTCGTTCTGGGTCTGAACGAAACCGGAGGCACCTTATTCCTCCCCCATATGTCCAATGCAGGGGAGAGGCCCTCGCATATCCGTCGATCTCCAAGTACGTCTGGACGATCACCACTTATTGCCTCGCCTTGGGTGTGCAACCCAATCAGGACATCAATAATCATTCAAACGATGTGAAGAACTCCGGTCTTCAACCATCGTCTTTATTCTCGACACATAGTCGAATCAGTTATTCAGAATGGGATAAACCCAGTCTTTCTGAATAACTCGCGTATATAATAAACAAATGCTATAAAAACACAACATACGCCTCATTCCAATCCAGAATATTTCTTTATCCAAATATTCATATACTTTGGGAGAGGTTCCCATTAATTTTGTCAAAGATAAATTCTTTAAATTTATTCTTTAATCTTCATTTGGATATCATTTCAATCAAATTAAAGATGCATTAAAACTCCACTTGGTTTTGATCTTCCCAAAAATCAATATTAACGATTGTTTAACTTGGGAAATCATATCTTGTCTTTAACTGGGTTAAAGAACCAATGTCATTTAATAACACGGTTCACGATAAACCCAAAATCACATTCCATTCCATCAGCCTTTAACCGTAAATTAGCAAGTGAACAATTCCCTAAGTATTAATCCCGAAGGTCGAAACCAACATCAGATTAATACCCAGAAAACCATTCCACTTAACTAATCTCCAGTTAGTTTATGATTTTCTTAACTCCATTGGGTCTAAGAATAGTATTATTAAAGATACCATTCACGACAACCCAAATCACATTCCATTAATTATGGAATCTTCACGGAAAAACAAATCAATATATAATCGATATCTATTTCCATATCCGACCAATAATATAAATGGAATAACGACAACGCCTCTTAAATTCGATATGTATTAACAGTCTTCCTCCAAGAAGCTCACTTCGATTATTATCAATCGAATTCCATTCAATTCCAATTTAATATATTAAATTAGAAAACTTTACTTTGGAAAATCTACTTTAAATCATAACAAAAGATTTATAAATTCCAAATCACTTTTCACTGAAAATCGGGTTAAAGAACAAATGTCGTTAAAAATACAGTTCATGATAAACCCAATTCACATTCTATCAGTGTCTAACCGTAAATTAGTAAGAGAACAATTCCCTAAGTGTTAACCCCGAAGGCCGAAATCAACATCAGATCAATACCCAGGAAACCCTTCAACTTAACTAATCTCCAGTTAGTTTCTAATTTTCTTAACTCCATTCGGTTCAAGAACGGTATTATTAAAGATACCATTCACGACAAACCCAAAATCCAATTTGATATTAAATACAAGGCTCTGAATAGAAAATATATCGGCTTATATTCAATATCAAATTCTGAAATCAACAAATATCGTATTGGAAATAATGATATATATATCTTTCAAATTTCCATAACAATACCTTTATAATCATGAAATCCAACATCGAAATATTCCGAAGACAATTTCGATTCAAATCCATTCCAATTCATATATTGGAAATTTCAGTTATTTTTAAAACCATTTCAAATCAAATTTATTTATTTAAAAAAAAACATTGGATTTTCCATTTCTAGTTCATAACTAGTTCATCTTGATAAAAATATATTTTTATCTTTTCAAATATGGAATTTTTCATCCCAATTCTTTCCAAATCATTTATTATGATTTTACACAAATTATTGATATTTTTAATAATTTTGTCAAGGCCCGTACAGTTGATTTACATAAACGGCCATCGAACTGCACTTACAGCGACCTTTTCCAAATTTGATTTGGAGGTAATTCCAAATCCAACCGTTAGATTTCAAATCTCCTATATTGGTTAGAAAGCTCTTTTCGATACGAACCCAAGGTTCCGGTTTTAGGAGAATCCGACGGTCGGACCTCCCGTAATGTCCGTTCGAAGTCAATGGTCGAAATTCGCAAACTGCCACGGTGCGGCGCGTTCTATTCAGGCCATTCTATATAATATATATAATATATATAATATATATATATATATTATATTTCGTCGATTTCCATTTAAAAGGTATTTTATAAATCGTCTTAAATTCGTTTTCAAAACGATTTCAACTTCATATTCAATTTCTAATCAAAAATGAATATTCCATATCATCGATATATAAATGATAATATTTTCAAAACATTATATTTTGAAATCAATTCCTTTTCGATATTCATTTTAAAAATGAACAAAATCGGTATAAATATCGTTCATGTGAAAATGGCGTTAATCTAATCAACACGGCTTTATATATTTAAATATTTTCGTGTCCATCCCAAATCGGACATCAAAATCATAGTTTGATCCTTTTCTGAATATTATTTGAAAATATTCATTATTTTAAAATAATCGTTATTTTAAAATATTCTTTCTTTCTGAACTGGAATCAGACACAGTCAATTACCATACAATTTGATTATATGGATTTCATACAATACATATATACAACAATCAAACATAGTTAACCATCATCCAGAGTGCATTCTACACCGCATAAGCATCAAATATAAATATTTAACGCTTATAACAGTCTATCAATCAATCGATCGATATACAACTAATTATTGGGATTAGTGTATGTCCAATATCATCCCAATACCCGTGTGGGGTTTCAATCAACAAATAATGAATTTTATTCGTGCAGTTGGGCGACGTGTAAAATTTATCGTCCCAATCGATATCAGTTAAATGTGTGTACATAAACAAATCGTCGGATTTGTTTATAAATATTTATTTTATTTTATATACATGTTAAAAGTTATATTTTTAACTATAAAATATTTATTCATTCCACATCACACAATAAAATTTCACAACACACCAATCATACAAACAAGTCATCCATCGTCTGTGTACGACGGGTGTCGGGTGTTGCTAAGCACCGTCTATGTCCTAGTATATATTTTAACTAGAAATAAAATAAAAGTGAGAAGTTCTCACCTTTGGGGTTCCACTCCAACATTCTTTCTTTCTGAACTGTATGGATTCCGTTTGGATTTCCGTTGTTACCATCGCTATCTTTTCCCGCTGTTTATAGTAAAAAAAAAATCACATTTTTATTATTCAGTTTCACATATAAAAATCATATATTTTTATCGCTTCTTTCTATATAAAAATTATATTTTTATATTTCTACTTCTTATATACAGATCGAATTTTTTTATTTCGCTCCAACATTATAAAAATCCTATTTTTATGACACTACTATCTAAAAGAAATCAAATCTTTCTATCGCTAATGAAGATATAAAAATCACATTTTTACATTGCCATTTCAACGATAAAAATCGTATTTTTACTTTGCTACATATATGATAAAAATCACATTTTTATATCGTCACTTCATATATAAAATCGTATTTTTATCCTATCGCTACATATATAAAGACCAAATTTTTACTATCTATATAATATAAAAATCAAATTTTTATTATCTCTATACTATAAAAATCATATTTTTAATACTTTTATAATATAAAAATCATATTTTTATTATATCTATAATATAAAAATCATATTTTTAATACTTTTATAATATAAAAATCATATTTTTATTATCTCTATAATATAAAAATCATATTTTTATTCCTCAACATATATAAAAATCAAATTTTTATATTACTACTTCTTATATAAAAATCTAATCTTTAACATCTCTTCATACATATAAAAATTCAATCTTTATCATATTAAAAATCTAATTTTTATCGCATTAAAAATCTAACCTTTTTATTAAGAAAAATCCTACCTTTTTATCTTAGAAAAATCCTATTTTTACGTGTTTAAAAATCATAGCTTTTCATAAATAAAAATCATATATTTTTTTCTCCTCCATAAATATGAATAAAAATCCTATGTATATATTTTGAAATGATTTTTTATAAATGGTTTTACATAGTAAAGGCTGATTTTAAAAATAGAGAATAGCATAAAAAATAATATAAACCACTCATAGTTGAAATCGGGAGAAGGGGGAGGGGTGCTTCGCGCTCGGCGGTGGTGGGCCAAGGAAGGCACGGTGGTCGGCTCCAGACGGTAGCTGTGGCTACAGTGTGGTCTTCGGTGGTCACGGCGGTGGCATCAGTAAGGGGATTTCGGGGACTACGGGTTTTAAGAGAGAAGGGAAAGGGGGCCTGCGTCGGAGAAGAAGAAGGGGAGGAGGGCGCTGTCAGAGGTGGCGACGGGCGTGGGGGTCGGGTGCGGTGAACGACGGTGCAGCGTGGATCGAGATGCATGGTTTTTTTTGAATTTTGTTTTGATCTGAGAAGTAACGGGTGAGGAGGGAGAGGATTAAAGGAGGGGGTTAATTATAAATATATATTTTATTATTTTAAAATTCCAAAAAGCAACTTTTTATTTCGAACTCGAAATCGAACCCACCGACTGTCGTCCCTTGCTAATTACCCCCATTCCTAACATAATGGGATATGTATCGTAAGCTGATTCGATCAGTTTCCGTCAAAATCAAAATATAAATCTATATATTGAATTTGAACGTGCATTTCAATTTACCGGGGCCACATACAGACTCTAAAAATTTCCGAAAAATATTTTCTAGCTTCATATTGACGATACGGTTCTAACAAAGCTAATTTTGTCAAATTTGGAGATCATTTGAAAAATGACCATTTTCTGGTCGATCCAAATTGACTGAAACTGCCGAAACACGTTTTACTTTGCCACACTCACATATTGGTTCGGAAAATTATGAATTTTGGAATCTAGCAATAACTTGACATCCCGGATCCAACAAAAGTGGTTTCGTCGAAAATGGAGGTCGTTTGCAAAATTTCCATTTTTGAGGGCCATAATTCCACAACGACTATTCTGAATTTTCAACTGGACATAACTTTTTACTCCCGCTATGAAATTTTTATTTTTCGGATTCGTTGGAAAGATATTCTCAATTAGATTCTAATATTTTTGGTTTTGTCAAAATCCGGTTTATTTTGAATCCTGTACATTCATTTGAAATTTGAAATCGAATTTTCGAACTACCGCGTCATTTTCAATTCCTTTTATAATTAAAAATAAATATTTATATTCTATCGTTGATTCAAATAAATATATACGTTCTAGTTCTATTCAAAATAAATTTCTCGTCGTTATTATTTAAAATAAATCATTTTAACCATTCAAAATTCATCAAAATTTCCAAAATAAAATTTTTAAATTGGCTAAGATTTTCCGGGTTGTTTCAATCTCCCCCACTTAAAAATCTTTTCGTCCTCGAAAAGGAACAAAGCTGGAAGTTGTTTTACAAATTAACTCAACTTTCATTATTTTCATTATGGCTTAAGTTCTTCAACTTTTCTGTTTCTAAGAACTTTTCAAATTTTTCAAAAATTTGGCTAACACCCTAAATTTTCGAAAAATTTCGCCATAACCTCCCCTGCACGGGAGCACCGGGAAAATCCCGAAATTGCCATACAGGCCTTTCCAATCCAAAAAGAAAAAGAAACAGCCAAGCGGCTCATAAAATCATAAAAAACCCCAAGAAATTAGTAAACATGTACCTATTTGTCGGGCATACAATTTTATTCCTCTTATCTAGCCTCCTTGTTATGACCTGTTCAATGGATACACATGTATATGCATGCAATTTCAAACAATTTTCAATACAGTTCAATATTTGATTCAATTTGGCCTAATTCACCTTTCATTCCCATGTTGGTTTAAATGAATAATCATACAACATAACCATCAATCAATTAGTTGATTATCATTTCAAACACATAATTTTGATACATATACAGAAAATCATGTTTTTGTTGCCAAGTCACAACAATATATTGTAACTATATTTTGATTCTCACACCAGTCAATTGGAAATATATAGATATCCCACTTTCGGCACTCGAATATAAATACTGATGATGGCGCGCCATCATCAGAACCAGACCCAGGCGACTAAAGTGTGATCCTATATCCATCTGGTATATTAAAACTTCAAATACACGTGGATCAGACGTATACGCAAAATATTTATATACTTGATTGTCCAAATCAATATAAATAAAATATTCAAATACGTATTATTGAATTTTATTTTCAAAACAAAATTTGTTTTCATTTTTTTTAAATATACTCTTCATACTCGTTCTAGGATACTACTGATCCCATCTCTAACGAGACATTTTCATTGGATATTACTAATCCAATTTCTGATGAATTCTTTCGTTTGGTTCTAACGCATCTTGTTCTTTGAGCTCTGTAAACCAAAGCTCCGATACCACTGTAAGAATGCAGAACTTCCCCGGTCTCCGAAGGGAAAAGGAAGAACGGATTTCCTTAGGGACAAGACGTATCAGAACACAAACAGAAGAACATTTCATTGTTTATTACAACAATTTACATCAGAGTACAAGAATATACAACTTATGAATAAATATTACACATCAGAAAATATTAGAGATTTAAATTACATTACATAGCAGTGGAAAAATAATACAATACACAACTGAAAGAGATAAACGGATTAGAGCTTTCCGGATATCGTTCCAGCTGTAAATCAGGATCCTGTGAATATAAATATGCAAAACCAAAACTACTAGCTGCCCGTGTGGAAAATGGGGGGACCCAGAGTTTAAGTTAAAACAATAAACTCCAGGTCAGCCATGTGACTGGTGTGAGAACTAAAATAGTTATTTAAAACTTTACTTTAAATCAGATATATCAAGGGACCACGCCGTATAACACGGAACGGGTTTCCTCCCAAGAATACCAGTGCATATAACAAAACAGCGCAATGCTTTTTAGAAAAATGAAGCAATTATAAGACCCAGGTCCTATCACACAATGCAACGCAAGCCGGGGGATAGGGTTTTCCCTTATAATGGACAAACATGCTTGGTACGTTAAAACAAATCATTTGATACTATTATAAGTGCATAGTGTATAAAACAACTTCAAATATAAATGTATCAATCTTAGGAGGCATGGGTACCATATATCATGTCGCCAATACTAGGCTCTGCAATCAAAACTGCAAATGTCACGTATTTGGAAGTTGGATTTCCGTCTGTGAACCAAGGCAAGGGATCGACCTTACCACTTCTAGACGCTCTAGCCCGCCCCTCAGGAACAGCCGCAACTGCCCCTTAGATCGTCAGGGCTGGTCCACTCGATGTGGATTATAATGCCTGAACACTGCGTTTCCCCGCCCTATGGGGCGTCAATGAGCCAAATGACTCCATCGGTCCCGGATCGACCGATATAACCAAGGCGCCTCACTATCCATCATCCACATAAGTAAAATGCCAGGGGGTGCAAAACGCTGACACAACTCCTAGCTAGAAGGAAACACATGCCCTCTCTGAGGTCCTTCTGGTTCACACCGGGGTGTGAGGCTCTCGCGAATTAACGCTACACAAAGCTACACTATATTAAAGCTTTGCTTTGATCATCAACCACAAGACTCTGCTTTTCAACAGAAGCCTTGATCATTTGCATCTCAGCATACTGCATAGGCAATTCACGCTATGTTACCGATATCAATCACACAGAATGAAATCCGATGTCAGACACACATCGATTTACATGTTCGTTTTGGGTCTGAACGAAACCGGAGGCACCTTATTCCTCCCCCATATGTCCAATACAGGGGAGAGGCCCTCACATATCCGTCGATCTCCAAGTTCGTCTGGACGATCACCACTTATTACCTCGCCTTGGGTGTACAACCCAATCAAGACATCAGTAATCATCCAAATGATGTGAAGACATCCGGTCTTCAACCACCGTCTTTATTCTCGACACATCGTCGAATCAATTATTCATAATGGGATAAACCCGGTCTTTCTGAATAACTCGCATATATAATAAACTAGTGCTATAAAAACACAGCATACGCCTCATTCCAATCCAGAATATTTCTTTATCCAAATATTCATATACTTTGGGGGAGGTTCCCATTAATTTTATCAAAGATAAATTCTTTATATTTATTCTTTAATCTTCCTTTGGATATCATTTCAATCTAATTAAAGATGCATTAAAACTCCACTTGATTTTAATCTTCCCAAAAATCAATATTAACGATTGTTTAACTTAGGAAATCATATCCTGTCTTTAACTGGGTTAAAGAGCCAATGTCATTTAAAACACGGTTCATGATAAACCCAAAATCACATTCCATTCGATCAGCCTTTAACCGTAAGTTAGCAAGTGAACAATTCCCAAAGTATTAACCCCGAAGGCTGAAACCAACATCAGATCAATCCCCAGAAAACCATTCAACTTAACTAACCACTAGTTAGTTTCTGATTTTCTTAACTCCATTGGGTCTAAGAATAGTATTATTAAAGATACCATTCACGACAACCTAAATCACATTCCATTAATTATGGAATCTTCACGGAAAAACAAATCAATATATAATCGATATCAATTTCCATATCCGACCAATAATATAAATGGAATAACGGCAATGCCTCTTAAATTCCATATGTATTAACCGTCTTCCTCCACAGAAGCTCACTTCAATTATTATCAATCGAATTCCATTCAATTCCAATTTAATATATTAAATTGGAAAACTTTACTTTGGAAGATCTCCTTTAAATCTTAACAAAAGATTTATAAATTCCAAATCACTTTTCACTGTAAATCGGGTTAAAGAACGAATGTCGTTAAAAACACAGTTCACGATAAACCCAATTCACATTCTATTAGTCTCTAACCGTAAATTAGTAAGAGAACAATTCCCTAAGTGTTAACACCGAAGGCCGAAACCAACATTAGATCAATACCCAGGAAACCCTTCAACTTAACTAATCTCCAATTAGTTTCTAATTTTCCTAACTCCATTTGGTTCAAGAACAGTATTATTAAAGATACCATTCACGACGAACCCAAAATCCAATTTGATATTAAATACAAGGCTCTGAATAGAAAATATATCAGCTTATATTCAATATCAAATTCTGAAATCAACAAATATCGTATTGGAAATAACGATATATATATCTTTCAAATTTCCGTAACAATATCTGTATAATGACGAAATCCAACATTGAAATATTCCGAAGACAATTTCGATTCAAATCCATTCCAATTCATATATTGGAAATTCCGGTTATTTTTAAAACCATTTCAAATCCAATTTATTTATTTAAAAAAAACATTGGATTTTTCATTTCTAGTTCATAACTAGTTCATTTTGATAAAATATATTTTTATTTTTTCAAATATGGAATTTTTCATCCCAATTCTTTCCAAATCATTTATTATGATTTTACACAAATTATTGATATTTTTTAATAATTTTATCAAGACTCGTACAGTCAATTTCCATAAACGGTCATCGAACTGCACTTACAACTACCTTTTCCAAATTTGATTTGGACATAATTCCAAATCCAACCATTAGATTTCAAATCTCTAATATTCGTTAGAAATATCATTTCGATACGAACCCAACGGTTCCGGTTCTAAGAGTATCCGACGGTCGGATCTCCCGTAATGTCCATTCGAAGTCAATGGTCGAAATTCGAGAACTGCTGCGGCGCGTTCTATTCAGGCCATTCTATATATAATATATATATATATATATATATTATATTTCGTCGGTTTCCATTTAAAAGTTATTTTATAAATATCTTAAATTCATTTTCAAAACGATTTCAACTTCATATTCAATTTCTAATCAAAACTGAATATTCCATATCATCGATATATAAATGATAATATTTTCAAAACATTATATTTTGAAATCAATTCCTTTTCGATATTCATTTTAAAAATGAACAAAATAGGTATAAATATCGTTCATGTGAAAATGGCGTTAATTTAATCAACATGGCTTTATATATTTAAATATTTTTGTATCCATCCCAAATCGGACATCAAAATCATAGTTTGATCCTTTTCTGAATATTATTTGAAAATATTCATTATTTTAAAATAATCGTTATTTTAAAATATTCTTTCTTTCTGAACTGGAATCAGACACAGTCAATTACCATACAATTTGATTATATGGATTTCATACAATACATGTATACAACAATCAAACACAGTCAACCATCATCCAGAGTGCATTCTACACTGCATAAGCATCAAATATAAATATTTAACGCTTATAACAGTCTATCAATCAATCGATCGACATACAACAAATTATTGGGATTAGTGTATGTCCAATATCATCCCAATACCCGTGTGGGGTTTCAATCAACAAATAATTAATTTTATTTGTGTTGTTGGACAACGTGTAAAATTTATCGCCCCAATCGATATTAGTCAAATGTGTGTACATAAACAAATCGTCTGATTTGTTTATAAATATTTATTTTATTTTATATACATGTTAAAAGTTATATTTTTAACTATAAAATATTTATTCATTCGACATCACACAATAAAATTTCACAACACATCAATCAAACAAACAAGTCATCCATGGTCTGTGCACGACGGGTGTCGGGTGCTGCTAAGCACCATCTACGTCCTAGTATATATTTTAACTAGAAATAAAATAAAAGTGAGAAGTTCTCACCTTTGGGGTTCCACTCCATCATTCTTTCTTTCTGAACTGTATGGATTCCGTTTGGATTTCCGTTGTTACCATCGCTATCTTTTCCAGTTGTTTATAGTAAAAAAAACACATTTTTATTATTCAGTTTCATATATAAAAATCATATATTTTTATCGCTTCTTTCTATCTAAAATTATATTTTTATATTTCTACTTCTTATATAAAGATCGAATTTTTTTATTTTTCTCCAACATTATAAAAATCCTATTTTTATGACGCTACTATCTAAATAAAAATCGAATCTTTCTATCGCTAATGAATATATAAAAATCACATTTTTACATTGCCATTTCAACGGTAAAAACCGTATTTTTACTTTGCTACATATATGAAAAAAATCACATTTTTATATCATCACTTCATATATAAAAATCGTATTTTTATCATATCGCTACATATATAAAGTTCAAATTTTTACTATTTATATAATATAAAAATCATATTTTTATTATCTCTATACTATAAAAATCATATTTTTAATACTTTTATAATATAAAAATCATATTTTTATTATCTCTATAATATAAAAATCATATTTTTAATACTTTTATAATATAAAAATCATATTTTTATTATCTCTATAATATAAAAATCATATTTTTATTCCTTAACATATATAAAAATCAAATTTTTATATTACTACTTCTTATATAAAAATCTAATCTTTAACATCTCTTCATACATATAAAAATTCAATCTTTATCATATTAAAAATCTAATTTTTATCGCATTAAAAATCTAACCATTTTATTAAGAAAAATCCTACCTTTTTATCTTAGAAAAATCCTATTTTTACGTGATTTAAAATCATAGCTTTTCATAAATAAAAATCATATATTTTTTCCCTCCTCCAAAAATATGAATTAAAATCCTATGTATATATTTTGAAATGATTTTTATAAAAGATTTTACATAGTAAAGGCTGATTTAAAAAAAAGAGAATAGCATAAAAAAATTATAAACCACTCACAGTTGAAATCGGGAGAAGGGGGAGGGGTGCTTCGCGCTCGGCGGTGGTGGGCCAGGGAAGGCGCGGTGGTCGGCTCCAGGTGGTAGCTGTGGTTACAGTGCGGTCTTCGGTGGTCACGGCGGTGGCATTAGCAAGGGGATTTCGGGGAGTACGGGTTTCGAGAGTGAAGGGAAAGGGGGCCTGCGTCGGAGAAGAAGAAGGGGAGGAGGGCGCTGTCAGAGGTGGCGGCGGGCGTGGGGATCGGGTGCGGTGAACGACGTTGCGGCGTGGATCGAGATTCGTGGGGTTTTTTTATTTTTTTATTTTGTTTTGATCTGAGAAGTAACGGGTGAGGAGGGAGAGGATAAAAGGAGGGGTTAATTATAAATATATATATTTTATAATTTTAAAATTCCAAAAAGAAACTTTTTATTTCGAACTCGAAATCGAACCCATCGACTGTCGTCCCTAGCTAATTACCTCCATTTAGAACACAATGGGATATGTATCGTAAGCTTATTCGATTGTTTCAATCAGTTTCCGTCAAAATCAAAATATAAATCTATATATTGAATTTGAACGCGCATTTCAATTTACCGAGGCCACATACGGACTCTAAAAATTCCCGAAAAATATTTTCTAGCTTCGTATTGACGACACGGTTCTAACAAAACTAATTTCGTCAAATTTGGAGATCGTTTCAAAAATGGTCATTTTCTGGTCGATCCAAATTGACTTAAACTGCCAAAACACGTTTTACTTCGCCACGCTCACATATTGATTCAGAAAATTATGAATTTTGGAATCTAGCAATAACTTGATATCCCGGATCCAACAAAAGTGGTTTCGTCGAAAATGGATGTCGTTTGCAAAATTTCTATTTTTAAGGGCCAGAATTCCACAGCGACTATTCTGAATTTTCAACTGGACATAACTTCTTATTCCCGCAATGAAATTTTGATTTTTCGGATTCGTTGCAAAGATATTCTCAATTATATTCTAATATTTTTGGTTTCGCCAAAATCCGGTTTATTTTGAATCATGTACATTCATTTGAAATCGAATTTTCGAACTACCGCGCCATTTTCAATTCCTCTTATAATTAAAAATAAATATTTATATTCTATTGTTGATTCAAATAAATATATACGTTATAATTCTATTCAAAATAAATTTCTCGTCATTATTATTTAAAATAAATCATTTTAAACATTCAAAATTCATCAAAATTGCCAAAATAAAATTTTTAAATTGGCTCAGATTTTCCGGGTTGTTACATTTGGTATCAGAGCTTTGGTTTGCAAAGCCTTGAGGATACGACGCAGTGGAAAAAGATGTAAGAATTCATCATAGATAGGAAAAGTAATATCCTATAAGAGTGGCTCATTAGAGATAGGGTTAGTAATACCCTAGAATGAGTTTGAAGAGTATTATATATAAAATAAAATTAGTTTTGAAAAATTATATCTTGTAATAAGAATTTGAGTATTTTATTTGATGTTTAGTTTGAACTATTGAGTATAAGAAGATTTTGCATATACGCCTGGCGGACGTATATACAAAGTCTCAAATATATCGGGTAGACATAGAATCACACTCTAGTCACTCGGGGATGATTCTGGTGACTGTCATGACATCACCAGTGTTTATTTTGGTGTTTCGAAAGTGGGATGTCTATATATTTCAAATTGACTCGTATGAGGACCAAGAACTTAGTTAGAGTTTATTGTTTGTAATTTGACTTTGAAAATATACTTTGAGTACATAAAAGTTATATATTTTGATAACATATAAATTGGAAATTTAATTAACCAATTGATTGTTGGTTGTGATGTGTGACAATTAGTTTAACTAATAAAAATATTCGAATTATAAAACCAATATGAGAATGGAAGTTATATTGAGTCAAGTAAAATTTAATGTTATTTGGAAATTAGTTGGGATTGCATATTATATGTATATGTTAAACAGGTTGTTGCATTGAAGTTGAAAAGAGGAATAAAATTGCATGCCCGACATAAAGGTACATATTTATTATATTGATTGAGTTTGGTGATTTAATAAGCCGATTGGCAAACCGCTTGACTTTTGGATTTTATTTTGATTGATGAGGGCCTAGAGAGGCAAGTTGTAGTCGTATCGATCAACCGGTACAAAGGAGGATATGGCGATTTTTTTCGAAAATTTAAGGCTTGGGCAAATTTCGAAAAATTGGAAAGTTCTTAGAAACGGAAAAGTTTAAGAACTTGAGTTAGTAAAACGAAGGCTGTGTTGGTTAAGTAAACGACCTTCGGTTCCGTCTTCGATTTCGAGGACGAAATCCTTTTAAGTGGGGGAGATTATAATGACCAGCATTTTTAGTCAATTTAAAATATGAATTTTTCATTGATTTTAATGGATTTTAAATATTTTAAATGATTTATTTGAGAATTAAAAACTTAAAATTTATTTAAAATGAGTTTGAACGTATAAGTTTATATTAATTATAAAATGAGCTCGTAACGTCATGGTAGTTTGAAAATTTTAGTTTTGGATTTCAAATGAATATGTAGAATTCGATATAAGTTGTATTTCTATAAAACAAGAAACGTTAGGATCCATTAAATATAATTTTCTAATGAAGGTGAGAAATTGAAATTTAATTGTATAGATTGTAAGTTATGTCTAAATTAAAATTTCAAAAAGTCGTTATGGAATCGTTTATAATTATAACAATTTATTTAAATGAAATAAAAGGATTTATTATGAAATCGAATATTGATTTGACTTGAATTTTGAAAATATCGAGTTATAAAGCCAAGTATGTTTATTTTGGAACTATGTGATATTATATTTGGATTTATATGATAATATTAATTCATTATTATTTATTAGAGCTGTTTTTGAATTTATTTATATTTTATTGGTTTTATTTAAACCCTTAAAAATAGCCATTTTTAAATGACCTTCTTTTCGATGAAACCAATTTTATTGGATCCGGAACGTCAAATTATTACTAGATTTCAAATTTCGTAACTTTTGGAGTTAGTATGTGACTGTACGGTATTTAAATGTGAACCGGTCAATATTTTGATATAAAAATACGCTGTTGGAGTAAACGGACTTGGAATTCGACTAAACAAGTTTCGTTGGGTCTGTAATGTCAAAATAAAGCTGCATGTCCATTTTCATCGAAAACGTGATTCGTATGTGGTCATACGAATTTTTAAATGATAACTGGAGGTAACAATCGAATAAAATAAAATATATAATTAAATTAAAAAAATAGAAAACTCGCCCTATAAATTATCCTAACTCTTCCCAATCCTAATTTCTTCACTCACTTCTCAATCGCCATAGGAGACATCCAACAACCCTAAAATGTGGGTTCCAAAAACATAAATAAAGTGAAATCAAATCATAAAACTCATATCTTTGTGATCCTCTGGACCAGCTCTTCGATTTGATTTCAACGAAATTTTTGTTCGTTGACAATAAGGGCAACGTTCGTTTTGGGTTCTAGGGCTCGAATTTGTGGGCGAATGAAAGAGCTTTAGATCGCTCGGTGATTAGTATTGTGTTCGTGAGGTGAAATAACACATGTTGGTAAAAATTTGGGTGGATGCATGGCGTTGGAGTTTGACATTTGCATTGGTGCATGTGAAACATGGTTGAACAAGCAATTTTCGAGAGGGGTGCGTATGGAGTGAAACTTGTATGCAGTTGAAGAGGAGAGGAAGAGAGGAATTTAGGTGAATTTAGTTTGATTTTGAAATGAGTAGAGAAGGAACGAAGAAGGCTTGAAGTTTGCATCATGGAAGGGCACGGTGGAATACTGGAGGCATGGTAGGAGAAGAGATTAGAGGAGGGAATTAAGAGGTGCTTAAGGAATTTAATTAGTTTTATAATTAACGTACGTTATATAAATATGTGTTCAATCTTGTAAAAATCGTATCTTTTTCATACGTGATCAGAATTCAACAAAACAGGATTCGTTGGAACCGTATGAACGTAGACTCCACAATGAACTTGATTTTGAGATATTTGGAGCTCATGGCAATTTATGGCAAAATAAAACGCCTAACTCGAATCAATCAACGTTTATCGTTTTATAACGATTTCGAACTGATCAATGTGAGAGCTCTCATTCAACTGTTTTGTTATGTTATTATATTCATATCTGAATATGTATTGATTGCCTATGATTGCAATGTTTGTTTTGTGGTTGATGGATATTGTTTATAGTTTTTACTATTATTATCATTAAACTGTGAATATATGAGTTGTCGATAGAAACGCTTATATTATAATGATTGGTTAATGGATGGTAATTGATATGGATGTTAATGATGTATGAAATCCAATGATATATGAAATCCATGTAAACTGAACTATATGGTAAATGGTTGAATCTCATTCCAATTCGGAATAAATTTGAATATTTTATTAATAAAATATTCTGTGAAAAATGATAATTTGAATCTTAAATTAAAATTAGTTTGGAAAGACGGTTTAGATGAATATGAATAAATTTCATAAAAGAAAGAATTTTAATCTAATAAATTTTCAATTTATAAAGGCCTATTTTCAGATTTATTCTGGAATGAATTCAAAATTTGAATTCGAGTTAGGTATAGAAACGACGTTTTTAACTCTAACAGATTTCTCCATTAATCTTGTTTATTTTCATAATGGAAACCAGAGAAATTTGAATTTTAAAATATTTTATTTTGAAAATATTATTGTTTTATATTATAATAATAAGACGTGTCGCGCAGCAACCGTTCGCGAATTTCGACTATTAACTTCAAATTGACGTACCGGGAGATCCTACTGTCGAATTTTCCCGAAACAAAAAATGTTCGGTTCAAAATGAAAAGAACTTTCAAATAAAATGAATTTTTTAAAAATCTAACAGTTAGATTTGGATATAAATTAAAATCAAATTTGCATAAAAATGGCGTTATTGCTGTTAACGACCCGAAATGGGTTTTTAAGGAATTGAGCTAATTTTAAATTATTAAAAATAGGTCAAAATTATGATAAATCAAAATAAATGATTTAAAAGTAATTTTGACTGAATATATTCAGTTTTGGATAAATAAAGACATTTTGTAAAAATTACCTATTTTGATATAAGGGATTATACGGTTTGAAGTTAATAAATACTTAACTAAGTTAAGTTTTTCTAATGCATGGATATGGGATTGGAATGGAAGTAATCTTCGAATATTTCGATATTGGAATATGTAATTATACGGATACTATTCGAGTAATTTGGATGATATCGGCATCATTATTCCCGATATGGTTTCTGTTGATTTCAGAGTTTGATGTTGAATATATGTCTATGTGATTTTTATTCGAAGCCTTATATTTGATTTCAAATTGGATTTTGGGTTTATCGTGAATGGTGTCTTCAATAACACTGTTCCTAAACCAAGTTGAAAATGAAATTTATGGAATAAATCTTTTAATTAAGATTTAATGGAATTTTCCAAAGTTAAATATCTAATTAATAAGTTATGAACATCAAATTATGTAAAATTTTCATTGCTTAATTATATATTTTACTACTCTTAAGGTAGAACTACTGGGTCTTTTAGTTTTGTTTGTTACAGGTTGATGATTCTCCAGAAATGAAAAAACTGTTGCAGAATTGGCTTTAGAATAATAGTTTAGTTCAAGGATCTATTGAAAAGAAATTGAAAACCAAGCTAAACACAAAAGCAATCATAGCTCGGTTGGTTTGAATTGGTGCAATCTAATAGGAGGTCATGAGTTCGAATCCTAGCACACACCTTATTTATTTTTTGGTAACCTCCAAGCAAATCAACAAAAGAAGATTCTGGAGAATTCGGGAGATAAAAGACTTTAGAGTAATATGGAACACACTAGATCAACAAATGAAGGTCAATTCAAGGGCTTGGAAATTTTGAATCAAGAAGTTTCTAGAGAGAATGTAGAGAATAAGATTTTAGAGGAAGACTAGGCCCAAATTTTAGAGAATTCTATTCTTTTAGATCTAGATCCTGTGAATACTATAAATACCCCTACCTAGTGCCATTTTAGATCATCTTGGCAATTGTGCTCTTTCTTTTCTTCTAAGATCTGAGGGTTTCTCTTGTAATCTTTATTCTTAGTTCAGCAATAAAATTTGTTAAGTTCATCTTACTCTTTTCTGTCAGTGTTCTCTTCTCCTTTATTTTAATTTCTGTCTGTATTCTTCTTTGTTTTATTTTAGTTTATGTTGCATTGCATTTCTGTTTTCGCTTAGATCTATTGATTTTCCAAGAGTTAGTAGATCTCATATGTAATTCTCACAATTCTTAAATATTTAGAACAACAATCCGGATTTCATCTAACTCGCCTAGAATTTAAATAAACATTAGTAATTATACAACTCCCTGTGGATTCGATCCGTATTCGCATAAATACTACAATAGACGCCACGTGCTTGCAGTAAAATTAAATCGTGTTTTTGTTAACAACGAAAACCATCGATCAAGTTTTTGGCGTCGTTGCCGGGGAGTTCTAATAATTTCTAATGTTTATTTATATTCGATTCGTGTTAGTTTTTTTAAATTTGTTCTCTGTTTTCTATTTATTGTAGTTCCTTGTTTTACTTTATTTTGTTCTCTTCATATTAAAAAAAAGAGTCGTTTTTTCCCCTTGTGGTTTTCATTTCTAGTATTTCTTGATTTTGTTCTCTTTCATTATAAAAAAAGTCATTTTTTTCTCTTTATTTTAGCTACTTGTTCTCTTTCATTATCAGAAGAAAAAAAGTCATTTTTTTTCTTTAGTTTAGCTACTTGTTCTCTTTCATTATCAGAAAAAAAAAGTCATTTTTTTCTTTAGTTTAGCTACTTGTTCTCTTTCATTATCAGAATAAAAAAGTCATTTTTTTTTCTTTAGTTTAGCTGCTTGTTTTGCTTAATTTTCTAGTGGTTTTTGTTTGATTTTGCTTTCCTTTCTTCAATAATATTTGTTTCTTATTTTCAATTTACATTAAAAAAAAAAGATTGTCGTTGATTTCTATCAGCTTTAAACTTCATCTTCATTCTTTCACAATTTTCATTAACTCTTTCCATTTATTCTCTACACAACTTTTACAAATTTCCAAAGAAAAAAAGAAGAAAGCTTGAAGAAAACTTCTGAGGAGACCGATCTAATTGAAAAAAAAAAAGAGAAAGAGCCTTTGTTGAAGAATAGGCACGGAAGACCGAATAAATAGATCAAGTCAAAGGAGACATGTTGAGTTGAATAAATCAAGGGAGAAAGTTTCAATAGATTTCAAATTGTCAATTTCGGGAGTGAAAGCGTGAAAAGAGATCATAAAAGCAAAGAAGCAAGCTTGGTAAGTTTTTAATTTTCCAATTATTATTGATTTTGTTGCATTAGTAATTTGTTGTTGACAAATAAATAAATTAAAAGAAAAAAAGAATACTTTTATGCAAACGTGGTTCTGAAACAATCATAAACGCTTAGAAAGACGCAACACCACTTCTTTTAAACAATTTACATTAATGTGTAATCACGGTTCTGCACCACAATCAGCTAAACAAAACGAAATGAATTTTAATAATCAAAATCAAAATATTCAAAATCCAGTTTTTCCTTTTCAACTGAATTTTCAACAACAACAACCACCTCGAGGTTTATCGTTAAGAGAACAATGCTATCTAGTTAGAACTGCACAACCTCCAGTTATAGTATATCCGCCAAACAAAGGAAATAATTTTAAATTAAAAAATTCTTTCATTCAAGGCATTCCTAAATTTACTGGCTCTGAAAATGCATATGAATTTATTGACGATCTTGAATTATATACATCAACAATAAAAATGCAACAGCTTTCACATGAATCCATTAAACTTAGATTGATTCCATTTGATCTAGTAGGCAGCGCTAGAAGGTGGTTCAGTTCCCTTCCACGACCATCCATTTATTGTTGGAATGATTTTGAAACAATTTTCTTAAAAAAAAATCTTTCCTTTTCACAAGGCCCTTAAAATTAGAAATGAAATTCACCAATTCACCCAAAATGAAGGAGAAACTTTCTATCAATATTTTGAACGATTTAATCAATTATTGCAAAGTTGTCCTCACCATGGAATTCCACTGCAAATGTTATGTCAAATATTATATGAAGGGCTTAATTATCCAACTCGAACTCAACTCGAAACTATGTGTCGTGGAGAATTTATGGATAAATCAAGCGAAGAAGCTTGGGCATTCTTTGAGGAATACGCCGATAAAGATCAACAATGGAAATCTATCCATGGCCCAGCTCGTGCAAATCCACGAGGAGTTCACGTTGTAGATCCTTCTTTCTTTTCTAATGAGGAGGCCCACGCTGAAGAAGTGCTACTTCCGTATCCTCAAGAACAAGTGAACACCTTCACTCCAACTAATTCTTCCTATAATTATAATTGGAGGAAGCATCCAAATTTATCATGGTCAAACCCAAATAACTTCGCAAACCCTTCACATTTTTATCCCATCAATCAAAACACTCAAATGTCAAACCAACAATATGTTCCTCAAAATAAAAACCCTTCTAATCAAACTTACAAGCCCCCACATCTTAGAGACGCACCTCAACCTTTTCAACAATCACAAGACTATGTTCATCTCGAGAAAGAAATTAAAGAAATGCATAAGAAACACGATCAACTTATTGATATGATAAAAAAATTGTCAATAAATAACGAGAAGGGGAAATTACCAAGTCAAACTGAAGAAAATCCTAAATACAAAAATCTCGTGGAGTGAACTCTTGTGAGGACGACGACATAAATCCAGTAAATTCAATCACCACCTTAAGATCGGGCAAGAAAATTGATAATCATATTGACAAGTCCAATGCTTCCAAAAGTACAACATCTTCGAATATCAACTTATCCTCTTCAAAAACATTATCAAAAGGTAGTGTTCTTTCATCTCCTATAAACAACCATCAAATTGACTCAACTCAAAACGATGAGAAATCAGATGAAAAGGTCTATAAACCTGTCGCTCCATTTCCTAGTAGGCTTAAGAATAAAGAAAAACTCGCTCAATTTGATAAAATCTTAGATATCCTTAGACACGTTCATATTAACATTCCACTTTTAGATACTGTTGAACAAATCCCATAATATGCAGAATGTTTTAAGGAACTTTGTACTCGAAAGCAGGCAACCAATGTGCCTAAAACTGCCTTTTTGACTACAAGGACCTATTCGATTATTTCTAACCACATGCCAAGTTTGAGGACCCCAGTTGTCCAACAATTGCTTGTAAAATTTGAAATACGTTCATTAACCGTGCACTTCTTGATCTTGGTGCAAGCGTTAACTTGCTCCCTTATCACGTATATTGCCTATTGGGAATAGGAGAACTAAAACCTAGAAATGTCACGGTTCAACTAGCTGATCGATCCACTAAGAAACCCGTAGGCCTAGTTGAGGATGTATTTATTCAAGTAGAGAAAGTTTACTTTCCTGTTGACTTCCTAGTGCTTGAAACAGCTCATATCCCTAATCCTAAAGCTCAAATCCCTATTATCTTAGGACGTCCCTTCTTGGCAACCTCAAATGCTTTTATAAACTATAGAAATGGAAATCTCAAACTTTCCTTTGGGGACCTAACTGCTGAATTAAACATCTTTAATCTTAATAAACAACCCCGAGATTTTGAGATTGAAGAAATTGATTTTATCGAGACAATCGTGGAAGAAACACTCAACGATTCATCAGATGCTCTGAACATGTGTCTCGAGCATTTTAATTCAGACATTGATGAATATGAGTATATATCTAATTTAAATAAAATGCTTGACTCACATTCTTCAACAATTGATAAAAATATTTGCACAGAATTAACCACTTGTGATAAACCAAAAAATGATCTTAAACCACTTACAGAAAATCTTAAGTACGCTTACCTAGGTGCTGATCAAACTTTCCCATTAATTATAGCCTCAAATTTATTCAAAGACTAAGAAGAAAATCTTTTAAAAATTCTAAAAGAAAACAAGGAAGCCATAGGTTGGGCAATTTCTGATATTAAGGGGATATGTCCCTCCATTTGTGAGCATCATATACATTTGATCGATGAGGCTAAACCCTCTTGCGAAGATCAAAGACGATTGAATCCTAATATGAGGGAAGTCGTAAAAGAAGAGATAATCAAATGTTTGGACAACAATATAATTTATCCAATTTCTGATAGCATCTGGGTAAGTCCAATTCAAGTAGTACCAAAGAAGTCAGGAGTCACTGTAGTAAGAAATGAAAACAATGAACTTGTTCCGACAAAAGTAAACACTAAATGGCGTGTATGCATCGATTATAGGAAATTAAACGCAACAACTAGGAAAGACCATTTTCCCTTACCATTCATCAATCAAATGCTTGAACGCTTAGCTGGACACGAATTTTATTGCTTTCTTGATAGATATTCGGGACATAATCAAATTCCCATTGCTTTAGAAGATCAACACAAAACAACATTCACATGTCCTTTCGGAACTTTCGCTTATCGTGGAATGCCCTTCGGACTATGCAATGCACCCGCCACATTTCAAAGGTGCATGACGAGCATATTCTCTGATATGGTGGAAGATTTCTTGGAAATTTTCATGGATGATTTTTCAATCTATGGATCCTCCTTTGATTAATGCCTCCTTCGTTTGGAATTCGTTCTTAAAAGATGTAAAGAGAAATCGCTTGTTTTAAATTGGGAAAAATGCCACTTCATGGTAAAACGAGGCATCGTGCTTGGTCATATTGTATCAAAGGATGGTTTAGAAGTTGATAAATCAGAAGTTGACTTAATAACTAATCTCCCTCCACCAAAGTCAGTCAAGGACGTTCGATCATTTTTAGGACATGCAGGATTTTATAGGAGATTTATCAAAGATTTCTCAAAAATTGCAAAGCCACTTTCGAATCTACTCACCAAAGATACTTAATTTGAATTCAATGAGGAATGTAACATTGCTTTTGAAAAATTAAAATCCTTTTTGACTTGAACACCAATAATTCAACCTCCCGATTGGACACAACCATTTGAGATAATGTGTGATGCTTCGGATTTTTCCATAGGTGCTATTCTAGGTCAAAGAACTAATAATCAACATCGAGTAATTTGTTACTCCAGTAAGACTCTTAATGACGCACAACTTAACTATTCAACCAATGAAAAAGAGTTTCTGGATATCGTCTTTGCTCTTGAAAAATTTAGATAATATCTTGTATGTTCAATGGTCATTATTTTCACCGATCATGCGGCCTCGAGGTATTTATTATCAAAGAAAGATGCTAAGGCCCGCTTAATCCGTTGGGTGCTCCTTCTCCAAGAATTTGATCTAGAAATACGTGATAAGAAAGGTTCCGAGAAAGTTGTGGCTGGCCACCTCTCTCGAATTGTGCACGATAAAATAGACAACACTCCGATCGAAGAATGTTTTCCCGATGAGCATCTATTATCCATAACTTATGCGCCATGGTATGCAGACATAGTAAGTTACTTAGTGACTAATGAAGTCCTTCACATTGGTCAGCGCAAGATAAGCGAATTTTTTTCTCTAGAGTTAAAGATTATTTTTGGGATGATCCTTATCTTTTCAAATATTTCCTCGATCAAATCATTCGTCGTTGTGTACCTGATGAAGAGTTCCATAGTGTTCTATTTTTTCACATAATTATGCTTGTGGTGGACAATTTGGAGCAAGAAAAACAGCTGCTAAAATATTACAATGTGGTTTCTATTGGCCCACCTTATTCCGTGACGCATACGAGTTTTGCAATAAATGCCCACAGTGCCAACAAACGGGACGAATCACAAAAAGAAATGAAATGCCTTTAAATCCAATTCTAGTTGTGGAATTATTTGATGTTTGGGGTATTGACTTCATGGGACCATTTCCTAACTCGTACGATAATTTATACATTTTAGTTGCAGTTGATTATGTTTCAAAGTGGGTCGAGGCAGTCCCTACAAAAACTAATGACAGTAAAGTGGTCATCAAATTCCTTAAAGAAAATATATTTTCTCGATTTGGTGTTCCTAGGGCCATAATAAGTTATAATGGTACTCATTTTTGTAATCGGGCTTTCGAATCATTACTTAAGACATATTCAATTACCTATAAGGTAGCCACTCCGTATCATCCTCAAACAAGTGGACAAGTTGAAATTTCAAATCGACAATTAAAGCAAATTCTTGAGAAGACTGTAAACACTAATAGAAAAGATTGGTCATCAAAATTAATAGATTCACTTTGGGCCTTTCATACTGCATACAAAACGAATCGAGGAATGTCACCATATCGTCTTATCTATGGTAAGGCTTGTCACCTACCAGTTGAGTTTGAACATGCATTATGGGCAATTAAATATCTAAATTTTGACATCAAAGAAATAGGTTCACACAAAAAGTTACAATTATCATAACTAGAGGAACTTAGAAATGAGGCCTATGAAAATGCAAAAATTTACAAAGAGAGAATAAAATTATCTCATGATAGGAACATACTTCGAAAACATTTTGAAATTGGTCAAAAGGTTCTCTTATATAATTCAAGGCTTCATTTATTTTCGGGAAAGCTAAAAACACGTTGGACTGGGCCATATACTGTGAAGACCATATATCCTTACGGTGCCATTGAAATTGAAAATTCAAAAACTGGTGAACATTTCAAGGTAAATGGGAAACGACTGAAACCATTTTTACAATTTGAGGAAAACAAAAATGACGAGATCGTGGATCTCCACGATCCCATATATGCTTCTAAAAAGTAATTTAGGCTACGAGGACATAGCCTAATTCTAGTGTGGGGGGAGGATGATTGTCTTCATATTTTGCATTTAGGTTGTCTTCAAGCATTTATGTACATGCATTCATATTTTGCATTAAAAAAAACCACTTTCATCCATTTTACATGAATTTTCTTTTGGTGCATCCATGTATATTCATATTTGTTATGAAAACTTGATGAAATCTGTTTATTTTAAATAGGAATAGTCGAGTAGATATATTGTACTAGTCATTTGATGGAAATTTTTGTGAATCATTAGCTTCAGATGGAAAATAAGATGAAAAGTGTAAATCACACATGATAATAGTAAGCTAATATGTTGGTTGATTCATAGGTTGCAATTATGGAGTTGGTTATTTATTGTCATTGTTTAAAAGGTGTTATCGCTAAAATACACAAGTTAATAGTTTTCAAATCTATATAATGAAGAGGTGCTAAGATGATTTTGCATTATCCTCTCTTGGATAGTAATTATAATAATCATGATAGTGATAATTAATTAATAAACCAAGGGTATCCAACATTGCTAGTACATCTAGAGTTGGTGTGCACACTCGCCAAGCTCTGTCCCACTCTCACGTAAGCCCGAAAGGCAGTGCATGAGAGGTATAGCTTGGTCTCATTATGAGTTAGGCACCTAAGGATTACCGACCTAAACTGACATTGTCAGAGTTGGTTTGCACAATCCGCCAAGCTCTATTCCACTCTCACATAAGTCCGAAAGGCAGTGAATGGATGGTGTACCTTGGTCTATGAGTTAGGTGTATGCATTAAAGGAAAAAATTATCATTAAGCAAACATATAAATAATAAAGAGAGGGTAGGTGAATGAAATCAAAGCATACTCTTTAGTTTTATCAAACTGAAATTGTTATACAAAAGAAAATAGAATTATCACTTTGCAAACTTTGACAATCATGTCAAATCAAACTTCATAATTTCACTATGTTTCAACTTAAAATATTAGCAAGTTAGAGTCTGATGTGATGGAAACTTGATTTTTGTTTAAAGTTTGTTGCTAAGTGATAAACATAAATTTCTCCATTTTGACTAAAACATTTATATACTACAATATTATAACTATTTAAAATAAACCGACTCATCAAATTTTCATACAATTTTGCATTCATATATTTGCATTAATAACATGTTGCATTGGGATTTTGTGGGTAGTATCTGCTGAAAATCCTCACGAGACACAACTCGTCCTTCTAGGGACACCTAGGGGTTTAAAGGCATGTTGCATACGCTAAATGCAATCGTGATTCCCTACGAAAGTGTAGCTAATAAATTTAATTAGGTTTTATTCGAGGATGAAAGTGTGGGGGTATTTGATGAACATCAAATTATGTAAAATTTTCATTGCTTAATTATATATTTTACTACTCTTAAGGCAGAACTACTGGGTCTTTTAGTTTTGTTTGTTACAGGTTTATGATTCTCCAAAAATGAAGAAACTGTTGCAGAATTGGCTTTAGAATAGTAGTTTAGTTCAAGGATCTATTGAAAAGAAATTGAAAACCAAGCTAAACACAAATGCAATCATAGCTCAGCTAGTTTGAAGTGGTGCAATCTAATAAGAGGTCATGGGTTTGAATCCTAGCAGACACCTTATTTATTTTTTGCCAACCTCCAAGGGAAATTCTTTTAGAGCAAGCCAACATAAGAAGATTCTGGAGAATTTGGGAGATAGAAGCCTCTAGAGTAATATGGAACACACTAGATTAACAAATGGAGGTCATGTGACGGCCCGCCCCGCACCAACCGACATTTACTCCAAAAGTGCGTTGTACACATGTCTAGTTAGCACGGAACGGGTCGTGAGAAGGGAAGGGAAGAAGGAAATGAACATACAAAGATCCTGTAGAATGTCTCACAGCACATAGAATAAAATATAATAATAACATACTTGACATAAAACAGGAGGGACAGTGCATAAGCTGAAAATCAGAACTAAACATCATAGCAGCGGAAATCCAAAATACAACTTATTACAACTTTTCAAACTGTCCCAAAGCAAAAGTAAGATAAAGGAGGTACACTATTAATGCCCAAGTAGCGACCACCAACGACACAGGGAGAATGCGTATATATATATCATACGTGGAAGCCTCCTGCCCGCCTCTGAATCAGCTACTCGCGCATCACCAGCTAACCTGTCTCTAGTCTGCTCGTGTGAGCACCCAGAGTAATAAGAGGAGACATAAAACTCTGGGTCAGACATAAAGCCTGGTATGAGCGATAAGCATCGAAAGTGAACAATAACAGGTAGACTAAAACATACCTGAACCTGGACCTGCAACCAAAGAGTTATCACTACATACTGTACAACACTCTAAGATACCATATCAAACAGTGTAAAGATACGTAGGTGGGGGAGGTGTGCATGTCATAATGATGGCAAACAATCAAACATAGCATCCATCCTCACATCTCTCACTCAGTGCGTAAAGCATACAATATTCACCACTTCGATCACCCAACATGCCTTGCTACGATCACTCTGCCCCATGAAGTCATAAATGGCTTCACTGCACTGATAACGTAGCCACTAATTCCTCGCTATGTCCACTTGCCCCATGGAGTTATTCACCCCATCTGCGCTGGCTCATAGCCTTACCAATCCTTACTATGTCCACTTGCCCCATGGAGTTGTTCACCCCATCTGCGCTGGCTCATAGTCTTACTACGCATCACCTTGCCCCTCAGGTCATAATGACCCTACTGCACTGATAACGTAGTCTTGCTACCATCACCTTGCCCCTCAGGTCATAATGACCCTACTGCACTGATAAGTAGCCATCCTTCATTTTTAGCGGTGAATCGAAGTTATGAACGTCGACAACTCCTTAGCACACGTCCCGCAGCAAAGTCCAACCATGAAGTGAACTCATCGGTTCCCAACTGGATCCTGAGCTCTAACTTCCCATATTGGACTACCTTTGCATCTCGGGTTATTGGTCAATACTGGGTCGGGTCGGGTTTCTCCTCAAGCCATCGGTTCGGGTCGGGTATCCCCCATCGGTTCGGGTCGGGTATCCTCCATCGGTTCGGGTCGGGTCCTCTTCTAGTGCGGTTCGGTTATTTCTCCTCGGGTCGGGTCGGGTGCTTCACTTCGGGTCGGGTCGGGTGCCTCTCCTCCAGTCCCTGCTTCCGCTCCGATCCGCCTCGTCATCCTTCACGCGCTTCGATCCGATCCATCCTCCTCTATCCGCTCCGATCCCTCCTCTTAAATCCGATCCGATCCCAGTTTAGTTAGCGTGGCCTTCCTTTTTGCTAATTTTCTCAAGTGTCAGGTTCCGATCCGATTGGATTCCTTGCCCAGTTCAACATATCCGATCCGAGCCCCATCTCCGATCCGGTCCGAACCCTGCACTGTTTTCTGAAACTGTTCCAGCAAGTGTTTACACCATTCGACGACGTTTTCGACCATTCTAACTATTGAAATCAATCACTAAGCATTTCATACAGTCATAGCAACATGCATAATCAACCACAAACATCAAAACATCAATATAATAGGTTAAAATGGATCAAACATACCCCAAAATCCCATATCTCCCCATAAGCATGTTTAGGTGAAACTAATGATAGGATTAACAAAACTTAACCAAATTAACCCAAATTCATATCAGAGGTCTAAAACATCATCTAAGAATTTATGAATATTTTTCCCGAATTTTATCATGTTTAAATTCGCTAATTAACACTAATCACCCCTAATTAGCCATAATTAGTGCAAAACTATGCAAATCACTCACCTTAGCCACAAATAAACTAAGATCTGAAATAAATCTCTGATTTGATGCAAATTCCAACCCTAAACAGCAGCTCCAATGTTGATTTGGTGTAGATCTCCCTTGATTAGATGTTGCTAAGCTTAATCCTTGACCAAAAGATGATTTGGAGGTGATTTAGAGGTTAGAGGCCATTTTTAGGGTTCCTTGGTGATAAGTGGAGGCTAGAAAACTGAAATGGAATGATCCTCTATCTCATTTCAGCCTCCCCATAACCCTAATCCCGAAATGGGTTATGGGCCTACTCACTAATCACCCGATTTGGCCCGGTTAAGCAGTTTTTCACCCTCCAAACCTTATTTCAGCCATATCTCCCAAACGGTAAGTCTGTTTGGCTATTATGACCACTCTACGGAAAGGTAAACCATCAAACGAATCCAATGGAAGTGATTTCAGGTCAAAATTCCTTTCCAGTCAAAAGTTATGGCCAAAACAGTACCAACTAGGGGTAAAATAGTCATTTAAAAATCGACAAAAATCATGAACATGGAAAATGACTCTAATAGATGTTTCCCAAAGTTATATGACCATACGACTTCACATGGGAAAGAAATAAATATTCTACGATCCTCTGATGCGTAGAATGCGGGTCGTTACACTCTCCCCCCCTTAAGAAATTTCATCCCCGAAATTCCCTATTCCAACACACACAAAAGTCCCGCATGCCTATCAACCATAAAACAACCATCAAACATGCAAAACAAGTAAAATAAGTCTATCTTAGCATGCGGAATAACTAAATCGCAAAGTAAATCTTACCAGGCAAAGAGTTTTGGATATGCCTTCCTAGTGCTCTCCTCTGTCTCCCAATTACAATCATTCTCGTCCTCGCCCCACTGAACCTTGACTAGCTTCACCGCCTTCCTTCGAAGTTGCTTCGTATCGTGCCCCACAATACGGATCGGCTTGCGGTTCCCAACCGCCTCGGGTTCTACTTCGAAGTCCTCTAACTGATCAGGTGAAATAGTCATATCTGAGTCGTGGACGAACTTCCTTAGTTGGGAAACATGAAATACATTGTGAACTCCCGCCATTTTCTCTGGTAAGCCAACTCTATAGGCCAAATTCCCGACTAGTTCAAGAACAGGGAATGGGCCAACAAATCTTGGTGCCAACTTGCCTCTCCTGCCAAATCGTATCACGCTCTTTAACGGAGAGATCTTGACAAACACCAAGTCACCAACGGAGAATTTCAAGTCTCTTCTCCTCTTATCAGCATAACTCTTCTGCCTATCTTGGGCAGCTTTCATTCGTTGCTGAATGATCTTGATCTTATCGGAAGTTTCTCTCACCACATTTGGTCCAAGCACAAACTTCTCGCCAGTCTCTATCCAACATGATGGTGAGTGGCACGGTCTTCCATACAAAGCTTCATATGGAGCCATACCGATACTGGATTGGTAGCTATTATTATATGCAAACTCTACTAGATGCAAATGGTCATCCCATGATCCACCAAAATCCAATATACAAGCTCTCAAGAGATCTTCCAATATACGATTTACCCTCTCCGTCTGACCGTCGGTCTGAGGATGATATGCGGTACTGAGATGTAATCCTGACCCTAGAGCCTCTTGTAAGCTCTTCCAAAACCCACTAGTGAACAACGGGTCTCGGTCACTCACAATGCTTTTGGGTACTCCATGAAATCTCACTACCCACTCTATATACAATTCTGCCAACTTGGCTGCTGTTTTGGTCGATTTGACTGGTATAAATCTTGCACTTTTAGTCAATCGATCCACAATTACCCAAATGCTATCATATCCCGATCTAGTCCTTGGTAAACCATCGATGAAATCCATCGAGACTTGCTCCCATTTCCATTCGGGAATTTCCAATGGTTGCAACAACCCACTAGGCTTCTTTTACTCGGCTTTAACTAGCTGGCAATTCATGCATTTGGATATAAACTTCCCAACGTCTCTTTTCATCCCTTCCCAGTAGTAAGTCCGTCTCATGTCTCGATACATCTTATTACCACCGGGATGTATAGTCAGTTTTGAGTGATGACATTCTCTAAGCACTTCATCCCTCAAACCATTTACGTTGGGTACAACTAGCCTTCCATTCCTTCTAAGCCATCCATCTCGATCAAGCCCATACACATTCGTCTCCTCACCGTCGATGTTCATCTCTAACTTGGAGATGATTTCTAATAGATTAGGATCGTCCCTCTGGCTAGAACCAATCCGCTCTATCGAAGTGGGTCTGATCGTCAAACTAGCTAGCATGACTGGATCCAATTCGCACTTTGGTCTGAAATCAAACCCCGCGATATACTCCAGTTGCTTCCACTCAAGAAACATTGCCCCTAAGCTGGCATGTCTCCTACTCAAGGCATCGGCTACCGCATTACCCTTCCCAGGTGTGTATGCGATATCAAAATCATATGAAGCCAAGAACTCTAACCATCTCTGCTGACGGAGATTCAGATCTTTCTGAGAGAAGAGATACTTTAACGATTTATGATCGGTAAACAACTCAAATCTTTCTCCCAAGAGAAAGTGTCTCCACATCTTCAGCGCAAATACAATCGCTGCCAATTCCAAATCATGGGTAGGATACTTCTTCTCATGCGGCTTTAGCTATCGACTAGCATAAGCTACAACCCTACCTCCTTGCATCAATACAGCACCCAGTCCGGTACCACAAGCATCCGTGTATACCGTCATCTCTTCATTCCCTTTAGGAATGACTAACACTGGCGCACGCGTCAACTTCTCTTTTAGACTCTTGAAGGCATCCTCACACACTTCGTCCCAGACGAAGGACTGATTCTTCTTAGTCAACTGAGTCAACGGTGCTGCTATCTTGGAGAAGTCCTGGATAAATTTACGATAATATCCGGCTAATCCCAAGAAACTTCTTACATCTGTTGCATTCTTGGGCTTAGGCCAATCCTGTACCGTAGCCACCTTCGCAGGGTCCACGGCAATACCACTCTCTGAAAGAACATGACCCAAGAATCTTACTTCCCTTCTCCAAAAATGACACTTAGAGAATTTCGCTTTCAATTGGTGTTTCCTCAACACCTCCATCACTATCCTCAAGTGTCTCTTGTGTTCCTCCTCTGTCCTTGAATAAACAAGGATATCATCCACGAACACAAGAACAAACTTATTCAACTGATCTCTGAATACTCGATTCATAAGATCCACAAAATAGGCTGGTGCATTGGTCAACCCAAATGGCATGACCAACCACTCATAAAATCCAGACGGCGTCCTAAATGCCGTTTTCGGAACACTCTCATCCGCTACTCGTAGCTGATGAAATCCTGTCGCGAGGTCCAACTGGGAGAATACTCTAGCTCCTTCCAGCTGATCAAACAAATCATCTATCCGCGGTAGAGGATACTTATTCTTCCTCGTCACCTTATTCAACTCGCGATAGTCCACACACAAACGAAGGGAACCATCTGCCTTAGTGGCAAACACAACTGGTGCTCCCCACTCGGAGACACTCCTTCTAATAAATCCCTTCTTCAAAAGATTGCTGACTTGCACCCCGAGCTCTCGCTGCTCCCTTGGTGCCATACGACGAAGTGGCATCACTATAGGTCTGGCATCTTTCACTAAATCAATACGGAACTCAATCTCTCGGTGTGGTGGAAGCCCGGTCACCTCCTCGAAGACGTCCGGATACTGGCCAACCACGGGCACATCTGACAACTCATCATGCGGGATGTCGAGGGAATTTACAAAACTAGCCATAACCCCATCACTAGGTAGACTACCAAACACTACCCTCCGCCCATCATCCGCCCTCACTGTCACCAAAAAGCCCTCACAGTCTACCACCACCCCGTATCTTTGGAGCCAATCGACTCCCAATATAATGCCATACCCAGTAAAGCCCAAAACAAAGCAATCACAAACAAACATACATCCATGACTCGATAAGACCAAATTCCTGCAAATCATACTAAGGCTAGTCGAACCACCAATCGGGTTCGTCACAACCAAAGGTTTATCGACTATCTCGGGTTCCAGTCCCAACCTATCTACCAGGTCACTAGATATGAAGGAACGGGAAGCCCCAGTATCAAACAAAACTCGAACTGGTATATCATAAATAGAAAGCATACCTTGAATAACAACATTCTTTCCTTTCTCCGCCGCAGTTGGGGCATTCGACGAAGAAGGAACAGCATCAATAGCATATGCTTTCACAATCTGCTTCTCCTAAAGAGGTTGCGGACATTTATCCTTGAAATGTCCCACTTGACCACAGTTGAAGCACTTCTTATCCGCTGGCTTGGCCCGACAATCTTTAGCATAATGGCCCTTCTTACCACAGCTGAAGCACTCAACATCTTTCTTGCTCTTTTTCTGGCCACCCTTAGATTGGTCCTGCTTCCTCTTATTCTGAGAGTTATTCTTGCCTCCACCGCCTGCTTGCGGCTTTGGCCCTTCTGCAGATGCAGCCTCAGTCTTTGACTTAGGGTAAAGACTCTTTGATCTCAAAGCTTTCCCCACGATCGATTCAAAAGTCTCATCGATGTGGTTGATAAGCCTTTCCCCCAAGTATCCATCCAAACCAGTAATGAACTTCTCATTTTTCTTCTCAGGAATGTCAATGAGAGACAGTCCATACTTCGACAAAGTGTCGAACTTAGCAATATAGTCAGAAACTGCCCTTCCGTTCTGCTTGAGTTCCAAGAACCTCTTAAACAACACTGACTTCTGGGCAGCTGGAATAAACTTCTCGCTAAACCGAGCCTTGAACTGATCCCAAGTAACCTGGTCCTTTGGAGTAGCTGTTCTAATGGCATTCCACCAATTCATCGCTCGCCCTTGCAGCTGACGAGACGCTAGCCTTCTCTTCATCGCATCCTCAAGACCCAAGTCATCAAAGATACGATCACAGCTATCCATCCAATCTTGAATATCTGTGGCCGACTCCGTTCCGTGGAACGGCTTTCCACCAAGGTTAGTGTAATCTTTGCACAACTTGGCGAAATCGACCCTAGGCGCCTGCACTACTGGGCCAACACCAACTCCGGGATTGGGAACTGCCCCTTGCTCTTCTCTAAGCATGTCTCTCATGAGGTTAGTAAACATTGCCCCCATGTCAGCGGTATTCCCTTGGTTGGTCCCTCTACCAGCACCCCTCGTGTCTCGGCTCATCGTCAATCTAAAAAAGGGAAACGATTAACGACCCCATAGTGGTGCTAGTGCAGTGCGACTTCATTCTTATACTACTAATAGTATATATATATATATATATAGTTTTTGAAACCAAAATAATCACAAATACGCGCTCTCATATACGTACTAACTCTCCCTAGTGTCTTTCCCTAGGTTAACTACGCAACCTAGAGCTCTGATACCAAGTGTGACGGCCCGCCCCGCACCAACCGACATTTACTCCAAAAGTGCGCTGTACACATGTCTAGTTAGCACGGAACGGGTCGTGAGAAGGAAAGGGAAGAAGGAAATGAACATACAAAGAACCTGTAGAATGTCTCACAGCGCATAGAATAAAATATAATAATAACATACTTGACATAAAACAGGAGGAACAGTGCATAAGCTGAAAATCAGAACTAAACATCATAGCAGCGGAAATCCAAAATACAGCTTATTACAACTTTTCAAACTGTCCCAAAGCAAAAGTAAGATAAAGGAGGAACACTACTAATGCCCAAGTAGCGACCACCAACGACACATGGAGAATGCGTATATATATATATCATACGTGGAAGCCTCATGCCCGCCTCTGAATCAGCTACTCGCGCATCACCAGCTAACATGGCTCTAGTCTGCTCGTGTGAGCACCCAGAGTAATAAGAGGAGACATAAAACTCTGGGTCAGACATAAAGCCTGGTATGAGCGATAAGCATCTAAAGTGAACAATAACAGGTAGACTAAAACATACCTGAACCTGGACCTGCAACCAAAGAGTTAGCACTACATACTGTACAACACTCTAAGGTACCATATCAAACAGTGTAAAGATACGGAGGTGGGGGAGGTGTGCATGTCATAATGATGGCAAACAATCAAACATAGCATCTATCCTCACATCTCTCACTCAGTGCGTAAAGCATACAATATTCACCACTTCGATCACCCAACATGCCTTGCTACGATCACTCTGCCCCATGAAGTCATAAATGGCTTCACTGCACTGATAACGTAGCCACTAATTCCTCGCTATGTCCACTTGCCCCATGGAGTTATTCACCCCATCTGCGCTGGCTCATAGCCTTACCAATCCTTACTATGTCCACTTGCCCCATGGAGTTGTTCACCCCATCTGCGCTGGCTCATAGTCTTACTACGCATCACCTTGCCCCTCAGGTCATATTGACCCTACTGCACTGATAACGTAGTCTTGCTACCATCACCTTGCCCCTCAGGTCATAATGACCCTACTGCACTGATAAGTAGTCATCCTTCATTTTTAGCGGTGAATCGAAGTTATGAACGTCGACAACTCCTTAGCACACGTCCCGCAGAAAAGTCCAACCATGAAGTGAACTCATCGGTTCCCAACTGGATCCTGAGCTCTAACTTCCCATATTGGACTACCTTTGCATCTCGGGTTATTGGTCAATACTGGGTCAGGTCGGGTTTCTCCTCAAGCCATCGGTTCGGGTCGGGTATCCCCCATCGGTTCGGGTCGGGTATCCTCCATCGGTTCGGGTCGGGTCCTCTTCTGGTGCGGTTCGGTTATTTCTCCTCGGGTCGGGTCGGGTGCTTCACTTCGGGTCGGGTCGGGTGCCTCTCCTCCAGTCCCTGCTTCCGCTCCGATCCGCCTCGTCATCCTTCACGCGCTTCGATCCGATCCATCCTCCCGAAGTTATGAACGTCGACAACTCCTTAGCACACGTCCCGCAGAAAAGTCCAACCATGAAGTGAACTCATCGGTTCCCAACTGGATCCTGAGCTCTAACTTCCCATATTGGACTACCTTTGCATCTCGGGTTATTGGTCAATACTGGGTCAGGTCGGGTTTCTCCTCAAGCCATCGGTTCGGGTCGGGTATCCCCCATCGGTTCGGGTCGGGTATCCTCCATCGGTTCGGGTCGGGTCCTCTTCTGGTGCGGTTCGGTTATTTCTCCTCGGGTCGGGTCGGGTGCTTCACTTCGGGTCGGGTCGGGTGCCTCTCCTCCGGTCCCTGCTTCCGCTCCGATTCGCCTCGTCATCCTTCACGCGCTTCGATCCGATCCATCCTCCTCTATCCGCTCCGATCCATCCTCCTCTATCCGCTCCGATCCCTCCTCTTAAATCCGATCTGATCCCAGTTTAGTTAGCTTGGCCTTCTTTTTTGCTAATTTTCTTAAGTGTCAGGTTCCGATCCGATTGGATTCCTTGCCCAGTTCAACATATCCGATCCGAGCCCCATCTCCGATCCGGTCCGAACCCTGCACTGTTTTCTGAAACTGTTCCAGCAAGTGTTTACGCCATTCGACGACGTTTTCGACCATTCTAACTATTGAAATCAATCACTAAGCATTTCATACAGTCATAGCAACATGCATAATCAACCACAAACATCAAAACATCAATATAATAGGTTAAAATGGATCAAACATACCCCAAAATCCCATATCTCCCCCTAAGCATATTTAGGTGAAACTAATGATAGGATTAACAAAACTTAACCAAATTAACCCAAATTCATATCAGAGGTCTAAAACATCATATAAAAATTTATGAACATTTTCCCCAAATTTTATCATGTTTAAATTCGCTAATTAACACTAATCACCCCTAATTAGCCATAATTAGTGCAAAACTATGCAAATCACTCACCTTAGCCACAAATAAACTAAGATCTGAAATAAATCTCTGATTTGATGCAAATCCCAACCCTAAACAGCAGCTTCAATGTTGATTTGGTGTAGATCTCCCTTGATTAGATGTTGATAAGCTTAATCCTTGACCAAAAGATGATTTGGAGGTGATTTAGAGGTTAGAGGCCATTTTTAGGGTTCCTTGGTGATAAGTGGAGGCTAGAAAACTGAAATGGAATGATCTTCTATTTCATTTCAGCCTCCCCATAACCCTAATCCCGAAATGGGTTATGGGCCTACTCACTAATCACCCGATTTGGCCCGGTTAAGCAGTTTTTCACCCTCCAAACCTTATTTCAGCCATATCTCCCAAACGGTAAGTCCGTTTGGCTATTATGACCACTCTACGGAAAGGTAAACCATCAAACGAATCCAATGGAAGTGGTTTCAGGTCAAAATTCTTTTCCAATCAAAAGTTATGGCCAAAACAGTACCAACTAGGGGCAAAATAGTCATTTAAAAATCGACAAAAATCATGAACATGGAAAATGACTCTAATAGATGTTTCCTAAAGTTATATGACCATACGACTTCACATGGGAAAGAAATAAATATTCTACGATCCCCCGATGCGTAGAATGCGGGTCGTTACAGGTCAAGTCAAGGGCTTGGAAATTGTGAATCAAGAAGTTTCTAGAGAGAATGTAGAGAATAAGATTTTAGAGGAAGACTAGGCCCAAATTCTAGAGAATTCTATTCTTTTAGATCTAGATCCTGTGAATACTATAAATACCCCTACCTAGTGCCATTTTAGATAATCTTGGCAATTGTTCTCTTTCTTTTCTTCTAAGATCCGAGGGTTTCTCTTGTAATCTTTATTCTTAGTTCAGCACTAAAATTTGTTAAGTTCTTCTTACTCTTTTCTGTCAGTGTTCTCTTCTCCTTTATTCTAATTTCTATCTGTATTCTTCTTTGCTTTATTTTAGTTTATGTTGCATTGCATTTATGTTTTCGTTTAGATCTATTGATTTGCCAAGAGTTAGTAGATCTCATCTGTAGTTCTCACAATTCTTAAATATTTAGAACAACAATCCGTATTTCGTCTAACTCAACTAGAATTTAAATAAACATTAGTAATTATACAACTCCCTGTGGATTCGATCCGTATTCGCACAAATACTACAATAGACGCCATGCGCTTGCGGTAAAATCAAATCGTGGTTTTTGTTAACAACGAAAACCGTCGATCAATAAAATTAATTGGAATTAAATGGAAATTTTATTTTGGGTTTATTGTGAATGATGTTTTAAATGACATTTGTTCTTTAACCCAACTAAATGAAATAATGATTTCTCAAGTTTGAGATGTAATAAATCTTTCAACAAAGATTTGTAGGAATGAAATGGATATTAAAACTAAGGATTTTAATCAATCATTAATTAGATTTGAAATGGTAAAAGGTAATTAAAGTACCAAAACATGAGGGGTTTTAGATATGGAATACTAACAGTTTTGCTCCATAGAATAATTGAATCTTTAATTAGATTTCATATGAAAGTATGTAACTAAACTTACCGAAACCTGAGGGGTGTTAGATATGAAATACCACCGATTTTGCTCCATGGGATGAATAATACGGGAATGCGATAATGGTAGGAGAGATTATCATTTTATAAGACTCAATAATCCCGATAAGGCTTATAAACCTTAATTTGAGTTAAGTTTGTGAAAAGAGATTATATAATCTTTTGAAATGATTTCCAAGGAAAGCTTTAAACAAGAAGTTTTAATGATGTAAATCTTTGATAATATTTAAGTGAGTAATTCCCAATGTAAAGAATATTTTAATAAAAGAATATTCTGAACTGGAATGAGGTCTATGATATGTTTATAAATCACTTGATTATAATGATGTGATAGTTATTCGGAAAGACCGGGATTCAACCCATTCTAAATAACTAATACAACGATTGTCGAAGATATTGAAGACGGTGGTTAAAGACCGAAGATCTTCACATCATTTGGATTATTTTTGATGCCTTAGGTAGCTCTCATTATAAGGTTAAAGTGGTGGTTGTCCAGACGTACTTGGAGATTGAGCTGATATGCTAGGGCCTCTCTCCCTTAGGGGATGAGGAATAAGGTGCCTTCGGTTTCGTTCAGATTCAGTATGGACTTGTATGGATGTATGTATGACATTGTAATTAGTGTTGTGTTAATTAATCTCTACTATATATATATATATATGTGTGTGTGTGTGTGTGTGTGTGTGTGTTTGGTGGTGGAGAAATTTATTCTCTTAGCTTAGCACCCTTCTTTGAGACGTACGAGCTTAAGGTTATATATTAATTGATATTAGTTGCATGGTATGGATTGACAATGCAGCATGTCAAGTTGTAGATTGATTAAAGCTTTTGTTGAAAAGCACAGCTTTGTGGATGATGATCAAAGCATGGCTGGTATTGCGTAGCTTTGTGTCGAGACGTGACTTCGACAAGCCTTACAGCCTGTGAATGGACGAAAACAGGATGACAGACCATAGAGTAATGACCGCCGTTCCTGTATAGCAAAAAGGTGATGCCATGGTATGGATCCCATGCAATTTACTTATGTGGATGATGGATTGAGACACCTCAAATGATGGTCAAACAATCGACCAGTGTGACGGTAAAATTCGATTGGAGGCGTTATGTTCAGGAGAAACCCAAACTCACCGAGAATTGGTGGATTGGCTCTGCCACTCCGAAAGGTCACATGCGTGTGATCCCTATAAGTCTTGCTAGGGATGCTCCGAACGGTTAAGGAACATCCTTTGCCTTGTTCATTGATGGAAATCCAACTTCGAATATGAACCTTGCGCTTTCAGTTGTAAACCTATATGGCGACATAATAGGATGAGGCATTACGCCGTCTAAGACTGATACATTTCTTTTGAAAACTAAATTTTACAATATCCAATAGTAATAATAAAAGAGAAATTTCGCGTATCCAGCATGTTTTTCTATTATAAGGTAAAACACTATCCTCCGGCTTGCGCTTGCATTGTGTAATGGGACCTGAGTCTTATAATAGCTTCATTTTTCAAAAAGCATTGTGAATTGTTTATGACTGGTATAAATGTGGAGGAAACCCGTACTGTGTTATAAGGCATGGTCCCATGATATGTCTTATTTTAAAATAAAGTGTAGTAACTGTTTTGGTTCTCATACCAGTCCCATGACCGACCTAGAGTTTATTGTTTTCCTCCTAAAATCAGGGTTCCCATATTTTCCACACGAGCAGCTAGTAGTTTCGGTTTTACATATATTTTTAAAGCTAGACCCTGGATTATGGCTGAAGTTGTACCCTGGATTATCTTGTAATCTTCCGCTGAATGTTTTTATGTTTTCTTTGTGTTGTAATTTATTGTCCTCTTATATAATCCATTGTTCATCGATATCTGTACTCTGATATGTTTTGTACTCCGATATAAAATTGTTGTAATGCCAATGAAATGTTCTTTTGTGTTTTGTTTAGATGTATCGTACCCTACAATAATCCGCTATTGAGAACGTTTCAAATGGGCTAACCGCCGGCTAGAAGCGGGCCAAAAAGCGAGTCATTACACTATGACTGATTGTAATAACCCGGAAAATCTGGGCCAGTTTAAAATTTTTATTTTGGCAATTTTAGCGAATTTTGGATATTTAAAATGAATTATTTTAAATAGTATCAACGAGAAATTTATTTTGAATATAATTCGAACGTATATATTATATACGCGTCGTCGTTAGAATATAAATATTTATATATAATTTTATAATAGAATTGAAAATGGCGTGGTAGTTCGATAATTCGATTTCAAACTTCAAATGAATGTACCGGGTGCAAAACAATCCGGATTTTAGTGAAACCAAAAACATTAGAATCTAATTGATAACATCTTTCCAACGAATCCGAAAAATCGAAATTTCATAGCGGGAATCAAAAGATATGTCCAGTTGAAAATTCTGAATAGTCGCTATAGAATTCTGGCCCTTAAAAATGGAAATTTTGCAAACGACCTCGGATTTCGACGAAACCACTTTTGTTGGATCCGCAGTGTCTAGTTATTGCTAGGTTTCAAATTTCATAATTTTTCGAATCAATATGTGAGCGTGGCAAAGGGAAACGCGTTTGACCAGTTTCAGTTGATTTTAATCGACTGGAAATTGGCCATTTTTCAAACGGTCTCAAAATTTGACGAAGCTAGTTTTGTTAGGACCGTATCGTCAATACGAAGCTAGAAAATATTTTTATGGGATTTATAGAGTTAGTATGTGACCCCGGTAATTTGAAATGTACGTTTAAAATTCAATATAGCGATTTAAATGTAAATTTCAACGGAAACTGATTCAAACGATCAAATCAGCCTACGTGGCATATCCCATTGTGTTCGGAATGGGGGTAATTAGCTAGGAGCAACAGTTGTTGGAGTTCGTTAGGAGTTTGTATAGAAAAACTAGTTAAATTGGAATTTAATAAATTAAATAATAATAAATATTTTATATAAATACCCAAACTTGAACCCTAACCCTAATCCCATTTCAATCAGCCGACACCCTGCGATTTAGGGCTGAAACCGTTCGAATTTAACCCCCCCAATAATTCCAAATCCAAGCCAAATTGAATCAAACCTCTGAAGGCAAAATTAAAGCTCAAGACGAGATCAGAATTGTGTGCGGTCATGATGGGGGATAAGGGTCTCTGGCGATCGGATTTCGCCTGGAAAGGCAGTGCGTTCGAAGTCAGTTTCTGACGCGGGGGGGGGGGGGGGGGGGGGGGGGTAGTTCGAATGAGGCCAGGCCAGGGCCGACGGTGGAGAGTTGGAAGGCGCATCTCGTGGCGCAACCTGATGGAGCTCCGGCGCTTCCAGGGACGAACCCCGATCACACTCCAACGCCTCGATTTCTGCGCAATGTCGAACCCTAACCAGCGAACTCCCATTCGTGCGCGTCCCAGGTGATTGCGAGGTGAGAGCATTGAATGGTAACTGCATTTTAAACGTGATTTTTTTTTACAGCACAAGTAAAAATGTCTTTTTTTTTCTTATATAAATATATATATAAAATAAATTTATTAAAAATATCATTTTGTATGTATAAATAACATAGGAATCAAAAGGGAATATATATATATATATATATATATAGAGAGAGAGAGAGAGGAAAAAAAAGCATAGAACAAAAAAATTGGGATTTTTATATATAGATCATTGTTTTTGAAAATCTAAAAAGCATTGGTTTTGAAAATAAATATCATTGTTTTGAAATGAAAATAAATATCATTGTTTTGAAATGAAAATAAATATCATTGTTTTGAAATGAAAATAAATATCTTTGATATAAAAATATAATCTTTATTAGGAGTATAGCATAGTAAAAATGTGATTTTTATATATTGAACGTCGAAGTAAAAATGTGATTTTTATATATTGAACATCGAAGTAAAAATGTGATTTTTATATATTGAACATCGAAGTAAAAATGTGATTTTTATATATTGAACATCGAAGTAAAAATGTGATTTTTATATATTGAACATCGAAGTAAAAATGTGAGTTTTATATATATAGTGGCTACGGGCAGCGAAGATGACAGAAATGCGATAACGATGAAGACTTCTATAAATGAAGAGTCAAGATGATTGGATAGCTATAGGTGAGAATTTCTCACTCTTCAATTTCATTTCTAGTTATATATATGTACTAGGATGCAGACGGTGCTTAGTAGCACCCGACACAATCGTCCACAGACCATGGACTTGTTTGTTTGGTTGCATAGATTAGTTAGATGATTTGATTTGAAATTGAATTGTTTGGTGAATTTGATTGATGTGTGAATGGCGTGGGCCTTCACTAGACCGGGGATAAGGCTAGGCCTTGTCCCGTTTCTAGTATCGTGTCGTTATGCCGCCGAAATTTTCTAAAATATGTTAGAAAAATAAAAATATCATTTTATTGAATAAATGAATTGAATAGAAATTCATATGTTGAAATAAAATATTTTATCGTTAAAAATATAATTTTTAACGTGAATGTGAATAAAATAGAATATTCATTTACAAACCGGACGGTTTGTTTATGTACACCTATTTGAATGACATTGATTGGGTCGATAAATTTTACACATCACCCAACTGCACAACTAAAATCTGTGTTTGATTGTTTGAAAACCCCACACGGGTGTTGGGATGAAATTTGAAGTTCACTCATCCTGATTTATTAAATATGTCGATCGATTGATTGACAGGCTGTTATAAGCGTTAGATATCTATATTTGATGCTTATACGGTGTAGTGCACTTTGGTTGATGGTTGATTATTTTTCAATGCTATTATATACATGTGTTGTATGGAAATCCATATAATTAACTTTATATGGTAATTGATTGGGCCTCATTCCAATTTAGAAAACAAAGAATATGTAAAATAAAGGTTCATGTGTTGACTGTACTCATCCGTTGAGATTAGTCATGTGTTGAACGAAATATTTTAATAATAAAATTTACATCTTTATCAATATAAAATAAAGGTTCATGTGTTGACTGTACTCATCCGTTGAGATTAGTCATGTGTTGAACGAAATATTTTAATAATAAAATTTACATCTTTATCAATATAAAATAAAGTTTCATGTGTTGACTGTACTCATCCGTTGAGATAAGTCATGTGTTGAACGAAATATTTTAATATAGAAATATTTGAATAGGAAATATTTGAAAAACAAATATTTGAAATAGAATATTTGAAAATAGAATGATATGAAGCCGTGTTGATTAGAGATGCGCCATTTTGACGTGAACGATGTTTATATCGATTTTACTCATTTTAAAATGAATATTGAAAAGTAATTTTGAAATCGAATATTTTAAAATGAAATTTGAATTTGAATCAAATAGAAAACAAAACGAATTTGATTTCAATTGAATAGCAAACAAAACGAATTTGATTTCAATTGAATAGCAAACGAAACGAATTTGAATTGAATCGAATAGAAAACGACTTTGAAATTGAAATGAATTGAAAACGAATTCAAATTGAATTGAAAGCGGATTGAAATGAATTCAAATTGAATTGAAATTTGAATTGAATAGAAATGAATTTTAAAACGAATTTATAAAGAAGAATTCAATTTTGATTTGAATTGAAATGGAAGTTGAAATTGCTTTTGAAACGAATTTAAAACTATTTATATAATTCGTTTTAAATAGAAATCGACGAAATATATATAATATATATATATATTATATATATAATGGCCTGAATAGAACGCGCCGCGCCGCGGCAGTTCGTGAATTTCGACCATTTATTTCAAACGGACATTACGGGAGATCCGACCGTCGGATTCTCCTAAAACAGGAACCGTTGGGTTCGTATCGAAAAGAGCTTTCTAACGAATATTAGAAATTAGAAATCTAACGGTTGGATTTGGAGATACGTCCAAATCAAATTTGAAAAAGGTCGCTGTATGTGCAGTTCGATGGCCGTTGATGGAAATCGACTGTACGGGCCTTGATAAAATTATTAAAAATAGTAATAATTTGTGTAAAATCATAAGAATTGATTTGTGAAGATTTGGGATGAAAAACTCCATATTTGAAAAGATAAAAATAGATTTTTATCGAAATGAACTAGTTTTGAACTAGGATTATAATTCTATTTATTTTTAAATAAATAAATTGAATTTGAAAAGGGTTTTAAAAATAACCAGAATTTCCAATGATTGCATTGGAGTGGATTTGAATCGAAATTGTCTTCGGAATATTTCGATGTTGGAATTCGTGATTATACGGATGTTGTTATGGAAATTTGAAAGATATATATTTATATCGTTATTTCCAATACGACATTTGTTAATCGTAGAATTTGATATTGAATATAAGCCGATATATTTTCTATTCAGAGCCTTGTATTGAATATCAAATGTGATTTGGGTTTGTCGTGAATGGTGTCTTCACTAACACTGTTCTTGAACCCAGTTGAGAAAAGATTAAATCTTTTTTATTTAGATTTAATGAAGTGTACCAATTAAATAATATTTAATTGGAATTGAATTGATATTGATTTTTGGGTTTATCATGGACAGTGTTTTAAATAACACTCGTTCTTTAACCCGATAATTAATGGAATGTGATTTTGGGTTTATCGTGAACTGTGTTTTAAATGACACTGATTCTTTAACCCAGTTAAAGATTAAAACTAAGTAGAGTTTTGATGAATCTTTAATTAGATTGAAAAGATCGAGAATGGAGTATCACTAGTTTTACTCCAGGCGATAGTTAAATCTTTAATTAGATTTGAACGTGAAATGGTAATTGAATTCACCGATAACACCGTGGTGTTAGATATGAAGTATAACCAGTTTTACTTCATGGGATGAATAGGTTGGGATTGGGAAATTAAAACAAATGGTTACTTCGATAAGGTTCGTTAATCCCGACTAGTTGAATCGAAATTCAAAAGGATAGATTAAAGAATAAATTTAAATGATTTATCTTTGATAAAATTAATGGGAACCTTTCCCTATGAGTGTGAAATTTAGAAACTAACTGTCGGTTAGCTAAGCAGAATGGTTTTCTGGATATTGATCTGATGTTGGTTTCGGCCTTCGGGGTTAATATTTGGGAAATTATTCTCTTGATTAATTTGCGGTTAGTGACTGATGAATTGGAATGAGGCGTATGTTGTGTTTGTGTAACACTTATTTAAAATATACGCGAGTTATTTGGAAAGACCGGGTTTATCCCATTCTGAATAACTGATATGACGATAAGTCGAAGATGAAGACGATGGTCGAAGACCGGAGGTCTTCACGTCGTTTGGGTGATTACTGATGATCTTGATTGGGTTGTACACCCAAGAAGATGGAAACAGTTGGTGATCGTCCAGACATACTTGGAGATCGATGGATATGCGGGGTACTAGGTGCCTCCGGTTTCGTTCAGACCCAGAACGGACTTGTAAATGGACTGTGTGTCTGACATTGGATTTTAGTCCGTGTGATTGATCTCTATTAAATATATATCTGTTTGGCGGCGGAGAATTTATTCTCTTGCTTAACGCCCTTCTCTGAGACGTACGAGCTCAGGGGTTATATATTGATGGATATCAATCGCATGGAGTGAATTGCCTGTGTGGCATGCTAAGATGCAAATGATCAAGGCTTCTGTTGAAAAGCAAAGTCTTGTGGTTGATGATCGAAGCACGGCCTTTGTGGCGTAGCTTTGTGTGACGTTGATTCGCGAGTATCACACCCGGTATGAATCAAAAACGGGAGACGGACATCAGGGAGGACATGCGTTTCTTTCTAGTTAGGAGTGGCGTCAGTGCTTGAACTGGCTGACGAGTTTGACTCATGTGGATGTTGCTTATTATTACTTGCTGAAAAGCGAGGCGCCTCGTGATATCGGTTTCGGCCGATGCTTCTGGTCGGCTGACGGGCCAGGCTTACGCCCCAAAGGGCGGGGAAACGCAGTGTTCAGGCATTTTAATCCATATCGGTGGACCGGCCCTGACGATCCAAAGGCTTGACTGAGTACTTGCCTGAGGGGCGGACTAGAGCGTCTCGAATCGGTGAGGATCTTGCCCCTAGCCTCGGTTCATACCATAAATGATAACCCAACTTCCAATACGACGTCTTGCGGTTTTGATTGTAAACTTATTTATGGCGACATAGTGGTATGGGGCATTCATGCCGCCTATGATTGATACTTATGATTTGAAGTTGTTTTATACACTATGCACTTATAATAGTATCAAATAATCTGTTTTAAACGTATCAAGCATTCTTTGGCTGTTATAAGGGAAAACCCTATCCCCCGGCTTGCGTTGCATTGTGTGATAGGACCTGGGTCTTATAACAGCTTCATTTTTCTTTATTTAGCATTGCGCTATTTGTTTTATGCACTGGTATTCTTGGGAGGAAACCCGTTCCGTGTTATACGGCGTGGTCCCTTGATTTACCTAACTTTAAAATAAAGATTAACTGTTTTAGTTCTCACACCAGTCACATGACTGACCTGGAGTTTATTGTTTTAACCTAAACTCTGGGTGCCCCTATTTTGACACGGGCAGCTAGTAGTTTTGGTTTTGCAGATTTATATTCACAGGATCCTGGTTTACAGCTGGAACGATATCCGGAAAGCTTTGTATCCGTATATCTCTTCTAGTTGTGTATTGTATTATTTTCCGCTGCGATGTATTTAAATATAATTTAAATATCTGATATTTCTGTGTAATATTCATTTATACTCTGTATATTCTTGTATTCTGGTGCATTGTTGTAATATACATAGAAATGTTCTTTTGTATGCGTTCTATTTTGTCATGTTCTCAAACGATAGGGCGTTTCGAACGGTCTGGGTCGGTTTAGCGACTGGTTCGGACCGAGCGAAATTCCTTCTCGTTACAGTTGGTATAAGAGCTTTGGTTTACAGAGCTCGAGAACAAGACACATTAGAACCATACGAAAGAATTCATCAGATATTGGATTAGCAATATCCAATTAGAATGACTCGTTAGAGATAGGATCAGTAGTATCCTAGAACGGGTGTGAAGAGTATATTTTTCCAATGAAAACAATTTTGTTTTGAAAATTTAAATCGTTTTAAACGTATTTGATTATTTATTTATATTGAATATGGACAATCCAATATATAAAGGTTTTGCATATACGCCTTGCAAACGTATATTCGAAATTTTAATATACTGGATAGATATGGAATCACATTCTAGTCGCCCGGAGATGTTCTGATGGTGGTTCGAAACATCATCAGCATTTATTTTCGAGTGACGAAGGTGTGATATCTATATATTTCCATTAGACTGGTGTGAGAACCAAAACTTATATAGCTAGAATACATTGTTGTGATTTGGCATCAAAAATGAGATTTTTGACTATATATCAAAATTATGAATTTGAAACTCTAATTCACTAATTGATTGATGTTTGTGTTGTTTGTTTAATTGTTTGATAATTTTGAACCATTATACCTAATTGCATCAAATATTGAATTGTATTGAAATTGGTCGCATTTGCTTGCATATACATGTACTTACATTGAACAGGTCATAGCAAGGAGGCTAGAGCAGAGAATAAAATTTGTTTGCCCGACAAATAGGTACATGTTTACTACATAATTTACTGTTTTGTTTGGGTGATGATGATTTTATGAGCCTATTGGCTTTTTCTTTTTCTTTTTGAGATCAGAAGGACCGGGGAAGCCATTTGAGATTTCCCGATGCTCCCATTGCAGGGGAGGTTATGGCGAAATTTTTCGAAAATTTAAGGTGTTAGCCAAATTTTTGAAATTTTGAAAATTCTCAGAAACTAAAGAGTTGGAGAATGGAAGCCAGATCGAACATAGAGTTGATTAATCAAACCACTTTCGACTTTGTTCCTTTTCGGGGACGAAAAGTTTTAAGTGGGGGAGATTGTAATAACCCGGAAAATCTGGGCTAGTTTAAATTTTTTATTTTGGCAATTTTAGCGAATTTTGGATATTTAAAACGAATTATTTTAAATAATATTTATGAGAAATTTATTTTGAATATAATTTGAACGTATATATTATATACGCGTCGTCGTTAGAATATAAATATTTATATATAATTTTATAATAGAATTGAAAATGGCGCGGTAGTTCGATAATTCGATTTCAAACTTCAAATGAATGTACCGGGTGCAAAACAATCCGGATTTTAGTGAAACCAAAAACATTAGAATCTAATTGATAATATCTTTCCAACGAATCCGAAAAATCGAAATTTCATAACGGGAATCAAAAGATATGTCCAGTTGAAAATTCTGAATAGTCGCTATAGAATTCTGGCCCTTAAAAATGGAAATTTTGCAAACGACCTCGGATTTCGACGAAACCACTTTTGTTGGATCCGCAGTGTCTAGTTATTGCTAGGTTTCAAATTTCATAATTTTTCGAATCAATATGTGAGCGTGGCAAAGGGAACGCGTTTGACCAATTTCAGTTGATTTTAATCGACTGGAAATTCTATTTATTTATACTCTTTATATTCTTGTATTCTGGTGCATTGTTGTAATATACATAGAAATGTTCTTTTGTATGCGTTCTATTTTGTCATGTTCTCAAACGATAGGGCGTTTCGAATGGTCTGGGTCGGTTTAGCGACTGGTTCGGACCGAGCGAAATTCCTTCTCGTTACACTGATTTAATAATAAATGGTTTAAAAAGCTTCCATTGTGCTTTACATTTTGTCCTGTGAATTTTAGTCCCTATGTTGTTACTTTATACCTATTGCAATTCACTAAACTTAATGCATCCTTATATGAGTGACATTAAGGGATGTGGGGTATCATATTTGGTATCAGGGCCAAAAGTTACAAGATCAAACAAAAGTTTTTGAAAAAGTGTTTTCAAAGGAAACAAATTTTCAAGTAAAACCCATCATTTTTTTAAAAATAAATCCCATGAAGTCAATTACAATATTTCTTTGATCTGTTTTTGTATCCTAGTCTCTCCTCTTTTCAGCATGTCTAAGTCCCCCAATTTCCCCAAGGGAATTCCCATTCTGATATGGTTCTGTAGATATACAGAAGCTACGGCACCTGTTGAAGAGCAAGGAAATTCCCTACACCTAGTTGCAACTGCGGTAATTCCTCCTAATCCAGTAATTAGTTTCTCTAAGCTCTGTTAGGATTTCTATACAATGGACGACAAGCCATTTTTTGAAACGAAGTGTTACGTGGAGGCGCGCAACTGGCTTAGGGAGACATAACATGTTTTTGGATTGTTGGAGCTAGATGATAGGAGGAGGATTCAGTTGGCTGGTTGACAACTGAAAGGGGAAGCATTGTATTGGAGGGAGGTAAATTAGGCAGAATGGATGGTGGCAACATGTGTTCAAGGATAGATTCGAAGTGGAGTTCTTATCACAAGCTGAAGAAGGAATGCAATTGGAAAAGTTTTTAAGTCTAAAGCAAAGAAGTATAATGTTGAAAGAGTATGTAAATTGCTTTAATGAATTGGCAAGGTTTGGCTTGGATCTAGTTAACACCGCTCATAAGAAGGCTTTGAGATTTGCGAGAGGGCCAAACCAACCCCTCCAAGGACTAACGATGACACATATCCCTATGAGAGCTACATTTGAGAGGCTAGTGGATATGGGCCTGATGCGAGAGAAAGGGAAAGTAGGAGAGCATGAGGACAAGGCCGAAGAGGCCAAGCCCAAAACTGAAAAGAAAACGTGGTGGCTGTGGAAAGGAGGGACACTTTGTCAAAGACCGTAGAAAGACTAAGAATGCTTGTTTCAATTGCAGGTAAATTGGACATTACACCAGGTAGTGCCCTAAGAAGTAAGGTTAGGGGTAGGATCATGTAGAGCACAAGTTCATGCGCTTGAGGTGACTCGGCCTGGAAGTCAGGACCGAGGTAGGAAAGTCACCATAGAAGGTTTGATTTCTTTTTTTGACTCTTCTATTAGGACTTTGTTCAATTCCGGTGCTTCTCATTCTTTGATATCCATTATTGATAGTCTACACCTAGATACTCGTATGGTTTCTAATCCTGTAGTTATCTCAACCCCCATAGAAGGTACGACTCGCTTGTCTATGAACGTAGAGCTTTGAGGATTTATGTTCTAGGTGTCGAGTTTGAGTGTGACGCATATGTTCTGGGTTTTATAGGTTACAGGCTTAGTCGAGCAATGGATTTGCTATCCATGTATGGTGCTATCCTTGATTGCAGGAGGAGAGTTGTTAGGCTGTTGACGTGCCACAATAGGACTCTCGATATTTCTTGTGACCCACGAGGGTCAGTTGTGCTTAGTTTCTTAGATTCCCTAGATGTTTCTGTTGACTATTTCAGTTTGGTACCCACAGTTAGAGACTTTCCGGATGTTTTAATGAACTGAGAGGATTACCTCCCGAGCAAGAGATAGATTTCCGGATATACTTGGTGGAGAATGCTAAGCCTGTTGCTTTACCAGTGTGCCACATAGCTCCTAGAGAGTGAACGTAGATCAGTAAGCAAGTGGGTGAGTTGTTCGGGAAGGGAGTTATTAGACGGAGCATTTCTGAGTCGGAAGCACCAATCGTCTTTTGCGACCAAGGCAGACGGATCTATCCGTCTATGTGTGGACTATAGGGAGTTGAATAAGCTCACCAAGAAGAATAGATACCCACTTCCACAGATAAATGACTTGTTTGACCAGTTAGTAGGGGCTTTGGTTTTCTCACAGTTGGATCTAGTTAAAGGTTTTCATCATCTTTGAGTAGCAGATGACAACATAAAAAATACTACTTTTAGAAATTTCGATGGATTCTTTGAGTGGTTGGTTATGGCTTTTGGGCTTACCAATGCACCGGCGTACTTCGTGAATTTGATGAATCGGGTATTGAAGGAGTACCTTAATAAGTTCGTAGTGGTTTTTGTTGATGATATCCTGGTTTTCTCGAGGAGCGGGGAAGAGCATGCCATACACTTAGGAGAGGTTCTCCACGCTCTTTGAGCACATCAGCTGAAGGCTAAGTGTCATTTCTGGTGGAACGAAGTAAGGTTCCTTGGGCATGTTGACCCTAGAGATGGTATAGCAGTGGACCCCGCTAAGATTGTCATGGTTCAGAATCGAAAGCCCCTAAGATTGCGACAGAGGTTATGAGTTTCTTAGGATTGGCGGGTTACTACAGAAAGTTCATTAAGGATTTCGCACGGATCTCAACTCTGCTTACCTATCTGACGAAGAAGATCCTAGTTTTTGCTTGAGATGTAGATTGCGAGGATGCATTCTTGTGATTGAAAAAGGCTCTTACTTCAGCTCCAGTTTTGACTCTTCCTGATGGTACCAAGATGTTTACTACCTACATGGATGCTTGCGGCACAGGTTTAGGTGCAATGTTTGTGCAGGAAGGTAGGGTAGTCTGCTACGGAAGTAGGCAGTTGAGGGTACAAGAGAAGAATTACCCTACCCACGACTTAAAGCTGGCGGCGATAGTGTTTGCACTCAAATCATGAAGACACTATTTACTAGGTGAGAGGTTCGAGCTTTATAAGGATCATGAGTCACTTAAGTACTTGTTGTACTTGTTCTCGCAGAAAGATGTAACACCCCGTATTTTTGGTAGTTGGATATTTAATATATTTTTATTATTTTAAATATAAATTTGGAATTATGAATGGATTTATAATATTATTTTGTTTATATAATGATATTTGAACGTATAATTTATATATAATTATAATTTGAACTCGTAAACACCGCGGTATTTCGTAATTTATGGTTTGAAATTTCATGTATATCGGTACAAACATAAAACGCTCAATGATAATTGACGATGAAATTAAATAATCATACTAGAACGTTCAAATCAATGCGTTGCTTACCTGATGATGAAGCCCGTGCTTCGCACACAGGAGATTGTTCAGTATATCATATAGACCTTAAAAATGTTTTCTTTTCAGATACCTACGTTCGATTTATCACCTCTCAGTATATATAAATTCTAATCATATTTTCATACTGTGTTAAAAATAGGAAATCAATGGTAAGGCATTTTATGTGTTTTCTCCTCTGTTTTAAAAAGATTAGCTATTTTGTTTTCCGGATTGAGCTTTTAACTTAGAAATATGTTGATCATTGTGCAAACTGCGTTGTGCACTCACTGCACGACATATGTATTTTAGAATTTGTTTGAGTATTATTGTTTATCATTATTAGTACAGTTGTTACATGCTAACCTTCTGTACAAACCACGTTTCTGATAGGCTTATAGCACTAGCCTCCCTTCTTACTTCAGTTACAAGTTATTTGGCATTTCCTTCATGTAATGAATATATAATAATGCAACCTTTCAAAATGAAGCTTCTAGTTACCCGAAATTTCTTGCATACCTACCCTGTATGGCCTAAAGTTTGAGTTGAAAACTCATGCCTCTTACCCTATTATACTGCAATCCATCCACGTCAAAGTCGAATCACATAAGCTTACCGTATACAAACCTCTGAAACTTCACTAAGTCAACAGTATTGCCTACATTTTTACATCCATGCTACTTCCTTCATTTACACATGCCTACACTTCTGTATACGTACCTACCCCGTATACTATCTTCCCTGTTCAAATTCATCCTAATAGCCTATCTAATTTTTAGCTGCTTTAAAAAACCATGCATTTTCCCCGTCAAATTTCTGTATTTCCGAAAAGCCTAGCCCCTGCCCTGTATTTTCAAATCGGCACAGCTAAAATATTTACTGTGCATGCACCTTGCGAAGGGACTTCATCCATATCCTCCCACCATTCTTCCTATAAATAGCATGCATTCAGAGATAACTCCCACTGCAAACGAAACCCAAGCCTTCGAAATCAAAACTAAAATTCTTTTCTGCCGCAAAAATATAAATTAAAAACATATATACGGACGAGGAAGGAATTGCTGATGGACGGATTTCAATGTGGGGTGGCTCACATTAGTGGTATGAAGAAGACATGGTGACTGACGAAGTGTATATGTGCAAAACAGGGGAGGCATTTGGGTTCGGCGGCAAGGAGGAGTTGAGCGGTGTAAGGCTGCGGATTTATGGAGGAACTAGTTGCGAAGGGGAACAGCTAGAAGGTGAGAAGAAGTGAAGGCGTGAGGGACTTTTAATGGGGAGGACAGCAGGTAAGGAGAAAGAAGTTGTACAGTAAAACTATTCTGCCCAGTTATATTTATATACACCTAATTACTATAAGATGGCTCTAATCGTTTTAATTTGCTTAATGGTAGATTAAGCTAAATATATATATATATATATATATACACACACACACACGCTTGCCTATTCTCTATATAAAAATAAAGCGTCGGGAAAGTTGTTTGACAAAAACCTCATCCTTATTGTATATCACTATGAGGTGCCTAACGTTATTAATGTACTATACAGTGCCAAATTGTATCTAAAACGTGCCCAAGTATAGTTTAAAGTACCCAGCCTTTATCACTAACGTGGGAAGTTTATTTATAGCATGTTGAGAAAAGATGTAGAGCAGGAGAGAAGGTAATTATACTTTGCCAAATTAAAATATGTTCGAATGGCCTAATCAATATTAATGTGCCAAATCCTATTTTACTCCTGCACCATTATCATTATGTATACATGGCTTTACTTAGTTCCAAACATGCCTGATTCGTCTATTTGTGTCCAACCATGTTTTGTTTGGCATAATAAAAAATTAAAGTGACTGGCGTTAGTATATATAGGGTGCCATAATCTAATTGGAACTTACATAAACCCTTATTCTTGCCTAAGCTCATTTGGTAACATGCCTGGGCATTTTTAATAAAACGCAAGTTTAAGGAATAATACATATAAAGAATACATGGTCTGACCGCTTATTCCAATGCTTAACCATATCTATTACAGTGAGTGCCTTGGAAGATGAGAATTATGTGTTAATAAATTTTCCTTTAAGCGCTATGGACTTCTGATAATAATATGTCAATAACAGGAACAACTTGGACGTTGTATTTAAGTATTTAACGGAACCTGGGTCATAACCAAATGGCTAGCTACCTCTTCTCAGTATAGTATCATGCGTACTAAGACTATCTAGAGTTTGTTTTAAAACTATCTCATGTAACAGCAGCACCGCTCTATTTCTGCAGTGCATAAATTTGCCTAAACATGTTTAACCTATCAAATATTACTTTATACCTTAATAAAGGTAACGTCCCTGAGTAGTTAATATGCCAATTTCGTTTGAAGTACCGATTTTTTTTAGTGCCTGCTAAACATTTCTAAATATGTCTAATGAAATTATATAGTAACATTAATAAGTTATTTAGGTTAGTAATATGTTATTAAGCATTAATAACATTATAAGTTAATATCGTATTAAATTGGTAACTGTTTCATACAGTAACGCGGTTGGATAAAACAAGGAACGTTGGAACCATATCAATGAGCGTGATATTTAGGAATTGGAGCGGACGGAATTGAACGCAGCTGGAAGCGTGTAAAAAGAGCTGTTTCAGCAACATATGGAGATCAAGGTGAGCTCAACTCACTCAGTTTTATCCCACTTATATATAAGTCGGGTTTGATATAATTGTGTGCTATGGTTGTTTATTGTTGGGTGTGTATTGAATTGATTTATATATACTGATTATACTGAACTAAATTAAGCGTTCGCTTAATTTAATTTAAACCAATCGCTGTTTTTGACAATTATTTCCAAATGAGATAACTTATCTCGTTGGTCACTTTTATATTAATATAAACGTATTAAATTAAATATGGATTGTTTTGGATTATTATTATTGATTGATTGTGGAATATCATATCTATTTATTTATAGATGATTGTCTTTGAGATAACGTATTTGGATTTAGGGAAAACAGGTTGGAGGGATCCAACTGTATTTCTCAAAATTTATTATTTATTTTTATATTACATGAACTATTTAATTGATATGCTTGGGTGATTGACCTGATTATTGATTATTGAATCTAATTTCAATGTTTGTTTTGATTTAACCAATGAGTCATATTGGTTGAGTAATTGGTAGCAGTTGGCCCAAAAATATATTGTTGATTTCCGTCAGGTGTATCGACGGTAATGAAGTTATAAAATTTATTTTATAACTGAAAAATAGATTTTTAAATCAATATATTTGAATAAAGGTTTTAATAAAGGAAATTAATATATATTATTTATTATTTAAGTTTTTAAAGTAATTATTAAATGATTTTATAAATCGATTCTTTTGGTTAATAAGATTTATAAGCAGATGAGGAGAAATTGACATTACGGTAAGACTTAGATTAATTATTTCTCAAGTGAGAATTAAATGAGATTATTGAAATTAATTATATAATTATATCAATTTAAAAGAAGAACTAATTGGGGTTGAGTAACGAGATAATCATGGTTTGAGCTGATGAAGTCAACTCAATTGGAATTAGTTATTTGATTGATTTATTTTAATTAATCTAATAAAATATTTATTTTAACTTTAATAAGATTTAAAAAGAAAGTACTGTTTAATTAAGTTAAATAAGAAGTTAACTATTTCTATAATAGTAAATGATGATGTAAATTATTATATTTAATGAATAGTAATTTAAGTGATCAATTCACAAACAAGATTCTTTAAGGTAAGTAATCAAAGTTGATATTGGAACACAACTGGGTTTTTGAAAAGTATTGATGAACGGTTTTATAATAAAACTGAATTTTATAACTAAGTTATAAAAGAGATTTTAAGCAAAGATAATAGCTTAAAGTAAGTGTTTGAAGTAAGGAAAGAGAAGCAGGATAAAAAGGGGTTTTATACTAAACCCAAGTTTTATAAACAATGTTATAAAAGGAGTGTGAGGCTAAAACATTAAGATTAAATTAACGTTACTTAAGTCTGGAAGTATAAGATGTGATTTAAATTCACTATAGCAAATAAGAGATAAGGTTTCATCAGTTATAATTAAATTGGGATTTGGTTTGAAATGGGGAATGAATATCGGTTTTGAAATAGTAGTAAAATAGAAATTGGATACGGTTATTAAATATATTTTTCTTCTAATTATTAGATTGAAAGGGTTTTCAGAAGATTAATGTATTGAAATGAGAATTTAACACCATATTTAAAAATATGAAATGTTTTAGGAGTTTTAAATTAACCATTAGTTAAATTATTTTTAGATAAAAAGGGTCAAGTAATGCGAGTACTAAACCAGTAAATCTACCTTTATTTTCATGATTGAATGATTTTTATTTGATAGTTAAATAACTGACTATCAAATCTGGCCAATACGATTGTTGATACGGAAAGACCGGGATCGAATTTATGTTCGAAAACCATTCTGTCCAGCAAATACAAAAGGTTGAAGATATCATATACCGATCAAGATGAAGGAATTGAAGACTGTGGATCTTCATAAAACGGTAGAATTACTTATAATCTCTGGCTTAGCGCCCTGAGAAACACTGTGGTTCTGTCGTGGTTGAAATCAACGGATTGCAAGGACCACTCGCTACTGATCTATAAGGTGATACCTAGGATGTGGTAGTAGGGTGCCTTCAGTTCATCCTATTCCTGGATGACTTGTATGGACGGATGTCCGACATATTATTTCTTAAGGGGTCGCGTCGTTGATTTCTTCAAACGTATCATAGTTGGGTCGCTCCAAACCAGGGTATTTTTGTGGACGTCAATTAGTGATTTCTAGCGAATCTGACAATGCGGCATTCAAAGTGAATGGTGGCATGCTATCTTTAAAAAGTAAATTCTAACCTCAAGCCTCACAACCGGGAAATGACAAAAATCGGGCAGGCAACATGGCTATGTGGGTCGCTTCCATTAAGGTGTATAATCACCTATCTAGAGAAATTCCTTTTGCTTCTTTAATCTATCGATGTTGTCACTTTCAGGAAACAGTTGCTGATCCCAACCGTTGGTGATATACATTCGATACACTCAAGCGAAATGAGTGGTCAGTCATGTGTGGGTCGGGTTGCAAGACATTCTTGTTAAACCGAGTGTATTCGCCTCTAGAGATACACTATCGGCAGGTTGTTCCATACCTTTTCATAGTCGGAATTCAATCTCCAATAAGCACCCGCGGTTTTGATAGTATACTATATATGTGGAGCATGAGATGCAAGTGTTCCGCTAGATTTCTATTTATTTGTATTTAGACATTATTGTAATATTAGAAGATATATGATTTCAAAAATGTTTTGGGTTATCGTAAGGTAAAATCCGTCTGTATTTATGTGTGGATTTGGTCTTATGATTATCCTTTTCTTTCGAAAAGACTTTTGAACTTTAAAATCAATTTGGATGATCTCCTTAAAACTTTGCGAGATGTTCTCACTCTGGTTCACCAGACTGACCTGGTATTTGAAATGCTCAGGTTAGACCGGGTTGTACAGTTTTAGGTTATCGGATGCTGAAAGAGATGAGCTGGAATAGTTCAGACGTGTGATGTTATACCGTTATTATTCCGCTGTGTGTTGTGTGTGAGGACAGGTTATTATAACTGTCCAGATGAATTGATGTACTATGATGATTGTAAGTATTTTACAAGCTCTCAATAAAAGTTATTTCTATATTATATTTTTGTTCCATTGCGATGTGGAACTCTGTGTTATGTTGATACTTCTTTTTCTTCTATTCTAATATTTCTTTCTTTCTTATCTCATCCTCTACTTTCTTTCAATTGGCATCTGGGTTTCCAGTAATTTTGGGTTGGACTAGTGTTGTTTAGTCAGCTCAAAGGGTGCCAGAAATATGGGTCGTCACAAAAGATCTCAATTTGCGACAATAGCATTACACGGAGTTCCTTGTGTAGACTTCGAGATAGCGTATACCTCGGGAAAAGGGAATGTGGTTGCGGACCTATTGAGTAGGCAGAGGATAGCCTTGAGCCCATTATTCATAGAGTGGCAAAGCTTGGATTTTATCTCATCATTCAGTTTTAGACCATCTATAAATTTTTCACCTGGATTAATGACATCTTGGAGGTGCGTCCGACTCTTTTAGAGCGTGTTGGATCTAGTCAGCGCTAAGATCAGCGATTAGTGGACACCATGGATTTTCTTAGTTTAGGAGAGACTTTTAGTCACCTTGCTAGGTATTATATGGACTAGAGAGGGTGACTACGTTGAGATGGGAGACGATGTATTCCTAGAGTTCATGATTTTTTGAGATCTGGTCTAGAGGAGGCTCATCACTCTCGAATGGCTATCCATCCGGGTGGTGATAAGATGTACAGACTTATGAGGATGGTTTTTCATTGGAATTGAATGGAATGAAGAAGGATGTGGCTGAGTATGTATCCCGATGCATGACTTGTTAGCTAGTGAATGTTGAACAGAGAAAGCCCGACAGACTGCTTTGGCCTCTAGACATACCACGATGGAAGTAGGAGAGTATCCCTATAGATTTTATAGATCGGTTGCCTAGATCGAGGAGGGGAAACATCGGTACTTAGGTTATAGTTGATAGATTGACTAAGAGCACTCACTTTATCCCTGTCAAGAGCAAGAGGACGACAGCTTGGTTAGCATCCATATATCTTAGACAGATTGTCCGACTTCATGGGGTAACCTCTATTACTGTTAGTGACTGTGACCCCATCCTTATGAGTGAGTATTGGAAGAGAATTTATGAGGTATTAGGGACACAACTACGACTTAGTACCGCCTATCACCCTTAGACGGATGGACAAACAGAAAGGGTCAATAGGGTTCTTGAGGATTTATTGAGGCCGTGTATCCTAGACTTCGGGGGGACTTGGGAGGAACATCTCCCGTTGTTAGAGTTCGCATACAAAAATGGCTATGAGACGAGTATTTGTATGGCTCCCTTCTAGGGATTTTATGGACGACCCTACAGATCACCTGCATGTTGGTGGGAGTCTATGGACAAACTTCTACTTGGACCTGAGAAGGTTAGAGAAACTTCAAAAAAGATAGACTTGATTCGACGACGGATGAAAGCAGCTTAGGACAGACAGAAGTCATATGCACACCGGAGGACCAAAAACCTAGAGTTCGAGGTAGGAGATATGATGTTTATCAAGGTGTTACCTTTAAGGAGTGTTGTTCGATTCAGCTCGGTAGGGAAGTTGGTGCCGAGGTTTGTAGGGCCATTCCCTATAGTTAAGAGGATAGGTCAGATGGCCTACAAAGTTAGACTACCAGAGAGAGTGGCAGGAGTTCACGATGTGTTCCATGTTTCACACTTTAGAAAGTTTCTACATGATTTCGTGGATGTAGTAGAGCCGAGTACCCATGAGGATATAGAGATAGAAAAGGAGGAATCAATTAGAACGATTCCTACGTGGATACTAGGACCAGAATTTAAGAAGCACCGGAATAAGGTGATCAAGCTAGTTAAGATAAAGTGGGGAGAAGATAGCGACAACACGACTTATGAACCTAAAGATAAGATTCGCGTTTCTATTTTGTTTCTCTTTGAGAGTAAGTTCTTAATTCCTCTCTAAGTTTTTGAATCTATTTTCCTATCATTTGAATCTCGATTCTTAGGTAGAAGCCTATAGATGATACGAATGGTTTAAAATATGTTGATAGAACATGTTATGATTGAATGGATTCACATGGATGCTGGTGTTTTCTGGTGGATGCAGTGGATGCATATACACACACTAGGCACTAGATTAAGGATCGACTGAACCAAAACACTTACATATTGTATATGGATGTGTGCACATTTTAATTTTTTAAATATGGATGGAAATGGTTGAACCATCACTTGGAGGTTGCATTTTGGTGAATGGTTGTTGCAAGATTCTTTTGCATACATATTGGATGCATGGCACTGACATGAATTGCATTAAGAAGGTCAAATGAATCAGTAGACCGCTTGATTTCCGCATTAGCCTAGGGACATATACACAACTTCTTTGCACATGTTCATACAAAGCATTAGAAATTTTAAGGACAATGCATGCTAGTGGTTGATGGATGAGTAGATGGCTGTAGATAATGGTTGATAATAGTCATAACATTCTTCTATCCTATTAACTTATGGCCTAAACTATCCTTCACACCTATAATAGACTACCGCTCTTCACTTCTTCCCTACATGTAATACCCTATAATTTTAACAACACTAAAGATGATAAATTAAAGAATACTTCAGAATTAGGTGAAACGGACACCGCCATTTCGTTCTTCTCGGAATTCTGGTCAAAATAGACACCTGATTTGCGTAAAATGGACACCGTACAAAGAAGTTATTAAGGTTTGAAGTTTGTATACGCATAAGAAGAATATATATATGAATAAAATAAGTCCAGAAATTCAAAATAGTTCAAATTCGAGTAGAAAATGGGGAGCGGGAAATTTCCCGTCCATGGGTGCCGACTCCATCAAGAGGATGTCGACCCTTGGGTCGACCGCATAAGGGGGGTGTCGACCCCTGGGTCGACACATCAAGGGGGGTTCAACCCCCTTGCAAATCCGAGGCAGAATTCCATTTTCTGAACGTAGACTCCTTTCATGTCTAGATTCGTTGATTCTAGGTTGTAAATAAGACCCTATACCCATTGTTTTCTTCACTCAAAAACAATGGAGGACTAGATGCTGCCTCTACCTAGACTAAAATAGCTTATTCTACTTCTTCAAAGGGAGTTAGACTAATTCAGTGATCTTTGATTCAACATCTGCAATTACTCTTCTATTTTTTAGATCCAATCACAGTGAGTCTATGCTAATTTTAGATCTAAATACTTAAAAGTTAATCTTGACATGACTATAACTTGGATCTAAGCCTGTGACTATTTGAATCATATCAGATCTTCTATAACCTGTGTATTTAAGTTATTCTGACATGACTATGAACTAGATCTAAGACTATACCTATTTATTATGTTAGATCTGCCATTGTTTATTGATCTAATTCATTGCTTAGATATCATGATGTTTGTTTATGATGTCCCTATTATGTTAGAATCAATTCTACTATCACATGTTCATTAGATCTGTTTCAATATGCCTATCTTGTCATTATGCCCAACTTTGTCACTATATGTTTATTAGTTGTTATGCCTATTTCTGCCATTATATGCCAATCTTGTTATTATGTTCATTTCTGTCATCTTCCCTTCTTCTTTTCCCTTTTATTTTTATAGCCAGGCAACCTTCGAGCCTAGGCATGCCGCTGAAATATGTGAACACGTAAAATTAGGAACGAGGAGAAAACGTTAAAATTGGGGCATAACTTGTATTGAGAAATTTGGACATAAATTGAATGTAATACATGAATGTGGATTTGGGGCATAAACCACAATTGTGATTAAAGACCTTAATTTGGGGGTATATGGTTCATTATGAACATGACTTGGGAAAGGGGCATGAAAACCTATAATGACATAGGAATAATTGGTTAATAATGGAAATGCCTAAAATTACAGTAATTAGAAACTGGAACCGTTCTTAGACACGAGGTTAGATTACACTTGTGGTGGAAGTCTGCCCGGATCCAACCGGCATATCCAGCAACCACAAGTGGTGAATCTAATATGAGGGGTCTAAGTGCATAAACACGTGACGTGCTAAGACACAAGGTTAAGTCCAACTTGTGGAAGAAGTCTGCTTGGACCCGCCCGACATATCCAGCATCCACAAGTTGTGGGCTTAACGTGGGAGGTCTATTACATTATAACCATAAATGAATATGGTAATAAACCTTAATACTTAACCTAGTTGAATCCATAGGGATTGTATATGTTAACTTGAGTAGGGGTTAAGTAAAATTGTATGAAACAGTGGGAGGGTTAAGTATATCTTGGGTTGGTGGGTAATATTTATATATAGGCCCGCAAACTTAACCTGTGGGGTTATGCAATCTTTTACTCTGGTATGGCATAACCTGTGAAAAACCTAGTGGGGATGCAAGCGCAGGGGGAAGGTTGTATCTTCTTGTATGTAGGACCTGTTTCAGTCAGTAACCTATATACAAGTATCAAACGAGTCCTCTGAACTAGGTCGGACTCGGGGAACATTTACTAGGCTGATTGTAAGAGATCCAAACGAAGGGGTGGTGTGGGCGGCGCATTCCGATAGGGTCATATGCGTGCATGGGTCTGGAAGAAGAGGTTTAGGCACCGTGACATCAGTAGATATGGTTGTGAACATCCTGAAAACGAAGGGTTTCCACTTTAGGAAGTGAAACATCCTACTGTGGGGTCAGCACATGGTATCTATGGATTTAGGACCCGATCGATTGGGGTAGTAATTAGGGTACATCTAGACTCTGTTATGTTTAGGAGTCCGTTATTAACCTTATGGGTAACTCCGGTATGTTGGGCTACCTGTTGACTGCATGGGGTTAAACCTCTCACTAGAAGTAAGCCTAAGTCTACCATCTTATAGTTGTTAGGATCATCTCATTTTGATTATACTAGTATTAGTGCAAAGAAAGAGAAAAAACTAGAGAAGCGCAATGTATTCTATCATGTTTATCATGTTTACCTTGTCATACCTGCCTTATTGTGATGCTATCTATCTCTCCAGTTTATATGCCTGTCATGATACCTTTAATTATTTATATGCTAAAAGTAACTGGGCCCGCCAGACTTTATGTCTGACCCATTTTGTATCCTCTTCTTTATCTTCCAATCCCCCCAGGTACTCAGGATGGGAATACTCAAGCTTGATCAGAATTCTGCTTTCATCTTGTTTGGAGCTGCTTTAATTACTGCTTAATTTCATATCTCTCTACTATAGCTATGTTTTGTGGATTATGCTTCTTTTATTAATGTATTCTGATGATTTAAGTACAAGACAGAAATTGTAAGTTGTTGTACTTGGTTTTATGTATTTCAGACTTATGATGTAACTATGTTTTGAACCACGATGTTTTCTGCTTAACAAAAAGTTTTAAATTACGCTGTTATTTTATATCTGTCTTGTAAGATTTATGTTTACCCATAACGCTTCACGAAACTTAATGCATTCTCTTAATGAGTGACATTAACAGATGTGGGGTGTCACACTTGGTATCAGGGTTGAAGGTTACCAGATCGAATGAAAATTTATGAAAATTATTTTCAAAAAGTTTTAAAAGAAAGCATTTTCAAAAGAAAAAGTCTATTTTGAAAAACATATTCCCCAAAGCCATATGTAATATCTTTCGATTCTCTGTCTAAATCCTTTTTCCTTTCTTTTCAGCATGTCTGGGGAACCAAAATTTTCTGAGGGCGTTATGCTACCAGGCTGGTTCTGTAGATATTTAGAGGCTACGACGCCTACAGGTCATCCAGCAAACGTTCCTCCCTCAGCTGCACCCGCTGTTCCTTATCCTCCTCCTCCACGAGTGGATAATTTCTCTAAGATCTGTAAAGATTTCTGTGCTATGGGTGGAAAGCCATTCCGTGGAATCGAAACTTTCGTAAAAGCAAGAAATTGGCTTAAGTGATGGAGGACTTGTTTGTAATTTTCGAAGTTGATGATCATAGAAAGATTCAGTTAGCCTCTTGGCTGCTGAAAGGTGAGGCTTCATTCTGGTGGGAAGTGACGCAAGCAGGGCAACCAGTGGAGACTTAGGATGATTTTTGGCAGAGATTTGAAATGAAGTTTATTTCTTAAGCTAAGAAAAGTATGTAAATGGAAAGGTTTCTGGCACTCAAGCAAGGAGGCATGACTGTCAAAGAGTATGTTAACAAATTCAATCAACTGGCGAGGTTTGGGTTGGAGCTAGTGGGTACTTCGCATAAGAAATCTTCACCGTTTGCTAGAGGATTGAATGAACCCCTCCATGGGTTATCTATGTCTCATATTCTGATGGGAGCAACTTTTGAGAGGCTAGTTGATATGACATTAATGCATGAGGAAGACAAAGGTGAAAATAAAGAAAGTAAGGTGGAGGAAACACAAAATACGAAAGTGTGGCCAAAGGAAGGACAACAACAACAACAAAAGAAGGGTAGAAAAAACGACAAGGCTAAGGATAAGAGGGTGTGCCATAATTGCGGACGTGAGGGTCACTTGATCAAGGACTACAAAAGAAGGAAGAATGCTTGTTTTAGTTGTGGAGAGGTCGGACACTTTTTAAGGAGTGCCCGAAGAAGCGAGGACAAGGTCAAAGGGCAGGAGCTTCTGGAGGGCAGGTGCATGCTCTTGTGACTAGTGCTCTAGATAGAGGTAGAAAAGTTTCCATTGTAGGTTTTATTTCTCTTTCCAATCATCCAGTTAGAACTCTTTTGATTATAGCGCTTCACATTCTTTTATATCTGATTATGTGGTTGAGTCTTTGCACCTTAGTACTAGTATGGTAGTGGATCCCGTTGTTGTCTCAAACCCCATTGGTGGTACGGCTCATTTATCTATGATTTGTCGGGGTTTGATAATATCGGTGTTAGACGTCGAATTTGAATGTGATGCATAATGTGCTTGGTTTCATAGGCTATGGATTGATTCTAAGGATGGATTGGCTAGACATGTATGGTGCCATTCAAGATTGTGAGAGGAGGGTCATTAAACTTTTGACTTTCCATGGGACGAAACTCGAGATTTCTTGTGATCCAAAGGGGTCTGTCATGCTTAGTTTCCTAGAGTCACTTGATGCATCTATCGATGATTTGCGATCTGTACCAGTAATCTATGAGTATCCTGATGTTTTTGATGAGGTTCGGGGATTACCTCCGAGGCACGAGATCGATTTTCGTATATACTTGGAAGAAATGCAAAGCCAGTTGCATTGCATGTGCGCCATATGGCTCCAAGGGAAAGGAGGGAGCTTAGCAAGCAAGTAGGGGAGCTACTTGATAAAGGGTTTATTAGGCGAAGCATATCTGAATGGGGTGCTCCGGTGGTATTCGCAACTAAGGCGAATGGTTTTCTTCGCTTATGTGTAGACTATAGGGAGTTGAATAAACTCACCATGAAGAACATGCACCTACTCCCGAGGATAGATGATTTGTTTGACCAGCTTGTTGGTGCATTTGTTTTCTTTCGGTTAGACTTGGCCATGGAGTTTCATCAGTTGAGGGTGGCCGAGGACAGTATAGACAAGACCAATTTTAGGACTCCAAATGGTTTCTTTGAATGGCTCGTTATGCCTTTTGGGTTGACGAATGCACCCGCCTATTTTGTTGATCTGATGAGTAGGATGTTTTGAGAATTTCTAAATAAATTTGTTGTGGTCTTTGTTGATGACATCTTAATTTTATCGAGGAGCGAGGAAGAGCATGCCTTACATATAAGGGAGGTTTTGAAAACTCTTCTTGCGCATCAGCTTAAGGCGAAATTCTCCAAATGCCATTTTTGGAGAAAAGATATGAGATTTCTAGGGCATGTGGTCTCTAAAGATAGGATAGTAGTAGATCCCGCAAAGGTAGTTGTAGTTCAATATTGGCAAATCCCAAAGAATGCAATGGAGGTGAGAAGATTTCTTGGACCGGCAGGCTATTATAGGATGTTCATTAAGGATTTTGCAAAGATATCAGCCCCAATCACCAGGTTGACGAAGAAGAGTCTAACGTTTTCATGGGATATAAATTGTGAAGTTGATTTCCAACGATTGAAGAGTGCTCTGACAACAGTCCCAGTCTTGACCTTGCCCAAAGGGAACAAAGTGTTTACGGTATACACTGATGCATGTGGTATAGGGCTTGGTGCGGTTCTGATGCAAGAGGGAAGGGTAGTATGTTATGGAGGTAGACAGTTAAGGGTTCATGAGAAGAACTACCATACCTATGACTTAGAGCTAGCTGCCATAGTATTCACACTTAAGACTTGGCGCCATTATTTGCTTGGAGAGAATTTCGAGTTGTACACCAATCATAAATCTCTCAAGTACTTGTTCTCGCAGAAGGGTCTTAATTTAAGGCAACAAAGGTGGATGGAGTTCCCAGCATCTTATGACTTCAAGATTGCTTTTACCGCTAGCAAGGGTAATATGGTGGCAGACGCATTGAGTAGGCAGAGGATGGACTTAAGTCCTCTGTTTGTGGAAAGGAAAAGCTTGGAGTTTATATCGACCTTTGACTTCAGACCCTCTACCGAGTTTTTGCCTGGCTTATTAGCATCACTGGAGGTGCGGCCTACTCTTATGGATCAGAAAGGAGCTTCACAGCGAGAAGATATTTCAGACATCTTAGATAGGCTCAGTAAAGGGTAGACTTCTAGTCACCTCAGTAGATATTCCACGGACGATAGAGGGTGGTTGCGACGAGATGGAAGGCTTTGTGTTCCCCGAGTTGGGAGTTTGTTAAAGACAGTCCTTGAGGAAGCCTATCATTCTAAGATGACTATTCATCCAGGCGGTGATAAGATGTATAGAGATATGAAGAGGGTCTTCTTTTGGGATGGGATGAAGAAAGATGTGGTGGAGTTTGTTTCTCAATGTTTGATTTGTCAGCAAGTCAAAGCTGAGCAAAAGAAGCCCGGTGGTTTGCTTCATCCTTTGGAGGTCCCACAATGGAAGTGGGAGAGCATCTCTATGGATTTCATAGATGGTTTGCCTAGATTGAATAAAGGCAACATCAATATTTGGGTTGTAGTAGATAGACTCACTAAGAGCATTCATTTTATTCCAGTTAAGAGTAAGAGGACGACACCATGGTTGGCAGCAATTTACGTTCGTGAGATAGTCTGTCTTCATGGAGTACCTTCCAGTATCGTAAGTGATCGTGACCCCATTTTCACCAGTGAATTTTGGAGGAGCTTGTAAGAAGCACTAGGTACACAGCTGTGTTCGAGCAGCACTTATCACCCTCAGACTGATGGACAAACAGAAAGGGTGAATAGAGTTCTTGAGGATCTTTTAAGACCATGTATCCTAAAATTTGGAGGGACTTTGGAAGAGCATCTTCCTTTAGTAGAGTTCGCCTACAACAACAGTTATCAAGCTAGTATTGGCATGGCACCCTTCGAAGCATTATACGGACGACCTTGTAGATCACTGACTTGTTGGTGGGAGTCTGCAGAAAGACTTCTACTTGGACTAGATATGGTTAGAGAAACTTCCAAAAAGGCAAATCTTATTAGATAGTGAATGAAGACAGCTCAGGATAGGCAGAAGTTCTACGTAGACAAGAGAAGGACTGACTTTGAATTTGAGGCGGGAGACTTGGTTTTCATTAAGGTATCACCATTAAAAAATGTGGTTCGCTTTGGATCTATGGGGAAATTGGCACCAAGATTTGTAGGGTCGTTTCCTATAACAGAAAGGATTGGCCAAATGGCCTATAAAGTAAAGCTACCAGAAAGACTATCCGGTGTTCATGATGTTTTCCATGTTTCTCAATTGCGGAAGTTCTTGCATTATACCGCAGAAGTAGTTGAGCCGAGTATATTGGAGGAAGTAGAGGTGGAATGGGAGGCGACAATTACACAAGTTCCTATTCATATTCTTGGATCAGAAGTTAAGAAGCTACGCAACAGAGAAGTCAAGTTGATGAAAGTTCAATGGGGAGACAACCAAGGGGATGCAACTTTGGAGACCGAAGACAAGATTTGCGCTTCGTACCCTTTTCTTTTCAAGGGTATGTTCCTAACTTCCTTTCCAAAGCTTTTATTCATGCTTGTTTCTATCACTGAAGTATATTCTATCGATCAAATTTTCGACCTTTAGGTAGGAATCTCATGAATGTAAACATGTGTTTGAGACATGTTATGTTTGATGGATGAAAGTGTTTGCTAAGGGTTGCTCGTGGATGCATACACACACATATTAGACACTAGATAGGCTCAATCACTCTCATATTGCATATGGATGTTTGTTCATTATTTTTTTCTCTTTTAATGGATGAAAGTGGGTGTATAATCATATGGATAATGCATTTGGATGGATGATTGTGCACACATATAGAACTTAATAGGATTATTTGCATACATGTTGGATTCATGGCACTAACATAAATTGCATTATGGAGGTCAACTTAATCAGTAGACCACCTGATCTTTCGCATTAGTATTGGGACATATACACACAACTTTGCATATGTTCATACAAGCATTCAGATTTTTTAAGGACATTGAATGCCTGTGATTGGTGGATGAGTAGATGGGTGATGGATGTCAGGATATACGTTCTTCTTAACTTAGAGATTTCGGGGACGAAATCCTTTGATTAGGGGTGAATGTAACACCTCATAATTTTAACAACATTAAAGATGATAAATTAAAGAATACTTAATTGAATATTCAAAATTAAGTGAAATGGACACCGCCCATTGCGTTCGTCTCAGAATTCTAGTTAAAATAGACACCTAGTTTGTGTAAAATAGACAACGCATGAAGAAGTTATTAAGGTTTGAAGTTCGTATACGCATAGGAAGAATATATCTGAATAAAGTAAGTTAAGAAATTCAAAACAGTTCAAATTCGTGCAGAAAAAGGAGAGCGTTAAATTTCCCGCCAATGGGTGTCGACCCCATCAAGGGGGTGTTGACCCATGGGTCGATCCCATAAGGGGGTGTCGACCCCTGGGTCAACACACCATGGGGGTCGACCCCCCTGCAGATCCGAGGAAGAATTCCATTTTCTTAACGTAGACTCCTTTCTTGTCCAGATTCGTTGATTCTAGGCTATAAATAAGACCCTATACCCATTGTTTTCTTCACTCAAAAATAATGGAGGACTAGATGAAGCCTTTTATTAGACTAAAATAGCTTATTCTTCTTCTTCAACGGGAGTTAGACTAATTCAGAGATCCGTGATTCAACATCTGCAATTACTCTTCTATTTCTTAGTTCCAATCACAGTGAGTCTACGTTAATTTTAGATCTAAATACTTAAAATTTAATCTTGACACGGCTATAACTTGGAATTAAGCCTTTGACTATTTGAATCATATCAGATCTTCTATAACCTGTGTATTTAAGTTATTCTGACATGACTATGAACTAGATCTAAGCCTATACCTATTTAACATGTCAGATCTGCCATTGTTTGTTGATCTAATTCATTGCTTAGATCTCATCATGCCTGTTTATGATGTCCCTATTATGTTAGAATCAGTTCTATTATCACATGTTTATCAGATCTGTTCTTATATGCCTATCTTGTCATTATGCCCAACCTTGTCACTGTATGTTTATTAGTTTCTATGCCTATTTCTACCATTATATGTCAATCTTGTTATTATGTTCATTTCTGTCCTCTTCCCTTCTTCTTTTCCCTTTTATTTTTATAGCCTGGCTACCTTTCTACCAAGGCACGCCACTGAAATATGCGAACGCGTAAAATTGGGAACGAGGGGAAACATTAAAATTTGGGCATAACTTGTATTGGGAAATTTGGACATAAATTGATTGTAATAGATGAATGTGGATTTGGGGCATAAATCACAATTGTGATTGTAACACCCCGCATTTTTAATATAATTAAAAATGTATATATATATATGCATAGATAGGTAAATAATGGTGATGTACAATGAGAATTGATTAATACATGGAATAGAAGGAAAAATTAATTCAATAATAGTGCATGTAACGAAAAAGATAATAAAATAAGGATACTTAATTAAAATTTCAGGAATTAAGTAAAATGGACATCACCATTGCGCTAGTCTTGGAATTCTGCATGGAATACAGTCTAAGTTTGCATAAATCGGACTCCGTATGAATGAGTTATGGCCTTTAGAAGATTCAACTAAAATTCAAAATAGTTCGAAATTCGACCCAGGCAGATGGGCGGGAAATTTACCGCCATCAACCAGGCAGATCGACCAGGGGGTCGACCTAACCCCCCCCACCCCCAGATCTAGGCAGTTTCGTTCCTATGACGTGTTTTAATGTGCTATACGAATCTGATGGCTTCTAGGTCAATCTAAGGGCTCTAAAACACTCTCTACACTTATAAATATATAGCAATACCTAACCCTAATTCATAACAATTCCTCAAGACGCCTTCGTGCTGCTGAAATCTCAATTCTCTTAGCCACCACCTCTAAAACCTAAATCAAATTAGAAATTCTTCATCAACAATTCAAGCTCTTCACCAATAATCAAAAAAGAAGATTAAGTCAGCGTTCTACATCAACAACAAATCGTTTATTTCTCCAATCCAGTCAATGTGAGTGGATTTGAACTATATTTGTTGTATAATATTGCTTCTATCGTTTACCATTCCCCAAAATGAATATGATAATTTAATAAGATCAGTTATTTTATTTATGCCTACGTTTGAGCTCTCTCCTTTTTATTCTTTCCCCTTTTTATTTTTATAGCTAGGTTATCTCGAGCCTACGTCTATCATGGATTTATGTGTTTTAATGGGAATGGGAATGTAAAAAAAGGGTTGGTTTGGGCATAATATGGGGATTGGAAGGTTTTATATAAAATTATGGAAATAATTATGCTATAATGTTGAATTTATGTAAGTTTGACATAATTGTAATTGGATATGGAAATGGTATAATTTAATATTAACAACATGTAATTGGATAACATGGATTGGTGAAATTTATTTGTGACTTGAAAAATAAGCCTAGAGGGTGAATTAGACTATATGTATGAACGTGGGAATGTTGGGTATATATATTGGGAAGATATTGATTATATGAAATTGGGTATAATTGGATATTAGAAATTGGCATGTTCGGGTATGAATAACATGGAATTGGTGAATTTGGCTATAATTGGATAATTTGGGTAATATGAAATTTGGCTAACTATTATGTAGTTGGTATAGTTAATGACAAATTGGAAATAGGCATAAAAAAAATGAATTGTAATTAAGTTGAATTTGGAACGCATGACATGAATTTGGGGTTTGGGTGAAAGATGATTGTTAATGAACGCATATGACACGAGGTTAGGCGCGTTTGTGGTGTAATACTGCTTGGAACCGCCCGACAAATCTAGCTACCACAAGCGGACGTCTAATGTGAGTGGTCAACGGCAAGAACTAGAGGCGTAACGGTTTATGACACGAGGTTAGGCGCGTTGTGGTATAAGTCTGCCCGGAACCGCCCGGCAAATCCAGCAGCCATGGACGGACGTCTAATGTGAGATGTCATACATCGTTACGGCATAATAAGAAATACTAACCATAATAAGAATGTGGGTGACATGGGTATTGTTAGAGGGTTAAGTGGGTGATATAAATGACATGTAAAGCATGACTAATGCGGACTTAACCGTTGTAAGACATGTGATGTAAAACATGACTAAGGTAGACTTAACCGTAGATAGGAATGTGTAAGACATGGAAACTATAATAAAAGGGGGTTAAGTGGGACACGGGTGACATGTGAAACAAAAATTTAGATAAGCTTAACCAAATGGGACCCGTAACGGTATCATAAATTAATTGAATTGGGTAAAGTTTAAGTAACGGGTTAAGTAAATGGAAGGGTTAAGTCAAATCTAAAATTAATGACAAGAAATGAGGAATGATAGATAATCTATTATGAGTAAACTTGAATAAGGTAAGAAAGGATAATAGGTGGAAATTATAACTTATGGGACAAGATAAGTTATAGGAAACGATAAGGAAGATGAGATAACTTATACGTAAAGATATACTTAAATTAAGTGGTTTGGGAAGGAGAAATGTGAAATTAAAAATGATATAAGTTATATGAATGGAAAAGAAGTGAATTAGAATCAAATATGTTGGTTGGGTTGAGTAATTCTCTTGGTGCCAGCCTGATGTTGATTTCGGTCTTCGAGGCTGGTGTTTTGGGGGTTATTCTCCTAATCAATATATATGTGGGATAAGGCATGCTTAACTATGAATTAAGTATAACATGTTGTTGTAACCCTAAAGGGGAATAATTTATGAAATTGGAAAATAACATGTTATGGGCTTATTAATGGACTTAAGTGGGTTAAGTATAAATTGAATCAATAAGCAAGGGTAACTTGGTAAATACGAAAAAGGGAGCTAATGTGAATAACTAAGTTAAATGTGAAAGTTGACGAGGTGGCACAAGCGCGAAATAAATGGTTAGACTTAGGGTTTAATGACATATAAAAAACTAAGGCGCTTGAAGCAGTCCGTACGTTGTAGGATGAATAACCCAACGAGGTAGATCATCACGGTGTCATAAGGAACGAGGAGAGCGCACGTTCGTTATTTTGGCGACTCCAACGGACTGGAAGGGGAAGCACGCGGCTTCCTGAGATGTTAAAGGTGCTCCTAGTAGTCCTTTGTTTGGTGCCAGATGTTTCAGGCTATGCCCGCAGAGGTTGGGTCTGCGCGTAACTACTAGGTGGGTGGGCCTTGATTGTAAGAATAACTTGATAGTCAGAATGTTGTACGAGGTGACGGAAAAGGTGATTCGGCGGCTGCCTCAACGAAGGAGGAGGGTCAGGACCAACAAGGGTAGTAGGTCGTCGAGTGCCTGTCACCACAGCCAGTAGGATGCGGGAAGACTAGAGCTAGACCCAAGATACCATTAACCATTCACTATCGTGGGATGGTGATTGAGGGGAGACGCCGCATGGATATTTAGATTGTTTGCTTAGGGGCTTGTCGCTTAGCTCTTGTAGTCTTTACTACTTAAGGGAGGGGCCGAGGTGGGGCCATAGCCACCATGGAAAACAGACCCTAGGGATATTTGTGCTAAAGGCTCTTAAAGGCGGGCCCTACACAGATATGAGGAAAGCTCCCGACCGAGTTCTGTGTTTCTTGTGTAGCCCTGCCATGGAACTCGGGCACACACACACGATGGGTGTGCGGTTAGGCATCGAATACGCTTGACGATACGTACGTGGGAAAGACGCTAATCGCTATATATTCTACGGGAGGCGCCCGAAGGAAGCGGAACGAAATCTATCAAAATTCTCACTTTGCTTCTTGCTACATATTAGGTACTTTGGATTCCCTTGGGAAATGGAGAAAGCCCGGTTACCACCCGTTGCAGCTAGTGAAGCGTAAAAAACACTTGATTAGTCAGGGGTAATTGAACAACCATGTCTGCTCTGGATGGTGTATCGTAAACTAGAGGGCATTATTCGACAATGGCAGTCGTTATCCTTACATTATATAATTATAGTAATCCTATGCGGGTGTAGTCTTGTATTATACATAAGAGGAATGTATGTTACTATGGCATAGGATGGGGGACTGCGTATATCACTGTGATGATACGGTGGAGACCGTGCGAGTGGGGTACCATGGGGTGTTCCTCAGTTTGGGGGTAGCTACATATACATTATATTAGGTTAATCTACTAGGGAGTAGATGGGTGCGACGTGTGTGTAAGCTTTGAGTTCTAATAACATGTATAACCTAGTAAATAAGAAAATGTAATTGAACGGTATATGTAGGATTATTCAATAAGTGTAGTTTAAATTCATTCACACGAAACTTATGTTCTGACCCCCTCCTCATAACATTCGCATGTTAGACATAGACTTATAGCTTTGGGAATACTGATTTAGCAGTATTGAGATTAAGGTAAAGCTATATTTTAAATATGTTATATTTTACTCCTTCCGCTGTGAGGTGTTTTCCGAACTCTAACACATCTCTTTTCTCTGTCTTTTTCTGCAGGATACCAGAGCAACCAACTCGGGTTTCGATGGATTGGATTTTTGAAAAAAAATCGATTCATCGGAATCTAGGTTGTTACATTTGGTATCAGAGACTCGGTTTAGTTTTCCTAGGGAAAAATTGTGAGTGAGCGTATTTGTATTTTTGAGAAAAATATAAATATTATATATATAAGCCTAGGTTAGTATAGTAGCCCGCTTGAGAAATAGATCTGGAAAAGAATGAGATTTTTACCCTCGTACATTAAAAATGGAAATCAGGAAAAACAGTTCTGAAAAAGCAAAAGGTGTACACAAAAATGGATATTTAAGACTTCATGTTCCGCTTAAGTTTCTGTTTCATGGAATTGGAACATGTGCAAGAAGAATAGGCAGTCGCCAGTAAACATATCAAGTTTAGACCAACAATATAGCACAAAAACGGAGGTGAACCATCGAGAAAGAAGACGGAGAAAAGCGGAACGAAAAATAAGTGAAAAAAATAGGTTGACACTTTTGTCGACCTGCCCCTAAGGAGGTCGACCAGGGTGTCGACCTATCCATAGGGAGGTCGACCATAGTGTCGACCTTCCTAGTGCAAGACGAAAAAAAATAAAAGGCCGAAGGCCTACGGCCTTCAGCTCCATTCGATCGTTCCAGCTGCTCCATGACAGGGAGCACGAAACCCACCTCCACCACCATGTTTTTCACCTCCCAGCACTTCAAATCTCCACTATTTCACACAAAATTACCTCCAAATCGAAGCTAGAAGTCTCCTCATTCGCCATGGCGGACCAACCTTCCCTTCTTGTCTCTTTTCCCCAACTTACGCCTCAAGAAATCGCTTGGTGCAACACTCGAAGAGATATAGTCGAGGCGTACGTCAACACCGCAGGTTTGAAGTTGTTGTTAGGGCGTCCGGTTAAGTTTGGCGATTTTGTTGGAACACCTTTGGAGGGTTTATTTGCGGATGCGGGTTTAATCACAATTTTGGATGTTAATACAGTCGAGCGAAAGGGCTACAAGAGGTTAGTAAGACTTTTTGATGCTAATTTAGAAGTTGAGGTAGACAATGAGGGTTTGATTACATATAATTCAGATGTAAAGGGAACCATCATTAGTTTCAATGAAATACAGTTTGGGGAAATGTTGTACATCCGTAGTACGGGACACGAGATAGGGGATTTTGAGACGACTGACTTGGCTGTATGGCGTCGGATTTTCTACGATGAGTACGAGAGGATTTGGGATTATACCCATCTACGTCCGTTAGCTAGATTTGTTATTCATATTTTACAGTATAATATTGTTGGACAGACTGGTGGATTTGATAGGATAACACAAATCGTTAAACGAGCCACATATGCTATTTTTGGGGGTATTCAGATAAATTGGGCTCGCACTATCCTATAGTATTATGACTCTACTAGAGAGCCAAGACAGTCAAACATTTCTTTCGTAAATTTACGGACCGTAGTTTTTACACGAAGCACTGTTCCTCTACGAAAGGAAGGTTATATATCACCTCCTTCTCATCCCTCCAGTATTATAGATTTGGCAGCACTGACAAGGTTGCATATTCACCTACATGATTTAGTAGAGCCTCAGCTCATGGAGCATGATGGAGGACATGAGGAGGAGGGGGAGAAGCATGTACAGGGGAAACATGTGCAGGAATTGCAGGGTGGTGACTATCAGCCGGACATGATGGAGAGCCCCAGTATGTACCGCCGGTAGGATCAGACCCATACCAGACAGAGCAGGCTTGGGGAGGTGCTTGGACTTCCCAAGCTCCAAGATGGGGTACTTCCGGTACATCTGAGTGGGACCCTTGGATTTCCAGAGAGTCAGACTGGAGGGCGGAATTGAGAACAGTTTCTGAGCAACAAACTCAGTTAGTTAGAGATTACCAGGACATCTTGAGGACACAACAGGATATTCTTCAGACACAGGTTGAGTTGGGACAGACTCAACAGCAGATGCTACAGGAGATGGGCACCTCCTATGATCAGTTAGGAGCTGGGCTACAGGACTTGCAGTTAGAGGTTAAGGAGGGGCTAGACAGCTTACAAAGCATCTAGAAAGTAAGATTGGTGGTATAGAGGATCTCATTCGTAGTTTCTTCTGATAGGGCCCTGACCTCTATTACTGTATCAATAGGGTAGTATCTTATTATGTAGTGTATGACTATTTCTCTTTTATCTAGTCATAGTAATGTACTAGAATTTATTTTGATGTAATCTATGAGTTGTATAATTAGAAAATTTTCTGTTATAATTTGCTGGGCATGAAAAAAAAATGAAGCAAAGAAAAATGAGAAATTTAAATTAACTAAACTAGAATGCTAAAAGAAAACGGGAAAATATAGATTTTTCCATTAAATGCATAAAAATAAAATTTAGAAAATTAGATTTTTTTGAATTTTGAAATTTAAAAGTGATTGATAGGATTTTGGGCGTGGAAATTGGATGAACTACACTCTTATTTTATAGGGGTGTGGGAAAATTTGGATGAAAAATATTTTATAATTTTCCAAAAACAATTTTGCATTCATATAGAACTGCAAGTATATTTAGGATGTGAGCATCATGTTTTAAAAATCAGATTTTAAAAGTTTGCATACATATAGGTGGTACCAATTAGGCATACATGCTTTACTAAGATGTATTTCACTTTGCACATGTGCACAATGTTTGCAACAATTGAATGCACACCTGATGGATGAATATTGCGAGGGATTATCTATTTTACTCTTATCGAATTTCGGGGACGAAATTCTTTAAGGATGGGAGAATGTAACACCCCGCATTTTTAATATAATTAAAAATGTATAAATATATGCATAGATAGGTAAATAATGGTGATGTACAATGAGAATTAATTAATACATGGAAGAGTGTGTAACGGAAAAGATAATAAAATAAGGATACTTAATTTAAATTTCAGGAATTAAGTAAAACAGACATCACCATTGCGTTCGTCTCGGAATTCTGCTTGGAATAAAGTCCAAGTTTGCGTAAATTGAACTCCGTATGAATGAGTTATGGCCTTTAGAATATTCAACTGAAATTCAAAACAGTTCGAAATTCGACCTAGGCAGCTGGGCGGGAAATTTCCCGCCATCAACCAGGCAGGTCGACCTAGGGGTCGACCTACCCCCAGATCTTAGTGGTTTCGTTCCTATGACGTGTTTTAATGTGCTGTATGAATCTGATGGCTTCTAGGTCAATCTAAGGGCTCTAAAACACTCTCTACACTTATAAATACATAGCAATACCTAACCCTAATTCATAACAATTCCTCAAGACGCCTCCGTGCTGCTGAACTCTCAATTCTCTTAGTTGCCGCCTCTAAAACCTAAATCAAATTAGAAATTCTTCATCAACAATTCAAGCTCTTCACCAATAATCAAAAAAGAAGATTAAGTCAGTGTTCTACATCAACAACAAATCGTTCATTTATCCAATCCAGTCAATGTGAGTGGATTTGAACTATATTTGTAGTATAATATTGCTTCTATCGTTTACCATTCCCCAAAATGAATATGATGATAATTTAATAAGATCAGTTATTTTATTTATGCCTACATTTGAGCTCTCTCCTTTTTATTCTTTCCCCTTTTTATTTTTATAGCTAGGTTATCTCGAGCCTACGTCTATCATGGATTTATGTGTTTTAATGGGAACGGGAAATCAAAAAAAGGGAAAAAGGGTTGGTTTGGGCATAATATGGGGATTGGAAGGTTTTGTATAGAATTATGGATATAATTATACTGTAATGTTGAATTTATATAAGTTTGACATAATTGTAATTGGACATGGAATTGGTATAATTTAATATTAACAACATGTAATTGGATAACATGGATTGGTGAAATTTATTTGTGACATGAAAAATGAGCCTAGAGGGTGAATTAGACTATATGTATGAACGTGGGAATGTTGGGTATATATATTGGGAAAATATTGATTATATGAAATTGGGTATAATTAGATATTGGAAATTGGCTTGTTTGGCTATGAATAACATGGAATTGGTGAATTTGGCTATAATTGGATAATTTGGGTAATATGAAATTTGGCTAACTATTATGTAATTTGTATAGTTAATGACAAATTGGAAATAGCCTAAAAAAATGAATTGTAATTAAGTTGAATTAGGAACACATGACATGAACTTGGGGTTTGGGTGAAAGACGTTAATGAACGCCTATGACACGAGGTTAGGCGTGTTTGTAGTGTAAGACTGCCCGTAATCACCTGGCAAATCCAGCAACACAAGCGGACGTCTAATGTGAGAGGTCAACGGCAAGAACTAGAGGCGTAACGGTTTGTGACACGAGGTTAGGCGTGTTGTGGTATAAATCTGCCCGGAACCGCCCGGCAAATCCAGCAGCCATGAACAAACGTCTAATGTGAGAGGTCATACATCATTACGGCATAATAAATAAATTAAGAAATACTAACCATAATAAGACATGTGGGTGACATGGGTATGGTTAGAGGGTTAAGTGGGTGATATAAATGATATGTAAAGCATGACTAATGCGGACTTAACCGTTGCAAGACATGTGATGTAAAACATGACTAAGTTAGACTTAACCGTAGTAAGACATGTGTAAGACATGGAAACTATAATAAAAGGGGGTTAAGTGGGACACAGGTGACATGTGAAATAAAAATTTAGATAAGCTTAACCAAATGGGACCCGTAACGGTATCATAAATTAACTGAATTGGGTAAAGTTTAAGTAACAGGTTAAGTAAATGGAAGGATTAAGTCAAATCTAAAATTAATGACAAGAAATGGGGAATGATAGTTAACCTATTATGAATAAACTTGAATAAGGCAAGAAAGGATAATAGGTGGAAATTATAACTTATGGGACAAGATAAGTTATAGGAAACATAAGGAAGATGAGATAACTTATATGTAAAGATATACTTAAATTAAGTGGGTTGGGAAGGAGAAATGTGAAATTAAAAATGATATAAGTTATATGAATGGAAAAGAAGTGAATTAGAATCATATATGTTGGTTGGGTTGAGTAATTCCCTGGGTGCCAGTCTGATGTTGATTTCGGTCTTCGGGGCTGGTGTTTAAGGAGTTATTCCCCTAATCAGTATATATGTGGGATAAGGCATGTTTAACTATGAATTAAGTATAACATGTTGTTGTAACCCTAAAAGGGAATAATTTATGAAATTGGAAAATAACATGTTGTGGGCTTATTAATGGACTTAAGTAGGTTAAGTATAAATTGAATTAATAAGCAAGGGTAACTTGGTAAATACGAAAAAGGGAGCTAATGTGAATAACCAAGTTAAATGAGAAAGTTGACGAGGTGGCACAAGCGCGAAATAAATGGTTAGACTTAGGGTCTAATGACATATAAAACTAAGGCGCTTGAAGCAGTCCATACGTTGTAGGATGAATAACCCAACGAGGTAGATCATCACGATGTCATAAGGCACGAGGAGAGCGCATGTTCGTTATTTTGGCGGCTCCAACGGACTGGAAGGGGAAGCACGCGGCTTCCTGAGACGTTAAAGGTGCTCCTAGTAGTCCTCTGTGTGATGGCAGATGTTTCAGGTTGTGCCCGCAGAGGTTGGGTCTGCGTGTAACTACTAGATGGGTGGGCCTTGACTGCAAGAATAACTTGACAGTCAGAATGTTGTACGAGGTGACGGAAAAGGTGATTCGGCGGCTACCTCAACGGAGGTGTAGGGTCAGGACCAACAAGGATAGTAGGTCGTCGAGTGCTTGTCACCACAGCCAGTAGGATGCGGGAAGACTAGAGCTAGACCCAAGATACCATTAACCATTCACTATCGTGGGCCGGTGGTTGATGGAAGACACCGCATGGATGTTTAGATTATTTGCTTAGGGGCTTTTCGCTTATCTCTTGTAGTCTTTACTAGTTAAGGAATGGGCCGAGGTGGGGCCATAGCCACCATTGAAAACAGACCCTGGGGATATTTGTACTGGAGGCTCTTAAAGGCGGGCCTTACACAGATATAAGGAAAGCTCCCGGCCGAGTTCCGTGTTTCTTGTATAGACCTGCCACGGAACTTGGGCACGCACACACGATGGGTTTACGGGTTAGGCATCGAATACGCTTGACGATATGTACGTGGGAAAGTCTAGGTACAACCATGTCTGCTCTGAATGGTGTATCGTAGACTAGAGGGCATTATTCTATAATGGCAGTCGTTATCATTACATAATATGATTGTAGTAATCCTATGCGGGTGTAGTCTTGTATTATACATAAGAGGAATATATGTTACTATGGCATAGGATGGGGGACTGCGTATATCACTACGATGATACGGTGGAGACCGTGCGAGTGGGGTACCATGCGGTGTTCCTCAGTTTGGGGGTAACTACATATACATTATATTAGGTTAATCTACTAGGGAGTAGATGAGTGCGACGTGTGTGTAAGCTTTGAGTGCTAATAACACGTATAACCTAATAAATAAGAAAATGTAATTGAACGGTATATGTAGGATTATTCAAGAAGTGTAGTTTAAATTCATTCACACAAAACTTATGTTCTGACCCCCTCCTCATAACATTCGCAGGTTAGACAGAGACTTATAGCTTTGGGAATACTGATTTAGCAGTATTGAGATTAAGGTAAAGCCATGTTTTAAATATATTATATTTTACTCCTTCCACTGTGAGGTGTTTTCCAAACTCTGACATATCTCTTTTCTCTGTCTTTTTCTGTAGTATACCAGAGCAACCAACTCGGGTTTCGATGGATTGGATTTTTGAAAAAAAATTGATCCGTCGGAATCTGGGTTGTTACAGTGATTAAAGACCTTAACTTAGGGAATATGGTTCATTATGAACATGACTTGGCAAAGGGGCATGAAAACCTACAATGACACACGAATAATTAGTTAATAATGGAAATGCCTAGAGTTATTGTAATTAGAAACTATAACCGCGCTTAGACACAAGATTAGATTACACTTGTGGTGGAAGTCTGCCTAGAACCAACCGTCATATCCATAGACCACAAGTGGTGAATCTAATGTGAGGGGTCTAAGTGCATAAACACGTGACGTGCTAAGACACGAGGTTAAGTCCGACTTGTGGAAGAAGTCTACCCAGACCCGCCCGACATATCTAGCATCCACCAGTTGTGGGCTTAATGTGGGAGGTCTACTACATTATAACCATAAATGAATATGGTAATAAACTTGAATACTTAATCTAGTTGAATCTATAGGGATTGTATATGTTAACTTGAGTAGGGGTTAAGTAAAATTGTATGAAACAGTGGGAGGGTTAAGTATATCTTGGGTTGGTGGGTAATATTTATATATAGGCCTACAAACTTAACCTGTGGGGTAATGCAATATTTTACTCTGGTGTGTCATAACCTGTGGAAAACCTAGAGGGGGTGCAAGCGCAGGGGGAAACTTGTATCATCTTGTGTGTGGGACCCGTTTCTGTCAGTAACCCAAATATAGTTATCAAACGAGTACTCCGAAGTAGGTTGGATTCGGGGAACGCTTACTAAGCTGATTGTAAGAGATCCAAACGAAGGGGTGGTGTGGGCGGTGCATTCCGACGGGTTCATGTGTGTGTGTGCATGGTTCCGGCAGAGGAGGTTTTGATGCCGTGGCATCAGTAGATATGGTTGTGCATATCCTAAAAACGAAGGGTTGCCACTTTAGGAAGTGATACATCCTACTGTGGGGCCCGCACAGGGTATGTACGGAGTAGGGACCCGATCGATTGGGGTAGTAATTAGGGTACATCTAAACTCTGGTATGTTTAGGAACCCGTTATTATCCTTAGGGGTAACTCCGGTATGTTGGGTTGCTTGTTGATTGTATGGGGTTAAACCTCTCACTAGAATACACCTAAGTCTACCATCTTATAGTTGTTGGGATCATCTTATTTTGGTTATACTTGTATTGGTGCAGAGAAAGAGAAAATACTAGAGAAGCGCAATATATTCTATCACGTTTATCCTGTTTACCTTGTCATACTTGCCTTATTGTGCTGTTATTTATCTCTCCAGTTCATATGCCTATCATGATACTTTTACTTATTTATATGCTAAAAGTAACTGGACTCGCCAGACTTTATGTATGACCCATTTTGTTTCCTCTTCTTTCTCTTCTGTTTCCCCCTAATTCTCAGGGTGGGAATACTCAAGCTTGATCAGGATTCTGCTTTCATCTTGCTTGGAGCTGCTTAGATGTACTACTGAATTTCATATCCCTCTATTATGGCTATGTTTTGTGGATTATGCTTCTTTTATTATTGTATTATGATGATTTAAGTACAAGACAGAAATTTTAAGTTGATGTACTTGGTTTTATGTATTTTAGACTTATGATGTAACTATGTTTTGAACCACGATGTTTTCTGCTTAATAAAATGTTTTAAATTCCACTGCTATTTTATATCTGTCTTACACTGTTTCTGTTTACCTATAACGCTTCATGAAACTTAATTTATTCTCTCAATGAGTGACATTAACGGACGTGGGGTTTCACACTACACCTATTCTTCTTCATCTTCTTAGCCTCCACTTCATTATGCTCTGAAATAAAAATAAAATTGGGGAAAAATCAGGGTGTTGTCAAATTATTAATATGAAAGGATATGCTTTTTCTTCTTCTGTTTCACAGGCCTTTTTCTGGATCTACAACCATTCTCTGTGAGTTCTATGTTATTTTTAGATTAACAATCTAAATAAAAAGGATTAAGACGGTAAATTAGATTGGATCAGAAGTTTGACAATTGTCGTGTTTATAAGTTTATCTTTTACAAATTATTGTTCATTTTATTTACTACCTATTATCTATTCCTTTTCAGTTGTTATTTATTTATAAGTAAATTCTTCTTCTCTATCCCCTTCTCTGTCATTATCTTATTTACAGTCTTGTAATGCCTATTTATTCATTTTGTTTATTTCTAAGCCTAGACCTATTTCTCCTTTTCCTTTGTTTTTGCGCTGAGCCTAGGCCAACGAGAGCATAAGCCTTTACCGTTTAGATTGTGTAAAAATTGGAATAATATGAAAGAATGTTAAAAGGGGGAATTTTCGGCATATTGAGAACTAGTGAATCATGGACTATAAATTGAGGTAAATTCTAATGGAAAAATATGCAAACTTGTGAATTATAATAAACTATGCTTAATTATACATTACGTAAACATGTTATTTAAAACGTATGAATTGGAATAAATTATACTTAATTGTACATTAAGTAACCTATAGCTTGTAACTGTAAAACATCTGAGCGGTAATAAACAGGATCTGTTTGACTTGGGGAAGGGTTGCACAAAAAGATTACATTTAATTCGAAATGTTAATTACAACCTAGGAATATAACACAAGGTTATATTTAGCAAATTAATGAACTTAAACATGTTAACTTAAACATGTCTGATTAATAAGCTAAGGAGTCCATTCTGATAGTATATAAGGAGCTCATAGAAATCCTAGTTAACTTGGGGACCAAGTTTAGGGGTGACTTGTGTCAAATACTGGCTTGTTTGTCTGGAACCCATATCAATCAGTATCCCTATTATTATCATCTGAGTCTCGCACTAGGTAGAGGCTAGGGCATGCTTTACTGATCTTGATTGTAAGAGGTTCAAAACGAGGTAGGTACGGGAGCGTTCAGGCTGAACCATGAGCGTGCATTGTTCCGAATAGGGAAGATAAGATGCTGTAATGCATGTGATTAAGCCGTGTCTCTTTAGTTGATGGTTTCAGGACTGATAACCCCGAATGCCATAGCTGGCACAAGTTATTCACATTCTGTTTAAGAAGCCGATCATTGGCTAGAAATTATGTAAAACCTAATCCTGATATTCTGATAGTTGGTGCAGAAAATATGGGAAAATGAATGAGAAGCTTATCTCGTTTCGTGGTTTATGCTTCACTGTATTTTCATGTCACTATTCATCTGTCTGAATACTTCTTTATCTTATGCTTATGCTAAAAATCATCAAAACTCGCCAGACTTATGTCTGACTTAGTTTGTTTATCTCTCTACCTTTCCCTCGAGGTTTTTAGGGCGAAGAATCGCAGCAGTGACTTTTGATCTTATGATTCAGCTTAGACTTGTACCATTTCTTACTCCATGTATTGCTTCCATATTTTCTTTATGACTATTGTAGTGACTTATGAGGGAGATGACTTTTGTGGTTTTATTCTTGTACTCTGATGTTTTTCTTTGCATGAAATGGTTTGTTTTATGATAATGATTCCAGGGTATTTTGAATTGTAATGTTGAGATTGATTTAATAATAAATGTTTTAAAAAGTTTCCAATGTGCTTTACATTCTGTCTTGTGAATTCTAGTCTCTGTATTGTAACTTTATACCTATTGCGCTTCATAAAACTTAATGCATCCTCTTATGTGTGACACTAAGAGATGTGGGGTGTTTTGACTTCATAGATCTAGCTCTTGTAGTTAGGAGGATCTTATTCATCCCTATAACAATTGAATGTCCTTTAGATATTATGAAGAATATTGGAAGGTGCTATAATTCAAACTAGAAAGTAAAAGGATTGCATGACAAAGTATTTTAGAAGTTTTTCAAGAATGTGCTAACTTTTGATAAGCTATCTATTCAGAACGGAAAGCATTTTATGGAAACAGTATGGAGAAACAAGCACAATTTGTGGTACATGATTCTATAAAGTTAAAATAAAAGAAACATGAATGAGCACAATATAGAAAAATCTTGCTTCAAAAGTTAAAAGCACCTAAGTTATAATTATTTTTTGGTACAATAGCTATTTTAAAAATATTATTATTAAATAATAATATTTCAGAAAGATTGATGTCATATTGAGTTTATTTCGGTTTATGCTGAGAAGAAAAAATATGAAGAATGATAAGATTGGAAGTACTAATTTGATATACATTGTAAACAAATGTGTAAACAAAGTCCCTAAGAATCTACAAGAAAATAAATAACATATAGATATATTTATAGCTGTTTATTTGATGAAATATGCAGACATACAAAGTAAAGCATATTAGATAATTTTTTTAAAGTTTGTTAACCCAAAAATCATTCGACCAAGGTGAAAGAAGAACGGAGCATAGGGAAACGGTACCCGAAAGAATTCAAAAATGAGGAAAATGAAAGAGAATTTTTTAGCGGCATCGCAAAACATACTCGTACACACCCGTCCTTGGATTCAGGGAAGCTTAATTCAGCCGTCAACAGAGCCTCTCCGAAGGTGATAAAGAAAGGCTTCCAAGACATATCTCCGAAGCTTACAAAAGTGACCCGCGACCAACATAATGTGAATGGGCTACGAATCTAGGGTCGGAACCCTTAAACAATGAAGCTTGAAAAAGACGCAAGTTACTATACAATCGCCTCTTCCATATTTGGCTAGGGGGTCCCTTCGTTGAGGGCCCCGAAAGCATCTACTTGAACCTGCTTTCGTAAAGGAAATGGGAAAAAGTGGAGGAAAGGCCTAGCGAAAGGAACAAATGTCATAGAAAAAGAGCCCATGGACCTTACTAATCCAAAGAAGGCATCAATTCAAACAGAGACGCTACAACAACCCGAGAACCTGCATATGCTTACTCCTCTCGCAACAATTCGCACTGAATCCAAAGAAGCTAATTCCAAAGAGAACTAATAAGGAAGGGAGGTCGATGTCGGGAAAGCCTTTGCGTGACTTTTGGAAGATCCACCGAAGCGATGATTGACCAAAGCCATTTAAGACGAAGGAAAGCCTTTATGTGACATTCGAAAGATCCACCGAAGCAACGATTGACCGAAACCATTAAAAATGAAGGGAAACCAATCCGCTCCTATAAATAGGACATCAAAAGGCCACGATCAGGGCTTTTCCCGAATAAAACAAATATAGTCTAGAGTGAGGGGGTAAAACCCTAATTTCAAGATCGAATTAGGGGACTTTTCCAATTCCTTGTAATCGCGTTATTTCAATCAGCAATAAAGTGGATTTAATGAGTTCGGCTATTGGTTTTTAATTTTAAGAAGAATGAAGCATGATTATCGTGGTTGTTAACCTTCTTAACATCTAGATCACATATGATTTATCTTCTACTTTCTTATTTTTATTTACCAGAATCTTCAATGTAAAATCCGAAATGAGAAACTACACCAAAGGCGATAGTGATTTCTCCTCAATTAGCGAGTTAATCACTGTTTATAATAGAATTAGCTCCATAAAGGAAGCTTATAAAGAGTGTAATTCCTTTTATGGGATCTTCCTTGGTAGATTATCTTTTTCTCTAATCGATGTCAATCACTACCAGAGTGACAAATATTATAACATAGGTTGAGAATCAAAATAACATGAATCAGAATCCTTTAAAGGAAGGATACACAAATATCAACTCTATAAGAGGAACAAGTTCTAAATTGTTATCCAATTTCCAAGGTAGTAGCCAATTTTGGATGTTAACCCTTTTTATGGCTAACATTTTTTGTCTTTACACGGAGGGCCTGAACATCTGATTTTGTGGTTGATGTGAATTAACTTTATCTTTGTGTATAGTTAAATGTAGGGAAATCATGAAAAATAAATCAAATAAGATAGGCACAATTGAAGAAAATGAAATTTATGGCTCGCGAGTCGAGGAGGATGTTGTTTCTACTTTAACCAAGAAAACGCTCTGCGTGAGAACCCTATGAAGCAAAAATTCAAGGGACAAACGCGGAAAAACATCAATCGATATGAGAGTCAGGTTGTTAGGATGAAAACATTAGTAGACGACTTGCTTGCTCAAAAGTCGGCTAAAAGCTAGAGTAATGAAAAGAATACAGTCCAAGAAGATGAATCTAAAAAGAAGAAATTTAAGGCTTCTTACTCCGAGGATCAGAAGAATGAACCGCTGAGGAGTAAGGATGCAAAGGCTGATTATCAAGAAAAATTACAAAGTAAATTGGAGCAGTTACCACCGAAGGGTATAAACCCTACTGAAGAAACTATCCTGATGAAGATGTGTACATCAAGGATTTGATAGCAAAAATGGTGAAAGATTCGCTCAACACAAGGTGAAAAAGAACTTATGAAGCAAAGGCGAACATAAACAAAAGGGTTGCTCCAGTCACGTATGGGATCATATCCGCCACTATCCCCTCATAAGTCAGAGATTAAATACCAAAGAACTACAGATCCAGATGATCATCTAATGAACTTCAATAGCCAGATGGATTTGTATAACGCCTCTGGAGCTATTCGATGTCGGCTTTTTTTAGAGTTTATACCTTAGAGGCAATCCATTTGATGTGATTAATAATATTGTCGATGTTATTGTTTTATTTGGAATAAAAATATTCAATTATGTTATATATTTATTGCGTAATATAGATATTAACATAATAGAAGTCCTTAGAATAATAATACATAATTATATAATTCCAGTAAGACTTGAACTTGAGATTATGTAAAATATTAAGTATTATAATTCTTAAACGTCCCTAGTCAACTTTTATTGTTTATATAGGACAACAATAAAATGTTGAGACTAGTATGCTGATTGACTGATGATCACATCTCGTTGATCATTAATATACATGATATAAATGTCAAGACATAAATGCGTATTGGGGAATAGTGTGTTGGGTGGACCCAACGTGAGAGAACTACATGGAATATAATAAACAGTATCATAAGTTATTCTCATAGTGGCAGTGATGTAATGGTCCTCAAACCTGAAATCATTATAATTTTATTTGAGGATATTTGTGTTTTGATATCATCTAAAGTTGCTTTTAACCAAGTAGACGATAACAGTGATTATTGGACACATTTTGAATCGAATGAAAATTAAGTATGATCTAGATGGAATTTAACCCTACAATATTTGTAGTGATATCCATGGGCCTCTTGATTGAATGAGACTATGAAACGCATGACCGTGCTCAAATATTGATTTTTTTTAAATAGTCTACTCATTGATCAAGATAAAAGGATTAAAATTATAAAGAGGATGATACGATCCATGCCTCGAGTTTAATCCTTAAAAAGATTATATTACATTGATAAACTGGTCATAGAAAGGTTATATCAAATCATCAATATTATTATAACTTGGGTAGCAGTGACGTGTTTCTAAATGCCAATCACTGTTTATGATTTTAAATATGATTAAAAATCATTGCCAACATTGTAATAACATGTAGGGTCACACATAAGAACGCTTGAAAAGGATGAAAACCGTTCACAACAAGAGGGGATCAAATGTTGACTCTTCTCTAGTTTTGAATTGGTATAAGGCTTTTATGGTCCAACCTTATTTTGATTTATTTCAGTTAACACATAATAAAAGGGATGTCCAACAATTTTATTTTCATTCATTCATTTTTTCCAGGAAACCTAAAACCTAAATAATTCGAAATCAAGGAAAATCATTAAACCCCAAAATTGGCTAGCACCTTCTGTCCTTCTTCTCAATCATGTTTGACATCTTCGAGATCGAGTGTTCGTCGACTTCTATGGAGGCTCGCTGTTTTGGAGGGCTTAGATTCGAATCAACCAAGACCTAAATTCGATTGCGTGAAGAAGGATGAAGCTTTCGAAAGGTATAACTCTCGATTTACATATTGTCATATAGATCCAGTTTTAATTTGGTTGAAATTTCATTTATTTGACATGATTTCGAACCAAAATTTCCTTCAATGGTATCAGAGCTAAGGTTCATGATAATTTGTATATTGAGTTAAATTAGGATTTTGAACTATTTGATTTATATCAAATCGGCAGTATAGTGAACACAGATTCTTGAAGAATTTAGCATAATTTCGCACAAAGATGAAATTGTTTCACTGTGTAATGATTTGTATTTGATACAATAGTTGAAATGAATTTATTAATTTTATTCCCATCTGTGGTTATATATAAAAAACTGTTAATAGCATGTTTGATCGAAACCCTGTTAATATAAATCGTGGTCAAATGTTTTACTTAGTTTCACAAACCTTGTTAAAATGGACCATATAGTTCTTGTTTTTAATGATTCATTATGAATCATTGCAAAATATTTATGTGCAGTATGTACCAAATTTGGTGTTTTCAGAAAAATATGCCATTGTTGGGTATATATATATAACAAGTTTTAAGTTGTACTCTAAATACGACTAAAGGCGTGAATTATACATATATATATACATATATTTGATTAAAAACTTCATAAATTATTGATTGTTTGACACAAGAAATAAAAACACATGTTGCTTATGTATAAATGTATTGACATTTATATATGATGGAAGTTTGAATTTGTATTCTAACTTATTTATGAGAACATGTTTTATTATTACTCTTGAAGAAATTTAGAACTGCATAACCTTTTGTAGCTGCAATCAAATATATATATATTATAATTATGTATTTATAGTGATAAATAAAATACTGCATATGTATATATATATTAAAAGGGGAGTCCACAACAAATTTGATTTGTTATTTGATATTATGCTATATGTATAGGTTGTAATATCAAAACAATGAATTGTACAAATTGATTTCTAATTTCAAAACCACTCATGTTAGACAAATAATGATTGATATCATTATTTATGTATATATGGAATTTTTTCTGAATGTAAAATGGTTACATATGTTGATATATATATATGTATATATATATATATATATATATATATATGAATAATGCAAACATGTTTTGCAGATTTCATATTCATTAGTTATATAGTACATTCTATGTATATATATATATAACTGTTTATATATACATACAAGTCCATGATGAACTTTTAAGATGTTATTTGTGTATTAATATTAGTGAATATATATATTACAAATATGGTTTAAAAGCTTCAGTAAATATGATTCACTTTTTCTTTTATACTATCAGTATGAACAATAGTATTTAGATACAAAATTCGTTTATGTTTATTCATAATTTACTGAATGAATTTTGAACTTTAACATTGGACTGACCCATTGGATAAGATATAGACACTTTGTTTGTTTTATTCTACTTTGGTATTACACTGTATATATATATATATACATATATATCTTATCCATTATTATAGATATATATAGCTATATATATAAGCATCTCACACACATACATGTATATATTAGTGACATAGATTACTATGTTGCTATATACACATTTGAATACCCTATTGTACTTTATACGAGTTATTGACCTATAAGTAAGCTGTTTGTATATACCGAGAAACATATTGAAAATTTTGCAATGAAAGTAAGCTTGACTCACTTTTCATGTTCATATATGGATATACACAAAAAAACTGGGCATTAAAATATGATTTATATGCTTAGAAACTCACACAAGATTAGAAAATATAGAATTATTAAATATCTTGAACAAAATTTTGGAATTAAATATGTTTCGTCAAATTCTCAGATGAATTTGTTATTAGCTGACGCAAATATGATTTGCATACATCCATGAAGTACAAACCTGTGACTCATATATATATATATATATATATATACATGTATGTATGTAACAGACCCATAATAAAATAATGCCTTTTTCAATACACAGTAGGATGTGATACAGTGTATATTTGCATCATATTGATTGAATATTTGATCTTCTATGAACATGTGTACAACAGTATTTGTATATATATATGTGAACAAGCACTTGTATTTGACACACATGAACATACACATTTAAAAGGACAGAAAATAAGATACATGCTGTATAATTTGAAATGGTTTCAAAAAATAAGGTATGTAGTTGCAGTAGTGAATAAAAACTGTTTTAATCTATGCAATTTTGGATCCATACTAGTAGATTTCACAATGGACACTTTTTCTTATGACTGGACTAGCACAATGTTAATTAGGATTGCTTCCTTATGCTGTATCTGCTAAAATGTAAAATATATGTGCATTTAAACATATTACTTGCTGCAATACAAGTTCAATAGTACTAAAAGCATATATATATTTGATACATAATTCATATTTTGATATGATGTATGTATGGACCTTTAATTGCTGGAAATTTTACTTACAATTATATTGCCCTTATATATTTCTTATGATGGAATTAAATTTATAGCAATATATATATGTGTGTGTGTGTGTATATATATATATATATATGTTGATGTATTTTGCTAATGGGTTAATTCAAAAGAACTCAATTTTTTTAATATAGGAATGTATGTTACTTAATTTTGATACTCTAAACAAGTATTTGAATTTAATCCTATCCCTGTAAATATATATTTATTTTGATAAATGTATGCTTTAAGTATGTTTTGAATATTACATCAAATTATAACTTGATATTTGATTTTGTGAACATATACGTATATGTTTTTGTCAAAATACTGGATTAATTTGTTTGTTGAATTGCTGTATAGGTATTAAACACTGTGATATATATATATGTATGTATGTATGTATGTATGTATATGGAACTTTTGGATTTATTTTCATATGAAGACTGGTTATTGAACCTACACATATTATATAATGCTTGTATATGTATATATAAATAAATAGTTGATGCAAATATGATTTGCATTTAACTCTCAAGTTTTTGAAACACACTACACTGTAAATACACATGTTCAGAACAGGATCCATGTTACATCTGTTTGGGTAAATATAGTAAATCATCTGAATGAGGCATTATTGGATACTGTTTCTTTATTTAAACTGATTAACTACAATTATGCCAAGTATAGGCATTTGATGTGTGCAGATTATCGAGTGGCGTTCAAGATTGAATCCAGCAATAGTGAACTCATGGACCAAAAGACAAGTTTGAGTTGTTTTTACATGGGTGATGTAAAATGTTTATAAGGATATATATGAATATGTCATATATATATATATATGTATGTATTGTACAATGTATACAATTTATATATGTATGTGTGTGTGTATATATATATATTTATTAGCTTCTTCCATTGATTGTAATAATTTATATATATGTAAAAGCTGTTATACACACACATATACATATATATACATACATACATACATATATATATATACATATATATATATATATATTGTTTACGGGTGTGTGTGAAATTGTGCATAAACTAATACAAGTTTGTCTATATTAACTTGGTATATTGTTGTGCATGAAAGGGTCTGACGCTTTATATATATTCTGAAATTATGTTATGAGTTATGGTTATTTGTATAAATTAAGTCTGTGGTCTGGTTGTAAAATTTTGAAATCATAATGAATACTGTTTTAAAAACTAGCTGCCTGTGTTTGTGATTTGTCCGGATGCCATATATATTTGTTAGCAAAATATTATAACATGGGCATGTCTGAATTTATTTTGTCCACGACAAGTATACAACGTTGTGGCTTACATAAAAATATTTAAAAAAGTTCTATATTCTAATCTGATATAATCAGAAAAAAATATGTTGTTTTATTTTTCAGATATAAGAATATGAGTTTGTTAATAATTTTATTGTATTTATATGCAATCTATCACCAATTTAAAATACATATATTTTTATATGTGTAAATGACATTAATATTGTTCACCATTACGAATTATAAAATCCCGTTAAAGTAAATTTTGTTATATTAAGTCATGGTGACATCTTCCAATAATACACCCATCACTGTCATTATCATTGGATGTAACTAACGGCAAACCGTTGTGCACCTTTTATTTTGGTTATATGCGGTAGGAGTAATTGTTATACTTCGACTGTATTATCGGGTTTGACTTAACTAGGCTGCATAATAGTTTTTATGGCCTTAGAGACAAAGAGCATATATTATTTTATATTTGAGCAAATGAATAATTCAATGAACAAAGTGTTCATCATGCGATCCAAGAATTATATATGATATAATTGACATAAGATGTCTACCTAAAAGGTTGTGTTTTGGGGATTAGCCAAAGGTAGGTCAAGGCATGACTAGATATGGATCTTGGAACACCATTATATATATATATATACACTTATATATATATATATATAGAGAGAGAGAGAGACAGAGGGATGTTAATTTGAGTGGGAGCATATTATAGTTTAAATTATACATTAATATTAATATAAATTTTGATTGTCAAAAATTTGTGTTTATACAATATTACAGAACCAGTTATTATTTATTATCTACTGTAGATATTAAATAACAAATAAATCCGATAATTTAAATTAATTCTTTAGAAGGATATATTGAATTAAATAAAATTTCTTGACTAACATTAAAGTTTGAGGATTATCCTAAAACAAATTAAAACGTAATTGTTTTATAAACATAGAAGATCTAAGAGAAATTAAAGTATGACTTCAACCGAATAAGATATAAATGTTATAACAATCTACTTACACATCTCTAGTATTGGATACTAGATATGAATCAACTAGATGTATGTGAATTTGCAGGAATTATACAACGAGTAGAAATCTTACAAATCAACAAATGTATGTGAATTTGCAGGAATTATAGGAACATGGAAGTTTATGTTGGTAAAGTCTCAAAGAGATGACAACCGTCCAAAGGATTTAAAAGAAATGTTCGAGGTGATGAGAAAATTTCAAATGAGATTAAATTCTCAAAAATGCCATTTTGGAGTACGTTTAGGAAAATTCTTTAGTTATATCATAGGTGAACGAGGAATAGAAGCAAGTACCATACAGGTTAAGGTAATAAGGGAAATGGCAGAGCCTAAAACAAATAAGGATGTAATGAGACTTAACGTAGAGGTAGCAACCTTGAGTAGGTTCACTTCAAAAGCTACTGATAAATGTGTATTGTTCTTTGATAAAATCAGTAAAAAGAAAAATTTTGAATGGGGAGAGGAATGCCGATGAGCCTTTCAAGATCCAAAATATCACTTGGAAAAACTCCTATAATGTCAAGTCTGAAGGATGGAGATACCCTATGTCTTTATCTAGCAGTATCGAAATTCGCCATTAGTTCAAACCTGATATGGGAAGAAGATGGCACTCAATCCCAATTTATTACATAAGTCGAAGACTAAAGGATGCTGATACCCATTACCCAGTTATTGAAAAGATGGATTACGGATTAATTCTGACCGCATGAAATTGCGTTCATATTTTCAAGCACACCATATTAAGGTCCAAACTAGTCTACCTCTTAAACAAGTCTTCAGTAAACCGAAGACTTCCGGGAGACTCATAAAGTAGGGAATTGAGTTGAGTCAGTATGATGTAGAATTCAAACCACGAACAATGATAAAGGGTCAGGATTTAGCTAATTTTTAAATGAATCTACTAGATTTATCAAACAACAATTGGAGAAGGAAAAACGCTTAATATCTAAATTGAAATTGTTTGTCGTTGGAGCGTCTAATGAGCAAGGGGTCGGCGCTGGATATGTATTATAACACTAGATGGGAATCAATTACATTATGCCATTAAGTTAGGATTTCCTACAACCAGTAACGTAGCAGACTATGAATCGATGGTGGCTGGGTTGACTTTGGTAAAGGAACTCCAGATTACAAGAATCTAGGTTTTTAGTGACATTCAACTCATGATAAACCAACTTAAGCAGACATATCAAATTAAGGATCCAAAAATATCTCGGTATTTCCGGAAAATATTAGAAATGATGGAAACATTTGAAGATTTCTCGATACATCAAATCCCACTGGAGAAAATTCTCAAGCAGTTTCACTAGCCAAGTTAGCTAGCTCAAGAGGGGCACCAGAAATGCGAGAAATCCCTGTTGGATATCATGCTACCCCAGTATAGTAGGAAAAGAGTCTATGGTGTTGACCAGGTCCCAAATGAGGACTCAAGAGAAGGAAAAAGAAGTAAAAACACCCGAACTTTTGCTTGAAAGCGAAAGTCCTTTCGAGAAAGTCAGTGAAAACAACTGGATACCATTGATACTAGAATATATAACTAAGAAAATATTTCCTCCGGACAAAGTGGAAGCTAGAAAAGTTAAAAGGAAAGCTTCCCACTTCATTATAATGGATGGAATTTTGTACAAAATAAGATATGATTTCCCATAACTAAGATGTGTAAATCCAGAGGACGGTGTGAAATTGTTAACTGAAGCACATGAAGGATTCTGTGGAGATCATTCAAATGAAATAAAATTGACCAAAATAATGGTATGACAAGGATTTTTCTAGCCTCAAATGACCAAACAGATTATTGATTTGGTTAAGAGGTACGATAAGTGTTAAAAAGTTTGCTAAAATTCCTAGCTTATCCCCTAGCGGATTGACCCCTACAACAAGCCTATTGTCGGTTGACGTATGAGGAATAGATCTTATTAGACCCTTGCCGATTTACAAAGGAGAATCAAAGTACGTTGTAGTGATAATAGACTATTTTACTTAATATGTGGAGGCAGAACTGCTGCCAAAGATAACTTACTATAGGGTTTTGAGATTTGTTCTCAACAGTATAGTAACATGGTTTGGGATACCCCATAAGATTATATCGAAAAATGGGGATATATTCGAAAGCATCTCACAGTTTTGTTTTAGGAATGGAACCATTAAAAATATCTCATCGGTCGCACATCCAAAGGATAATGGGGTAGTAGAAGCTAAAAATAAGGTAATCAAAATCGTACTAAAGAAATGATTAAGTAGAGCGAAAGGAAATTGGGTGCACGAGTTACCCTTAGTCCTTTAAGCATATCGAACATCAACACAAACAACTACTAGACATGCCCATTATTCCTAAACTTTTGGATGTTAAGAGACGCTTCCGATTGAAATTGAAGTGTCATATTACAGAAGAATTGCTTATGCCTTCGATAAAAACCAGGAATTAAGACAAGAGACCTTAGATTTGCTTCCAGGATTTCGAGATGAAGCCGCTATACGAATGGAGGAATATCAAAGAAGGTTGTCCCAACATTATAACATTCGAGTAAAGCCTAGAATGTTTAAAGATGGGGACCTAGTTCTCCGAAGGGTAATGGCTAACACTAAAAATCCAACAGATGGATCATTATGTCTAAATTGGGAGGGACCATTAGTAATTCACACGGCAATACCCTCAGGCTACCAACTATGTCATCCCAACGGAAATATGTCCTAAGAACTTGGAATTCAAAACATTTAGAGCTGTACTTTCTTACTAAAGAAGCAGAATAATTAAGGGAAACAATTCTCTGTGAAGGTTAAAGTAAATGGACCTCAGGAAAAGTGAAAGTAAAATAAGATCAAAGGTTTAGAAATTTGTCTATAAGGACAAGGGAATGAAAGAATAACTTTCAAAAAAGTAGTCTTCTATTTGATTAAGGGAAAAGCTCCTAGCTTGAAATGGGTTAGTTTAGAAATTCCTAGTTATATCCCGTGTTCTTCTCCCAAAAAAGGAAGGGGTAAGCCTAGGAAATCGCTTGCCTATCCCCAGGCCTAGGGTATATCCCTGAAACCTCCTAAAGGGAGGAAGGTAAGTCGCTATCTACGCTCAAAGGACGGGGTGATGCACTGAATCCCTTAACCACGTCCAAGGACCAGGCTAAGGAACTTTCCAGAGGAGGGACGGGTAAGCCCGGGGACATGCTCCGGTGGGAGCACGCTCTGCCTTTGATCATTACATGATCAAGCCCTGCCTCTGCTTCTGGCATAAGTATGCACTTCCTCTGTTTATGTCCAATCCCGGGAAGGGATCAAAAGCTCAAAAGAACTAAAGCATGTTAAAGCCTCTGCTTTCTAAAATGACTATAATAGCCAAAAGTAAATTTAAACCAAAAGCGCTTTCGTAACCAAACCAAAAGAGGATATTCCCGGTTCTCCTTAATATGCCAGAAATGGCATCATCAAAACCGAAAGAGGACATTCCAAGTATTATTAAGCAGAAAGAGGCTTCGCAATTCTGTATTGGTCAAATTTGGGTCTATGAAGCCAAAAGAGACTTTATTCTTCCTTATTGCCTGAATCTAGGTCTATAACCCCGAAAGAGCCTTTGTTCTTCCTTATTGCCCAAATCTGGGTCTATTAAGCCGAAAGAGGCTTCACTCTTCCATATTACCCTAATTCGGGTCTATTAAACCGAAAGAGGCTTCACTCTTCCATAATACCCAAATTTGGGTTTGTACAAACTGAAAGGGGATTCATATATCTTTTACTTGAATTCAGATTTCTTAAGCTAAGATGCTTCGTATTTTTACTATACGAGTCTGGGTTTACCAAGCTCGGAAAGGTTTTGCATTTCTATTGTTCGAATCTAAGTCTCCAAAGCCATAAAAGGGCTCCACCTTTTTAGGAAATGATTTTTGACCCCCTATTAACTTATTATCCAAATTTGGGTTTTAGGTTAATATAGCTTGAGAAAGAGTTAGTTCCATTACTTTAAAAAATGAAAATGGTCTCAAACAACAATTAATACCTGAACATCGATTCTGGACTCCACGAAATATTTGCACCGACGCTTAATTCCAAAGGTCTTCATCGAACTATCACCAAAATATGAATTTATTTATTTACATCTTGGTCTTTCTCGGAGAATGACTTTATATTCTCCGAACGAGGGTTCTCTATAAATTATGTAAACATGAGTAATATTCGCTGCGTAAGCTCAAATAAGGGTTTCGAGCTCAACATGTCAAAAAGAAAAACTTATATATGATTTCCTTATGATCACGACGACTCTCAATGCTAAAATTTGGGACAAAAATGAAAGAGGAATTATGAATTACTAATTGGATTCAATAGCTAATTAAACCTCCTAGGATTCCAATAGGATTCCTTTCCCAGGTGTATATATAGAGAAATACACTTTTTCGATAAATTTTTAAATTAATTAACAAGTAACACAAAAAGGTTTACAGATGGTGATGAATCCAGTGGAATTTTTTAAAGTTTGACCTAAAGGACAAAAAAACTACTTTCACACTAAGGAGGGATAAATGTTAACTCAAAATTCATTTGACCAAGGTGAAAGAAGACACGAGAATAAGGAATGTGTCTCCAAAAGTATTCGAAAATGAGGAAATGAAAAGAGAAATTTTCTATGACATCGCAAAGAACAATTGTACACTCCCGCCTTGGCTTCAGGGAGGTTTAGTTTAGCCATCAACAAAGCCTCTTCAAAGGAGATAAAGCAAGGCTTCCAATACTTATCTTCGAATCTTACGGAAGTGAATCTCGACTCACATAATGCGAAAGGGCTACGAATATAGGGTCAAAACGTATAAATAATGAAAGCTTGAAAAAGCCGCAAATTGCTGTACGGCTGTCTCTTCCGTATCCAGCTAGGAGGTCCCTTCGTTGAGGGCCTCAGAAGCATCTACATGAACCTTCTCTTATAAGGGAAAAGGGGAAAAGAAGAGGAAAGGCCTATCGAAAGGGGAAAATGTCAGAAAAAGAGCCCATGGACCCTATTAGTCCAAAGAAATAAACAATTCGAAGGGTGACGCTACAATAAGCCGAGAGCATGCATATGCTTATACCTCTCGAAACCATTCGCACTGAAACCGAAGAGGCTAATTCCGAAGAGAACTAATAAGGAAGGGAGGCCGATGTATGGAAAGACTTCGCATGACTTTAGGAAGATCCACCGAAGCGATGATTGACCGACGCCATTTAAGACGAAAGGGAAGCCGTCGCGTGACTTTCGAAATATCCACCAAAGCGATGATTGAGCAAAATCATTAAAGACGAAGGGAGACCAATCCACTCCTATTAATATGACCCCAGAAGGCCGCAATTGGGTCTTTTTCTCAAATAAAAAATATAGCCTATAGTGACGGGGTGAAACCCTAATTTCAAGATTAAATTAGGGGACTTTTCCAATTCCTTGTAATCTCGCTATTTCAATCGACAATAAAGTGGATTCAAGTATTTTAACTACTGGTTTTTAATTTTAAGAAGAATGAATCATGATTATCATAGATGTTAACCTTCTTAACAACTAGATCACAAATGATTTATCTTATACTTTCTTATTTGTATTTACCGCTGCAATGTAAAATCCGAAAGGAGGAATTACACCAAAGCCGATAGTGATTTCTCCTGAATAAACGAGTTAATCACCGTTTCCAATAGAAGTAGCTCTATAAAGGAAGTTTATAAAGAGTATTATTCCTTTTTATGGGATCTTCCTTAGTAGATTACCTTTTTCTCAAATCGATGTCAATCATTACCAGAGTGACAAACATTATAATGTAAGTTGAGAATCAAAATAACACGTGTCAAAATACTTTAGTGGAATGGTACATGAATCTCAACTTTATAAAAAGAACAAGTTATAAAGTGTTATCCAATTTCTAGGGTAGCAGCTTACTTGCTCGAGCCAATTTTGGATTTTAACCATTTTTATGGCTAACAAAGTGATTATTAAGATTTCAGTTAAATTGTTTGAATTTATATGATATTTTTTATGTTGTCATTTAGACAGATTTCGGTTTTCTATTCCTAATATGAATATATTAGGTTATTATTATTTATTAAGAAATAATAATGTTGTTTTATGGAATAATTTATATGTTTACATAATTAAAAATCCAAATGTCTAATATATAATTTATGTCTACTTATGCTAAAATAACTTTTGTAATGATATCACAAATTTTGTTTTGGTGACTAATACACTTGCATATTTCAACTTACTAAGGAATTCTAGACTGAGATATCTTAAAGATAGAAAACACTTTGATATTCCAAGCGATTTTAAAGGTATAATTTTATGAACCCATACTATAGAAAAGTTTAATGATGAGAAATGCATCATTTTTTTAGGATGTTGAAACTTGGGGGGGGGGAAATAAAGTATAATCATTGTCTTTAAAGATAATCATCATTTCTGATTCAACTATAGTTACTTCTTTGGATAATGTGTATGATTTTTTTCATTTCATTAACAAGAAATAAATTAAGAGCACTAATTAAACAATGCTAGATGGACTTTTCAATAAAGTATGGAACATTGTTTTTCAAAGAGAATCAATTATTTTTTTCATTCAGCTATACTTACTTCTACCAATAATGTATAGAGTTTGTATCATTTAATTAACAAGTGGTGAATTAGAAATCATAATAAGACAATGATAAAAAACTCTTAAAGTAAAAGTTTACTGTTTTAAGAAAACAGACTCAACAACCTCAAAATGTAAGATCACTAAGAAAATCCACTTAAAAGGGAAGAAATGCTATTCCAGATGATTATGTATCCATAAGGATAAATAATGGATTGGTAAAAATGATTCTATGCACTTACATCAATCCATGTAAGCTACTAGTCTAAAATGTGGATTTAAGAAATGAACATATAGTATAAATCTATATGGATAATAAAGTTTGATATTTCCCTCTAACTTAAGTCACAAGATCATTGGTTATGAATAACTATTCAAAACCAGAAGGGATCAAGTGGGTAATATGGAATTTTATAAGGCACTTTTATTTAAAACACCATTCTTAAAAGCATTTTTTTGTTTTCTTTAAAGAATGTTTTTTATGGACTTAGTAAACGACTCATTAAAACCACTTTGGTGCTTATGGCATCATGTACTATTGAGCATTATCTGATAAAGATTAAAATCATGTTTCTCAATGGGGACATTGATGAAACTACTTAAGAAACTCATTTGTGGATTAGTCTTTTGTATTTGGGATTCGAATAACCATTATTTTTCATGGGATGATATTTGGATTATTACAAAAGAAATAGGATGATAAATGCTTAAAAAGTTTGGAATGTAAACTGCTTCAGAAGATTCACTTTTACTAGAATAGATGAATGCTACCATCTTTGAAACTAAAGAAATGCAAAAGATTACTCATTCATTTGTAGTGAGAAATTAAATGCATTCACTTTTACAAGGTATCTTAAAGGAACAAAATAAAAGGTTACATGCTCATAGTTAAAAAAATCGGAACGATTAGAGATTTTTACTACCAAATTTCGATACCGAAGCCAAGTTGATATGAAGGGGCATTGCGATAAAGTCGGTACCGAAGGCAACTAGGAGAGTTAAGCCAACACCGAAATCAAAATAAAGTGAAGCAACAATAATAAGGTCGATATTGGCACCTATCATGAAGAAGGGCAAAACCAAAATAAAATTTACATGCTATCAGCACCAACATGTAGGGAAATAGCTTGGTGCCAATACTAAAGAAATGACAACAAATGCATGATGTCGACACCAACTTATAACAAGAAATTGGTTTGGTGTCGGTACCGGTACCGAACAAAGGAGATTGGATCACGAAGGTAGCAAAGGGAGAACCATGTGTCAAAGTCCAGTATCATATGGAGACAATACCAAATGGACAAGATCAATGAAGTAAAACCAAAACCATACGCATATAAGGGGAAAACATGAGATCAATGTAGGAGAAAACTAAGTGTTATCAATACCAATGAGCTTGGCATCGATACTAGTGCTAAAAACAACACCAAAATCATAGAAAAAAACATTAGAATGATACTCGGACGTTACGCGGAGGTAGGAAACCGATACCAAAAACATGCTGACACCTAGGAACACAAACAGCAGAGAACCAAGATCACAACCGAAGCTAAAGACCCTTCCAACATGCCGATACTAGGCATATGAGGCGGAACTGGGATTCCAACCGGGTTGCTACCGAAAGGGGGCCGAATTGTCTATAAATAAGACCCTAGGGGTCTCATTTGGGGGGGGGGGGCTATTTCTCCTTCTAAAAATCTTGTTTCCATTTCTTAGACAGAAAACCCTAATTTCTAAATCAATTTAGGAATTTCACTTTTTGTCATCTACGTACTCATGCAAATGATAGATAAAAGAGAGATTTAACACTCGTTTCCCATTCCATTTATTTCCTTGTAGCTATTTCAGGACAAAAACTTCTACTTTGGCATAATTACCAAATTAATCCGCATAAGCAATCTAGCTTTCTGCTTGTGCCGAGCTTATGAAACCCTTATCCCAAGGTAACTATTGGTCCTTGAGTCTTGTAAGCGTGATACTCTCCTCTTTTGAAGGATGAACTAAATTTTTGGGCTTAAGACCTTGGTATCAAGGAAACGGAGAATTAAGTCGAACTTGAAGGAACTAGATAAACCCTAGGTTCCCCTAGGTCCACAATCATTTCCTATATTTCGGTGTTGACAAAAAATAACGTTAACATTTTGGCACTAGAAGGAGGGCCCGAACCTCCGAACCTTTGGATAACATACCTCATCCCTAGATGTTCCAACCTATTGGTTAAATCTTAAAGAAATAAACCATGGATAAAGGGTCTCAATAAGGATCTTTAGAATCTTGAATGGCTACGTCAGGCATTAGTGTTCCAAGGATTATTGAAGAACAAAGGTTAAGAATGCAAGCTTTGCGAATTATGCATAGGAAAAGGGAAGTAGAACAATACGACCCTGAATATTGGAGCATTAATCCTTTCCATATAGGGCCAACCCCAATCTTTGCTTTAAGTGGTTAAACAACAAAGGAATATAACCTAGTTTCAAATATAAAAGAAGTTATCCATGCACAGGCTAAGGCAACTGTTAACCGGCCTTTTGGTCCGGTTCCCAAAAGTATGAAAGACACGCTCGACTCAACATATCGCGTGATATTACAGCCCAGAGGCATCGCCAATGTCATCCGGGGTCCAGTACCAGAAGACTCGAGTCTGGTCACTAGAAGAATGTCGCATCCCTCGAACGCAACCTCCATCGGTATCCGTCCGCATCCGAGCCGAAGGTGAGCCGTGCTCCGAGCCGAAGGCGAGCCGTCAAGCGAGTCCGGGAGCAGCGTCGATGGGGGTCCGAGGCCCCACAGTCCTGATGGCGATTCATCCGATTTCCGCCAACAAGTGTGTTGCTCAGAATTACCAAATCAACCCAAAGTCAGGATTCAGTCAACAACTTTTGTAAACCTCGCCGCTCCTCCAAACATTGCCAAACAAAGGCCTCGCAGTCCGAGCCATGAACCCGAACCTCAGGCCACCAAAACACTCATGGCCTTCGCACCACCCATAAGGCGACCTTCGTACCCCTCGGGGTGCGAAATTCGCATCCCTAAGGGGTGTGAAACTCGCATCCAGAATGTAAATGCGAAGTTCGCACCCAGCAGGTGCGAAGTTCGCACCCAGCAGGTGCGAAGTTCGCACCCAGCAGGTGCAAAGTTCGCACCCAGCAGGTGCGAAGTTCGCACCCAGCAGGTGCGAAGTTCGTACCTAGCAGGGTGCGAAATTTCACACCTAGCAGGTGCGAAATTTTGCACCCAGAGCCGGGTGTGAAATTCTGGCATGTGTAGGCTCCATGTGCGAATTTCTGGGTGTGGTCCCCTATTTCCACCTACTCCCACCTACTCCTATCTATCCTCTTTCCTATAAATACCTCATGACTTCACACTTCAAAGTTGTTGGAATTTGAGACTTTGGGATCTCTAGAGAGATCCATAATGGCATCTACCGTTTGAGGGAGAAGAAGGGAAAAAGTGTCTTTTCCCTAGTATACTAAATATATGATAATTATGACATCATATATGATACTGATGACATCATGCCTTAGAGGTGACATCTAACAGCTTAGAGATGACATCATATAGCTTTGAGATGAATGTAATGAGATGGTCTCAACCCTATAACCTTTTGTGATCAATAATATTCCAACAACGCTTTAAAGTGGACGTAGGCCCTTCACGAGGCTGAACCACTATAAATCTCTTGTGTTATTTACTGCTTTCCACTCTTGTCTATATGACCAAATTAATTATTCCTAGTAATTGGAATCTTTGGTGTTTACGACATTTTTTGCCTTCAACAGGAACTATGTTCGAGAAAGGAATAATGAAAGATTTTAGTCGATTTACATCAAAGCGACCCAAGAAAATCTAACTTTAGTCCTCAGACATATTGAAAAGAAGATTTGAAGAAATAGATGAAGCGAAAAGGCAGATTAACATTAAAACGACAAAGTTCCAACGTCGAAAGGGAAACTTTGAATCAAGGTTACCTAAGGAATGCCACCTTACAACATCAGCTGGAAATATCTACTTCCTAACCAAACACGAACTCAACTTTTGGCCGTCAATAAAGTAGAAACCCTAGTATGACAAGAAATCAGGAGGGCCACACTGCCATTACCACATAATGAATGGACATGAAACCAACCACTGTCAGGTTCTTGAAGGAATGATCATCAATATCTTTAATCAAGGCCAATTATGTAGATTTGTAAAAGGATCAAGTTAGTTCTAACAAGGGATTTCTTGATGAAAGAATGCCTACATGGACTGGAGTATGAAAACACTTTAAATTTGGAACCACCTGAAATGAGTGAAGCTATCTACAATAGTAGAAACCCCTTGTCCACGTCAAGATGGCTAGGGAAAGGCGTCTCCAGGAGGGAGGCGATGTGTAAGCCTTTAGCTGCGTCCAATTCAGAAAGGGCCATGTAAAGCATTGAAAGTTAAGCTTCTGTCCCGAGGGCAGAGCAACTAAAACCCTTACTCGCCTACAATGGCATGGTTAAGGCACCCCTTGGAGGGGGTGAGTGTAATCCTTTATCCGTGTCCAAATCAGACAGGGCCAGGGTAAAGCATCATGAACCCTTATCCGTGCCTATGATGGATAGGTTAAGGTATCCCTTGGAGGGGGGATGGGGGATGTGTAAGCCTCTATCACTACCTATGACGGCCAGGGTAGAGCATTAAAAGAGTAAGCTTTTATCCATGCCAACAATGGCCAGGGTAAAGCATCTATGCCCTTATCACCACCTACGATGGCCTGGGCAAGCCACCTCCTGGTGGATGATCGGGTGAGTCCTAGGGCCCTGCTGAGAATAATCTAGCCAAGCACACCAGGCGCACAAAGCTCAGAGAGTGGCTTACAAGGCTGAAATGGCCAAAGCCCAACAGTGGCTCACAAATCAAATCGAAGCCCGGAGAGTGGGTCTCAAAGCACGTACATCATATGCTTTGAAAAACAAACTCGAAATGGGTAAAAAAACTATTAAATACTCGAATCTAGGTTTTAGTTCGGGGCTTCTATTATTACCAGATGGGGATTTCCGGTCTTCGATTATAAATACCTGAATCTGGGTTTCAGAATTTATATTATTTCCCTGAGATGGATTTCCGGTCTTCCATTACAAATGCCTGAATATGGGCTATATAACTTCTATCTATCCTTCCGAAAGAGGATTTCTGGATTTCTATTCAAAATACCCTAATCTAGGTCTCGAGACTGCAATTCTCATTTCCAAAAAAAGAAGTTGTAAAGCAATTCTCAAGTTGGTACCTCGGGTCTTCTAGATTGAAACCTTTTGACGAAAGGACATGGTTTCTCACATATTACACAAGAAGATTCCATAAGCCTATATTATGTAAAAGTTTGTTATTCCTTATTCTGGCAAAGTATATAATGTGAGTGGTCATGTTAGTCTGTCACAAAGTCCATTTACTGCTTAATTATGACACAAATGGCGTCACTTATAAGTTAAATAAGTTTTTGTATGCATTCAACTCTAAGCATAAAGCTAACACAAGAATACCATGTGTTGAGATTTTTGCAAAAGGATGTTGAAAGAGATCCTAAATAAGGATATCCAAAACGCAAACAAGGATATACATCAGTTGATACCTACACCATCTGCAAAGTTACTTACAAATTGTTAGCCTGTTTTGTGATCAGGCCACCCAAAACCCACTCGATCAGGGTTACATTTGTGTGAGGTTAAAGCTCTTATACGTTCTAAACCTAGAGCTCGGATCGAATGGAGAGCTCGGGTCGGATGGAAGGAGAGAGGAAGTAAAAAACTTAACATTGGAAAAAGCTGGGCATCGGATCGGATTGGATACAATTGATCAGATCAGTTCAAGGCAATTCTGTCTCTACTTCAATAGCAAAGAAGTCGGATCGTATGGGGACAATAGCACCAGTTTGGATCGGATCTAAGCCCCTTACCCGAACCGCCTGAAGTTGTAACTGCTCCATAGTGACCTGTTTTCTAGCCTGCAAAAGCGGAGTTACCATCTCCACTTCTCCCCACATTCTCCACTCTCCCATAACCAACTCCGAAGTCTTCCTGATGCTGCTACATGTACCTCTAACTGCTCACCAATTCCAGCATACAAATACATCACAATGCAACAAATTAAGGGGGCTTTTAGGCCCTATGGAAGCCCTATGTATTTCGGCCATGGCTACCAATAATTGAGAACCACCTTCTATTCAAAAAACCAATGAATTCAGAGAGAATTATTCACTGAATTCAAGTGTTTGAGGGCAATATTCATTGTAATTGTAATATATGAATGAAATGAGAAAATATGAAGTGGACGTACACTGATTAACACCGAACCATTATAAATCTCATGTGTTGATATATTTTTCTTGCTTTTAGTTTATGGTTCCTCATTATTCTCTACAAAACATAATCAATTGGGTGGTAGGATCATTTTTTGTTTTAACATTTTGGTGCTTTCACTGAGAAATGAAGATTCTTAGCATATAAGGATTCTCCAGTCTTCTATTGGATCGCCTAATTCAATGAGGAAATCCTGTGAATTCTACATTTCATATTGACTTTGCAATCGCCAAAATCCAGGATCCCGGATTGAGACCGAATGTGTTTCCAATTCAGATGAAGTTTCAAAATCGGATGCAGATAAAGCCGTCAGCTTGGATGGAGGTCGAGCCTTCAGACCGGACACAGTAAAAGACTTCGGGTAGGATGGAAAGTTGTGGATCGGATCGGGGGTTCTCGTATTCGACCCCATCATTAGGTACAGGCAGCATGGCATACTCCGACCTGCTCGGTTCGTGAAGACATGTACGACCTGCTCAGCTCCTGAAACAATATCCAACTCATTCGAGCAAATAACTTATCTGACCCATGACCTGAATGTATACTCCGACCCGACCTGGAGCAAGTGTTACGACCCGATCCGAGGACCTAGATTCAACCTCGACCCGAACCGAAGGACAGCATCGAACCGAAGACACACAGAAACCACAAACCAATGATATATGCGAACCGCTAGCCATTTCTAAGGTCCTGCACCCGAACCCGTGCCGCAACGTAGTGGCCAACATTAATTGTCAAGGCTTAACAACTAAGAATCAGCACTTAATCCGAGAATATCAACAGCTAAATGGCAACGATTGGAATTCTCGCTAAATACATGACCCATGTTCGCTGATGTTCAATGACGGGAGTTCCCGAACAAGATTCGGCATGTTAACCATGTCATGGTTGAAAAACCTACTTCTTGACAGCCTCCTTTTTAAGGTTCCAATGGTGTATAGACCTCACCAACGCGGCTGATGTTCCTGAATGAGTATTGACCATCTGGTTTACATGACTTAAACCGGCTCAACTGGCGGAGGCTCGAATGACATTGATATGTAGCAACCCAGACACTATTCCAAAGATGACTTGGATGATCTTAGCGACAATGAATATCAATGATGGGGTACCAGAAAGCGAAAAAGGAACCTAACACTACAAAGCTACACTTCACTTGTATAATATGGTGAAAGGCACATGTCTTGCGGTTCACTCCATGATGAACTTAGCAAACCTACCTACTATCAATAGCATCAATAACAATTGATTTCTTCCGGATAAGGATTAAATCGACTTACTTTGGTGCCCAGAGTCAGGTACCAGTTGAACCACCACTAGCCATAACTAAAGGTGTCGGTATAACAAATGAAGGAAACACCGCAGAAGGAGTCGCCCAATGATCTACCTGATGACACAAACCCCAGAGAGGATGATGATTCAGAATGTAGAAGGGCGACATATAATGAAGCAACTGAGGATATTCCGATTGAAGGCGACGACCTAACAAAGGTCTTGAAAATCAGATCTCATTCAGACCCTCTCCTAACAAGGGAGATGACGGACTTCCTACGGGCGAACCTAGATGTGTTCGCCTGGACCCATGCCATTATGTGTGGGATTTCACCATCAATAATGAGTCATTCGCTGAGCATAAACCCAAAATATACTCCTATGAAGCAAAAAAGGCGTATGCTAGGCCCAGAGAGGTCGGCTGCCTTGAAAGAAGAAGTAGAGAAATCAAGAGATAATGGATTTATCAAAGGTGTTGTATATTCTGACTGGATATCAAACTCGTCCTTATTAAGAAAGAAAATGGAAGAACGACAACATTGAGTGGATTTATTTCCAGAGCTACTGACAAATGTATCCCTTTCTTCGATTTGATAAAGCGAGAGAAGCGCAACTTCGATTAGACCCTCAATTGCATTGAAGCTTTTCAAAATTGCTGAGTCATTTAGAGGGGTCCTCGATATTATCTAAACCGGTAGATCATGAAGATCTACTCGTGTACTTGGCAATATCGTCGCATGCAATCAGCCGAGCACTTGTTCATGAATAGAATAAAGTTCAGAGACTAGTATATTATGTGAGCAAAAGTTAGCAGCGACGGAGCGCAACTGCCCAAAGACTAAAAAGCTCGCCTACATCTTATTGGTTGATTCGAAAAAACTCCGCCACTATTCAAGCTCATCTAATTGTGATATACGCTGACCAACCACTACGATGGGTCTTGTAACGACATGAGACGTCTGGAAAATAGCTCAAATGGAACATCGAGCTTAACCAATCTGATCTCAATTTCCTTCCAATGAGGTCCCTACGGGGGAAGCCCTAGAAGACTTCATCGTCGAGTACACCATTCCCTAATAGGATTTATTAGATGAAGAAAATTGCCCTTTAGAATAAAATATTAAATCAAGCACCTGGAAGCTGTACACAGACGATGCTCGAAAAGATCGACGGTCCGGCGCCGGGGTCATGATGACAACTCCTAAAGGACGATCAATTTACTATGCCTTGCGATTGGATTTTTCCGCTATCAACAACGATTCCAAGTTCGAAAGGAGCTTCAAGCAAAGGGAGCGCGACTTGCTACTTACCTAGAAAGGGTCAAAGAGCTATTGGACGACTTAGCATTACAGAATATCTTATATTCCACACATAGAAAATCCAAGGTGGACAAGCTGGACAAATTAGCAAGCTTTGATACTCCAAGGGAGATGGAAATGGTTCCAATCGAAACACCAGAAACTCCGAGTATGAATCAGTTGGAAGTTGATCCAGTGTTGGAGACCGAGCCCGAGAAGGAGTCATGGATGACCCCTATAAAGAACTTCCTGTAACGTGGAACGTTCCTGACAAGAAAAAGTGAAAGGCGTACCATCGTTCGTAAAGCTCCAAGATACGACTTGCAAGGCGGCATTGCTTATTTCCCTTGGATGGTCATCCCGAGATAAACGTCAATGGATCTCATTGCTGAATTCACCACCCTGAAAGGTTCGGGAAAAGCACTTGCCGACTTCCCACTTGATGGAAGATGTACACAAATGGGACTTCTAGTTGTTAACCTTATGACAATAGAAGGTGAAGATTCACAAATTGACAACCTTCATTGACCATTCGTCGATTGATTCATGCCCCAAACGCAAAGGGCAATTCAGACATCTTAATGTGAATTGCTCATGATTCCATTATCCAGTTCAAAGCTAACGCAACATTACCTTGCACGACCGACTGCCTTAGTCTTTACCGAAGATTGGCGAGTTAAAGAATTGGAACACTTAGGCTTGGATGTTGATTGATTATCCACACATCGACTCTTATTCCCGGCATGGGATCGAAGATACATGCGGATAGACGAAGCATGTCTATCTTCATAGCCCTTATATCCACTTCCTGACATGGAAAGGGTTACGCTTCTACAAGCATGGATTCATTTTCATCCATATCCTACTTTCTAGCATGGAAAGCGAGAAGTTTCTATGAGCGTGGGGTCCTTACTCCCCTGCCAATTTCCATTATAGCATCGACAAGATGGGATGCTACCATTAGCGGTTTTGATCCGATTACCTGACCCTCATTCCTTGCCCTCGACATTGGGGAAAGAAGGCAATTCAAAGGAGTTGCGATCTCGTCGTTCACTCATCGGAATACGGTTAACCGCCTTTGTCATTCCAAGACTTCGATCAAGGTCTATTTATTCTTGGGACTCACGCCCCAAGATAATTCGAAAAGATATCCTTCGTCCGCTAAAGACATATGCAGTCGCCCTTGGCAGAGATAAGACGAGGAAAAATGGACCTGCAAAGAGCATGCAATGACATTTTGGCTCAAAATGATATTCGTTCCTTTAACAGGATTATTCTTTAACCATGACTCTTGTATTTGCATACTTTATGATTTATTGATGTAATTAACTCAGATGAATTAATATGTGGATGGTATAGGTACCAAGGATTTGATATCAATCAGACTTCTAACACCTACATATAGAGTTATGGAGCAAAACCATAACGAGCCTAGCTGAACTACTCATTAAAAAAGCCACGCCCACTACCCGAGAGAGGTTGTATAGCTCAAGGTAGATCCTAGATGGTCATCCACTCCTTGACTCACACGTGGCAGACCTCAAGATAATTATGCACTGACTTTTACATTTCAAAGTCGGAATCCGATTCCAGATGGACACAATTCGACCATCTACATGGCTCGATCCTATACTTGACGCCACCAGATTACATGAATCCAAATAAAGGAGGTAGACTGCCCGTCGATATGCTTACTTTTCAATCATGCAATATACTTTTACATGCTTCTTGAGTTATTGACATGACTAACTTATGTGATATGAATGATGAAGGTACTTGAAGTTCGGTGCCAATCACTCCTCTCATAGATTGATTGGAGGAATGCAAAGCCTTAGCAAACATGATCTGACTATTTACCCGACTACCTCAGAGCTTGGATAGAATTATAAACTAGGGCGAGTGTGATGGGCGTGTCAAGATTAAAGACCACTCAATCCATGACTCTAACTCTCATGAATTGAGAGAAAGTATAAAGGATGGGAAGATGACGTGTAACATCCCGCATTTTTATGATAATAAAATAAGAATTACTTAATTAAACTAAGTAAAATGTATTGCGCCATTGCATCCGTCTCGAAATTATGGTCAAGATAGACACGTGGTTTGCGTAAAACGGACACCGCATGAAGAATTTATGAGCATTATAATTTTGTATATATATAAGGAACTTATATGTATATATATTAAATAAATATATCCAGAAAATTCGAAAATCAGTTCAAAAATCAAAATTCATGATCGAGTGGGAAATCTGAAGGGAAAATCACCCGTTGGGGGTCGACCCACCAACAGGGAGGTCGACCCATGGGTCGACCCACCCCGAGGGGGGTCGACCCCACCGCGAATCTGGAACTTTTTATTCAACGTGGATAGTTCTCATGTTTTTGATTTAGATCTAAGGGCCCTGGTTTCTCTGATACACCTATAAATAAGACCATAGAGCTAACCCTAAACCTCATATTTCTGAGGCTACGCTGAAGCTCTGCCATTAGTTCCCTCTCCTCAAATCTATTAAGAAAATTAAGATTTTTCATTTAGGAAAAATTCTGAATCCATATCTGAAGGAAAGGAACGTGTTTGCAAATAGGTATTCAGGTCTCTTATCAAAGTGAGGTAATTTTCTAGATCTAGTCTATTTCAATTCTCTTTTCTTTCTCTCCTTTTTCTTTTAGTAAAAATAGTCAATCCATGGTTGTTAGGTTCTGAATCCAATTAGGGGAAAAACCATTGAAGATTAGATCTGGACAAGATCTAGGATTTGGAAAGCTTGGTTTAAGCTGTAGCATTTTAGATAATAATATGTTATCGTTTACCATTCCCCATTTTGTATAATCGAGTTTGCCAGAATAATTGAAAATTATTGTTATAACAAGTTGAGATGTTAATATGAATAATTCATACGTTGAATCAGTTAAAGTGTTAGAATGATTACATGTTGAATAAACTTGTTATGGGCAATGACTACTGTTGTTATAATTATATGATTCACTTGTGGCATATTATTGAGTAAACGACATGTTTAACTTGTTGGATTTGAATAATTACTCGATTGAATGTTTACATGTCAAAATAGAATTAAACATATGTTAAAAAGGGCATGCGACAAAATATAGGCAAAATTGGATGACATGTAAATTAGATTACTGTAAACTAGATTACAGAAAAAAGGATAATATGTCTAAAGTTTACATGTAACGCTCTTAGACAGGAGTTTAGATTGCACTTGTGATGGAAGTCTGCCCGGAACAGCCCGGCATATCCAGCATTCACAAATGGTAAATCTAATGTGAGGGGTCTAAGTTCGTAATTAAAACATGCAATGGTACTAAGACACGAGGTTATTGTGGTAGAAGTCTGCCCGGACCCGCCCGACAAATCCAGCATCCACAAGTATAGACTTAATGTGAGAGGTCTGGTGCATAAATATATATATATATATATATAAAGATATATGTATATAACCAGTTATGAATAAAAGGCAATGACGGTAGTTAAATGTCTAACTCAGAAAATAAGAAAGGAAGGGAAGTAATGGACTGAGTTAGTGTGATATGAAGGAAAAGTGATGCATTTCCCTAAATGACCTATTTCTGAGAACGTGGTTGCAAGTAAGCCATAGTGAATAAAGTAAGAAAAAGGAAAGAAATTACTTGCCAACATGGATTTAGATAGGAATATGTTATGAAAATAAATCACTGATTCCTTCTATAAATCAAACTGATAAGGTGCATGAAGTGTTTTCCTTAATTAAAATAAGGAACATATATTACAGTGAATGAAGTATACTGGAATACAACTGTAAAAGAAAATGGTTTAAATGGGGAATGATAATCACCTATTATAAATAAATAACATTAATGAAAATGTTGTATAATAGGTAGACTTGTCCTAGGGACAAGTGAAGATTATAACTTAGGTTATAATAAACTAGTAAGGAAATGGGATAACTGGAGATAAGGGGCACTTAATTAAAAATTAAGTAATCAGTAAATGGGGAAAGCCGAAAATCAGTTGAGAAAAGGGGGGAAATATTTGAAATATAAGAAGTTGTACTTAATTATAAATTAAACCATCTATAAACTTGGAAGTCTGAAACCCACTGATAAGAATAACATGTTTGGACTTGTCCTAGGGACAAGAGGAAATTATAACATAATGTTATAATAAATGGGTAGAGAAACTTATTAATGGGCCTTAGTTAAGAGAACTGAGTTAATAAGTAAACAATGATAAGTTGTAGTGACAGTGTAAAATGGGATTATGATTGAATGAGAAATAATGAGGAAAACTTATGAAATAAGTTATATTTAGCCATAAATGGTAAGTGACATGTTAATTAGAAAAACATGTGAACTGAGATATACTTAATAACGTATTAAGTAGAACATGTTATTATAACCTTGAAATCAAACAAGAAAAGAAAGGGTTGTGGATCACAGACCTTGGGCCACAATCTAGAGAATAACATGTTGAGGGCTTATTAATAAACTTAAATGGGTTAAGTTATATAGATGAAATTAATAAGCAAGAGGAACTTGGTAACTTGATTAAGAATTCAATGTGAATGGGAATAACCAAGTTAAATCGAAACCTGATGAGGTAAGGCAAGCACGTAAAAGAATGTTTAGACATAGGGTCTATCAACATATTAAAGGGAGGCTCTTGGACCAATCCGCACGTTTGAGGGTGAATAACACAGCGGGGTAGATCATCGTGGTGTTAAAAGGCACGAGGGGAGCGCACAATTATCTGATTATTCTGTCGGCTCTGAAGGGCTGGAAGGGGAAGCACGCGGCTTCCTGAGATATGTAAGGTGCTCCTAGTAGTCCTTTGTGTGGTGGCAGATGTTTAGGATGTGCTCGCAGAGGTTGGGTCTGCGTAGCTACTAGGTGGGTGGGCCTTGACTGCAAAGCAGCTATGCAGCCAGAATGATGTGATGCGGTGACATCAGGGTGATTCAGCAGTTGCCTCAATGGGGAGGCCAAGGGTCACGACCAACAAGGATAGTAGATCGTCGGATACCCGTCATCAGCAGCCAGTGGGATGCGGAAAGACTAGAGCTAAAACCAACAGACCATTCACCTTTCACTATCGGGGTACAGTGGTTGAGGGAAGACGCCAAATGGATGTTTAGATTGTTTTTCATAGGGGAAGTCATTTAGCTCTTGTAGTCTTTACTAGTTGAGGGAGGGGCTGCGGTAGGGCTATAGCCACCGTGAAAACAGAACCTAGGAATATCTGTATATATAGGCTCTTAAGGATGGGCATGTATAGATATGGAAAATCTCCCGACCGAGTTTCGTGTTTCTTATATCTACCTGCCACGGAACTCGGTGCACATTAGAGGACATGCGGTTAAGGCATCAAGCTACAATTGACGATATATATGTGAGACAGTCTAGATACATGCATGTCGGCTTTGGGTGGTGTATCGTAGACTTGAGGGCATTACTCTGGTATGAAACCTGATTCGATTGACGATGGCAGACCATACGATTACGTAGCGTAGTAATGGAAGATATATGCGGAATGAAATATTGTTATGTAGAGATCCGTACGTCGCTCCGGCGTTGGATGAGGGACTGCGTTCATTTCCCTGGCATTATGGCGGAGACCGTGCAAGTGGGGTACCATGGGGTGTACCTCAGTAGTGGGGGTAGCTACATATATGTACCGTATTAGGTCAATAAACTGGGAAGTAAATGGGTGCGACGTGTGTGTAATCCTTGAGTGTTGTTAACCCAAGTAACCTAATAAATAAGAAAATATGATTGAACGGTATATGTAGTGTTATCCAAAGTGTATAATTTAAATCCAATCACCAGAACTTGTGTTCTGACCCCCTCCTCATAACACACTCGAAGGTTAGATTTGTTGCAGAGACATGATAGCTTTGGATACTGGTTAAGCAGTATTATTGATACGGTAAGGCTATACTTTGAGTATATTATATTTTATCCATTCCGATGTGAGATGTTTTCTGAGCTCTAACATATTTTATGTCTCTGTCTTTTCTGCAGGATGTCAAAGCAAACCAACTTGAGTTTCGATAGAATGGAATACAAATAGTGAGTGAACGTATTTGTATTTCTAAAAATATAAATATTATATCTACACCTAGATCCATAAAGGATCCCACTAAATAGAAAGAGTATAATATGGTAAGAAATGGGATGTTTGTTTTGTACACCAAAGGAATAAGAATGGAAATCTGAGACCCTTAGGAAGTTTGGGTGGGAAGTGTACAATATACATTGTATGGAAGAAAGATAAATCCATATGTTGGTATTTCAGATTAGTGGTTTTGGCGGTAAAACATTATAAATTGGAAAAGGTTGAAAGAGGAAAATGGATTAGGAATATATATAGTTGAGAAAATTGACCTTGGGAATGTCTACGGAAGCCTAGAAAAATTGGAAACCCGCTTTGAGTCTAACCCCATTGTTAACTTTTAAGAACTTGATTTTTTTTTTTGGGAAAATGGTTTATGGCGTTTTCAAGTTTGGATCTTAAAAGTTATAGTTTTAAAAATATGCAAAGAAGTACATTCTAGGTTTTGAAGTAAAATGAGGTATATTTTGTAAATAGCGAATTCTTTCTAAAACTTTGTCTAATGTAAAATTCTCTCAGCAAAAGGTGCATATTATAGAGCATGTATAGCCCGCTAGTTTTCTTGTTACATTGCATACAAGAATTTTTAATAAAGGAAGTTTTGAAGTCTCTATTCTTATGATGGTTGCACCTTGTAGTAAGGGACTGAACTGACCTTATTGGAAAGAACCCGTCGTAAACCTGATTGAGAATTAGTTGTCCTTGTCTACTCCAGTTTTTGTGATTTGGAAAAAAATGATTTACATTTTCTTTAAAGATGACATGTTTTATGGTTTGGCAAAAGTAAGTTTTCATGAGGAAAATAAAATTTTGACACTTCTAATTTTTGGAAGAAAAATTTAAATGAAAAGGCCAAACCGTGTTTTAAAAGTATGGAGTAGGTAAGGATTAAAGCCTAGGGAAGACGGGAAAAGTTTTGAGGCTATGAAGTAAATAACGAGAATTATCTTGGAAATAATAGCAAGTTCCCGTAGAATGCGTAAGCATTGAAAAGCCTAGGGTGTTGCTTAAAAAAGTTGTTGGTACATAATAGAATTAGTAGTGACTACTAGATAGTAAAGGGCAAGTAAGTGTTTAGATCCTGTTGCTAATTCTCATGTTAAGGGTAAAACCCGTTACTACGTTTCTGTTGGGATCGTTCCATTATTTTGTTCTTGTTGGGTAGTCAGGGTAACACATAAACCTGTCGTGGATCCCATGGTTTGGACTTTTCTGTCTGAGGAGGGACATAGTCCTGAGATTCTTGGCCCTTAGTAGTTACTGTGTAAGGGTGTATGTTCTCCTATTTTAGTTAAAAGACTAGAAGCTTATTTAAATTTAAGACCAGATGATAAAATATGCTAAGAAAAGAGAAATGGTACAACAAAAAAGGAAACAGTAAATTCAGTAAAGGAACAAACATGATAAATTATGAGAAAAGATGGATAAAGATAAAAAATTCCAAGATAAGATGAAAAAGAAAATCAGTAACAAAAGAAAATTTTCTTATGTGGGCTATGCTTGGGTAGGAAAATAGGAGAATCTTTATAAATAGTTTCATAAAATCCAAGTATGGTTGGAAAAAGGTATATAAAAGAAAAACGGAAGATGTGAAATTTTCAGTTTTCCACCTTTTTGTAACATAAGAAATCGAGTTTACAAAATTAGATTTTTCTGAAATTCGAAAAATAAAGTTGGTTGGTAGGATTATGGATGCAACAATTGGGTGAACTACGCTCTCGCTTAGTAAGAGTGTGGGAAGATTTGGATGAAAAAGCATTTTGATTTTCAAAATATTGCATTCAAGTAGAACTGCCGGTATATTTAGGATGTGAGCATCATGTTTTAAAAGGATTTTTGAAAAATTTGCATACACATAGGAGGTACCGCTAAGGCATACATGCATTATTATATTGTATTTCACTTTACACAAGTGGACGATGTTTGCAAAAATTGGATGCACATAAGATGGATGTATATTATGCGAGGGGTTAATTGATTTTACCCTTATCAAATTTCGGGGACGAAATTTCCTAAGCGTGGGAGAATGTAACACCCCACATTTTTAAGATAATAAATAAGAATAACTTAATTAAATATTCATAATTAAGTAAAATGGACTGCGCCATTGCGTTTGTCTGGTCAAGGTAGACACCTGGTTTGCGTAAAACGGACACCGTATGAAGAAGTTATGAGCATTAGAAGTTTGTATACATATAAGGAATTTATATGTATATATATTAAATAAATATATCCATAAAATTCAAAAAACAGTTCAAAAATCAAAATTCACGATCGAGTGGAAAATCTGGAGGGAAAATGACTAGTTGGGGGTTGACCTACCCCAAGGGGGGTCGACCCCGAGGTCGACCCTACAACGGATCTGGAACTTTCTGTTCGACGTGGGTGGTTCTGATGCTTTTGATTTTGATCTGAGGGTCCTGGTTTCTCTGATACACCTATAAATAATGTAACACCCCACCTCCGCTAGGGTCACTCACAAAGGGAATGCACTAGCTTTGGTGGAGTATTATCTAGGTAAACATGCACAGAAATATTACAAGACAGAACATATAAAAACCAGCGGAAGAAAACATGATTTCATTACTTAAAACCTTTTACATCAAAGTGCCATTAAATTACTTACATCGAAACCTGTCTTGCAATAATAAAGAAGCATAAAACCATAGCCATAAATTATTCCCCCAAGTAAAGCAGTAAAAAAGCCATAGCCAAGAAAAGTCCTAGCCATAGATGATAATCTTGAAAGCAGATAGATCCGCATTAAGTAGCAACATTTCCTCCCTGTAAACCTGGGGGGGGGGGGAAACGGAAGAAAAAGAGGCGAAACAAAACAGGGTCAGTCATAAAGACTGAGTAAGTCCTAGTGACTTTCAGCCTAAAAACAGGTAAGAGTAACATGACATGTATAAACCGAAAGTAAATATAAGCATGATGACAAGGTAAACAGATCAAACTAAGATAACAGGATAAACTCAAGTAACAAGATAACCAAGGTAACAAGATAACCAAGGTAACAGGATAACCAAGGTAAACTCGGAATAGCATCGCATGTCTAACGTCCTCTACACCAACCGTACTAGCATCCTAACTCGTATCATCCCTTCCATGTATATGTATAGACCCTTGCCGTACATCGTACGGGTTCCATCACGTTATTCTATGCTACTACAACGTAGTGTCACCATCCCTGAAGTCGCTCGGACTTCCATCCTTGTTCTGGCCAGATTCCCTTTTCATGAATTATCGCGTGTTCAACTAGGATTTACGCCACCTAGGACCACTAGGGATTATGCTACCTATTGAACAATTTCTAAATTTGATTAGGGTTTATGCCACCTAGGACCACTAGGGATTACGCTACCTAATGGAAGTTTTCGACTAGGGTTTATGCCACCTAGGACCACTAGGGATTACGCTACCTATCGAACAACGCCCTACGTCACGCTTTAGTCGATCGGCTCCCTACAAGACCTAGCTCGTCGTGTGTCGGTGTCATACGGCCCAATCACGAATGTAGCTACTATGTGCTAGGTCCACCCTAGGGTGTATCAAGTCCTAGGGTGTCAACCACTTACACCATTCCAAGCACGCACAGTGTAAAACTACTGGTGCCCATGCCTGCTTTTTCAACTCCGGACTACGTGCACGACCATAGTCCGCCTGAACCTACAATGGCGCACCAAACTCAGCCGCTGTTTTGGTCGCTTACAATCAGCCCAGTAATCGTGCCCCACCCTAGCCTAGTCCCTAGGGTATCGTGATACATCTAAGAGAGTTACTGCTGAAGAGGACCGCGTAACTAGGGTTTCCGTCTAGCAGGTTAAGTGTTGTCATCTAAATTCAAGACTTAACCCCTATCAGTCTAGCATGTCAAGTTGGTTAAGTGTGGTCATTCCCGTTCGTGACTTAACCCGTCTACATGTCATGTCAAGTTGGCTAAGTGTTGTCATTCAAGTTCATGACTTAGCCCTACGAATCACGTGCCAAGTTGGTTAAGCGTATTCCTGCGGTTCATGACTTAACCCTATCCTAATCATCGTGTCAAATTGGTTAAGTATATTTGAGCTTAACCCCATCAAATTACCGTGTTAGATTGGTTAAGTATATTCAAGCGATTCATGACTTAACCCCATCAAGTTATCATGTTAGATTGGTTAAGCATATTCAAGCGATTCAAGACTTAACCCCATCAAGTTATCATGTTAGATTGGTTAAGTATATTCAAGCGATTCATGACTTAACCCCATCAAGTCACCGTGTTAGATTGGTTAATATATGTTAACCTAACCCCATCCACTAGTCAAATTATAATGGTTAAGTGTTACCCTCGTGAGTTTACTTAACCTTACCATGCATCGCGTTATACTAGTCGGGTGTTATCGACCCATTCAGGTTAAACTAACCCATCCTCTAATCGTGTTATATGGTTAAGTGTCATCAAGAAATCAAGTCCGGTTTTACTTAACCCACCCATCCACGTTATATTGATTAAGTGTCATTAGTCTAATCAAGTTACTTAACCCACACGTCCATGTCATATTGGTTAAGTGTCATTAGTCTAATCAAGTTACTTAACCTACCCGTCCATGTCATATTGGTTAAGTGTCATTAGTCTAATCAAGTACTTAACCCACCCGTCCATGTCATATTGGTTAAGTGTCATTAGTCTAAACAAGTTACTTAACCCACCCGTCCATGTCATATTGGTTAAGTGTTATTAGTCTAATCAAGTTACTTAACCCTATCATGTGGCATTAAGTAAATTAATGCACCCCAACCTCCCACATTAGACTTTGTTGTGGTTACTGGATATGCTGGGCGGGTCCGGGCAGCTTTACACCACAACCTAGTCTAACATCGGGTTTCAAGCGCGATATGACCAACTTCTCACATTGGGTCCTATTGTCTGTAGCTACTGGATTTGCCGGGCGGTTCCGGGCAGATTTATGCTACAAACTCAACCCAACCTCGAGTTGGCCACTTTCATGTTTTTTCTACTTATCATGTTCATGTCAAATTTAGGCTATGACAAAATCCACGTTTTACACTTATGCCCATTTTCCCCTTTACTTAATTCATGTTAAATTTCATAGCCCATCTCACGTTTGCCTAAACTACCCAAGGCGTATTCCCAACGCAAGTGAAAGCGAGTCAACATAGTAGGAATAATATGACAACATATTGACCCAAATCATGTATGATAGCATAAAGGGATTGGCCTCAAACATGTATAATAGCATAAAGGGATTGGCCTCAAACATGCATAATAGCATAAAGGGATTGGCCTCAAACATGCATAATAGCATAACAATAGGTTCATCATCATAGGCATGTAAATGGTCATGAGAGGTTTAGGTTCTTTTACATGCATAAGCCCCAAGTCAAGTTCATATGAATGTTCCACAAGCCAAATGGTTCTAAGGGTTCATGCCAACATTCCATAAGTAAAAATTCAATCTTGCATGATAAACTAAGTCAAACACAACATGAGTGGCATGATTTAATCACTAAGAAATAGCCCAAAGTCATAGGTTCAAGAGAGAGGCAAGACTAGATTCACATAGACTAGCATACTTAGGTTTCATCTCATTTTATCCCATGTCAACATTAGAACTACCGTTTAGATCTAAAAGTAGCTAGAACTTACAAAGCGTGGCTAGTGAATTAGGAGCAAGAATCGTCATAGAATCATTGTAGAAGCTCTAGGAATGATGTAGCAACACTAGAGGCCTTGAGAAATAAGTAGCTCCCTTTGATTTGATGAAGAAAGATTGCTCCTTTGACTTGAATCAAGTTTGCATGCTTAGGCCCTTGAAGATGAAGATGGAGGCCATGATCAAGAGACATTTGGGCAGCACTTTGTTGTTAGGATGGTTTTTAGTGATTTAGGTTAGGTCTTAGGGTGCTTTTATAGAAGTTAGGACTAGTTTAGGCCATAGGATTAACCCTAGTTTAGATCTGAACCACTGAAAATCGTCACAGGCCAACCCACCAGACCACACAAGCAAGCAGGTGCACCAGGCCAACCTGGCCTGACCAGGGAGGTCGACCCCCAGGTCGACACCCAGGTCGACTCCCCAGTCGACCTGGGGGGGGGGGGGGGGCAGGTCGACTCCCCAGTCGACCCCCCAGTCGACCTGGGGCTGGGCGGGAAATTTTCCCGCCCAATCTGCTTCTGGCTGAATTTGAAATTCGGGCTGAATTCTGAATTTTCTGAAATCTTTTATGGGCCATAACTTGGTCATACGGACTCCGATTTACGAAATTTCGGACTCGTTTTCAAGAAGAATTTCGAGACGAACGCAATGGCGTAACCCGTTCCCATTGATTCTTAACTTATAATGTAATTCTGCCCTGATTTTTTGTTTTAACATGTTATAAAATTCAGGTTGATACAAATAAGACCCTAGAGGTAACCCCTGTGCAGTTAAAGCGCTCAGCGGATCCAATGTGGCAGAGGTGCAAAAAGTTGTAGCGGGGATAAATCGAGGAAATAGCAGGATATAGCGGATGAGCCTAAATATAATGTAAAACTCATATTTAATGCTTTTACAAATATAAAAATGTTAAATAAATGGAAAATTAACATTTAACTTGATTATAATTAGTGCATTCTTAATTTTTTTTAAAAGCATAAGCAAATATATGAAATAAATGTAAATTTTTTAGTTTGATTATATTTAATGGAATATTGTAGCATTTTATATTCAGATAAATATATGTCAAAAAATTATATCAAAAAGCCAATTTTATAAAATTTATAATGTATAAATGTCATTTTAAAATACATTTCTTTAGTAGAAGATATAGCAGAAATAATGGAATATAGCCGAAATAATGGGATATCGGGAATATCAGAATATAGCGGGGATTAAAGCGGAGAGGCTATTTTAGAGGCTATTTGGAAAGAGCATAGCAGTAAAAATCCGCTACACGATATAGCGGAGATATTGCCAGGAATAAACTGCACAGGCTAACCCTAAATGTTACGACCGCCCATAACCCCTGCACTGAACAAGAGGAAAAATGCGCTAAGGGTGTGCCAGGCAGCTATGGACGATCATTAGAGTAGGTAAACAACATCGAAACCTGTCGTAGAACTCACAGCGCAAGGATAAAATATAATAGAACATATACAACAGGTAACCGTAATGAGGCATCATATATCAAACTTTAGAAAACTCTCTCAACATCATGAAAGGTTATCCAACTGATACCAAAGTTTGTACATAAGTCCTCACTACAACACTCGTATAGTACTCAAACAGCGGAAACAGAAATACTAGATAGTAATAAAACTGGTACGCCATCCTTCTGCTCGCCTCTGCACAACAGCATCGTCCTCACTAATCACCTGTAACCTTCTACTTAGTCTGCCCATCCACAACCGGATGAACAACCCAAGGTAATAAGAGGAGACATAAAACCTTGAGTCAAACAACAATCTTAGTGAGCAATAAAACAACTAACATACTTCAACAATAAAGTATATGAGAAGGGATAGATAAACATACTAATCTACCTAAAACACCAGAGAAGAACTCAACCTTATCTTCCCCACATCGGACAGTGATAGCCTTTACTTTAAACCATTTATCCATGGAAACCAGAAAACCCATTCAATCATGGTAAAACACTCATAACATCCAAATTATAAGTATCTCAGGTGAACCATCCTAATTGAGTTTAACATCCCTCAAGCACAAGCCCCAAAGGCCTAAACCAATATCAAGCAAGCACCTAAGGAACATCTCCTTCGACGTTGGATAACCTACATGAGACGGTACAAACAGAACAACCAATCATCCATGACTGACTGTGGCTATCACCGCCAATCCTTCTTTTAAACCATCGTTAATCGTATGACAGCCAACCTTACCATATGTCAAGGGCTAATGGTAACCCCAGTTCTAGCATGAACTCCATATGTCCAACCTTGACAACTAGGCCTTTTCCCGGGACCCAGGGTACTTGACCTACAACCCTTTTTTTAGGTGCCCCTATCGTACCCCTGCTTTGAGCCTGCTAGAACTTACGACAATGATAATCTCTCAGCTTTCTCATCTCTAGTCATCCAACTTGACGACTTTTCATAGCCCAAGCAACCTTCTTGAGCAACCATTATCCAGCAACTCACGACCTTTGAGTTGTCACCTCATTCGTTGTTCTACATAGATCAACGAACACCTTTCAACACTTCGAACCTTCCTACTTGAATTTACTTCGAAGTCATACCATCACCGAGCTAATTACATCACTGCGCTGTGGCTAGGGTTCAGGGGCCCGAAAAATATATTTTTCAGACCTTTTCTCCAAATCTGAGTCGCACCCAAAAAACATACTTTTTTCAAAAAATGACCCCATTGAAAACAAACCGTAGCACTTAAGCCACCTACCACAACGTTTAGAAGCGCTACTGAAAACTCCTCCAACTTGACCGATCGGCCAGAATACCCAACCGACCGACCCACTTGGACCCGACCGACCCGTTCCATCCAACCCGGCCGACCCGATCAGTTTAGCCCAACACCAGCTTCCTTCCTTTGGGACAGACCCAATCACGTGGACCCGACTGACCAGAAAATTTGAGACCAACCCGCTCCTCTGTTGCTCCAAACAAGACCGAGCCGACCCAAAAATTTGAGGCCGACCCGACCCTGTAATTTGAAACCGACCCGATCTATATGGGAATCTCTTCAGGCCGACCCGACCACCTTCTTTCAGACCGACCCGACCACCTTTGTGACCGACCCGATCCAAAATGGACCGACCCGACCAGAAATGTACTGCATCTTGTACTACAACTTGTACCACATTGTACTATGGCCGACCAGAATGGACCGACCTGACCAGACATGGCCGACCCACTTCCTGCACACTTCTAATCCAACTCCGATTTCGTCCAAAACTTCGCCAAATGATAGATTCGACGAAATCAACTAATCCAATTCACCAAATGCAATCATAAACATGTCATAAGATCGCTAACAACATGAATATGACGATCACCACTAAAATGATGTAAATTTTACTAAAAACCATTAAAATGAACATGTGATCAAAATGAGGTATCTAACTTACATAAACATATGAAATGGCATGGAATTAACCGGTTAAACTTGCTAAATTAGATCATAAGATGATTCATATGAAAATGGACATATAATGATATAGATCCATGAGAAAACACTTGAATTTGATGAGAAACATGCAAAAACACTCATATACTTCATTGCATTCATGTGAGAGATGTAAATCACTCACTGATTTGCCAAAAAAAAGCTAAAATCAATGAAATAGGAATCCGGATAGCAAGCACCTCGCACTAATCACTTTGATCCGTTGAACTCTTGCTTTGATTGATGTAGATCTAGTCTCCAATGGTGTAGATCTACGATTTCCCTCCTTGGATTTGGATTTTTTTAATGGTGGAAAGGTGTTAAAGGAAGAAGGAGAACAAGGCCACCTAATGAGGAAATGGAAAACTAAACCATTTCCCATATACCTCACCTCCTATTTATACCCTCCATTAGCCCACAAATGGGTCTCTCCAATTCAGCCCATTATGGCTTACCAAACCTGGACAGCCAAGTGAAAAACCATAAAACAACGATTTCTCCCAAACCGCTGAGCCAAATCTTTAATGTAACCACTCTATAGAAAGGCAATCATTAATTCCTTTCCAATGGCACAGGTCTCACCCTCTAATTCGACTTGAGTCAAAAGTTATGCCCTATGCAAGACTGACAGGGGCTGAATGGTCACAAACAAAATCGGTAAAAATTATTGACATGTCCCACATCCCCATAAGCAACATATAAAAAGATGAGAATGATCCAACCCTCGGGGAATAAAATAAAAATATTTTGCAATCCTCCGATATGTAAAATGCGAGCTGTTACATTCTCGCCCCCTTAAGAATTTCGCCTCCGAAATTCCAAGTAAACATAAGCAACCACAACAATTCTACATGCCTATCATCCATAAAAAGCCAATTCTATCATCCAAACTAGCAACCATCCTTGCATCCATGGCCTTATCCTAGCACGCGGAATTCTATCAAACAACAACAAGATACAACTATGAACAATGATACAATCAACGGGTCCTACTAACTAAGAGTTCGAGATGAGTCGCCTTCATACTTTCTTCTGTCTCCCACGTAAAATCGTCACCATCTTCACTCCATTGTACCTCGACTAGCTTAACCGTATTTCTCCTAAGCTATTTCGTGTCATTCCCCACAACACGAAGTGGTTTATGAGGTCTTGTAACTGCAGTTTCCACTTCACGGTCTTCATACTGCTCTAGAGGTACCACAACATTCGAATCATGCACAAACTTCCATAGAAACGACACATGGAACACATTATGCACACTCGACATCTTCTCGGGTAACTCCAATCTATATGCGAGCTTTCCAATTCACTCGATTATCGAAAAAGGTCCAACGAACCTTGGAGCCAACTTTCCTTTATTTCCAAATCGAACCACCTACTTTAATGGTGAAATCTTCACGAAAACCATATCGCTTACGTCGAATTCCTAATCTTTTCGACGTTTATTAGCATAACTCTTCTGACGAACTTGAGCCGCTTTCATTCGTTGCCGAATGATCTCGATACAATCCGAGGTCTCTCTAATCATCTCTGGCCTAAGTACCAACTTATCCCCAGCTTCTAACCAATAAGCTGGAGAATTCCACGGTCTCCCATACAACGCCTCATTTGTGCCATCCCAATGCTAGACTGGTAGCTGCTATTATATGCAAACTCAACTAGATGTAGATGGTCTTCCCATGATCCTCCAAAGTCTAACACACAAGCCCACAGGAGATCCTCCAAAACTCGGTTAACCCTCTCGGTCTGACCATCGGTTTGGGGCAATATGCCGTACTCAGCCACAACTCGGTATATTCTTGCAAACTTTTCAAAAATCCGCAAGTGAACAACGAATCTTGATCCCTCACTATACTCTTTGGTACACCATGGAATCGAACTATCCATTTCACATAAAGTTCAGTCAATTTCGACGTCGTCCTCGTCGACTTGACAGGAATGAATCTTACACTTGTGGTCAAACGATCCATAATGACCCAAATCCCTTCATTTCCTACCCTCGTCCTAGGTAGTCCATCGATAAAATCCATCGACACTTGCTTCCACTTCCATGTAGGAACTTCCAATGGCTGATGCAAACCACTCGGCTTCTTCTGTTCAGCTTTCACCAACTGATAGTTCATACACTTGGAAATGAACTTTCCAATATCTCGCTTCATCCCTTCCTAGTAGTAGACTTGTTCAACTGATCTCTGAATACCCTATTCATAAGGTCCACAAAATATGTTGGTGCGTTAGTCAACCCGAATGGCATCACCAACCACTCGAATAAACCAGATAGTGTCCTAAAAGCAGTCTTTGGCACACTATCCTTAGCCACCCTCAACTGTTGAAATCACGTCGTTAAATCCATTTGAGAAAACATTTTAGCTTCGTAAAGCTGATCGAACAAGTCATCTATCCTTGGCAATAGATACATGTTCTTCTTAGTTACCTTGTTCAGTTTATGATAGTCCACACACAATCTTAACGAGCCATCCACCTTAGTTGCAAATACGAATGATGCACCCCATTCGGATACACTCCTCCAAATGAATCCTTTTCCTAAAAGGTCTTTAACTTGCACCTCCAACTCCCGCTGTTCCTTAGGCACCATCCGCCTAAGAGGCATAACGACTGGTCTAGCACCTTCGACCAAATCGATCCTAAACTCGATCTCACGTGCGGCGGCAACCTTTTGACCTTGTTAAAGACTTCCACATATTCATTAGCGATCAACACTGATGACAGGTCTTCTTATTGAATCCCAAGCGAATATAGATAACTCACGAAGACCCCATCTTCGCACTTACATCTAATCAACACCTTTCTCCCTTCCACATCCCTGACCCTCACCTCTAGCTTCTCGCAATTCACCCTTACCGCATACCTCTTGAGCCAATCCATGCCCAAGATGATCCCAAACCCAGCGAAGTTAAGAACAAAGCAATCACACACAAAAGAGCAACCATGACTCGACAACACTAGACCACGACATATCATGCACAAACTGAATGAACCCCCAACTGGATTAGTCACGATCAATGGTCTATCACAAATCTCAGGTTCCAAACCCAAGCGACAAACAAGCTCATTGCAAATGAATGAATGCGATGCTTCAGTATTAAACAAAACTCGAACTGAAACACCATTAACAGAAAGAGTACCTAGCACCAAGACACTCTTTCCCTTCTCCTATGCAGTAGGAGCTCTTGAAGAAGTTGACACGACTTCCAAAGCATATGCCTTCACAACCTGCTTGCCCTTAGCTGATTCTGGACAATCTTTCTTTTCATGCCCATGCTTCCCACACTTGAAGCACTTCTTCTTAGCTTTGGGATTCTTACACTCCCTAGAAAAATGGCCTTTCTGTTGGTAGTTAAAGCAAACTGCCTCACTCTTAGGCTTCTTTTGGCCATTCTTCCCTTTCTGTTGTTGTTGCTTCCTCTTCTTATTATTATCACCCTGCTGTGGCTTCTATTCTTCCATAGGTGCAACAACAAACATCTTATTAGGAAACAGACTTTGATGCCTCAAAGCCTTCTCGACGATCTTCTCAAAGCTATCATCGAGTTGATCCAAAAGCTGATTCCCAAGATATTCATTCAACCCCAAGACAAACTTTTCGTTCTTTTCATAAGGAGTATCCACATATGAACGAGCATATTTCGACAAGGCCTTGAAGTCAGAAATATAGTCAAGAACCGGTCGACCATTCTGTTTAAGCTCCACGAATCTCTTAAACATAATAGACTTTTGCATGGCGGAGATAAACTTCACTTCAAACTTGGCTTGAAATTGTTCCCATGGGATCTCTTCCTCCGGAGTCTCAAGTGTGACAGAGTTCTACCAGTCCATTGCTCTGCCCTCTAACTACCTTGATGCAAGCTGTCTCTTTATTGCATCATCAGTACCGAAGTCGTTGAAGATCCTAACACAAGTATCCATCCACCTTTAGACTTCTTCAACTAGTTCAGTGCCCTTGAACTGTTTTCCTCCCAATGAAGAAAAGCCTTTGCATAGCTTTGCAAATTCTACAGCTCTAGGCACTGGAACTCCAACATCAACTGTAGCCGCCACTGGAGCGGGAACCCTATTCATGATTGCTGCCGCCATGGCCTCGAACATGGCTGGGTAGTCTGGTTCGCCACCATTCCCCCTCCAGAATTAGCTCCCCTACCAGCGTGTCTTGAATGTCGTCTATTCATTCTAAATCTGCAATTTAGAATAATTAACCACTTCCAAGAAAAACTGCTAAAGGAAAACAACCTTTACTACTATATATGCTAATATATATATAGTAAGCATCCAATTGAAATATACAAGTATGTCTCTCATACGTGATTACATCTTAGAATTTTGGCTAAAATCATTAACCAGAGCTCTGATACCAAATGTGACAACCGCCCATAACCCCCGCACTAAACAAGAGGAAAAATGCACTGAAGGGTGTGCCAGGCAGCTATGGACGATCATTAGAGTAGGTAAACAACATCGAAACCTATCGTAGAACCCACATCGCAAGGATAAAATATAATAGAACATATACAACAGGTAACCGTAATGAGGCATCATATAGCAAACTCTAGAAAACTTTCTCAACATCATGAAAGGTTATCCAACTGATACCAAAGTTTGTATATAAGTCCTCACTACAACACTCATATAGCACTCAAATAGTGGAAACAAATATACTAGATAGTAATAAAACTGGTACGCCAGCCTCCTGCTCACCTCCGCATAGCAGCATCGTCCTCAACAATCACCTGTAACCTGCTACTTAGTCTGCCTATCCACAACCGAATGAACAACCCAAGGTAATAAGAGGAGACAAAAAACCTTGAGTCAGACAACAGTCTTAGTGAGCGATAAAATAGCTAAAAACTTCAACAACAAAGTATATGGGAAGGGATAGATAAACATACTAATCTACCCACAACACCAGAGAAGAACTCAACCTTATCCTCCCGATATCAGATAGTGATAGCCTTTACTTTAAACCATTCAACCATTCATCCATGGAAACCAGAACACCCATTCAATCATGGTAAAGCACTCATAACATCCGAATTATAAGTATCTCATGTAACCATCCTAATCGAATTTAATGTCCCTTAAGCACAAGCCCCAAAGGCCTAAACCAATATCAGACAAGCACCCAAGGAACATCTCTTCGACGTTGGACAACCTACATGAGATGGTACAAACAGATCCCAATCATACATGACTGACTCTGGCTATCACCGCCAATCCTGCTTTTAAACCATCGTTAATCGTATGACAACCGACCTTGCCATATGTCAAGGGCTAATGGTAACCCCAGTTATAGCATAAACTCCATATGTCCAACCTTGACAACTAGGCCTTTTCCCAAGACCCAGGGTACTCGACCTGCAACCGGTGTTTTTGATGCCCCCATCGTACCCCTTCTTTGAGCCTGCTAGAACTTACGACAACGATAATCTCTCAGCCTTCTCATCTTTAGTCATCTAACTTGACGACTTTTCATAGCCCAAGCAACCTTCTCGGGCAACCATTATCCACCAACTCACACCTTTGAGTTGTCACAGCATTCATTGTTCTACACCGATCAACGAACACCTTTCAACACTTCGAACCTTCCTACCTGAATTTACTTCGAAATCATACCATCACCGAGCTAATTACATCACTGCGCTACGGCTAGGGTCCAAGGAGTTGCCCCCAAAAAATATTTTTTTCAGACCTTTTCTCCAAATCTGAGTCGTACCCGAAAAGCGTACTTTTTCATAAAATGACCCATTGAAAACAAACCATAGCACTTAAGCCACCCACCACAGCGTTTAGAAGTGCTACTGAGAACTCCTCCAACTTGGCCGATCAGCCAGAATACCCAACCGACCGAACCACTTGGACCCAACCGACCCATGCCATCCAACCCGGTCGACCCGATCAGTTCAGCCCAACATCAGCTTCCTTCCTTTGGGACCGACCCAACCTTCTGAACCCGACTAACCAGAAAATTTGAGACCGACCTACTCCTCCGTTGCTCCAAACAAGACCGACCCGACCAAGAAATTTGAGGCCAACCCAACCCTGTAATTTGAAACCGACCCGATCCGTATGGGAATCTCTTCAGGCCGACCCGACCACCTTCTTTCAGACTGACCCAACCAGAACTGTACTGCATCTTGTACTGCAACTTGTACCACATTGTACTATGGCTGACAAGAACGGACCGACCCGACCAGACATGGCCAACCCACTTCCTGCACACTTCCGATCCAACTCTGATTTAGTCCAAAACTTCGCCAAATGATAGATTCGATGAAATCAACTCATCCAATTTACCAAATGCAATCATAAACATGTCATAAGATCGCTAACAACATGAGTACGACGATTATCACTAAAATGATGTAAATTTCACCAAAAACCATTAAAATGAACATGTGATCAAAATGAGGGATCTAACTTACATAAACATATGAAATGCCATGGAATTAACCGGTTAAACTTGTAAAATTAGATCACATATAATGGTATAGATCCATGAGAAAACACTTGAATTTAATGAGAAACATGCACAAACACTCATATACTTCATTGCATTCATGTGAGAGATGTAAATCACTCACTGATTTGCCAAAACAAGCTAAAATCAATGAAATAGGAGTCTGGATAGCAAGCACCTTGCACCAATCACTTTGATCTGATGAACTCGTGCTTTAATTAATGTAGATCTAGTCTCCAATGGTGTAGATCTACGATTTCCCTCCTTGGATTTGGATTTTTTTAATGGTGGAAAGGTGTTAGAGGAAGAAGGAGCACAAGGCCACCTAATGAGGAAATGGAAAACTGAACCATTTCCCATATCCCTCATCCCATATTTATACCCTCCCATCAGCCCACTAATGGGCCTCTCCAATTCAGCCCATTATGGCTTGCCAAACCTGGATAACCAACTAAAAAACCTTAAAACAACGATTTCTCCCGAACCGCTGAGCCAAATCTTTAATGTAACCACTCTACGGAAAGGCAATCATTAATTCCTTCCCAATGGCATAAGTCTCACCCTATGATTCGACCTGAGTCAAAAGTTATGCCCTATACAAGACTGATAGGGGCTAAATGGTCATAAACAAAATCGGTAAAAATTATTGACATGTCCCACATCCCCATAAGCAACATATTAAAAGATGAGAACGATCCAAACCTTAGAGAATAAAATAAAAATATTTTACGATCCTGCAATACGTAAAATGCGGGCTATTACACTGAACCTCATATTTTCGAGGCTATGCTGAAGCTCCGCCATTCCTTTCCCTCTCCTTAAATCTATTCAGAAAATTAAGATTTTTAGTTTAGGAAGAATTCTGAATCCAGATATGAAGGAAAGGAATGTGTGTTTGTAAATAAATGTTCAGATCTCTTATCGAAGTGAGGTAATTTTCTAGATCTGGTCTGTTTCAATTCTCTTTTTTTCCTCTCCGTTTTCATTTAGTAAAAATAGTCAATCCATTGTTGTTAAGTTCTGAATCCAATTAGGGGAAAAACCATGGAAGATTAGATCCAGACCAGATCCAGGATTTGGAAAGCTTACGAGGTGAGTGGGTTAAAGCTATAACATTTTAGATAATAATATGTTATCGTTTACCATTCCCCATTTTGTATAATTTATTTTGCCAGAATAATTGAAAATTATTATTATAACAAGTTGAGATGTTAATATGAATAATTCATACATTGAATCAGTTAAAGTGTTGGAATGATTACATGTTGAATAAACTTGTTATGGGCAATGATACTATTGTTATAATTATATGATTCACTTGTGGCATATTATTGAGTAAACGACATGTTTAACTTGTTGGATTTGAATAATTACCCGACTGAATGTTTACATGTCGAAATAGAATTAAACATATGTTAAAAAGGACATGCTACAAAATATAGGCATAATTGGACGATATGTAAATTAGATTACCGTAAACTAGATTACAAAAAAAAGGATAATATGCCTAAAGTTTACAAGAAATAGGAATAATTGTTAAAGAATGAACATGCCTAGATTCATAATAATTTGACACTATAACGCTCTTAAACACGAGGTAAGATTGCACTTGTGATAGAAGTGTACCCGGAACCACCCGGCATATCCAGTTGAGAAAAGGGGGAAAGTATCTGAAATATAAGAAGTTGTACTTAATTTTAAAATTAAGTAATATGTAAACTTGGAAGTCTGAAACCCGCTGATAAGAATAACATGTTTGGACTTGTCCTTGGGAAAGAGGAAATTATAACATAAGGTAATAATAAATGGAAACATATTAATGGGCCTTAGTTAAGGGAACTAGTTTAATAAGTAAACAACAATAAGTTGTAGTAATGGTGTAAAATGGGATTATGATTAAATGACAAAGAATGAGGAAAACTTATGAAATAAGTTATATTTAACCATAAATGGTAAGTGACATGTTAATTAGAAAAACATGTGAATTGAGATATACTTAATAACGTATTAAGTAGAACATGTTATTGTAACCTTGAAATAAAACAAGAAAGGGTTGTAGATTATAGACCTTGGGCCAAAATCTAGAGAATAACATGTTGAGGGCTTATTAATAAACTTAAACGGGTTAAGTTATATAGTTGAAATTAATAAGCAAGAGGAACTTGGTAACTTGATTAAGAATTCAATGTGAATGAGAATAACCAAGTTAAATGGAAACCTGATGAGGTAAGGCAAGCGCGTAAAAGAATGTTTAGACATCAGGTCTAACAACATATTAAAGGGAGGTGCTTAGACCAGCCTGCATGTTCGAGGATGAATAACCCAACGGGGTAGATCATCGTGGTGTTAAAAGGCACGAGGGGAGCGCACATTTATCTGATTATTCTATCAGCTCTGAAGGACTGGAAGGGGAAGCATGCAGCTTCCTGAGATACGTAAGGTGCTCCTAGTTGTCCTCTGTGTGGTGACAGATGTTTAGGCTGTACTTGTAGAGGTTGGGTCTGCGCGTAACTACTAGATGGGTGGGCCTTTACTGCAAAAATAGTTACGTAGTCTGAATGCTGAAACGCGGTGACACCAGGGTGATTCGGCGGTTGCCTCAACAGGGAAGCAAAGGGTCATGACCAACAAGGATAGTAGATCGTCAGATACCCATCATCGGTAGCCTGTGGATGCGGAAAGACTAGAGCAAAAACCAACAGACCATTCAGCTTTCACTATCGGGGTACGGTGGTTGAGGGAAGACGCCAAATGGATGTTTAGATTGGTTTTCTTTGGGGCAGTCATTTATCCCTTGTAGTCTTTACTAGTTGAGGGAGGGGCCGAGGTGGGGCCATAGCCACCGTGAAAACAGACTCTAGGAATATCTGTATATAGAGGCTCTTAAGGACGGGCCTGTACAGATATGGAAAAGCTCCCGACCGAGTTCCTGTTTCTTGTATCGCCCTGCCATGGAACTCGGTGCACATTAGAGGATGTGGGGTTAAGGCATCGAGCTACAATTGACGATACATTTGTGGGACAGTCTAGATACATGCATGTTGGATCTTGGTGGTGTATCGTAGACTTGAGGGCATTACTCTGATATGAAACCCGATTCGGTCGACGATGGCAGTCTTCATGCTTACGTAGCGTAGTAAAGGCAGATATATGTCGAATGTAACATTGTTATGTAGAGATCCGTACGTCGCTCCAGCATAGGATAAGGGACTGCATTCATTTCCATGGCATTATGGCGGAGGCCATGCGAGTGGGGTACCATGGGTTGTACCTCAGTATTGGGGGTAGCTAAATATATATATTGTATTAGGTTAATAATCTGGGAAGTAAATGGGTGCGACGTGTGTGTAAGCCTTGAGTGCTGTTAACCCAAGTAACCTAATAAGTAAGAAAATATGATAGAGCGGTATATGTATTATTATCCAAAGTGTATAATTTAAATCCAGTCACCAGAACTTGTGTTCTGACCCCCTCCTCTAACCTACTCGCGGGTTAGATTTGTGGCGGAGACATGATAGCTTTGGATACTGGTTAGGCAGTATTATTAATACGGTAAGGCTATACTTTGAGTATATTATATTTTATCCATTCCGATGTGAGATGTTTTCTGAGCTCTGACATATTTTATGTCTGTGTCTTTTCTGCAGGATACCAGAGCAAACCAACTTGAGTTTCGTTAGATTGGAATTTTGAAAAAATAGGTCTGTCGGAATTCGGGTTGTTACATGACGTCCACAATTCTAACTCTCATGATTCGAGAGAGAGAGAGAGTATAAAGGACGGGAAGATGACGTCCACCACTCTAACTCTCATGATCTGATAGAGAGTATAAAGGACGGGAAGACGACGTCCACATGCGTGATGGTGCACAACGATTAAAGACCGCCTTGACCACACTATAACCTGGGAATACGACAGGAAAGTATAAAGGCGTTGAGAACAAGTGCTGATGAAAATGGGTTCCTACGCCATTGAAGGATTGGGGGTAATATTGAAAGCTAAGACTGAACTTCCCATTGAAGGATTGGGGGTAATATAATGTCGATCCTAATCATTCCCGAACATGCCCTGGCGAGGCACTTTATTTAAGATCGATTGAGAGCATACACATACACATCGCACCCCCTTTTTGTTTATTACATAGTTTAGTAATAATTTTTTATTGCAAGAATTATTGTTTGCAGGGAAGCTGGATTGAAACCCTCATTTGATTGTGATGTGGTTTATTATCTATTACTTAGTTTAGTAATAGTTAGATTACGAGTACATTTGATTGAAATATGTATTAAACATGCAAGTTTATGACAATAAAGGAACATGGCTTCAATTACAGAATGCGTGCTTGGACAAGATTATATGATAAGAATGCAAGGGCCGCACTCGCAATAATACAGCAGGCCAGTGGAAGACAAGAAGAGGACCCCGTCTAGAGTGCTGGTGTTGATGCCTAATGCTAGACTTCCCATGCAACTCAAGGCGACGATCAGGAAGAGGCCTTGAGAGCAGATCGTTCAATAACATATCATATGACTTGAGGCAACAACCGAAAGGAGGCCTTGGGAGTGATATCTCAAGTGCAACAGCGAGTACCACCATGCAAGTACACTGAATGGAAAATGCAATGACTCGAGCACTTGGATAACTTAATCACTTAAGCTTTGAAAGAAACATCACTTTTCCATGCATCCATGTCTAAATTTGAAAGGGATGTGATACGACGACCAATATTTTGCCATTATCCATGGACTGGGGGCATAACTTTTGAAAGTACTTACAAATGTGTAACTTATTTGTCTATGTCTAACTTATGTTTTAATCCTGATAAGCTGCTTGAGAACCGCAAAGCGGATGCAGAGTGAACGCCCATTTACTATGTCCCAGCCGACTTCCCAGTTGAAAGGCTTTGGATAAGAGGGCACGCCATGCTTCGACTTTTAGCTAGCAAGGAAACGGATTTCTTGGTACTCTAACTCAAGGGTTAAGAAGAAGGAAGATAAAACCTTCTTCCATACCAAGGATGTTGGCGCAGGAGGTGCTACGAATAAAGGAAGTCAAAAAAATTCCTCTCGCAGTGATCCCTTGGCATATCAGACTAAATATGAAATGAACGGTGCCTTTGCAGAATTGAGAACCCAAATGGTTTGGCAAAATGAACTTCTTCGAAAGCGACATAAAATGATGGATAACTTCTTTACTCGGATAGATGGATGGCCGAGCAGCTATAACTTACTCCCTGGAGCGAGCACCATGGGAATTCAATCGACAACGAAATTGGCTCAATCACTCCCTGTTTTGCTGTTCAGATCACATGAGCCCCTAAGACAAGCTGGCAAAGTCGTCTTGGATAAAACCGGATGCAATCAACCTCCTCCCAGACATGTGCAGCATGCAACTTCTGACCGTAACATTTTGGATGAAGATAAACTTAAACGGAGTCCAATCAATCCCTGCTCCAATTTAGATGAATGCTTCAAATCCAAGTCAACTCAACATGAAATTCCTTATTCCTTAATGAAGGGGGCTAGTGGAAGCATTCGAAGTGACTATAGTTTGACCTTATCGCCACCCGACTCCGATTCTCAGAGCTTGGATGGGAGACCAAAGACTGACATGAGCTGGACACAAACAAATTATTTTGTATCAAACTCTAACTCATGATTTGATGAGGAAGTATGAATTCAGAGAAGAAATGGGTTTGATGCTCACCGCATAGAAAAACCCCTGTAGATGGGGGGCATGGGATATAAGTTTCGAGTAAAGTAATTCGACTATCCGTCGACTTTATGCGCATTTACTATCATTAGAGTTCTAGAAGAACCAATACTGTAAATAAAAAGAATGACTTATCAAGACTTACCCAGATACATCTGAGTAGCGGATCACCGTCCAAAACTAAAGGACGGAAGCTTGATTGACGATTATTAAATATGCAGAACCAAGAAGCCATAGACTAACTTTGTGACGACCCGATTTCCCGATCTCACGGAAACAAGGTTATCTTTTGGAATATAACACAGAAACAGATAATAGCAGAACAGAATTAAATAAATACACCAGAATGAACAACAAAATATACTGGATAAAAGTAATCATCAGAGTTACACAGTATACAGGATCTTACTTAGTACAAATACAGTTCAGCTATACATAAATGTCTACAGCGGAAATAAACAAAATATGTACAATAGGAGCTGAACAGCATAAAAAGAAATAAATGATAGAATCCATCTTCAGCTCCAGCTATCCAGAAAGAACCAGCTAACCTGAATACAAGGCTGCCCGTGTAGAAAAAGGGGCACCCGAGTTTGAGAGTGAAACAAACTACGAGTCAGTCATGGGACTGGTATGAGAAATCTACTCAACACATATATAATTGGCTAATCACAGGACCACGCCACTTTCGTGGAACGGGTTTACTCATTTGGATTGCCAGTGCTTTAAAACAAATCTTTCTTTTAAACATCGCTATGCTTTTTATAAAAATGAAGCCGTTATAAGACTCAGTTCCCATCACACAATGCAACGCAAACCGGAGGATAGAGTTTTTACCTTATAACGGCCAAGATATGCTTGATACGAATAAAACAAAGGCATTTGATTTTGTTGCTAGTGTTTATATGTTTTGAAAACAATTTCAAATCATAACTATCAATCATAGACGACATGAGCGTCCCATGCCACTATGTCGCCAAATATGTATATATACAATCGAAATCGCACGATGTCGTATTTGGAAATTGGATTTCCGTCATGAACCAAGGCAAAAGATAGTCCTTACCGAATTCGAGACAATCTAGCCTACCATGTCTCAGGAACAGCCGCAACTGCCCCCTGGATCGTCAGGGCCGGTCCACCGATGTGGATTATTATACCTGAACAATACGTCTCCCCGCCCTTTGGGGCGCAAACGAGCCAACGAATGACTCCATCGGACCCGGATCGTCCGATCAAACCGAGGCGCCTCGCAACAGCAACAACCACATAGGTGAAAAGTATATAAATGTCAGGGCTGGTAGGTCACTGACACCACCCTAGCTAGAAAGAAACGCATGCCCTCCCTGAGGTCCTTCCTCCCGTTTTAGGTTCCTACCGGGGTGTGAGGCTCGCGAATTCACGTTACACACAAAGCTACGCCACACAGGCGGTGCTTTGATCATCACCACAAGACTTTGCTTTTCAACAGAAGCCCTGATCACTGCATCTTAGCATGCCACACAGAATAAATCCTATGTCAGACACACAGTCCATTTACAAGTCCGTTCTGGGTCTGAACGAAACCGGAGGCACTAAATACCTCGCAAACCCATCGATCAACACGTACGTCTGAACGATCACCACTCATTATCCATATTTCGGGATGCCTCCCAATCAGGACCTCGGTTACCATCCAAACGAGGTGAAGATCTCCGGTCTTCGACCATCGTCTTCATCTTCGAATTTCAATCGTCGGTCGATTATTCGAAATGAGAATTAACTCGGCCTTTTCAAATAATTCACGTATATTTAGAATTTCAAATCGATTTATTTCAATGGTTAAATTATTCGACACACCAATTGCGTTCTTTATATAGTTTTCACACCGAACACATTCAACCATCAAACATCACATAAATCAAGCAAATTCAGTTTATTTCCATTCCATATCGCTTACGATATTTTATAACTATTTATCGCTATTTTTATTTATTTTAAAATAGCTAATATATTCAAAACGACGTTTCGGGCCATAACGTGGCCGTGGCGCTGTTTTTCTTGAGATTTGATTTACACATATCTGAAAATCTAACCGTTGGATCTTCACAAAATTTACATCATTAGAAAGGTCTTTTCAAAACGAATCCAACGGTTCCAGTTTCGGGAAAATCCGACGGTCGGATCTCCCGGTACAATCATTTGAATTTTCGATTTCAAAATACGAACTGCAGCGTCGTTATTCGATTAAATATAATTATATTTATATATATAAATAAATATAATCGTTTCTGGCGCTGTTTTTCTTCAGATTTGAATTAAACATTCCAGACAATCCAACCGTTGGATTTCTACAAGGTTGGTGCCGTTGGAAAGATTATTCCAAGGCGAACCCAACGGTTGAGGTTTCGGGAAAATCCAATGGTCGGATTTCCCGTACTAGTCGTTTGAAATCACGGTTTCAAAATACGAACTGCACGGCCTCGTTTCGTTTTAATTTTATTTATATTTATATAGTTATATAAATATAGTTCATTCAATGATTTCTATATCGTTTTCACTTCAAAAATTTTTCTAACACCTTAAATTTTGGAAAAATTTCGCCATAACCTCCCCTGCACCGGGAGCGTCGGGAAATCGCAAATAGCGTCCCGGTCCTTCTAATTTCAAAAAGAAAAAGAAAAAGCCAAGCGGCTAGCCAATCAGGCTCAAAATCATCACCCAAACAAATCAGTAAATGTGTACCTATTTGTCGGGCACAAAATTTTATTCCTCTTCTCTAGCCCCTTTGCTATAACCTGTTCAATGAATATGCATGTACATATATATACAGTTCATATCATTTTTCATTTTCTATTCAACTTCATATTTGATTTCTATTTGGTTTAAAAACACCATTCATTCTAATGTTACATAAATAGGTGCAAATCATTTCATTAGCTAATTAATGAATTTCAACTCGTATATGTTTATTTTGAACAAGTGGCTATTTTTAACACTTCATATTTTAACGATTTATGCATACAATAAAAATGTGATTTTTATTGTAAAACAACTCATTTCAAAACACTATTTTTTTCTATATAGTTCATGTAGGTGGTAAAATAGAATTTTTATCATAAAACAATTTATTTCAAAATATGAATACCATTCAACACATGAATTTCTAAACAACGAATGAATATCAATTCAACACATGAATGTTTTCAATAGTTTTTAGATATAGATAAAAATGTGATTTTTATTATCTAACAGTTTATTTTCAAAATATGAATACCATTCAACACATGAATTTCTAAACAACGAATGAATATCAATTCAACACAAGAATGTTTTCAATAGTTTTTATATATCGATAAAAATGTGATTTTTATTATCGAACTATTTATTTCAAAATATGAATACCATTCAACACATGAATTTCTAAACAACGAATGACTATCAATTCAACACATGAATGTTTTCAATAGTTTTTAGATATAGATAAAAATGTGATTTTTATTATCTAACAGTTTATTTTCAAAATATGAATACCATTCAACACATGAATTTCTAAACAACGAATGAATATCAATTCAACACAAGAATGTTTTCAATAGTTTTTAGATATCGATAAAAATGTGATTTTTATTATCGAACTATTTATTTCAAAATATGAATACCATTCAACACATGAATTTCTAAACAACGAATGAATATCAATTCAACACAAGAATGTTTCTATAGTTTTTATATATCGATAAAAATGTGATTTTTATTATCGAACTATTTATTTCAAAATATGAATACCATTCAACACATGAATTTCTAAACAACGAATGAATATCAATTCAACACAAGAATGTTTCTATAGTTTTTATATATCGATAAAAATGTGATTTTTATTATCGAACTATTTATTTCAAAATATGAATACCATTCAACACATGAATTTCTAAACAACGAATGAATAGCAATTCAACACATGAATGTTTTCAATATAAGGAATAAATATAGTTTAAGCATATGAAAATAATTCAAACACACAGATATTATTCAAAATTTCGGCAGCATAACGGCAGGGTAGTTACACCGGCACCGTCCCTAGTACGGCTCCTCGCTCTACCTTAAAACCTCGCGGTTTTTGACAATGGGAAACATGCATCTAGTTCGCACGCAGGCGGCATGTATATATTTTTATTTCAATTCCACAAACTAATCCTATGTGGTTTCAACCAAATATTTCACAACCACAAATGGGTATTTTTCAACCACAATCCATCCAATATCAATCACAAACAATCCCAAACAACTATTCGCTATCAATCAAATTTCCACAACAATTTCAACCAATAAATATCGTCCATGGTTTGTGGACGAGGGGCGTATATATATATATATATATATATATATATATATATATATAGCAATTCACTTTTACTTCACACATATATATATAAATTTTAAATCAGAAATCTCACCAATAGCTATCCAACTGCACGACACTTTCTTTATAGAAATCTTCGCCTACTTCGCCTTGTTGTTGCTTTCGTTTCCCGTATTCTCTACATAAGTAAAAATCGAATTTTTACTATGTTATTCAATATATAAAGATCATATTTTAAAAACAAAGATTATATTTTTAATATTCCTATGGTGTAAAAATTATATTTTTATTGCTTTAAAAATATAAGAATCACATCTTACTTCTTAACAAAATTCTGTCTTTTCTATTTTTAAAAATAGGATCTTTATTTTTAAAAGTTCAAATCTTTTTCTACTAAAAGATTAAATCTTTTTCTATTTCAAAGTTTAAAATAAAATCAGTTTTTATTTTTCCCTTTAAAACAGTTTTTACATCTTTAAAAATTCTGTTTCAAATGCAGTTTTTGATTTCTTTTTAAAATGCAGTCTTACTTTTTATAAAAATGAAATGCAGTTTTTATGTTATTAAAAATGCAGTTTTTACTTCTTTTTAAATTTCTGTTTTTGATTTCTTTTAAAACTCTGTTTCAACTTCTTTTTAAAAATTTCTGTTTCAAAATCTTTTTAAAATTTCTGTTTTAAAATCTTTTTAAAATTTCTGTTTTAAAATCTTTTTTAAAATTCTGTTTTTAAAAACTTTTTAAAATTTCTGTTTTAAAAACTTTTTTTAAAATTCTGTTTTAAAAAAACTTTTAAAAACATGCAGTTTTATTTTCTTTTAAAACTGTTTTTTAAATCATTTAAAACTGTTTTTAAATCATAATAAAAAAACAGTTTTTATTCATTCACTGTAAACAACAACGAAAAAAACAAAAAGCAAAAATAAAAATAAAATCAAATTAAACGCTCACCGTGGTATGCGAAGGGGAGGAGACGTCGAGGGGTTCTGGCGGCGTTCGGAGGTGTCGGGCGGTGGTTCGAGGCTTCGACGAGGTGACGGGCGGTTCAGGGTTCGACGAGGGCTCGCGTCTGGGTTCGGGGGTTTGTCGGCGATGGGTTCTGGCGGCTCGAGCGTCGGGGCGGCTCAGGCGATGGCTTCGAAGATCGGAGGGCGGCGGCTCGAGCTATTTAGGGTTTTGTCTCTTTTTTTTTTTTTTTTTTATTTAGTTTGCACTGATAAATGATCGGGGGGGGGCCATCGAGGAAGAAAAAGGGGGGGGGAAGTTTATTTTTTATTATTTTATTTTATTTTTTTATTACTTAAATTTGCACTAGGGTTGACTTTTATATACGATCTCGAAATGAGGTCCACCGCCTGTCGTCCATAGCGTTTTACCCCCATTCCGAACACAATGGGATATGTATCGCAAGCTGGTTTGATCGTTACAATCAGTTTCCTTTTGAATTTACATTTAAATCACTATATTGAATTTTAAACGCACATTTCAAATTACCGGGGTCACATACTAACTAGAAAAATTCCAGAAAAATATTTTCTAGCTTCGTATTGACGATACGGTCCTAACAAAACTAGTTTCGTCGAATTCTGAGACCGTTTGAAAAATGGCCAATTTCCAGTCGATTAAATTCAACAGAAACTGGTCAAACGCGTTTTCTTTTGCCATGCTCACATATTGATTCGAAAAATTATGAAATTTGAAACCTAGCAATAACTTGACACTGCGGATCTAACAAAAGTGGTTTCGTCTAAATCCGAGGTCATTTGCAAAATGTCCATTTTTAAGGGCCTGAATTCCATAGCGACTATTCAGAATTTTTGACTGGACATATCTTTTGATTCCCGCTATCAAATTTCGATTGGTCAGATTCGTTAGAAAGATATTACCAATTAGATTCAAATGTTTTTGGTTTCACTAAAATCTGGATTGTTTTGCACCCGGTATATTCAATTGAAGTTTGAAATCGAATTATCGAACTACCGCGCCATTTTCAATTCTATTATATAATTATATTTAATTATATTGGTTTTCAAATGTCGATTCAACTCAGTTTTCATCGCCATTACTTAAAATATTTATTTTAAATATTTAAAATCCATTATTTTAGCCAATTTAAAATTTTTAAATTGGTTCAGATTTTCTGGGTCGTTACAATCTCCCCCACTTAAAACTTTTCGTCCCCGAAAAGGAATAAAGTCGAAAGTGGTTTGATAAATCCATAATCATACAACACAGCAACCAATTTGTTTTTAATATTCTGAGTATAGAATAAACAATGTACATCCATGGGAAGAAAATAGCAACAGAATAGAGAATTAAATGGTAATGCAAGGTAAAGTAAATGTACCTTGCACCAGAGTCAATCAGAGATATCTACTCGGCATCTAGGATAAGCTTTCTGAATGCTCTCCTCTGTTTCCCAAGTGCAATCTCGCGGATCTCCACTCCATTGCACCTTGACTAAGTGAACCTTCTTGTTCCTCAGCTCTTTGGTTTCTTTGCCGATAATCTTTAGCGGCTCTCGCCTCACAGCTAATTCTGGAGTAATTTCAATGTCCTGCTGAGCTGCTTCTTCCACGATCAAGTCTGGATCATGAACGTGCTTTCGAAGTTGAGATATATGAAATACATCATGCACACCAGGCAACCAGTCAGGCAATTTAACTTTATATGCGAGAGTTCCAATCCGTTCCAGAATAGGAAACGGACCAATGAATTTGGGTGCTAACTTTCCAGTTTTACCGAACCGGATAACTCCTCTCATCGGCGATACTTTCAAATATACATAGTCGCCAACCTCAAAGGATATATCTCTTCTTCTTTTATCGGCATAGCTCTTTTGTCGGCTTTGAGCGGCGAGCAATCGTTTCCTAATAAAATCGACTTTGTCGGCCGCTTCTCGAATCATATCAGGACCCAACACAAGTCTATTTCCAGGCTCGACCCAACAAGCAGGAGATCGGCACGGTCTACCATACAATGCTTCGAATGGCGACATTGTCAGACTCGCCTGGTAGCTGTTGTTATAAGAGAACTCAGCCAAATGTAGATTGTCTTCCCATGATCCACCGAAATCTATAACACAAGCCCGCAATAGATCTTCTAGAATGCGATTCACCCTCTCAGTCTGACCGTCTGTCTGAGGATGATAAGCGGTGCTCAAGTTTAACTTCGTTCCTAGCTCGACTTGAAATGCTTCCCAGAATTTGCTAGTGAATATTGTATCTCTATCACTTACTATACTGAGCGGCACTCCATGCAGTCTAACTATTTCCCTGAAGTAAATATGCGCCAGACTCTGAGCAGTTCTATTTGATTTGACAGGTATGAAATGGGCGGTCTTCGTGAAGCGATCTACGATCACCCAAATACTGTCATTTCCTTTTCTGGTTCTGGGCAAACCATCAATGAAATCCATGGAGATATGCTCCCACTTCCAGCCGGGAACTTCCAGCGGTTGTAATAATCCAGCCAATTTCTGTTGGTCGCTTTTAACTAGCTGGCAAGTAGGGCATCGACTAACATATATTGAGATGTCTCTTTTTAACGACTTCCACCAGAATGTGCGTTTAATGTCGTTATACATTTTATTCACCCCTGGATGGATACTGAGCTTAGATTTGTGACATTCATCAAGCACTTCTCTTCTTAGTTCAGGAATTTCTGGAACGCAAATTCGTCCTTCTAACCTCAGAATCCCTTCGCTATCTAACTGGAAATCCGAAGCATTGCCTTCACGAATTCGCTGACTTATTCCTTTGATAAATTGGTCGTCCCTTTGGAGAGCCGATATCTTATCAATCAATGAAGTCGCAATGATGAAACTGGCGATCATTACATTCTTTCGGCTTAACGCATCAGCCACGACATTGGCTTTTCCTGGAGTGTATATAATTTCAAAGTCATATGCTGCAAGAAACTCCAGCCAACGCTGCTGCCTCAAATTTAAATCCTTCTGAGTGAACAGATACTTTAATGACTGATGATCGGTAAACAGTTCGAATCTCTCACCGAGAAGATAGTGTCTCCAGATTTTCAAAGAGAATATGATAGCCAATAACTCAAGATCATGAGTTACATAGTTCTTCTCGTGTGGCTTAAGTTGACGGCTAGCATAAGCAATTACTTGGCCTCTTTGCATTAACACTGCGCCGAGGCCTTCTCTAGAAGCATCAGTCCACACTTTTAAATCCTGGTTGCCATCAATGATGGTTAACACTGGAGCTGTTGTTAATCTTAACTTTAGCTCTTCAAAAGCCTCCTCACTCTCTTCAGTCCATTTGAACTTAGAATGCTTCTTTGTAAGCTTCGTTAAGTGGCCAGATATCTTCGAAAAGTCTTTAACGAACTTCCGGTAATAACTAGCCAATCCGAGAAAACTGCGGACTTCAGTGGGAGTACTGGGCTGTTTCCAATTCTGAATAGCTGTGATTTTGCTTGGATCCACAGCGATTCCATCTTTCGATACAACATGGCCCAGAAATTTTACTTCATCTTGCCAGAATATACATTTGGAAAATTTGGCTTTCAATACATTCCTTCTGAGGATTTCAAGAACCTGTTCCAGATGTTTTTCATGTTCGGCCTTAGATTTAGAGAAGATTAGAATATCGTCAATGAAAACCAGAACGAATTTATTCAGAACCCCTCTGAACACTCTATTCATCAGATCGACGAAATAAGCTGGAGCGTTACATAAGCCGAACGGCATTACTAACCACTCGTAGAATAAGTCGGGGCCTCTGAACGCTGTCATTGGAACACACTCTTCGGCAATTCGAAGTTGATGGAAGCCTGTAGCTAGGTCCATTCGTGAAAATACTTGTGCTCCATTTAATCGATCTAACAAATCATCAATCCGCGGCAATGGATACTTGTTCTTTATAGTCTGCTTGTTTAAATCACGATAATCCACACATAGTCGTAGAGTACCGTCAGATTTTGGGACAAATACCACTGCTGCACCCCAATCAGAGAAACTAGGCCTGATCAGACCTTTCCATACTAGCTGTCTTGTTTGATTGTCTAATTCCTCTTTCTCTTTCAAGGACATTCTTCGAATAGCATGAACTACCGGCCTTGCATTTGGAATTAAAGCAATTTTGAAATCTATTTCTCTCTGCGGAGGTAAGCGAACAACTTCTTCGAACACATCCGCATAGTTCTTAACGACAGGAATATCTTTGATGAGGTCAGGAATATTTTCTATGACTTCTGGGGTATTTTCTATTTGGGCTGGAGAAACATTCAAAGCTGCCCAGAAGTCTTTTCTATTAGCATTCTGACCTTCACAGGGAATGGTTATATAATCACCTGATTTAATCTTTGCCTTCACGACTCTGTCGGCGCATTTAACTTCAGCTTCGTATTTGGTCAACCAGTCTAACCCCAAGATAAGATCAAACTCTTTAAAATTCATGACGACTGCGATGGTAGGAAACCGATAACGAGAAAAGGAAACCGGCACTCCACAAACCCAACTGAGATCAATCGAACCCCCAACCGGATTCTGGACAGTCATTGGTTCCTTGAGCTTTTTCAAATTCAAATCCAGTTTCCTAGCTGCATCCTTTGCAATGAAGCTTCGTGACGCGCCTGTGTCAAACAGTACTTTAACTGGGATGTCTTTGACAGTTAGCGTGCCTTCTAAAACATCTGGCCTTTCCTGTATAGCTGAGGGCTCAGAAGTTTCTGCCACTTCATTCACTTGAACTAATTCAGTCTTTTTCAACTGCCAACAATCTTGCTTTACGTGACCAGCCTGATGGCAGAGATTGCATTTACTATTTTCTTGAAGATTCATCCCGGATTTAGACCCATCACCCTTTCGTCTCTTCGAAGATCTACAATTTCTCATCGAATGCCCTTGCTGATTGCACTTTAGACATACAGTTGTCGTTACTAGTTTCCTCTCTGATTTGGCCCTTTTTCTCTTGGCACTGGCCTTCTTACTGATCTCAGACATTGTACTTGCCTTAGGAATATCAGTTTCCGACTCTGCTATGTCACTACAACAAACTTCTTCTTCGTCGCGCAACATTCCTTTCTTGTCTAGATCTTCGTATTGATAAGCCATATAAATCATTTCTGAGAAAGGAAGCTTCACATGCCCCAATACTCTATTCTGGTATTTCCTTTGAAGGCCATGAATAAATCTCATATTTTTCCTCTTCGGATTTTGAATTAGATGAGGAGCAAAGTGAGAAAGTTCATTGAATTTCTTATGATATTCGGGAATGGTCATATCACCTTGTATCAGATAAGAAAATTCGTCGCATAGTCGCTCTGTCGCTTCGGGAGGAGTAAATCTTTCTAAGAAAATCACTTTGAATCTATCCCAGGTGATATCACCTTCTGGATTATTCTGTATAACCGAATCCCACCAAAACAAAGCTTCGTCTTTGAATGCCCAGGAGGCCAGTAATCTTTTCTGGTCATCCCTAAGCTTTAATGCTTCGAAGATTTTCTCAGCTGAACGAATCCAAGCTTGTGTCTTCATAATAGATTCTTCACCAGAGAACGGTATTCCACCCATATTTCGATATTTGATTAATAGGGCCTCAATATCCGGCTCTGCATTCCTTCTGTTTCTGACACTCATTTTCTAGAACTTCTGCAAATTGCAGATCAAGTGTCAGGTCACAGAAAAGGTATTAAGATATAGAGACAAATACTTGAAGTGTAAATGTGTCTATCGTAGTGTATTCATTCTGCTTTACTCATACTAGGATATTACTGATCCTATCTGTATTGAGTTACCCGTCCTAGAACACTACTGGTTCTATTTCTGACGAGTTCGTTCAAATGTTATATTCCAGAACTAAGCTTAACCAAAGCTCTGATACCACGTTGTGACGACCCGATTTCCCGATCTCACGGAAACAAGGTTATCTTTTGGAATATAACACAGAAACAGATAATAGCAGAACAGAATTAAATAAATACACCAGAATGAACAACAAAATATACTGGATAAAAGTAATCATCAGAGTTACACAGTATACAGGATCTTACTTAGTACAAATACAGTTCAGCTATACATAAATGTCTACAGCGGAAATAAACAAAATATGTACAATAGGAGCTGAACAGCATAAAAAGAAATAAATGATAGAATCCATCTTCAGCTCCAGCTATCCAGAAAGAACCAGCTAACCTGAATACAAGGCTGCCCGTGTAGAAAAAGGGGCACCCGAGTTTGAGAGTGAAACAAACTACGAGTCAGTCATGGGACTGGTATGAGAAATCTACTCAACACATATATAATTGGCTAATCACAGGACCACGCCACTTTCGTGGAACGGGTTTACTCATTTGGATTGCCAGTGCTTTAAAACAAATCTTTCTTTTAAACATCGCTATGCTTTTTATAAAAATGAAGCCGTTATAAGACTCAGTTCCCATCACACAATGCAACGCAAACCGGAGGATAGAGTTTTTACCTTATAACGGCCAAGATATGCTTGATACGAATAAAACAAAGGCATTTGATTTTGTTGCTAGTGTTTATATGTTTTGAAAACAATTTCAAATCATAACTATCAATCATAGACGACATGAGCGTCCCATGCCACTATGTCGCCAAATATGTATATATACAATCGAAATCGCACGATGTCGTATTTGGAAATTGGATTTCCGTCATGAACCAAGGCAAAAGATAGTCCTTACCGAATTCGAGACAATCTAGCCTACCATGTCTCAGGAACAGCCGCAACTGCCCCCTGGATCGTCAGGGCCGGTCCACCGATGTGGATTATTATACCTGAACAATACGTCTCCCCGCCCTTTGGGGCGCAAACGAGCCAACGAATGACTCCATCGGACCCGGATCGTCCGATCAAACCGAGGCGCCTCGCAACAGCAACAACCACATAGGTGAAAAGTATATAAATGTCAGGGCTGGTAGGTCACTGACACCACCCTAGCTAGAAAGAAACGCATGCCCTCCCTGAGGTCCTTCCTCCCGTTTTAGGTTCCTACCGGGGTGTGAGGCTCGCGAATTCACGTTACACACAAAGCTACGCCACACAGGCGGTGCTTTGATCATCACCACAAGACTTTGCTTTTCAACAGAAGCCCTGATCACTGCATCTTAGCATGCCACACAGAATAAATCCTATGTCAGACACACAGTCCATTTACAAGTCCGTTCTGGGTCTGAACGAAACCGGAGGCACTAAATACCTCGCAAACCCATCGATCAACACGTACGTCTGAACGATCACCACTCATTATCCATATTTCGGGATGCCTCCCAATCAGGACCTCGGTTACCATCCAAACGAGGTGAAGATCTCCGGTCTTCGACCATCGTCTTCATCTTCGAATTTCAATCGTCGGTCGATTATTCGAAATGAGAATTAACTCGGCCTTTTCAAATAATTCACGTATATTTAGAATTTCAAATCGATTTATTTCAATGGTTAAATTATTCGACACACCAATTGCGTTCTTTATATAGTTTTCACACCGAACACATTCAACCATCAAACATCACATAAATCAAGCAAATTCAGTTTATTTCCATTCCATATCGCTTACGATATTTTATAACTATTTATCGCTATTTTTATTTATTTTAAAATAGCTAATATATTCAAAACGACGTTTCGGGCCATAACGTGGCCGTGGCGCTGTTTTTCTTGAGATTTGATTTACACATATCTGAAAATCTAACCGTTGGATCTTCACAAAATTTACATCATTAGAAAGGTCTTTTCAAAACGAATCCAACGGTTCCAGTTTCGGGAAAATCCGACGGTCGGATCTCCCGGTACAATCATTTGAATTTTCGATTTCAAAATACGAACTGCAGCGTCGTTATTCGATTAAATATAATTATATTTATATATATAAATAAATATAATCGTTTCTGGCGCTGTTTTTCTTCAGATTTGAATTAAACATTCCAGACAATCCAACCGTTGGATTTCTACAAGGTTGGTGCCGTTGGAAAGATTATTCCAAGGCGAACCCAACGGTTGAGGTTTCGGGAAAATCCAATGGTCGGATTTCCCGTACTAGTCGTTTGAAATCACGGTTTCAAAATACGAACTGCACGGCCTCGTTTCGTTTTAATTTTATTTATATTTATATAGTTATATAAATATAGTTCATTCAATGATTTCTATATCGTTTTCACTTCAAAAAATTTTCTAACACCTTAAATTTTGGAAAAATTTCGCCATAACCTCCCCTGCACCAGGAGCGTCGGGAAATCGCAAATAGCGTCCCGGTCCTTCTAATTTCAAAAAGAAAAAGAAAAAGCCAAGCGGCTAGCCAATCAGGCTCAAAATCATCACCCAAACAAATCAGTAAATGTGTACCTATTTGTCGGGCACAAAATTTTATTCCTCTTCTCTAGCCCCTTTGCTATAACCTGTTCAATGAATATGCATGTACATATATATACAGTTCATATCATTTTTCATTTTCTATTCAACTTCATATTTGATTTCTATTTGGTTTAAAAACACCATTCATTCTAATGTTACATAAATAGGTGCAAATCATTTCATTAGCTAATTAATGAATTTCAACTCGTATATGTTTATTTTGAACAAGTGGCTATTTTTAACACTTCATATTTTAACGATTTATGCATACAATAAAAATGTGATTTTTATTGTAAAACAACTCATTTCAAAACACTATTTTTTTCTATATAGTTCATGTAGGTGGTAAAATAGAATTTTTATCATAAAACAATTTATTTCAAAATATGAATACCATTCAACACATGAATTTCTAAACAACGAATGAATATCAATTCAACACATGAATGTTTTCAATAGTTTTTAGATATAGATAAAAATGTGATTTTTATTATCTAACAGTTTATTTTCAAAATATGAATACCATTCAACACATGAATTTCTAAACAACGAATGAATATCAATTCAACACAAGAATGTTTTCAATAGTTTTTATATATCGATAAAAATGTGATTTTTATTATCGAACTATTTATTTCAAAATATGAATACCATTCAACACATGAATTTCTAAACAACGAATGACTATCAATTCAACACATGAATGTTTTCAATAGTTTTTAGATATAGATAAAAATGTGATTTTTATTATCTAACAGTTTATTTTCAAAATATGAATACCATTCAACACATGAATTTCTAAACAACGAATGAATATCAATTCAACACAAGAATGTTTTCAATAGTTTTTAGATATCGATAAAAATGTGATTTTTATTATCGAACTATTTATTTCAAAATATGAATACCATTCAACACATGAATTTCTAAACAACGAATGAATATCAATTCAACACAAGAATGTTTCTATAGTTTTTATATATCGATAAAAATGTGATTTTTATTATCGAACTATTTATTTCAAAATATGAATACCATTCAACACATGAATTTCTAAACAACGAATGAATATCAATTCAACACAAGAATGTTTCTATAGTTTTTATATATCGATAAAAATGTGATTTTTATTATCGAACTATTTATTTCAAAATATGAATACCATTCAACACATGAATTTCTAAACAACGAATGAATAGCAATTCAACACATGAATGTTTTCAATATAAGGAATAAATATAGTTTAAGCATATGAAAATAATTCAAACACACAGATATTATTCAAAATTTCGGCAGCATAACGGCAGGGTAGTTACACCGGCACCGTCCCTAGTACGGCTCCTCGCTCTACCTTAAAACCTCGCGGTTTTTGACAATGGGAAACATGCATCTAGTTCGCACGCAGGCGGCATGTATATATTTTTATTTCAATTCCACAAACTAATCCTATGTGGTTTCAACCAAATATTTCACAACCACAAATGGGTATTTTTCAACCACAATCCATCCAATATCAATCACAAACAATCCCAAACAACTATTCGCTATCAATCAAATTTCCACAACAATTTCAACCAATAAATATCGTCCATGGTTTGTGGACGAGGGGCGTATATATATATATATATATATATATATATTTATATATAGCAATTCACTTTTACTTCACACATATATATATAAATTTTAAATCAGAAATCTCACCAATAGCTATCCAACTGCACGACACTTTCTTTATAGAAATCTTCGCCTACTTCGCCTTGTTGTTGCTTTCGTTTCCCGTATTCTCTACATAAGTAAAAATCGAATTTTTACTATGTTATTCAATATATAAAGATCATATTTTAAAAACAAAGATTATATTTTTAATATTCCTATGGTGTAAAAATTATATTTTTATTGCTTTAAAAATATAAGAATCACATCTTACTTCTTAACAAAATTCTGTCTTTTCTATTTTTAAAAATAGGATCTTTATTTTTAAAAGTTCAAATCTTTTTCTACTAAAAGATTAAATCTTTTTCTATTTCAAAGTTTAAAATAAAATCAGTTTTTATTTTTCCCTTTAAAACAGTTTTTACATCTTTAAAAATTCTGTTTCAAATGCAGTTTTTGATTTCTTTTTAAAATGCAGTCTTACTTTTTATAAAAATGAAATGCAGTTTTTATGTTATTAAAAATGCAGTTTTTACTTCTTTTTAAATTTCTGTTTTTGATTTCTTTTAAAACTCTGTTTCAACTTCTTTTTAAAAATTTCTGTTTCAAAATCTTTTTAAAATTTCTGTTTTAAAATCTTTTTAAAATTTCTGTTTTAAAATCTTTTTTAAAATTCTGTTTTTAAAAACTTTTTAAAATTTCTGTTTTAAAAACTTTTTTTAAAATTCTGTTTTAAAAAAACTTTTAAAAACATGCAGTTTTATTTTCTTTTAAAACTGTTTTTTTAAATCATTTAAAACTGTTTTTAAATCATAATAAAAAAACAGTTTTTATTCATTCACTGTAAACAACAACGAAAAAAACAAAAAGCAAAAATAAAAATAAAATCAAATTAAACGCTCACCGTGGTATGCGAAGGGGAGGAGACGTCGAGGGGTTCTGGCGGCGTTCGGAGGTGTCGGGCGGTGGTTCGAGGCTTCGACGAGGTGACGGGCGGTTCAGGGTTCGACGAGGGCTCGCGTCTGGGTTCGGGGGTTTGTCGGCGATGGGTTCTGGCGGCTCGAGCGTCGGGGCGGCTCAGGCGATGGCTTCGAAGATCGGAGGGCGGCGGCTCGAGCTATTTAGGGTTTTGTCTCTTTTTTTTTTTTTTTTTTTTATTTAGTTTGCACTGATAAATGATCGGGGGGGGGCCATCGAGGAAGAAAAAGGGGGGGGGGGAAGTTTATTTTTTATTATTTTATTTTATTTTTTTATTACTTAAATTTGCACTAGGGTTGACTTTTATATACGATCTCGAAATGAGGTCCACCGCCTGTCGTCCATAGCGTTTTACCCCCATTCCGAACACAATGGGATATGTATCGCAAGCTGGTTTGATCGTTACAATCAGTTTCCTTTTGAATTTACATTTAAATCACTATATTGAATTTTAAACGCACATTTCAAATTACCGGGGTCACATACTAACTAGAAAAATTCCAGAAAAATATTTTCTAGCTTCGTATTGACGATACGGTCCTAACAAAACTAGTTTCGTCGAATTCTGAGACCGTTTGAAAAATGGCCAATTTCCAGTCGATTAAATTCAACAGAAACTGGTCAAACGCGTTTTCTTTTGCCATGCTCACATATTGATTCGAAAAATTATGAAATTTGAAACCTAGCAATAACTTGACACTGCGGATCTAACAAAAGTGGTTTCGTCTAAATCCGAGGTCATTTGCAAAATGTCCATTTTTAAGGGCCTGAATTCCATAGCGACTATTCAGAATTTTTGACTGGACATATCTTTTGATTCCCGCTATCAAATTTCGATTGGTCAGATTCGTTAGAAAGATATTACCAATTAGATTCAAATGTTTTTGGTTTCACTAAAATCTGGATTGTTTTGCACCCGGTATATTCAATTGAAGTTTGAAATCGAATTATCGAACTACCGCGCCATTTTCAATTCTATTATATAATTATATTTAATTATATTGGTTTTCAAATGTCGATTCAACTCAGTTTTCATCGCCATTACTTAAAATATTTATTTTAAATATTTAAAATCCATTATTTTAGCCAATTTAAAATTTTTAAATTGGTTCAGATTTTCTGGGTCGTTACAAACTTTCACCCATTTCAAGACTTCATGTTGGGGACGCCAACCCTAAATTGGAAAATTGGCAACAACTTCTCAAAGACGAAGGCCAGAATGTTGATGTTAATTGATGCTTCGCCAGAGATGGCACACCTAAAAGGCGGCGTGAGCAATGTCAATCAAAACTCTTTCACACGAGACATCGGGACTTCATCAATCCCCCGCACTTCAAGCCACCATTTCTGACTCTTGACTTACATTGTTGCTAAAAAATTTTGGTGGCATGCATGTGAATCGATCAACCGCTAGAACGCTTTGGTCACCAACTTCATGGTGTAGTCGAAGGTCCACATCTATCGACCCAAGAACGTCATGTTACTCGTTTCTGTAAAACAGAGGCTCGACGAGACTCTACATTCAATCCTATAAATATTCGGCGCCATAATTGCATCGGAAGATTGACCTGAATCATCTATGATGATGGCAGTAGTATCCGGTATTCTGGATAACTTTGACTTCAAAGTCTCTCTGTATCGCGACCCACTAGGACGCATTGACGAATTTACCTCTGAAACAAACCAATTCCTACAACTAGAGGATACTAACGTTGAGATGAATGGTCTCAATGTTATCATTACAAAGGATGGAGGGCCATCGACTCTTGAAATAATGAAGACAAAGGAAAAGCCCAGAAATAGAAAGATAAGTTTATGCGGTTCCAGAGAGAATCTATTTCATTGATCGAGTCCACGATCTTGTTTTTCAAGCTCAATGGAACCGAACATGAGAAGGAACTACATAAAAGAGAACGTGATTCGACCATCTGCGTATGAAACTCGTACTCTTGTTGTCTCAAGAAAGAATGCACAACACCTCGGGTCAACTAAGACAATTAAACCTACAAGTCTGACCTTAATCAATGATGGAAAGTATAAAGGCTAAAAGACTGGATATCCGGTGGACTTAGCTCGACCCCCATCAATGCTGGGAGCATGAGCACTAACTTCACTTTTCCTCCGATGGCACTGAGAGCACGAGAGTCAATTCACAGATTGACTTTAAAGATTCATTCCTAGATTAATATCTAGATGTCGGGATAGTTCACAGCAAAGTGCAAATGCCAAATCCATGTGCCAATTCTGAGGTGTTCTATCCAGACACCAACTCTTAGCCTGATGATGTACTATCTCATGACTTGAATAATTTCACAATGCATTAATTCTTATGTAAAAGAAGATCGGATACATCCGTGCACTTGACTTGCGTAGGATGACGACGTTTAAATCTCTTGTGAATAATTTCACAATGCATTAATTCTTATGTACAATCGCATTCAAGACTAGCATGGATTTTGATGAAAGAATTAAATCTCTTGATTTGACGAGGTTTAAATAGTTATCTGATCATTTCGACTACTCCTTTCATAGAATTTGGCCTGACTAGCACCCATGGAAGCAATGCAACAATTTGATAAAGCCTTCTCAAGGACGGATGACTTTCTAGAAATATTCAGCTCGGCATATTCAAAGCATGCCTCATCTTCGATAAGATGTACTCTGAAGGGGAAAAATGTTAGCTAGTTTTGTGACCAGGCCACCCAAAACCCAGTCGATCGGGGTTACATATGTTAGAGGTTTAAGCTTTTATACATTCTAAAACTGGAGCTTAGATTGAGTGGAGAGCCCGGATCGAATGGATGGAGAGAGGAAGTAAAAAACTTATCATTGGCAAAAGTGGGCATCGGATCGGATTGGATACAGAGGATCGGATTGGTTCAAGGCAATTCTGCCTCTCCTTAAATACCAAAGAAGTCGGATCGGAAGGGGACAATAGCATCGGTTCGGATTGGATCTAAGCCCACTACCTGAACCGCCTTAAGTTGTAACTGCTCCACAGTGTGACTAATTTTCTAGCCTGCAAAAGCGTAGGTACCATCTCTAATTCTCCCCACGTTCTCCACTCTCTCATAACCAACTCTGAAGTCTTCCTAATGCAGCTACGTGTACCTCTAACCGCTCACCAATTCCAGCCTATAAATACATCACAATGCAGCAAATTAAGGGGACTTTTGGGCCTTATGGTAGCCCTATGTATTTCGGCCATGGCTGCCAATAATTGAGAACCACCTTCTATTCCATAAAATCAATGAATTCAAAGAGAATTATTCATTGAATTCGAGTGTTTGAGGGCAATATTCATTGTAATTGTAATCTATGAAAGTAATGAGAAAATATGAAGTGGACGTAGGCTCATTAACGTCGAACCACTATAAATCTCGTGTGTTGATTTTTTCCTACTTTTAGTTTATGATTCCTCGTCATTCTCTGCAAAACATAATCAATTGGGTATTAGGACCATTTTTTGGTCTAACAAAAATTTATTTACAAAGTCATTTCAACAGTTATCAAAATACAAAAGGTAGATATTAAAATTACAACCACATCAAGTATCTTGCACTTTCTAATTAATATCATCATCGATTAAAGGAGGGCTAATAGCATGACGAATTTCAACACACAAAAGCTCTTTGAGATTTTTCTCCTTCCTTCTGATCTCATTAGGACCGTCTGTGGATTTAACTTGAAATTTTAGAGCCATGTTGTTAGCTCTACTCATGGCTCTTAGAGTCTTGTTCTATTTCTCTAAATCAAAGACACTCTTTCACAAATCACGTCTCTCTTCCTGTAATTGCTTAATTTTGGAGACGTAGTAATTAATGCATCGAAGCATATCTTCATTCTGTTTTGTATCATAAAAACTCTTCATTTCTGCTTTGATTTTTCTACACCACCTATTGACAATGATTCATATAACCCATGAGGGTGATTTATGAAACGGAAATATTTTTCAGGCACGGAAGCTTTGGGCTTAGTTGTGGCGTTGGAAAGCTTAAGCACGGATATGTTAGTAGTATATCCAAAAGTGAATTCCCAAGCTTTATAGCTTGCTTTCGCGTTATGTCGCGCAGTTTCTAAGTCAGCAATCTGCTAGTGCAATCTACTTATCTCTTCATCAAAGTTAATGGAGGGTTTGGCTTTTATCTCTCTCTTTAACTCAAGGATAGTTTTATCCTTTTCTTTCAATCGACCCTCCATAACAGTTACTTATTCATTTAAATGCTTGATGGTCAACTTCTAAAGTAAAATTGTTCTTTCTTGAGCAGTAGCAGTAACATCTTTAAGAATATCTCTCTGCTCTGAAACTATTATTGATTCATCCCTGGATTGGAAGGGAGAAGTTTTAGATTGGTTTCCCTATTTACAAAATGAAATACAATTATTCCCAAACCTTATTTTCAAAGGGTGATACAGATAACATCAAACTTTTCAGAAAGGTTTACTACATAAACTCTTAGATCCATCCAAACAAGTTTTAAACTGGACACCTACTGTTTATATAACATATCAATTCAACATGGCAGTTTCTTAGTCTACTTAAAATTATTTCTTGATCATCACCCAAAAAATTAAAAGGAAGCTAAGGGTATTTCATATAAATGCACTGAAGGTATGCTAGGAAACGATCTCTTCTATATAATGATTTTCATGAGTACTCTCTCCTTAATTTAGAAAATGAGCATAAAGCACCTTTTGGTATAAAATCTTGTGAAGAATGAGATTCTACCACAACATGAAATAAAATCAAATATCATGTATACAAGAAGTTCTCATTAGAAGCAAACATTCATGAGTATAGAGTTTTACAAATATTCTTCTTGGTCGTACAGTATTGAACTTTGAAAAACTCAGACATGAATCTGTTCTTATTATACTTAATCTTTTCTGGGGGCAAGTCCCTGGAGATTGAATGAACCCTAGGTAGGTTCCAGCAAGCCCCAGGGTGAAGGTCAGTTCCCCATTCATCTAAGCATCGTTAATCAGGACGTCGAAGTAAACCACCTTTAAACTCCCCTAAGAAAGAAAAGTATACTATTTTGAATCGACTATAGACCTTATGCAAGAATCTACTAAACTATCCCTGTCCTCTATTAACATCCAAAATAGAGTCATCAATTCCTTGTTCTCCTTAAGAATTATCTCTCTTCGGAGTCATGTCGCTTTTAGTCTCGTCCCAACTTTATGTTCTTTATAAGACATCAATTTTGAAGTACTTTTGCCAAGAGCATAATGTTTGTGAGATAAAGCATTATAATCTTTCAGTAGCTTGTCTTGCTCTACACGGGATTGAATTATTTCCCTCTGTTTCTTATCTAACTTAGTCTTATAGTGTGAGGCAATGTTTTTCTTTGTCTATATATGATGACATGGAATATATTATCATAAATTCAAGGAGGAAGAAAACACTTTAAAAGTGAAAGGCATACCTAAGAAACACAGTTTTAGGGCTGGGCAGGCTATTCTTTTTCCTTTATGCCCTTTATTAGAAGAACCGTTGTCCTTGGTAGGAGCATTCATTGGATCTTGAGTAATAGGAGCACCTGAAAGATTAGGGTTTGCTTCCTCAGAACTCCGAGTATCTCCAATAGAAGAGGGAGGGTTGTTGTCTCCTCCATCAAAGTCATTGTGACGGTTATCATCGCTAGGACCAAAATTGTCATCGTCATCATTATCATCTTCATCATCGTCAGCAGCAACATCTTCTTCCTGCTCTCCATCATAAGGGTCAAAATCATCCGGAAGGTCTTCAATGTACGGAAGTTCTTCAGGATTCACTGTGCCTTTCTTAAGAACTTCAATCCTCTACTTGAGTTGCTCAAAACTCTGCCCGAAATAGAAGGGTCAACGAAGGGAAATTCAATTTCAGGATACTGCTGGAAATTATCGGGGTATGCCAAGAAAAGAAAATTTTCAAAAGAGCTCAACATTGCCTTTGGAAAATAGGATTTTAGGAATGAAGAGATTCTATTTTTGGCATAATAAATTATCCGCTTGGCAATGGAGAACGCCTCTTCGACCTTAGAAAGGCGATCGTCTTTCTCTTTCAACTTGTCGGCATGGTCAATCACCATCCTCGCCTTTTCGTCCTTGAGCTCTTGTTTGGATAATTCAAGAGCCAAAACTCTATCATTAAAAAGAGTCTTAACTTTTTTCTCCTCTTCGAGCTCCGACTCGGCCTTTTCAAGAGATGTTTTCAACTCCATACACTCCTAATGCTACTCCGTTAGAGCATTGACTTTGTATTCCAAGGCAGCCTTCTCTTCTTTTAGTGTAGACATTTCCTAGAGGGAGAACCAGTTTTTGGTTATCTAAAAAGAATAAGAAAAATCCGTGTTCACATAAGAGCAAAAGAATGAGAGAAATAGGAGAAGCAAGGCTATACCAAAATCTGCAGCTTGACAAGAGATTGTTGAAAATTCATCAAGTTTGGAAATGGGGAGGGCAGCGAAATGATGATAATATCTTCGAAAGAAAGAGCAAATCTAATGATCTCATTAAATTCTTGAGTTTGGGAAGAAGGTCTTAAAGGACTAGCATGTTGAGGGGATGGGAGAGGGGTTAGCTCATGTCCCATCAAATCTGGAGCTCCCAGAGGGCCTAGAAAACCATCAACAAAATCACTCCTTATGGTCGCTATTTGGGAAGAACTAACGTTAGGGGAAATGCCAGCAGAAAGGGCAATCGAATCAGGAGTATGTTGCCCAACTGGCATAATAGCAAGATCTTTGCAAAGAAAGGAAGGAGTTGAAGTTTCATTCGCCCTTTCGAAGTCGATTCATCAACAATTATTTTAAGCTTTCTTTTAGTTGCGGCATTAGATCGAGCTAGAGCATCCATGGTAGATGTCCCCGTTGAAGCCTCAATAGCTAATCAAAGCAATAACATAAAAAGTAAGGTCAGATACTTTGAACGTCATTTTGAGATCGCTATAGAAGAGTAATCTTACTCGAAGCACCTGGAAACAAAGGGGTCAAGGGAGTGAACATGTCAAAACCCAGGGTTAAGTGCTTAGCACCAGAAAAATGGAGGGGAGGTTGCCCCCAAAATCTTTTGGCCTAGAGGGTGAAGGGCGTACTTCTGGAGATTGTCCAGAGTCAACAATTAGGATCGCTTTCCCAATATCTTGGAAGCTTCATAAATTGCATCAAAAACCTTGGATTCCTCCTCATTCAAACTCTTCCTTGTGGGAGTAGAGGTTGAAAAGAAATGAAGATTAAACAAAGCATGGAAGTAACAAAATAAATCAAGAAGAAGTGGATAGCTCGCCAGGACTCGCAAAAGTGCCTGAAATACCATACGGGCACCTAATATAGAAAAAAAAAATTCCTAGTCTTTGAACATATTGATGCTATCGCTGATCAGTATCTTTGTAGGATTCGCGCAAAGGATACACGATTCCGCTCCTTTAGCTACGAACAATGGTAGAAAATGATGAAGGAGTCGGGCATTGCGGGAAGCTTGACCCGACTCAAGAGCTAGCAATTCAAGACATAGAAGATAGGTATATGTATTTGGAGTCAATTGGACTGGATCTACCTGTAATAACCCGAATTCCGACAGACCGGTTTTTTTCCAAAATTGTAATCCATCGAAACTCGTGTTGATTTGTCTGGTATATTGCAAAAAAGACAAAGATATAAAATATATCAGAGCTCAGAAAACATCTCATGGAGGAATGGATAAAATATAATATAATCAAAATATAACCTTACCGTAGTAATAATATTGCCTAACCAGTATCCAAAGCTATTATATCTCTACCACAAATCTAACTTGCGGGCATGTTATCAGGAGGGGGTCAGAACACAAGTTCCGGTGACTGGATTTAAACTACACATTTTGGACAATCCTACATATACCGTTTAGTTACATTTTCTTGTTTATTAGGTTACTTGGGTTAACAGCACACAAGACTTACATACACATCGTTTCCATTTATTATAACTTATGTTATAACTTTCACTTGTCCCTAAGACAAGCCTGCCAATTATATAACACTCTCATTAATGTAATTAATTATAATAGGTTATTATCATTCCCTGTTCATTCCAATCCTTTTATTGTTGTAACTTTCATTCAATTCCATTCATTTCCATTAATTACAATTAATGCCATTATATCTATTCTGTTATTACATATATTTTTATATATGTTTATGCACCAGACCTCTCACATTAAGCCTACGACTTGTGGATGCTGGATTTGTCGGGCGGGTCCGGGAAGAATTCTACCACAAGTTGACTTAACCTCGTGTCTTAGCACAGTTACATGTATATTTATGCACTAGATCCCTCACGTTAAATTAAAAACTTGTGGATACTGGATTTGTCGGGCGGTTCCGGACAGACTTCTACCACGAGTTGAATTTAACCTCGTGTCTAAGTGCGGTTACAGTTTTCTATTTACTGTAAACTTAGGCATATCCATTCTTCCAAATTTTACTGTAATCTATTTTTACATGTCATACATAATATCATATTAAGTCCATTATCTGATTATCATGTCGCATGTTCTTCTTAACATGTAATTAACTACATTATAAGGTAACATGTAATCATCAAATCATGTAATTATTCCAAATCTAACAAACTAACATGTAATTGTCCCAATTCTATAGTTAAGGGTTCAAGTACATAATATGCCATAGGTTAACATGTAATTAGAACATGTATGTATGCAACAATAATCATTTCCACATATTTTAACAGGTTTATACATTTCATCATATTAATGTTTCATCATACTAACATTTCAACATATTAACCGTTCTAGTAGGTTTACTTTTCAACAGATTAATCGTTCTAGCAGATTTACATTACATATTAACGGGGAATGTCAAACGATAAATATACCATTATCAAAAAGGTATAACTTAAATCGACTTACCTAATTGCTTTCCAAATCCTGAATCTGGTCTACATCTAGCAGTCCATGGTTCTCCTAACTGAATTTAGATCCTAAACAACCATAGATCCACAATTCTCAACTAAAAGAAAAAGGGAAGAAAAGGAGAAAATTAAATAGACTAGATCCAAGAATTTTCCTTACTTCGAATAGAATTCTGAACACCTTCTTCATTAATATACATTCTTTTCCTCCAGATCTTGAATAAGAATTTTCCTAAACTAATTATTCTATTTTTCTTAGCAGATTTAAGGAGGAAGAAGAATGGCAGAGCTTAAGCAGCCTCTCAGAAAATGTGAGATTTAGGCCCTGCTCTGGTAGCTTATTATAGGTGTTCAAGATCTTATCTTATACGCAGCGCTGTATCAACAACGAACATGTTTAAGAAAACAGTCCGGATTCATTAACGAATTTGCCCGGATTTGGGGTGGGTCGACCCCGGCGTCGACCCCCTTGTGTGTCGACCCTAGCGTCGATCCACTATGTTCATGTCAACTCCAGGGTCGACCCCCTGGATCCTGCGAGCCTTTTTTGGGCAAATGTTTACCATACTGAAGTTTTTGATTTTTAAACGTTTGGTTAGTATTCCGTTATACTTTCTTTGATTTATCTTGAATATTATATTTACATATAATCTTCTTATATGTAAACAAAACTTCAAATGCCCATTTTATATGTGTATATATACAAACAAATTTTATTTCGATTTCAAATTCAAACGGTGCTTATGTCGTTATTAATGCTTACCATATTTCTTTGATTGTAGCCTTATTTTGAACTTTTCTCTTGTATATAAATATTTTTGCACATATATACGCATATATTTTCATATACATGTATACATATATTTTTGTACTTCCTTATAAGTATAATATTCCTTATATGTGTGTTCATACATATTTTCCCTTTAGAACATGTGTTATTTTAGCCGTTCGCTTAAAACAAAAATATAGTGCCGGCGGGGATCGAACCTTGCACCTCTCACTTGAAAGCCATATTTTCTACCCAACTAGACTACTTAGGATTTTGTTAACAAGGCTTAGAACATTGGTGGTCATTGTTCTTTTCTTATTCCTCCTTTTCATATTGTTTACAATATTTCATTTAAACCATTGCATGTAACCTTATCATTTTGCATGCATCTTTTTCTTTCATTTTTCTCTTCTTATTGATGCATAATATTTGCATATCATTGCATGCAACATAATTACACTGCATGTAATCAATTTCTTCTTTCTTTTAACGCATGCGTTACATTGTTATTTATGTTAATCTTTTCTTCTTTTTCACTGCATGTATTTATTACGTGTAATCATATATTATCATTATTTTATTCTTCTTTTATATATTTATGTCTATGCATATATAAACACACATATGAATTATTAAATATTTAATTGTCGTAAAATGCAGGGTGTTACATTCTCCCACCCTTAGGAAATTTCGTCCCCGAAATTTGATGAGAGTAAAAATAGATAACCCCTCGCATAATATCCATCCATCATGTATGCATCCAATTTTTGCAAATATTGAGCACTTGCGCAAAGTATAATACAACATAATAATACATGAATGCCTAAGCGGTACCTCCTATATGTATGCAAAATTTTCAAAAATTCTTTTGAAAACATGATGCACACATCCTAAATATACTGGCAATTCTACGTGAATGATATTTTGAAAATCAAAATACATTTTCATCCAATTTTTCTACACTCTTGCATAGCAAGAGCAGTTCATCCAATTGTTGCATCCCAAATCCTACCAACCAACTTTACTTTTCGAATTTCAGATAAATCTAATTTTCTAAATTCGATTTCTTATTTTACAAAAAGGTGGAAAATGGACACATCTTTCGTATTTCTTTTAGTCTCCTTTTTCCGTCTGTACTTGGATTTTATGTAACTATTTTAAAGATTCCTTATTTTCCTATCCAAGCATAGCCCACGTAAGAAAATTTTCTTTGTTACATATTTTTCTTTTTTAACTTATCTTGGGAAAATTTATTCTTATTCGCCTATTCTCAGCCTCCTTTCTTTAACTGTCTTGTTTGTTGCTTTACTGAATTTGTTGTTTTCTTTGTAGTTGTACCATTTCTCTTTTATTTACATATTTAAACATCTGATCTAAGTTTAGTTTCAAATAAGTCGTCTAGTCCTTCAACTAAAACGGGAAAACAGACGCTATACACAACTACTACTAAGGGCCAAGAATCTTAGGATTATGTCCCCCTCAGACAAAATTTTTTAAACCATGGGATCAATGACAGGTTTAGGTGTTACCCTAACTTCTCAACAGGAAAAAATTAACAGAACGATTCCAACAGAAATGTAATAATGGGTTTTACCCCTAACATAAAAATTAACAATAACATCTTAACACTTACTTGCCCTTCACTATCTAGTAGTCACCACAATTCCTAGCCGTGTACCAACAGTCATTTCAAGCAACACCCTAGGCTTTTTTAATGCTTACGCATTCCACGGGAACTTACCATTATTCCAAGACAGGATAATTCTCGATATCTACTTCATATCCTCAAAACTTTTTCCCATTTTTCCTAGGCACTAATCCTTACCTACTCCATACTTTTTAAAACAAGGCATGGCCTTTTTCATTTTAATTTTCTTCCAAAAATTAAAAGTGTTAAAACTTCATTTTCCTCATTGAAACTTACTTTAGCCAAACCATAAAAACATGTCATCTCATGAATTGCAAATAATCATTTTTTTCTCAAATCAGAAAACAAGAGTAGATAAGACAACTATTTCTCAATCAGGTTTACAATTTTTTCTTGCCTATAAAGTCAGTTCAATTACTTACTACAAGGTGCAAACATCTACTATATTCTTAATTTCTACAACTTATTTTGTCCACCCAACAAAATTTCTTGCTAAAACTATTTATCAAAAACGATTGTCAAAAGAACAGAGATTTCAAAACTTCCTTCGTTGTTAATTCTAGTTTTCAACAAAATGCAACATTTTCTAAGTTTTGCTTTTTATTCCTTTCATGCAATATAACAAGAAACCTAGCAAGTTATACATGCTCTATAATGTGCACCTTTTATTGTAGACAAAAATTTCAAAAGAAATCACTGTTTCCAAAATATACCCCATTTTACATCAAAAATCAATATGTACTTTTCTAATATGTTCTTTACATATTTTTAAAACTGAAACTTTTAAGATTAAAACTTGAAAACACAATAAATCATCTTCCAAAAGCTTTTATAATTTCAAGTTCTTAAAAGTTAATAATGGGGTTAGACTCAAAGTGGGTTTCCAATCTTAACTAGGCTTTCCTAGACACTCCCATAAAGTCAATTCTCTCAACCATATATATTCCTAATCCATTTTTCTCTTCTTAACCTTTTCCAGTTTATAAGGTTTACTGCCAAACTCACTAATATGAAATACTAACATATGGGATTCACCTTCCTTCCATACAAAGTACATTGTACACTTAATTTCCACTCAAATTACCTAAGGGACTCAGATTTCCATGTTCATTCCTTTAGTGTACAAAACAGATTTCCTAACTTTTAACATAATATTCTTTTCTCTATATAGCGAGTTCCTCTATGGATCTTGGTATATATATAATATATTTTTATTTTAAAAATACAAATACATTCACTCACTATCTATTTAGGAATCATAAACCTATGCTCTGATACCAGATGTAACAACTAGAATTTCGATAGACCATATTTTTTCCAAAATTCTAATCCATCGAAACTTGTGTTGGTTTGTTTGGTATCCTGCAGAAAAGACAGAGATACAAAATATATCAGTGCTCAGAAAACATCTCACAGCGAAATGGATAAAATATAATATAATCAAAATATAGCCTTATGTAGTAATAATACTGCCTAACCAATATCCAAAGCTATCATATCTCTGCCACAAATCTAACCTACGAGTATGTTATGAGGAGGGAGTCAAAGCACAAGTTCTGGTGACTGGATTTAAACTACACATTTTGGATAGTGAAAATTAGGCACATATCCCTATTTAAGTTTAAAATTCCAGCCACGTCCCCCCCCCCCCAAAGTTTACATTCAAACCCCGTCCCTGTTTTAAGCTACCGCTTCTTTTTTGCCCACTTCCGCCTATTTTTGTGTCCACTTATGCCTTTTGCCTTTTTTGACCAAAAAAATGCGCTACTCACTAAAAAAAATTCTAAATTCTGGAAACATTCACAGGAGCCCACGGAAAAAAACTATAAAAAGTTGCATACATGTGTGCAACTATTGCCAATAGTAGCATACATACATGCATATATTCATATAATGTGTTTCTGTTGAAAATCTGGACCAATATACGCATACATGTATGCAACTATTACCAATAGTCGCATACATGTATGCATACAAAGTTGAATTGAGATTCATGTGTTACGAAAAGTTGCATACATGAATGCAACTATTCTGTGTATATGCATGCATGTGTGCAACAAATTTAAAAGGGACGACGGCTTCTGAATATGCGCATGAATGCATGCATGTATTCTGTACAAGAGCATAAATGTGTGCAACAATGTATGAAAACGACGAATGTTTGAAAAAACTGGTCAAATTTGAATATATACATAAAAGGATGAGTATAATGTTGTTTAACTATGTACATGTATGCATTTATACTGCAGTTTGGCGCAAAACTGAAATATAAGCATGAATGTATGCAACTATTTACGAATAGGTGCATCTTTTGATGCAAAAACCTGTTGTTTCACTGATTTTGTGTTATTTTGGGTTTTAATGTTGTTTTTGATTGTTTTAACGCATGAATTTTCCGACGTGTACGTGTTTTATTTAGTAATGAATTTTCGTGATTTTTTTATATTTTTTTATTATTTTTTTAATGAATTTTCAAAAAATAGGGACCTAATTTACATGAAAAGTTAGACCGGATGTGAGCCTAATTTTGAAACTTTCCAAGGACCTATGCCAAACGGACCCTTTTGGATAATCCTACATATACCGTTCAGTTACATTTTCTTGTTTATTAGGTTACTTGGGTTAGCAACATTCAAGGCTTACATACACGTCATACTCATCTACTTCCCAGTGGATTAACCTAATACAGTATATAAGTAGCTATCCCATAGGGTACACCCCATGGTACCCCACTCGGACGGTCTCCACTGTAACGCTACAAAAATGTATTCGGCCCCTCATCCCATGCTGGAGTGACGTATGGATCTCTATATAACAATGGTACGTTCCACATATATCTTCCATTGCCATGCTACGTAAGCGTACGGACTGCCACTTTCGATCGAATCAGATTCCATCATAGAGTAATGCCCTCGAGTCTATGATGCACCTCCCAGAGAAGACATGCATGAATCTAAACTTTCCCACGTATGTATCGTCAATCGTACTCGATGCCTTACCCACACATATTCTTTACTATGCACCGAGTCCCGTGGCAGGGCTGTATAAGAAAGACGGAACTCGGTCGAGAGCTTTTCAGATATCTGTATGCACAGATGCTAAGGTCTGCACTTTCGGTGGCTAAGGTCCCACCTGACCCCTCCCTCAACTAGTGAAAGACGAACAAGGTTGAGAACTAGTGACTTGGCCCAAGAGCAAACAACATACAACAAATCCTAATTGGCTTGTCCCTCACCCATACCCTTGATAGCAAAAGGTCTATGGTCTTTTGGTTTAGCTCTCCGTCTTTCCGCATCGCGCATCACGTGTCATGCTGACCGTCAGTGGTAGGTACCCGACGTCTTGCTATCAACAAATGGTTAGACCTGTTAATACTCGAAAAGTGGTCGTAACCCAACCTAGTCACAAGAAAACTTGGACCATCGAATCACCTATGCCACCCTACAGTCTTTTGAATGCCCACTATCATGGCAACCAAGGCATACTCACTGGGTAGAAACATGCAGACCTAACCTCTATCAGCACAGTCGAGCGCTGTAACAGCACAAAGGACTACCAGGAGTACCCTCCACGTCCCAGGAAGCCGCGTGCTTCCCCTTCCAATCCTTCGAAGCCAGCAGAATATCAGCAGAACAACAGGTAGAATACCCATATGGACGTGCGCTCCCCTTGTGTCCTATGACACCACGATGATCTACCCCGATGGGTTATTCAACCTCAGACGTACGGACTGGTCCAAGTGCCTCATGTTAATGTGTTATTAGATCCTATGTCTATTCATTTAATCACGCGCTTGCTCTTCCTTTTCAGATTTCCATTCAACTTGGCTATTCCTAGTCATATTGACTTCTTATTCCAGTTACCAAGTTCCTTTTGCTTATTAATTTCAGTTATATAACTTAACCCATTTAAGTTCATTAATAAGCCTTTAACAAGTTATTCTTATCAGTAGATTTCAGATTCTCAAGTTTACAGATAACATATTCTTCTTGTTAGCAGAACTCAAATTCTCATATTTGTAAATTGCTTAATTTATAATTAACTGCAACTTATTGCATTTCATAAGTTTTCCCCCTTTTCTCTACTTATTACAAAAAACAGGTTTCAGGCTTCCCAATTTACAGATTACTTAATTTACAATTAAGTACAACTTATCCATTACATAAGTTATCTCAATTCACATGTTTTCTATTTAACATGTCGCTTTTTTTTATTTATGATTAAACATAACTTATTTTATCCCATATATTCACCTTTTTCTTTCTCATTTAATCACAATTCCATCTTACACTGTCACTACAACTTGCTGTTGTTTACTTATTAACTTAGTTCTCTTAACTAAGGTTTACTAATAAGTTTCCTTTCCATTTATTATAACTTATGTTATAACTTTCACTTGTCCCTAGGACAACCTACCTATTATACATTCTCATTAATGTAATTAATTATAATTGGTTATTATCATTCCCTGTTCATTCCAATCCTTTTATTGTTGTAACTTTCATTCAATTTCATTCATTTCCATTAACTAAAATTACTTCCATTATATCTATTCTGTTATTTACATATATGTTTATGCACTAGACCTCTCACATTAAGCGTACCACTTGTGGATATTGGATTTGCTAGGCGGTTCCGGGCAGACTTCTACCACAAGTTGACTTAACCTCGTGTCTTAGCACTGTTACATGTATATTTATGCACTAGACCCCTAACATTAAATTAACAACTTGTGGATGTTGTATTTGCCGGACTGTTCCAGGCAGACTTTTACCACAAGTTGAATTTAACCTCGTGTTTAAGTGCAGTTGCAATTTTATATTTACTGTAAATTTAGACATATCCATTCTTCCATATTTTACTATAATCTATTTTTACATGTCACACTTAATATCATATTAAGTCCATTATCTAATCATCATGTCGCATGTACTTCCTAACATGTAATTAACTTCATTCTAAGGTAACATCTAATCATCGAATCATGTAATTATTCCAAGTCTAACAAATTAACATGTAATTATCCCAATTCTACAGTTAAGGGTTCAAGTACATAATATGCCACAGGTTAACATGTAATTAGAACATGTATGCATACAACAGTAATCGTTTCCGCATATTTTAATAGGTTTATACATTTTAACATATTAACATTTCATCATATTAACATTTCAACATATTAACCGTTCTAGCAGAATTACTTTTCAATAGATTAACCATTCTAGCATATTTACATCGCATATTAACGGGGAATGTCAAACGATAAATATACCATTATCAAAAAGGTATAACTTAAATCCACTCACTTAATTGCTTTCCAAATCCTGAATCTGGTCCATTTCTAGCATTCCATGGTTCTCCTAATTGAATTTAGAACCTAGACAATCATGGATCCACAATTCTCAACTAAAAGAAAAATGGAAGAAAGAGGAGAAAATTAAAATGACCAGATCCAAGAATTTACTTTACTTCAAATAGAATTCTGAACATCTTCTTTATTAATGTACATTCTTTTCCTCCAGATCTTGAATCAAAATTTTACTTAACTAATTATTCTATTTTTCTGAAGAGATTTTAGGAGGAAGAAGAATGGCAGAGCTTAGGCAGCCTCTCAGTTAGGCTACGCTCTGCTAGCCTATTTATAGGTGTTCAAGATCTTATCGTACACGCAACACTGAGTCAGCAACGAACATAGTTAAGAAAACAGTCCAGATTCATTAACAAATCTTCCCGGATCTGGGGTAGGTCGACCCCCCTGTGTGTGTGTCGACCCTAGGGTCGACCCCCTATGTTGGTGTCAATCCCAGGGTCGACCCCCTAGGTCCCGCGAGCCTTTTCTGGGAAAATGTTTACCGTTTTGACGTTTTTTATTTTTAAACATTTGATTAGTATCTCGTTGTACTTTCTTTGATTTATTTTAAGTATTATATTTACATATAATCTTCTTATATGTATACAAAACTTCAAATGCCCATTTTATACGTATATATATACACACAACTTTCGATTTCAAAATTCCAACGGTGCTTATGTTGTGATTAATGCTTACCATATTTCTTTGATTGCAGCCTTATTTTGAACTTTTCTGATATATATATATATATATATTTGCATATATATATACGCATATATTTTCATATACATGTATACATATGTTTTTGTTATATATATGCATATATTTTCATATACATGTATACATATGTTTTTTTACTTCCTTATATGTAGAATTTTCCTTATATGTGCGTTTATACATATTTTCCCTTTAGAACATGTGTTATTTTAGTCGTTCCCTTAAAACAAAATATGGTGCCGGCAGGGATCGAATCTTGCACCTCTCACTTGAAAGCCACATGTTCTAACCAACTGGACTATTGTAACAAGGCTTAAAAGAATGATGGTCATTATTCTTTTTATATTCCTCCTTTTCATATTTGTTACAATATTTCATTTAAACCATTGCATGTAACCTTATCATTTTGCATGCATCTTTTTCTTTCAATTTTTTTTTTCTAATTAATGCATAATATTTGCAAATCATTATATGCAACATAATTACACTGCATGCAACCAATTTCTTCTTTCTTTTAACGCATGTATTACATTGTTATTTACATTAATCTTTTCTTCTTTTTCAATGTATGTATTTATTACATGCAATCATATATTATCATTATTTTATTCTTCTTATATATATTTATGTCTATGCATATATACACACACATGAATTATTAAATATTTAATTGTCATAAAATGCGGGGTGTTACACTACCTGCAAGTGTTGCAACAACCTAGAGATAAAATCTGGGAAAGGGAAAAGTGGTCATGCCAAGTGTGGATGGCCGAGTATGCAAAGAACCCTTCTGGTGGATTCTAAATGATGTTATTCTTAGTGGCGGGGATGGCATCTATTCTAGTCATACCAAAGCTTTTGAGAATCACATTCACTTCATCTTGAGTCCGGATGAAAGAATGAATGTTATGGAACAATTTCTTTCTTTGGCTAAGGAGTAGAAGAACTTGTTGGGTTTGATTCATCTACACTTTGCTTCTTAGATATAATTCTACTGGGTCGTATTATTGCATAAAACACATTACCATCATGATTTAATTTTTCTTAAAGTTATTATTGACCATTAACAAGTTTAAGGCCATCGTGAAAACCCATTTACATTAGTTATCTAATATTCACAGAAGAAATTGGGACATATCATTACTCATTAGAGATTGGATTCCCAACATAATTCCTATAAAAGTTATGTACTACACATATGCTAAAAATGGTTAAGTAGTTGGTATCGTTTACATCAATTGTAAAGGCACTAAAACCAAAGATCATGCAGATCTAGGTATCGATGGAGTCGAAATCAGAGCAATATAAATTCTTGGTATCGACAAAACCGAAGTCAAACAATTTGTTATTGATACCAAAAAACTTGGTCGACACCAATGATGTGTTGAACTCGGTACTGATGAATTCAAAGTGAAGAATAACTTAGTATTGGTAACGGTCAAACCAACATGAAAGTTTGGAGTTTAACCGATGTCGAAATGAAAGAAAATGTGGCTTTTGGTGTTGATTATGCACTATTTCAATACCTATTAAGCCAGGACCAAAAACCAACACTAACCTCGGCATCGGTAAAATTGAGACTAAAAGGGATCGATAATGGTTGATCCTGAATTCAATGGTATCGAAAAGAAAAAACTCCATCTTCATGATAGAAATTAGGATTCATCATAGGTGAATTTCATATTTTAAACCTCGAAAAGCGTGTCAGCAATGGTAGATGATAAATCCTCATAAATCACCATTAATGTCAATTCAATGTTACTGCAGTTTACTTGATTTCCTTCTAATTAGAAATCAAAGCTAATTCAGCCTCGATTAAATTCATAATCAAGCTTAGTAAATAACGATTTTTAGACCTTAACTTAAATTGGTTCATGAAATGATTAAAAACTTATAGAGAAAGGATTGAATTTATAGTTGCGAGGAGTTTGCAAGATTTCAAAGAATGATGACTATGTTTGAGTTTGATTTCTTATAGGAGAAGAAATAAAGGAAGAAGAAGAAATTTTATACTAAAATCACCTCTTACCCTGACCGCACAAATAATCACAGGTTAATGGGCCAGATTAATCGTGGAAGGCCAAAAGGTGGGAAAATAGTGTACTTTCAAGATAGTACAAAGTAAAGGCTGAAGTTATTGACTTGAAAGGTCAAAAATACCCTTTCACTAAGGGGTAAATGTTACTACCAGATTTCTATACCGAGGCCAAGTTGATATGAAGGGGTATCGCAATAAAGTCGGTACCAAAGGAAACAACAACAAGGAGAGTTAAGCCAACACTGAAAGCAAAAGGAAGTGAAGTAACAATAATAAGGTCGATACCGACACCAATGATGAAGAAGGGAAAAACAAAAAAAAGGTTTGGAATACATGTTATTGGCACCAACAAGAAGGGAAATAGCTTGGTGCCGATAATAAAGAAATGACAACAAAACCACGATGCTGATACAAACTTATAACAAGCAATTGGCTTGGTATCGGTACCGGACAAAGGATACCAGAGCACGAAGGCAACAAGGGCAGAACCATGTGTCAAAGTCCAGTATCATATGAAGACAATACCAAACAGACAAGCTCAATGAAGTAGGACTGAAACCAGATGCATATAAGGGAAATGCATAAGATCAATGTAGGAGCAAACTAAGTTATATCAATACCAATGGGCTTGGTATTGATACCAATGCTAAAAGCAGCACCAAAATCATAGAAGAAAAGCATCAGAGTGATACCCAGGCGCTATGTGCAGGCAAGAAAGCCATATCAAAAACAGGCCGACACCTAACAACATAAGCAACAAAGAACCAAAACCCAACCAAAGATAAAGATCCTTCCAACTTGTTGAAACCAGGCATATGAGGCGGAACCACGTTTCCTACCGGGCTGCTAATGAAGGGGGCCAAAAATGTCTATAAATAAGACAACAGGGGTCACATTTTGGTGGGACCTTTCCTCATTCTAAAATCTTGTATCAATTTCTTAGAGAGAGAAAAGTAATTTGCAAATCAATTTGGGGATTTTACTTGTAATCGTCTATGTACTCATGCAAATAATCAATAAAAGAGAGATTTAATGCTCGTTGCCAATTCCACTTATTTCCTTGTAGTTATTTCACGACAAAGTCTTCTACTTGGACCTAATTACCAAAGTAACCCTCATAAGCCATCTAGCTTTCTACTTGTGTCGAGCTTATGAAACCCTTATCCCAAGATAACTGTTGGTCCTTGAGTCTCGTAAGTGTGATACTCTTCTCTTTTGAAGGATGAGTAAATAATTTTCAGGCTTAAAACCTTGATATCTAGGAAACGGTGAATTAAGTCGAACTTGAAGGAACTAGATAATCCCTAGGTTCCCCTAGGTCTACAACCATTTCCTATATTTTGGTGTTGATGAAAAATAATGTTAATATTTTGGGGCTAGAAGGAGGGCTTGAACCTCCGAACCTTTGGATAAACTACCACATCCCTAGGTGTTCCAACCAATTGGTTAGATCTTGAAGAAATATACCATTGATAAAGGGTCTCAACAAAGATCTTTTGAAGCTCGAATGGCTGCGTCAGGCACCAACGATCCAAGGGTTATTGAAGAACAAAAGTTAAGAATGGAAGCTTTGCAAATTATGCATAGGAAAAGGGAAGTATGATAATACGACCCTGACCATTGGAGCATTATTCCTTTCCATATAGGACCAACCCTCATCTTTGCTTTAAGTGTTTCTATAACAAAGGAATATAACCTATTTTCTCACATAAAAGATGTGACGGCCCGCCCCGCACCAACCGACATATACTCCAAAAGTGCGCTGTACACATGTCCAGTTAGCACGGAACGGTTCGTCAAAAGGAAAGGGAAGAAGGAAATGAACTAACAAAGAACCTGTAGAATGTCTCACAGCGCATAGAATAAAATATAATAATAACATACTTGACATAAAACAGGTGAGACAGTGCATAAGCTGAAACAACTAACATAGCAGCGGAAAATGTAAGTACAGCTTATGATCCAAAGTTAAACATTATTACAACTTTTCAAACTGTCTCAAAGCAAAAGCAAGATAAAGGAGGTACACTACTAATGCCCAAGTAGCGACCACCAACGACACATGGAGAATATCTATATATCATACGTAGAAGCCTCCTGCTCGCCTCCGAATCAGCTACTCGCGCATCACCAGCTAACCTGTCTCTAGTCTGCTCGTGTGAGCACCCAGAGTAATAAGAGGAGACATAAAACTCTGGGTCAGATATAAAGCCTGGTATGAGCGATAAGCATCTAAACAAAACAATAACAGGTAGACTAAAACATACCTGAACCTGGACCTGCAACCAAAGAGTTAGCACTACATACTGTACAACACTCTAAGGTGCCATATCAAACGGTGTAAAGATACGGAGGTTGGGGTGTGCATGTCATAGTGATGGCAAACAATCAAACATAGCATCCATCCTCACATCTCTCACTCAGTGCGTAAAACATACGATATTCACCACTTCGATCACCCAACATACCTTGCTATGATCACTTTGCCCCATGAAGTCATAAATGGCTTCACTGCACTGATAACATAGCTACTAATCCTTCGCAATGTCCACTTGCCCCATGGAGTTATTCACCCCATATGCGCTGGCTCATAGCCTTACCAATCCTTTACTATGTCCACTTGCCCCATGGAGTTATTCACCCCATCTGCGCTGGCTCATAGTCTTACTACGCATCACTTTTCCCCTCAAGTCGTAATGACTCTACTGCACTGATAACGTAGTCTTGCTACCATCACCTTGCCCCTCGAGTCATAATGACTCTACTACACTGATAAGTAGCCCATCATCCCTTTTTAGTGGTGAATCGAAGTTATGAACATCGACAACTCCTTAGCACACGTCCCGCAGCAAAGCCCAACCATGAAGTGAACTCATCGGTTCCCAATTGGATCCTGAGCTTTAACTTCCCATGTTGGACTACCTTTGCATCTCGGGTTATTGGTCAATACTGGGTCGGGTCGGGTTTCGCTACTAGCCATCGGTTTGGGTCGGGTGCACAGCGTTGCATCGGTGCATGGTCTTCCTCTGGTAACGGTTCGGTTCGGGTTCACTGCATTGCGTCGGTTCGGGTCGGGTGTCCCACCTCGGGTCGGGTCGGGTGCCATCTCCCATCCAGTTCGTGCTTCCGCTCCGATCAGCTTCCTCGCCCTTCATTTGTTCCGATCTGATCCTCCTCCTTTAGCCGCTCCGATCCCCCTCCTTTATCCGATCCGATCCCAATATTGCTAGCATGGCCTTCCTTTTTGCCAGATTTCTCAAGTGTCAAGTTCCAATCCGATCGAATCCCTTGCCCAGTTCACTTATCCGATCCGAGCCACCATATCCGATCCGATCCGAAAACCTGCACTGTTTCTTGAAACTTTTCCAGCAAGTGTTTTACGCCATTCGACGACGTTTTCGACCATTCTAACTATTGAAATCAATCACAAAGCATATTATACATTCATAGCAACATGCATAATCAACCACAAACATCAAAACATCAATGTGATAGGTTAAAATGGATCAAACATACCCAAAACCCCATATTTCCCCTTAAGCACGTTTAGGTGAAACTAATGATAGGATTAGCAAAACTTAACCAAATTAACCCAAATTCATATCAGAGGTCTAAAACATCATTTAAGAATTTATGAACATTTTTCCAGAATTTTATCAAGTTTAAATTCGCTAATTAACACTAATTACCCTTAATTTGCCATAATTAGTGAGGAACTATGCAAATCACTCACCTTAGTCACAAATAAACTAAGATCTGAAATAAATCTCTGATTTGATGCGAATTCTAATGCTAAACAGCAGCTCCAATGTTGATTTGGTGTAGATCTTCTTTGATTTGATGTTGCTAAGCTTAATCCTTGATTAGGAGATGATTTGGAGGTGATTTAGAGGTTGGAGGCCATTTTTAGGGTTTCTTGGAGATAAGTGGAGGCTAGAAAACTGAAATGGAATGATTCTCTAACTCATTTCAGCCTCCACATAACCCTAATCCCGAAATGGGTTATGGGCCTATTCACTAATCACCCTATTTGGCCCGATTAAGCAGTTTTTCACCTTCCAAACCTTATTTCAGCCATATCTCCCAAACGGTAAGTCCGTTTGGCTATTATGACCACTCTACGGAAAGGTAAACCATCAAACGATCTAATGGAAGTGGTTTCAAGTCAAAATTCCTTTCCAATTAAAAGTTATGGCTAAAACAAGATCAACTAGGGGCCAAACGGTCATTTGAAAATCGACAAAAATCATGAACATGGGAAATGACTCTAGTAGATGTTTCCCAAAGTTACATGCCCATACGACTTCATATGGGAAAGAAATAAATACTCTACGATCCTCCGGTGCGTAGAATGCAGGTTGTTACAAAAGACGTCATCCATGCACAGGCTAAGGGAACTATGTTCGAGTAAGGAATAATGAAGGATTTTAGTCGATTTACATCAAAGTGGCACAAGAAAATCTCACTTCATTCCCAAGATACGTTGAAAAGAAGATTTGAAGAAACAGATGAAGCAACAAGGCAAAGTAACAAAAGAGCAAAATTCCAATGTCGAAAGGAAAATTTTGAATCAAGGTTACCTAATGAATTACACCTTACTACATCAGTTGAAAATATTTACTTCCTAACCAAACATGAACTCAACTTTTGGTCATCAACAAAGAAGAAACCCAAGTATGAAAGGAATTCAGGGGGGTGATACTGTCATTACCACATAATTAATTGACATGAAACCAACCACTGCTGGGTTCTCGAAGGAATGACCATCAAATTCTTTAATCAAGGCTAACTACACTGATTTGTAAAAGGATCAAGTTAGTTCTAACAAAGGATTTCTTGAAGAAAGAATGTCTACATGGACAAGAGTATGAAAACACCTTGAAATTTGGAACCACCTGAAACGAGTGAAGTTACCTATGATGGTTGAAAACCCTTATTTGCGCTAAGATGGGCAAGGCGTCTCTTGGAGGGAGGCGATGTGAAAGCCTTTAGCCACGTCCAATTCATAAAGGGCCAGCTAAAGCATCGAAAGTGTAAGCCTTCGTCCAATTCAGAAACAGACTTTGCACTTACATTAATTGATTTGCAAACCTGCACATTCTTTTAGTTTTCTGAAGATCTTTAATGGTATATGTGCTTCACTTGTACTTTTTAAATAACAATAAATTCCAAGCACATATAGGTCATGGGTATTACTACGTTTCATTGGTTTCGAAGTTCTTAAGATCTCATAATTTACATCCTCATTCGTTTTCGTTCTGATTTATATTTCGACTCAAACTTAATTAGAATCATAATTAATCAAAATATTCAACATGGAAAAGCATATTTTACATTTGGATCATCAATGCCAATTATAATATTTTCAAAATAGAATGAAACTGGAATAGGAGAAAAGAATTGATTTTAAGTTTATCAGTATAATTGCAAACATCATAATCATGTACCATCCTTGAATATAGACAGTGTGAATCTACGATTTACAGTTTGAATCCTAGTTCAATTTAAGGTTTGAAATTTATGATTTGCGATTTAAATCACATCATGAAAACCTTGCTTGATTTGGTTCTATTTGTGGGTTTTGTATTTTCATTGAATTACTTAACTTCCATTTGCAAACGAAAAAAAACTTCATTGCAATAGTGAACAGATAAAGAGATAATGGGTCTTCTTGTACAATTCATCTATTGCTATTTGCAAAACCACTATGAGTTACATTAGTAAGTATTGAGTATTGTTGGCTCTCCTTTTTGCTAAGGCAATCACATGATGGATTTATGATTTTCGAAATGCTCGGGACTCAAGTACGAACTCATAGAAAATTCACAAAGCACTCAAACTCTAAGAAATATGGTCTACTTAAACTCTAAGAAATATGGTTCACAAAGTACTCAGTGGGCTGATTTCTGTTCAGGTTTTTAAGCCATTAGTGGGCAGATTTGAGGACGCCCAATAGTGGGCTGGTATGAGGCTATAAATAGGGGGCTGGAGGCATGGAGAATAGTTTACTTTCTTCATTCTCTCATTTGGTTGAGCTCGTGATCCTCCTTGCTGAATCAAATACACTTTCCACCATTAAAATTCTAGATCTACATAAAAGAATCGAAGATCTACATCATTTGAAGCTAGATCTACGCAAAGTGAAGAGTAATCTCATAAAATTGGAAGGTTTGAAGAGTGTCCTTCGTTGTTCGAATTCGTGATTCGTTGATTACGTGTTGTTTTGGAGAATTGATGAGTGATATGCATCTCTCACGAAGATTTAATCAAGTATATGAGTTGTTTGATCATAATTTCATCATTTCCAAGTCTTTTTCACCTAGATTTACATCATGGTAAACATATTTTCATATGAACACCATAAGATCTAATCTAGCAACTTAAAACCGGTAATTCATATGTTTATGCAAGTTAGATCCATCATCTTAGTTATTCATCATTTTATCATGATTTTGTGAAGTTCATATGATTATTAATGATAATTGTCATTTTGATGTTGTTGTTGGTTTCATTAAGTGTTCATGGTTGATTTGGATGGGTAGTTTGAATCGATGTTGTCATTTAGCGAAGATATGGTCAAGTTTGGAGCTATTTTGGTCAGACCTGGAGTCAGATCATTTTTCATAGGTCAGGTCATTTTTCTTGTTCCCCAAGAAATAGAGTCAGATCGTACAAATGCAGGACAAGTCATTGTAAATCTTCAAGGCGTAGCAAAATTTTGGGTCGTTCTTATCTTAGATCGTAGGCCGTTGATGTGAGGTGGCAAAGTTGGATCGCCCAGAAGTGTCAGGACGTGGAACTCGAAGGAACTTAGGTCATTAAACGACCTAAGGTATTGGAACACTAGTGCTTCTTGAGGAGCTTCAAGCCGTAGGACATAGGTCGTTGGCGACCTGGAAGGTCAGGTCGTGGAGATGCTCAAGACGACCTAGGGTGTCAGGTCGTGGGGGTCCAATAGTTGGAGTTAGGTTGGTCAAGCCGATGGGTAGTGGCGTGTGGTAGGTCGTGGGTGCAAACTAGGTTAGTTAGGATGTTAAAACGACCTAAGGAGGATAAACATCATTTATAGATGCTGTGGAATGGAGATTAACTGATTTGATATGTTCGTTGATCCTCGTAATGCAACGAATGTGGAGACGACTCAAGGGTGCTTTGAGTTCGTAGATAATGGTTGTATGGTCGCCGACGATGACGACTAGAGATACTAAAGGCCGAGGAATTATCGTTGTCGTAGGTTTTAGTGGACTCAAAGCAGAGTCACACGATTTCGTTGTATGGTCGAGTACCCTGGGCAGCATGAACGGGTCTAGATACATTTCGTTGTATGGCGTATGGAGCTTTCGCAAGAATCGGGGTTTACCATCATCCCTTGACAGTTGATTGCAAGGTGTTTAGTTGGTTATACGATTAACGATGGTTTCAAAGCAGGATTGGCGGTGATAGCAAGAGTCAGTCATGAATGATAGTTGGTTGCTTGTACCGTATCACGTAGATTATTTGACGTCGAAGGAGATGTTTCTTGGGTGCTTGTCTGATATTGGTTTAGGCCTCTAGGGTTTATGCTCGGGGAATGTCGATCTCGATTGGGATGGTTTACGTGAGATATAACTAGTTGCTTTGTTTATTATTGTTTTGTTACTTCTGATTACTATGAATGAATGGTTGTTCTGATTGCCATGGATGTATGGTTGAAATGCTTGGTTGTAAAGGCTATCACTGTCCGATGTAGGAAAGACGGGGTTGAGTTTTTCTCTGGTGTTGTGGTAGATTGGTTTGTTAATCTACCAATTCTCATATACTTTGTTGATGATGCTAGATTACAATTTTATCGCTCACTAAGACTGTTGTCTGACTCAAGGTTTTATGTTTCCCTCTTATTACCTTGGGTTGTTCATCCGGTTTTGGACGGGTAGACATGGTAGCAGATAACAGGTGATATCTTGGTGATGACGATGCTATTGTGCGGTGGCTAGCAGGAGGCTGGCGTACTATTTTCTACTATCTAGTATCTATTATTTCCGCTGTTTGATATTTGACTCTGAGTGCTGTAGTGAGGCAAATTTGTACAGATATTTATGTTGTAATCCAGGATATATGGATATTCTTTCTAGTTGTTATGAAAGTTGGAGTTTCTACCCAAATATGCTTCACTATTATTGCCTATTGTATATGTTCTATTATATTTTATCCTTGCGTTGTGAGTTATACGACAGATTCCACTTGTGTTATCTTACCTTGATGATCGTCCATAGCTGCCTGACACGTCTTTCAGCGCATCATTTCCCTTGTTAAGTGTGGGGGTTATGGGCGGTCATCACATTTGGTATCAGAGCTCTGGTTAACTATTTTAGCCAAAGTTCAAAGACGTAATAATGTATGCGAGACATAGTTGTAGATTTCTGATGGATGCTTACTATATAGTGTATATAGTGTAGTAGCATTTGAACTCCATTAGCAGTTTTCCTTGTAAGTAGTTAATCATTCTATATTGCAGATTTAGAATGAATCGTAGACTATTAAGACACGCTGCTAAGGAGGAGGCTGCTCCCGGAGGGGAAAATGACGGTATACAATATACCCAGCTATGTTCGAGGCCATGATGGAAGCGATCATGAGGTGGGTACCCGCTCTGTAGGCAACAGTAGTAGATGTAGGCGTTCAAGTGCAGGTACCGAGGGCTGTGGACTTCACGAAGCTATGCAAAGACTTCATTTCTCTCGGAGGAAAGCCATTCAAAGGGACAAAGCCGACTGAAGAGGTTCAAAGGTGGTTGGATGCTTGCGTACGGATTTTCGGATATTTGGGTATAGATGATGCAATGAAGAGGAAGCTTGCATCGAGGCAACAGGGCAGAGCCATGGAGTGGTGAAACCCTGCTACGCTCGAAACTCCAGAAGAAGAGATAACTCGGGAGCAATTCCAAGGTAAGTTTGATACGAAGTTTATCTCTACTACACAGAAGTCTGTTCTATTCAAGAAATTTGTGGAGCTAAAACAGAATGGTAGACCAGTGCTTGATTATGTTTCTAATTTTGAGGCCTTGTCCATATATGCTCGTTCATACATTAACACACCCTATCAAAAGAACAAGAAGTTTGTTATGGGTTTGGATACCTACATTAGGAGACCATTGGTGGAACATCTTGATGATCCATATGAGAAGATTATGGAAAAAGTTGTGAGACATGGAAGCTTATTTCCAAAAGAAGAAACTGTTGTGGTTGCAGCTAAGGAAGATCCAAAACCACAACAAGGTGGTAATAACAATAAGAAGAGAAAGCAACAACGAAAAAAAGGAAAGAATGGCCAAAAAAGGCAGAAAGGTGAAGTGATTTGCTACAACTGCTGGTAAAAGGGCCATTATTCCAAGGATTGTAACAATACCAAAGTTGAGATGAAGTGTTTCAAGTGTGGAAAGCCTGGGCATGATAAGAAGGATTGTCCGAAGCTAGCAAAAGGGAAGCAGAATATGAAGGCTTATGCTTTGGAGGTTGTGTCGTCTTCTTTTAGAGCACCTACCGCAGAGGAGAAAGGAATGGGTGTCATCGTTCAAGGTACTCTTTCAGTTAGAGGTGTTTCAGTTTGAGTGTTGTTTGATACTGTAGCATCGCATTCATTCATTTGTAATGAGCTTGTGAGCCGCTTGGTTTAAAACCCGAGATTTGTGATAGACCTTTGTGTAACACCCCGTAATTTCAATAACATTAAAGTGGATAAATTAAATAATAATTAGTTTAACAGTCAGAATTAACAGAAACGGACTACGCCATTGCGTCCATCTCGAAATTCTGGTCAACATAGACATTTGGTTTGCGTAAAACGGACAATGTATGAAGAAGTTATGAAGGTTTGAAGTTTGTATACGTGCAAGATAATTATATATATATGGACCAGGAATTCAAAATTTCAGTTCAAATTTCGAAAATCCCATAGGCGGTAAAATTCCCGCCCCAGGGGTGTTGACTCCATAAGGGGGGTCGAAGGGGGGATTGACCCCCCTAGGGCTGAGGTGGCAGTCGATTTTTGGGGGGCTGGCAGCTATAAATAAAAGTCCATTTCTCTTGTTTTCTTCACTGAAAAAAAATGGAGGCCTAAATGCTGCTAGTGCTTTGACTGAATCAAAACTATATCTTCTTCAGCAAACAATCAAATCAAGTTAATCAAGAGATTCAAGTGCTGATCTATGCTTCCTTTTTCTCCTTCTATTTTTCTAGATCTGAACATTGTGAGTTCAAGTTACCTTTAGAATTGAATAATTAAAAGTAAGACATGATATGACTTTAATTTGGGTATATGCTTAGGATTGAATCTTATCATGTTGTAGTTGATTAAATTATAAAGAGAGTGAAACATTCCATGCCTCGAGTTTAATCATGGATATATTAGTTAAAAGGATTATATTACATTGAAACACTGGTCATTGAAAAGTTTGTATCAATTCATTGATATTGTTATAACTTGGGTAACAACGATGTACTACTAGATGTCAAACACTATTTATAATTTAATTATTGTTTAAATTATTGCCAATGTTATAATAACCTATGATGTCACACTTCAGAGCATTCGAAAGATGAAGGATCATTTCAAATATATAAAAATCAAACGTTGATTTATAATTCACATTTGTAATGGTATGTCACGTTAATATCGTCCTCTATTATTTTGTTTGGAATGAAAAATAGGGTTAGCCCCTTTTTCATTAAGACACGAGAGATTAGATCTCAGGAAAATTAAACGAAATAAAATGGTGACTTGCAAGCCGATCTGGCTAGTACTAACTCTCAGCTATCCCAAATCGTTCGACGATGAAGAGGCGATCGCTCGTGGACTGAGTAGAGGTGTCTCATTCAAGCGTTGTGTAACACCCCAAAATTTTAACAACATTAAAGTGGATAAATTAAAGAATAATCAATTTAATATTCATAATTAAGGGAAATGGACCGTGCCATTGCTTCCATCTCGAAATTTTGGTCAAGATAGACACCTGGTTTGTGTAAAACAGATAACGTATGAAGAAGTTATGGACGGTAGAAGTTTGGAGGAAAAAGCAGAAATTCCTGGCGCACTTGACAAGTGCGCCAATGTATTTTTACACTGTCGCACCTGTAAAGTGCGCCCATGTATGTTTTTGGGCATCCGGACCCAATTGGGTGTCAGTCCGTGGCCCGATTCACTCTAGGGCTGAGGTGGCATCCGAATTCTGTAACCTAGCAGCTATAAATATACCTCAATTCCTTTGTTTTCTTCACAAAGAAACAATGGCGGCCAGACTCAGCCGGTGTGTGAATTAAACTGGATCCCTTATCTTCTTCTATCAACTTTGCAAATCAAATCTAGAAATCCAAGATCCATTCTTTCTCTATTCTCTAAACCTAACGCTGTGAGTTTCTAGTTATTTTTAGGTTTAAATGAATAGAAGTAAACTATGAAAGACTGTGCTTTGGATACGTTGTAAACCTTGAATCGATGCTATTGTTAGATCTTATACTATGTCATGATAGATCTAATCCTCTAGATCTGATGAATTGTGGTTATTCTATTATGTTGCCTTTGTGGATCTTGATTTGTAACTATGTTGTGGTGAACATAAATCTATTAATTTGGCAGTTGCAACATTGGTTAGATATAATTATGTATGTAAATCACCTTTCATATAGCGATCAACTTAGATATGTTGTAAGTTGGACATATTTAGATCTAAACATGCTATTATGTCATTCTAATGGTGTTAGATCTATTTTAACCTCTAGATCTAAATTATATGATCTAATTGATCATCTTGTGTTATCATGTTAGATCTATTTTAACCTCTAGATCTGAATTATGAGATCCAATTTATCATCTTGTGTTATCATGTTAGATCTATTTTAACCTCTAGATCTGAATCATGTGATCTAATTTATCACCATGTGTTATCATGTTAGATCTAAACTAATTGGACAACTAAATTGTTAATTTAGATCTTACTATGCTTATTGCGACATCGTAGCTATGTTAGAATCAATTGATTGCCACCAGTTCATCAGTTTTATGTCCACCCTGTTATGATGTTAATTACATGTCCATGCCAGTATGTATGTTCACATTATCATGCTAAGTTTATGTTTATGCCAAGATGATCACTTTTGTTATATTCCTATTGTTTTTCACTTTTACCGTTTATGACTAGGCTATTATCTAGCCTAAGCATGCTGCCAATTTTGTGAGGGCGCTAGTTAAGGAACGGCGGGATAATAATGGCATAATTTGAATATGAACATTTTTGGACATATAATTCAAATTATTGGGTAAAGTGTGTATTAACACCTATAAAAGGAAAGGTTTAGTTAATTGATTAATTAATTAAAAATGGAATGTTTAGAATTACTATTAGGAATTGTAATTGTACTTATGACATGAGGTTAGGTTGCATTAGTGGTGGAAGTCTGCCTGGACCCTACCGGCATATCCAGCCACCACTAATGTTGAACCTAATGTGGAAGGTTTAAGTACGTAAATACGAATCGGGCTAAGACACGAGGTTAGGCCCAACAATGGAATAAGAATGCCTGGACCCGACCGGCATATCCAGCATCCACACGTTGTAGGCCTAATGTTGGAGGTCGAGCCCATTATAAACCATAAATGGACATGATAATAAATTGGACTACTTAACCTAATCTAATCCATAAGGGATTGTATGAATATGAACTAAAGTTAGGGTCAAGTAAAACAAGCTTGGATCAATGAGAGGGTTAAGTAAATCTTAGGTAGGTAGGTAATATTAGTATATATAGGCCCACAAACTTAAGCATTAAACAAACATGCCTGGATCAATGGGAGGGTTAAGTAGATCTTGGGTAGGTGGGTAACATTAGTATATATAGGCCAACAAACTTAACCTGATAAGGTTATGTAATTAAAGACACCTAGTGGTATACATAATCGGTGGAAATAATAAAGTTATGTAATTAAAGATACCTTTAGGGTAAGCATAACTTGCAGAAATGATAGGGCTATGTAATTAAAGACACCTAGTGGTATACATAGCCAATAAAAAGCTAATAGGGGATACAAGACAAAGGGGAGAGCTTGTATCATCTTGTGTGGGACCTATTTCAGTCAGTAACCCTTAAATTGGTATCAAACGGGTACTCCGAACTAGGTCGGAGTGGGGGCACGCTTACTGAACTGATTGTAAGAGATCCAAACGTGGAGGACGGTGTCATGACGGCACGTTCCAAGATTCCAAGGGGGTCATGTGCGTGCATGACTCCGCCTACTCGGGAAAATAAGACGCTGTGGCATCAGTAGATATGGTTGCGCACATCCGGGAAATGAAGGGTGACTACTTTAGGGAGTGACACACTCTATTGTGGGGCCAGCACAGGGTATCTACGGAGTAGGGAGCCGATCGACTAGGGTAGTAAATAGGGTACATCTAGTCCTGTCTGTTTCTGTGGGGTAAATAGGGTTAACACTCGTTATTCCTATTTAGGTACTGATTAGTTCTGTTTGGGTTAAAACTCGTTACTAGAGTACACCTAAAACTACCATTATATTTCTGTTGGGATCATCCTGTTTTTGTTAAGCAATTAGGGAGTATGTAATCCTGTTACGTACTTGTTATACTAGTATTGGTGCAGAGACTAAGCAGAGTAATCATTAGAAGCATATACACCTTATCATGTCTACCTTGTCACACCTGCCATTTATTTAGTGATCTCATTTATCCACTTTATATGCCTATCATGTTACTTTTATTTATTTACTGGCTAAAGTAACTAGACTCGCCCGGCTTTATGTCTGACCCTTTTGTTTCTCCTTCATTCTTTCGTCCCCTCCCCCCACCCCCCCAGGGTTCTCAGGGCGGAAACACTCAGGCTTAATCATGACTCAGATATCATCTTACGAGGAGCTACTCTGAAGTATGGCTCAAGTTCTTGTCTCTACTATGGCTTAACTCTTTCAATTGGGGAATTATGTTTTTATATTCGTATGTACTCTGATGATGCAAGACAGAAGTTATTTTATTATAATGGTTTTTGTGACTGATGGTATTGTGGACCACGGTATTATGATTTATGTTGAAATAAAAATTTAAATTTCCACTGCTATTCTATTTATATCTATCTTATAATTATTCTATGTCTGTTTACCTATAATGCTTCATGAAACTTAATGCATTCCCTTAGTGAGTGACATTAACGGATGTGGGGTGTCACACTTGGTATCATTGCTGAAGGTTACCAAATTAGATAAAAAAATTTGAAAATTATTTTCGAAAAGGTTTTAAAAGAAAGCATTTTCAAAAGAAAAGTCTGTTTTGAAAATATTCCCTAAAAAGCCATATGTAATATCCTTCAGTCCTTTGTCTAAATTTCTTCTTTTTTCCTTTTTTAGCATGTCTAGGGAACAAACCATTCCTAATATCCCAGAGGGCGTTACGATACCCAGATGGTTCCGTAGGTATCCGGAGGCCACGGCGCCTGCCGAAGGCCAAGGAAACGTTCCTCCCCCTGCTGCACCGGTCATTCCTCCTCCTCCTAGAGCAGAAAATTTTGCTAAGATCTGGAACGGTTTTCGTCCTATGGAAGGGAATCCATTCCATGGATTGAGATGTTTGTGGAAGATAGGAACTGGCTCAAGGAGACCAAGGACTTGTTTGTAATTTTTGAAGTAGAGGATCGAAGAAAGATTCAGTTAGCTGCTTAGCTATTGAAGGACGAAGCTTCATTTTGGTTTGAGGTAACCCAAGCAGGTCGTCCGGTGGAAACTTGGGATGACTTTAGACAGTTGTTTGAGATGAAATTCCTTTCCCAAGATGAGAAGAGCATGCAGATGGAGAGGTTCTTAGCACTCAAACAAAGGGTTCTTAGCACTCAAACAAGGAAACTTGACGGTTAAAGAGTATGTGAACAAATGTAACCAACTGGCAAGATTTGGACTGGAACTGGTAGACACTCCGCATAAGAAGGCTTTGCGGTTTGCTAAAGGGCTAAATGAACCCCTTTATGGGTTAGCCATGTCCCATATCCCAATGGGAGCCACTTTTGAAAAGCTTGTTGATATGGCCCTAATGCATGAGGAAGACATGAGTGAAAAGAAGGAAGTAAAGGCTGAGGAAGCAACGCAAAATGAGAAGGTGTGGCCCAAGAAGGGACAACATCAGCAACAACAACAATAACAATAGAAGAAAGGCGAAAATAATGACAAGGTTAAAGATAAAAGGAAGTTCCATAGTTGTGGGAGAGAGGGTCACTTGGTCAAGGACTGCAGGAAAAGGAAGAATGCATGCTTCGCTTGTAGAGAGGTCCGGCATCTTATTAAGGATTGCTCGAAGAAACAAGGACAAGTTAAAGGGCAGGAACTTATGGAGGGTAGGTGCATGCTCTCGCGGTCAGTGCTCCAAATAGAGGTAGAATTTTTTTTCTGTGGAATGTTTAATTTCTCTTTTAAAGCATCCTATTAGAAAACTTTTTTATTCTTGCACTTCACATTCATTTATATCTAGTTCTGTGGTTGAATCTCTGCACTTAATTACTAGTATGGTGGTGGGTCCCATAGTTGTCTCAAACCCCATTGGTGGTTCGGCTCATTTATCTGTGATTGTTGGGGTTTGAGGATATCTGTATTAGGCGTCTAGTTGAGAGCGACACGTATGTGCTTAGGTTTATGGGCTATGGGTTGATTCTAGGAATGGATTGGCTTACCATGTATGGTGCCATTCAGGATTGTGATATGGGGGTCGTTACGCTTATGACTTGTCACGAGAGGACCCTCGAGATTTCTCGTGACCACAAGGGTCTGGCATTCTTAGTTTCCTAGGATCTATTGAGGCATCTATCGATGATCTGCGATCGGTACCAATAGTTGTGGGTATCCTGATGTTTTTGATGAGGTTTTGGAGTTTACCCAGAGGCACGAGATTGGTTTCCGCATATGCTTGGTAGACAATGCAAAGCCAGTTGCATTGCCTGTGCGACATATGGAAAATTGATAAGCAAGTAGGGGAGCTACTTGAGAAGAGGTTTAATAGGTGAATCATATCAGGATGTGAAACCTATAGAAGATAGTCCTTGAGGATGCTCATCATTCTAAGATGACTATTCATCCAAACGGCGATAAAATGTATAGAGTTCGAGGTAGTGGAGCCAAACTTGCAAAAGGAAGTGAAAGTAGAGAAGGAAGCAATGATTGGATGAGTTCCGACTTGCATACCTGGATCAGAAGTTAAGAAACTGCGCAACAGGGAGGTTAGGTTAATAAAAGTGCAATAGGGAGAAGACAATGAGGATGCGACTTGGGAGACTTAAGATAAAGATCACGCTTCATACCCTTTCCTTTTTGGGGCTATGTTCTTAACTTCTCTTCCAAAAGATTTTATTCATGCTTGCTTCTATCATCTGAGTATATCCTATCAATCGAATCTTCGACCTTTAGGTAGAAAATCTCATGATTGTAAACATGTGATTGAGACATGTTATGTTTGATGGATGCAAGTGGATGCAAATGTTTGCTAGTGGTTGCCTGTGGATGCATACACACACACATTAGGCACTAGATCGACTCAATCACTCTCATACTGCATATGGATGTGTGTACGTTTTCTTTTCTTTCATGGATGGAAATGGATGTACTAGCATATGGATGTTGCATTTGGACGAATGAGTGTGCATGCATATAGAGCTTACATGTTATAATAGGCTTATTTGCATACATATTGGATTCATGGCACTAACATACATTGCATTAAGGAGGTCAACTGAATTAGTAGACCGCCTGATTTTCGCATTAATATTGGGACATATACACACCTTTGCGTATGTTCATATAAGCATTATAAAATTTTAAGGACAATGGATGCCTGTGATTGGTGGATGAGTAGATGGATGATGGATGGTAGGATACATTCTTCTTAACTTGAAGATTTTGGGGACGAAATCCTTTGAGTAGGGGAGAATGTAACACCCCAAAATTTTAAAAACATTAAAGTGGATATATTAAATAATAATCAATTTAATATTCAGAATTAAGGGAAGCGGACTGCGTTGTTGCGTACATCTCGAAATTTTGGTTAAGATAGACATCTGGTTTGCGTAAAACGGATAACGTATGAAAAAGTTATGGACGATAGAAGTTTGGAGGAAGAAGCAGAAATTCCAGGCTCACTTGGCAAGTGCGCCCATGTATTTTTACACTGGCGCACCTGTAAAGTGCGCCCATGTATGTTTTTGGGCATCCAGACCCAATTGGGTGTCGGCCCGCGGCCTGATTCACTCGAGAGCTGAGGTGACATCCGAATTCTGTAACCTAGCAGCTATAAATATACCTCAATTCCTTTGTTTTCTTCACAAAGAAACAATTGCGGCCAGGCTCTGCCGGTGTGTGAATTAAACTGGATCCTTATCTTCTTCTATCAACTTTGCAAATCAAATCCCGAAATCCAAGATCCATTCTTTCTCTATTCTCTAAACCTAACCTGTGAGTTTCTAGTTAATTTTAGGTTTAAATGAATAGAAGTAAACTATGAAAGACTGTGATTTGGATATGTTGTAAACCTTGAATCTATGCTATTGTTAGATCTTATACTATGTCATGATAGATCTAATTCTCTAGATCTGATGCAATTGTGGTTATTCTATTTTGTTGCCTTTATGGATCTTGATTTGTAACTATGTTGTGGTGAATGTAAATCTATTAATTTTGACAGTTGCAACATTGGTTAGATCTAATTCTGTATGTAAATCACCTTTCATATTGCGATCAACTTAGATATGTTGTAAGTTGGACATATTTAGATCTAAACATGTTATTATGTCATTCTAATGGTGTTAGATCTATTTTAACCTCTAGATCTGAATTATGTGATCTAATTGACCATCTTGTGTTATCATGTTAGATCTATTTTAACCTCTAGATCTGAATTATATGATCTACTTTATCATCTTGTGTTATCATGTTAGATCTATTTTAACCTCTAGATCTGAATCATGTGATCTAATTTATCACCATGTGTTATCAAGTTAGATCTAAACAATTGGACATCTAAATTGCTAATTTAGATCTTACTATGCTTATTGCGACATCGTAATTATGTTAGAATCGATTGACTGCCACCAGTTCATCAGTTTTATATCCACCCTGTTATGATGTTAATTACATGTCCATGCCAGTATGTATGTTCACATTATCATGCTAAGTTTATCTTTATGCCAAGATGATCACTTTTGTTACATTCCTATGTTTTTTCACTTTTACCGTTTATGACTAGGCAATTATCTAGCCTAAGCATGCTGCCAATTTTGTGAGGGCGCTAGTTAAGGAACGGGGGAAAAAGGGTTAATAATGGCATAATTTGAATATGAACATTTTTGGAAATATAATTCAAATTATTGGGTAAAGTGGGTATTAACACCTATAAAAGGAAAGGTTTAATTAATTGATTGATTAATTAAAAATGGAATGTTTAGTAATTACAGATAGGAATTGTAATTGTACTTATGACACGAGGTTAGGTTACATTAGTGGTGGAAGTCTGCCCGGACCCGACTGGCATATCCAGCAGCCACTAATGTTGAATCTAATGTGGGAGGTCTAAGTACGTAAATACGAATCGGGCTAAGACACGAGGTTAGGCCCAACCGTGGAATAAGATTTCCCGGACCCGACCGGCATATCCAACATCCACATGTTGTAGGCCTAATGTGGGAGGTCTAGCCTATTATAAACCATAAATGGACATGGTAATAAATTGGACTACTTAACCTAATCTAATCCATAAGGGATTCTATGTATATGAACTAAAGTTTGAGTTAAGTAAAACATGCTTGGATCAGTGGGAGGGTTAAGTAAATCTTGGGCAGGTGGGTAATATTAGTATATATAGGCCCACAAACTTAACCATTAAACAAACATGCTTGGATCAGTGGGAGGGTTAAGTAAATCTTAGGTAGGTGGGTAACATTAGTATATATAGGCCCACAAACTTAACTCGATAAGGTTATGTTATTAAAGACACCTAGTGATATACCTAACCGGTGGAAATAATAAAGTTATGTAATTAAAGACACCTTTAGGGTAAGCATAACTTGTAGAAATGATAGGGCTAGGTAATTAAAGACACCTAGTGGTATACATAGCCAATAAAAACCTAGTGGGGGATACAAGACAAAGGAGAGAGCTTGTATCATCTTGTGTGGGACCCATTTCAGTCAATAACCCTTAAATAGGTATCAAAAGGGTACTCCGAACTAGGTCAGCGTGGGGCATGCTTACTGAACTGATTGTAAGAGATCCAAACGTGGAGGACGGTGTCATGAGGCGCGCTCCAACGGGGTCATGTGCATGCATAACTCCGCCTGCTCGGGAAAATAAGACGCCGTGGCATCAGTAGATATGGTTGTACACATCCGGGAAATGAAGGGTTGTCACTTTAGGGAGCGATACACACTACTGTGGGCCCAGCACAGGGTATATACGGAGTAGGGAGCCGATCGACTAGGGTAGTAAATAAGGTACATCTAGTCCTGTATGTTTCTGTGGGGTACCTGTGTTTCTTTTGGGGTTAACACCCGTTATTCCTGTTTAGGTACCGGCTAATTCTGTTTGGGTTAAAATCCATTACTAGAGTACACCTAAAACTACCATTATATTTCTGTTGGGATCATCCTGCTTCTGTTAAGCAATTAGGGAGTATGTAATCGTGTTACGTACTTGTATACTAGTATTGGTGCAGAGAATAAGCAAAGTAATCATTAGAAGCGTATACACCTTATCTTGTCTACCTTATCACACCTGCCATTTATGTAGTGATCTCTCTTATCCACTTTATATGTCTATCATGTTACCTTTATTTATTTACTGGCTAAAAGTAACTAGACTCGCCAGACTTTATGTTTGACCCTTTTTGTTTCTCCTTCTTTCTTCCGTTTCCCCCTAGGTTCTTAGGGAGGAAACACTCAGACTTAGTCAGGACTCAGATATCATCTTGTTAGGAGCTACTTTTGAAGTATGGCTCAAGTTCTTGTCTCTACTATAGCTTAACTCTTTCAATTGGGGAATTTTGTTTTTATATTCTTATGTACTCTAATGATGTAAGATAGAAGTTATTTAATTGTAATGGTTTTTGTGACTTATGGCATTGTGGACCACGGTATTATGATTTACGTTGAAATAAAAATTTAAATTTCCACTGCTATTTTATTTATATCTATCTTGTAATTATTCTGTGTTTGTTTACCTATAACACTTCACGAAACTTAATGCATTCCCTTAGTAAGTGACATTAACGGATGTGGGGTGTCACACGCTGGAATTCGATATATCTAGAGCTGAAATCGAAGCCGTGAATTCGTGAAAGTTATGACAGGTATAACTATGATTTACAATTTATAGAATAGATCCTATTAATTTTGGTTACAATGTTAATTATATGTTGTGAATTCGAACCAAAATTACTAACGATGGTATCAGAACCATGTTCATATAAATTGTAGGTTGAGTAAAATTAGGGTTTTTTGTTTGATAGATACACTGCTAAATCCGATAGCGTTATGAACACTATTGGAAGCAGAATATAATATAAATTCATATATTACAAGAAATCGTTTCTTTATGATTATATATATATATATATATGATATAAAATATGGAATGAATATCTAGAATAGGAAAACAGTGTGAAGGACAAAATTAGAGAGAGAAAATTAGCCATAAGGACAAGAGGCCAAAAATTTAGGCTGAAGGACATTTTTTAGTGTAAAATAGAAAATGATGGTGAACCCCTGAATTCCTTGATTTACACTAAAAAGTTTCCTTGCGGCTAAATTTTTAGCCTTTTGTACTCATGCCTAAATTTTTCCCTAATTTTGTCCTTATGCCTAAATACCCCTTTTTAGAATGTATTGGTTATTTATTCTGGTTTAAAATGATTTTGCCCAACCCTGTGATTTTAGGATCTAGAATGTTTTTTATGACATGATGAATATGGTATTGTTTTATATCCGAAATGTCTAGTTTTGATTTTGTTTTGATTTTCTAAGATCAAATGTTACATATATATAACTAAAGTTATATTTAGATTGGATTATATATATATTTGTGTGTGTGTGTGTGTGCATGTGTGTGTGTATGTTTGGGTGTGTGTGTGTTAACTATCAATATAGGCAAGTAAGTGATTTGAATCATTATAAAATTATGTATAATGAATATTGGACTTAGCAGTAAGTCACAAGACTTGGTATTTTTAAATCAATGAATTTGACAATTTTGTGTGTATAAATATATACATGATATATTTAGGATTGCACCCTGTTTACAATCTAATGTACACAATATATGTATTTGATAAATAATTTGACACATGAAATCATGTTGTTATAGTACATTTATATACATATGTACTGAACATATATATTAAAAGATAATGAGATGATTTAAATCCCAATTATATAGATATTTATGCAGGACCCTAACTTTTTCATGTTTTTCTGTTTGCATTTGGACATTGATAAATGCAAATGTGATTTGCAATTTTAATGTACATGTTTTAATTCTGCATACACACACACACACACATACACACAAACACACACACACACACAGAGAGATTGAAACATTTAATAACTGTATGTGTTATATATATGTTAAGAACCTTTGCTTTGAATTTTCTTCCAAGAATTGATTTAAATACATGCTGCATAGATACATATATATCTATTTAAATCATATGAATCATTCTTTTAAATGCACATTGATAACTATAATCTGCAAATATGATTTTCAGTTTTATGTTATCAGTTTGTATATGATTTAGGTATATATGTAAAAGACAACAATATAAATTTCAGTGGTAATCCTGTGTATACATACATACATACATACACACACACACACACACACACACATATATATATATATATATATATATATATATGCATGTTTGATTGTTAGTTGTATATATTCTTGATTTTTTAACACAAGAAATAAAATACACATGTTACTTATGTATAAATGTATTGACATTTATATATAATGGAAGTTTGAAATTGAATTCAAACTTACCTTTGAAAACATGTTTTATTAATACTCTTAAAGCAGTTTAGAACTACAATTTTATTTTGTAGATGCAATCAAATATTAGTAAATACATTCTGTATTTATAGTGATAAATAAAATATTGCAAATAAGAGGCCACAACAAATATGATTTGTTGTTTGATATCATGCAATATGTATAAGTATAATATCAATACTGTGAATAGTACAAATTCGATTTGTAATTTCAAATCCAACTCTTATTTGACAAATGTTAGTATATATTTGCTGCCACATTTAGAATTTCTAGTTTGGCTTTAATCTATAAATGTTGGGATAAATTACTAGAAAAATCAAAACTGTTTTGATCTTATCTAAAGGGACTTCCACCAGTGCATAACATAATTATGTGTTTGGATATCTGCTTTGAATGCAATCTGATATGTTGAATTTAGTTTGGTATTAAAATATGCTTATAAATGTACTGCCTTACATACATACATACATACATACATACATACATATATATATATATATATATACATATTAAAGTGAGTTTAACTTGCTCGTCCTTAATATGCACATAATGTTATGTACATCCTATTGTTTTGGTCAAGCACACATATATTGAATGTGTGAGATTCATATCTGAAAGCCTTAAGTATAGGGCAGTGTTAATGAAAATCATATATGCAGCCCTATGGACATCATTGATACAAAACTGTTTTGTACTAACTAAAACAAATAAACTTTCGTTCATTTGTATAGATTATACAACACATATATGCATCGACTTATTGTAACCTGATGGTGTCATATTTTTTCATATGATGTTCACACCTGTAAAGTTAAATGAACTTTATGACCTATTATATATATATAATGCATATATAGTACATGTAAGAATTCTTTACTTTGGTTATATGTGTATATGCATGTTGAGTATGTAGACTGTCCACTATATGCCTGCAGCAAAACTGTTGAACTATTATATATATACATATAAACTGTTATATGGATATATATATACATGTATGTATGTATGTATGTATGTATGTATATAGGCATGACTTTGGGGCAGCCTCAACATAAAATCTTACCTTATATTTGTCGCCATTCAAATAAGATTTGAATCTGGACAATACACATATAGAAAGTCCTAGACTTGTAATACTGCTACACACTATAATTAGATTATAAATCAGTCATCAGTTTGACTTAGATGCAAAAAACCAATGATTAAAACATACAAGCATTGTTTATAACCTGCTTTGTAAATGTAGACGCACTGTCTATATTTATATATATACACACATATTTATATAAAAGAAATATGATTTCTTATCAACACAGCGAGCATAATAATGCTTGATTCTACTATGATGGTATTTTGATACTATATTGACATTGAAATCCATATCCAAGTTACAGCCTGTATATGAATATTTGATTATCATTGCTTGCGCATTGTTCTATACATTTTATGTTTTAAGTATGCCTAAGCTCGATTGTTAAAAGTTGTTTTAACAGGTACAGAAATTGATTCAGTAAAAGGAGGGCAAAAGTACTGAAATTGTTTCAGTAAAAGCGGAAGGCAACACAGTAGCATAAGTCGTAGCTGCCTAAATACTACATATATATATATATATACACACGCAAGTGTAACTTGGGTATTAATAATGTGTGTATATATATCTATGTATGTAATAAAAATAAAATGTAATTTAAATGAATTGCATGGCGGAATTCTTATACAAGCATTTTGTACAATTGAATGTATGTATAAGTTTTGGCAAATGCAAGATAAAAGATATTATACATTGTATCTTGAAATATTATAATATTTGAAAATATGGCCCTATAATGTATGTGGAAATCTGACCTCGTATATTTCCTTAAATATCTGATCGTGTATATAACAAATATGCAAGTTTAATAGATGATACACGTATTAATATTGTTCAAGCTCAGCCTGTGTAATTATTTTTGGTTAGGAAATAATAAAGTGTTAAAATATGTTTTGACATAATAGGCCTGAATTATGGGTTGTAAGCTAACTTTATACGGTCAGACTATATACTAAAGCTTTAGGGCTGAGTGTAATTTGTTATTCTATTATATGTGGAATAGTTCATTTTTATTATTTGATATGTTAATGTACGTAATCTCTAAAACAAACCATTTATATGTTTAGAACATGCCTTAATGAGCCTATTTATCCTTACTAAAATGACTCAGTATATGTTATGAGCAAATGTTGCAAATGCATTATGCGGTGATAACACCTTGAATTCATATTTGATAATGAACCTATTTTATTTATACAAGAAGGCTTATGTGACCCACAATTTGAAATGTTCACATGCTTAAAAGTAGGCACATTATATATATATATACATATATATATATATATATATATATATAAGTATATGCATATTTTGTATAACACTCGAAAACCATATGTGTGTGTGTGTGTGTCATATATGTATATATTCTATTGCATTTATATGCAATTAGAATACCAATGTAAAAGACGTATATTTTTAAAATGTGTAAATAAAACTAATGTGACTTGCCTTCTCAAGTTTAAATTCCTTCAAGCAAATTTTGTTATATTAAGTGATAGTGACGTCTTCCAATAAATATACTCACCAATGCCAGAATCACTGGATGTAGGTAATGCTAAAGCATTATGCCCTTTTATTTTGGTTATATGCGATGGAGTAAATGTGATACTCTAAAGTATAATTGAGTCTGACTTAACTAGGCTGCATAATAGGATTATGGCGTTAGAGACAAAGAGCATGAAATATTTAATATTTAAATGAACAAAATTATTCATCATGCTATCCAAGAGTTATATAGGAGATATAATTGACATAAGATGTCTACCTAAAATATTGTGTTTTGGGAGATCAGCCAAAGCTGACTTAAGGCATAATTAGATATGGATCTTGGACCACAAATATGTATATATACCGATATATATAGAGAGGGATGTTAATTTGAGTGGGAGCATATTTTAGTTTAAATTATACATTTATGTTAACAAAAATTTTGATTGTCAAAATTTGTGTTCATATTAAATAAATATTACAAAATCAGTTATTATTTATTATTTACTGTAGATATTAAATAGCAAATATGTAACCGCCCGCATTTTACGTATCAGAAGATCGTAAAATATTTTTTTTTATTTCCTGAGAGTTGGATCATTCTCATCTTTTAATATGTTTCTTATGAGGATGTGAGACATGTCCATAATTTTTACCGATTTTGTTTATGACCATTTTGCCCCTGTCAGTCTTGTACAGGGCATAACTTTTGACTCAGGCTGAATTAGAGGGTGAGACCTATGCCATTGGAAAGGAATTGATGATTGCCTTTCCGTAGAGTGGTTACATTAAAGATTTGGCTCAGCGGTTAGGAGAAATCGCTATTTTAAGGTTTTTCAGTTGGCTATCCAAGTTTGGTAAGCCAAAGTGGGCTGAATTGGGAAGGCCCATTAGGGGGTTTGTGGAAACTATAAATAGGGGTAAGGGATATGGGAAAGGGTTTGAATTTTCCATTCTCTCATTGGGAGGTCTTGAGCTCCTCCTTCCTCTATCACCTTTCCACCATTAAAAATCAAAATCAAAGGAGGGAAATCATAGATCTACACCGTTGGATGTTAGATCTACATCAACTGGGGCAAGAGTTCATCAGATCAAGAGGTTTGGTGCGAGGTGCTTGCTGTTCGGATTTAAATTTCTACAATTTTAGCTTGTTTTGGAAAATCAGTGAGTGATATGCATCTCTCACATGGGTTCAAAGAAGTATATGAGTGTTTGTTCATGTTTTTCGTCGAATTCAAGTATTTTCTCATAGATCTACACCATTATATGTCCATTTTCATATGAATCACCCTATGATCTAATTTAGCAAGATTAAACCATTAATTCCATGTTATTTCATATATTTATGTAAGTTAGATCTCTCATTTTGATCATATGTTCATCTTAATAATTTTGGTGAAATTTACATCATTTTAGTGATAATCGTCATATTCATGTTGTTAGCGATGTTATGACATGTTTATGGTTGTAATTGGTGAGTTGGATAAACTGGTTTCGTCGAATGTATCATTTGGCGGAGTTTTGGTCGAAATCAGAGTTGAATTGCAATATGCAGGTTTTGGGTCGGCCTAGTCACCAGTTGGGTCGACCTAGTCACCAGGTGGGTCTTGCAAGTCACTAGGTGGGTCTTGCAAGTCACCAGTTGGGTCGGGCAAGTCACCAGTTGGGTCGGGCAAGTCACCAGTTGGTTGGTGTAGACCAACGAATGAGGTGACAACTCAATGGTTGTGATTCGGTGGATAATGGATTACTCGAGAAGGTTGCTTGAGCTATGAAGAGTCATCGGGTTGGATGACTAGAGATGCGAAGGCCGAGAGATTATCGTTGTTGTAAGTTCAAGCAGGCTCGAAGCAGGGGTACATAAGAGACATCTAAATGACCGGTTGTAGGTCTAGTACCCCGGGTCTTGTAGAAAGACCTAGTTGTCAAGGTTGGACATATGGAGTTTATGCTAGAACTGGGGTTACCATTAATCCTTGACATATGGCAAGATTGGACATCATACGATTAACGATGGTTTCGAAGCAGGATTGGCAGTGATAGCCAGAGTCTGTCGTGATAGATTAGTTGCTTTGTTTGAACCGTCTCTTGTAGATTGTCCAATGTCGAAGGAGATGTTCCTTGGATGTTTGTCTGATATTGGTTTAGGCCTCTGAGGCTTGTGTTTGAGGGGTGTTGAGTTCGATTAGGATGGTTTACATGAGATCTATAATTTTGATGTCATGAGTGCTTTGCCATGATTGAATGACTATTCTAGTTTTCATGGATGTATAGTTGAATTGTTTAAAGTAAAGGCCATCACTGTCCGATGTGGGGAAGATAATGTTGAGTTCTTCTATGGTGTTGTGGGTTGACCAGTATGTTTATCTATCCCTTCTATATACTTTATTGTTGAAGTTTGTTAGCTGTTTTATCGCTCACTAAGACTATTGTCTGACTCAAGGTTTTATGTCTCCTCTTATTACCTTGGGCTGTGGATGGGCAGAGTAAGTAGTAGGTTACAGGTGATTAGTGAGGACGATGCTGCTGTGCGGAGGCGAGCACGAGGCTGGCGTACCAGTTTTATTACTATCTAGTATTTCTATTTCCACTTTTAAGTGCTCTATGAGTGTTGTAGTGAGGAATTATGTACTAACTTTGGTATCAATTAGATAACCTTTCAAGATGTTGAGGAATTTTTCAAAAGTTTGATATGATGCCTCGTTACTATTACATGTTGTATATGTTCTATTATATTTTATATTTGTGCTATGAGTTCTACGACAGATTTCGATGTTGTTTACCTACTCTGATGATCGTCCATAACTGCCTGGCACACCCTTCAGCGCATTATTCCTCTTGTTTAGTGCGGGGGTTATGGGTGGTCGTCACATTTGGTATCAGAGCTCTAGTTAATGATTTTAGCCAAAGTTCGAGGATGTAATTACGTATGAGAGACGTACTTGTAGATTTCAGTTGGATGTTTACTATATATATTAGCATATATAGTAGTAGCGTTTGTACTTCTCTAGCAGTTTTCTTGTAGATGGCTAATCATTCTAATTTGCAGATTTAGAATGAGTAGACGTTATACGAGACATTCTGCTAGGGAAGAAGCCGTGCCTGGAGGGGGTAATGGCGGGGCACTTGATTACCCGACCATGTTTGAAGCTATGACTTAAGCATGTCTTCGAAGGAACCCCGCTCCAGTGGCAGCTACGGTTGAGGTTGGTGTCCCAGTGTCTAGAGGTGTAGAATTTGCAAAGCTATGCAAAGTCTTTTCTTCATTCGGAGGAAAACAGCTCAAGGGCACTGAACCAGTTGAAGAACTTTGCGTTCAGATCTTCAGGGACTGGGGTATTGATGATGCAACAAAGAGGAAGCTTGCATCAAGGCAGTTAGAGGGCAAAGCGATGGACTGGTGGAACTCTGTCACACTTGAGACCCCTGAAGAGAATATTTCATGGGAGCTGTTCCAAGCTAAGTTTGAAGCGAAGTTTATCTCCACTGCGCAAAAGTCTATTCTGTTTAAGAGGTTCGTGGAGCTTAAGCAAAATGGTCAGCTAATTCTTGACTATATTTCTGACTTCGAGGCTTTGTGAAGTATGCTCATTCATATGTGGATACTCCTTATCAAAAGAATGAGAATTTTGTCTTGGGGTTGGATGAATATCTTGGGAATTAGCTTGTGGATCACCTCGATGATAGATTTGAGAAGATCGTCGAGATGGCTTTGAGACATGAAAGTATGTTTCCTAAGAAGATGTCTGTTGTTTTACCTAAGGAAGAACAGAAGCCACAACAGTGAGGTAATAATAAGAAGAGGAAGGAGCAACAACAAAAAGGGAAGAATGGCCAAAAGAAGCCAAAGAGTGAGGTGGTTTGCTTTAACTGCCAACAGAAGGGTCATTATTCGAATGAGTGCAAGAATCCAAAAGCTGAGAAGAAGTGCTTCAAGTGTGGGAAGTGTGGGCATGAGAAGAAAGATTGTCCAGAATCGGCTAAGGGCAAGCAGGTTGTGAAGGCATATGCTTTGGAAGCCGTGCCAACTTCTTCAAGAGCTCCTACTGCAGAGGAGAAGGGAAAGGATGTCGTGGTGCAAGGTACTCTTTTTGTTAATGTTGTTTCAGCTCGAGTTTTGTTTGATACTGGAGCATCGCATTCATTCATTTGCAATGAGCTTGTTTATCGCTTGGGTTTGGAACCCGAGATTTGTGATAAGCCACTGTTTGTGACAAATCCAGTTGGGGGTTCGTCTAGTTTATGCATGTTGTGCCATGGTCTAGTGTTGTCGAGTCATGGTTGCTCTTTTGTGTGTGATTGCTTTGTGTTGAACTTCGCTGGGTTTGGGATCATCTTGGGCATGGATTGGCTCAAGAGGTATGCAGCAAGGGTGAACTGCGAGAAGCTTGAGGTGAGGGTCAGGGATGTGGAAGGGCGAAAGCGGTTGATTAGATATAAGCGCGAAGACGGGGTCTTCGTGAGTTATCTATATTCGCTTGGGATTCAACAAGAAGACATGTCATTAGTGTTGATCGCTAATGAGTATGCAGATGTCTTTGACGAGGTCAAAGGATTGTCGCCGCATCGTGAGATCGAGTTTAGGATTGATTTGGTCGAGGGTGCTAGGCCAATCATAATGCCTCTTAGGCGGATGGCGCCTAAGGAACAACGAGAGTTGGAGGTGCAAGTTAGAGACCTTTTGGTAAAAGGATTCATTCAGAGGAGTGTTTCCGAATGGGGTGTACCAGTGGTGTTTGCTACCAAGGTAGATGGCTCGTTAATATTGTGTGTGGACTATCGTGAGCTGAACAAGGTGACTAAGACGAACAAGTATCCGTTGCCAAGGATTGATGACTTATTCGATCAGCTTCACGAAGCCAAAGTGTTTTCTCAGATGGATTTGGCAATGGGATTTCACCAGTTGAGTGTGGCCAAGGATAGTGTGCCAAGGACTGCTTTTAGGACACCATCTGGTTTCTTCGAGTGGTTGGTGGTGCCATTCGGGTTGACTAACGCGCAAGCGTATTTCGTGGATCTTATGAATAGAGTGTTCAGAGATAAGTTGAACAAGTTTGTGCTTGTGTTCGTGGATGATATTCTGGTTTATTCACGATATAAGGAAGAACATAAGACGCACTTGAGAGTTGTGTTAGAGATCTTGCGAAAGCATCAACTGAGAGCTAAGTTTTCTAAGTGTCACTTCTGGAAGAGTGAAGTGAGGTTCTTAGGCCATGTTGTTTCTAGAGATGGAACAGCGGTTGACCCCGCTAAAGTGGCAACAATCCAGGACTGGGATAGACCTAAGAATGCGACGGATGTTCGGAGTTTCCTTGTGTTGGTTGGTTATTACCGACGGTTTATCAAGGATTTCTCCAAGTTAGTTGTACCATTGACGAGATTGACAAAGAAGAACCAAGTGTTCACATGGGATGCAAAGTGTCAGCAAGCGTTTGGAATCCTGAATGAGAAACCGATGAGTGCTCCTGTGTTGACCATTCCAAGTGGGAATGAAGAGATGGTGGTATACACCGATGCATGTGCTACTGGACTTGGAGCAGTGCTAATGCAGAAGGATAAGGTTGTGGCCTACGCTAGTCGACAGCTAAAGCCGCATGAGAAGAATTACCCAACTCATGATTTGGAGTTGGCGGCGATTGTATTTTCTCTGAAGATGTGGAGACATTACGTATTGGGAGTTCGATTCGAGTTGTTCACGGATCACAAGTCATTGAAGTATCCTTTCTCCCAAAAGGATCTGAATCTTCGACAGCAACGATGGTTGGAGTTTCTGGCATCATATGACTTTGGTATAGCCTATACTCATGTTAAAGGCAACGCAGTTGCAGATGCATTGAGCCGAAGACACGCGAGTTTGGGGGCGATGTTTTCAGAATGGAAGAGCCACGAGTATTTGGCAAGGTTTGATTTCAGGCCAAGGTGTGAGCTGGAACTTGAAATGTTGGCAAGCTTATCGATAAGACCTACTCTTATCAAAAGGATCGGCGAGAGCCAAAAGCGAGATGCAAAACTTGTTGAGTTTATCCAGATGCTGGAAGCAGAGAATAAAGAGTTCGAGGTCATCGGGAAGGTTGGCTTCGAAAACAAGGACGATTAGTTGTTCCTAATATTGATGGATTGAGAGATGAGGTTCTAATAGAATGTCATCACTCGAAGTTGACGATTCATCCCGGTGGCAATAAGATGTATCAGGACATGAAGTGAGTCTACTACTGGGAAGGGAAGAAGCGAGACATTGGAAAGTTTATTTCCAAGTGTATGAACTGTTAGTTGGTGAAAGCTAAACAGAAGAAGCCAAATGGTTTACTTCAGCCATTGGAAGTTCCTACATGGAAGTGGGAGCAAGTATCGATGAATTTTATCGATGGACTACCTAGGACGAGGGAAGGAAATGAAGGGATTTGGGTCATTGTGGATCGTTTGACCAAAAGTGTGAGATTCATTCCTGTCAAGTCGACGAGAACCACGTCGAAATTGGATGAACTTTATGTGAAGTGTATAGTTCGATTCCATGGTGTCCCAAAGAATATAGTGAGTGATCGAGATCCGTTGTTCACTAGCAGATTTTGGAAATTTTTGCAAGAATCTTTGGGAACCGAGTTGTGCCTGAGTACGACATATCATCTCCAAAATGATGGTCAGACCGAGAGGGTTAACCGAGCTTTGGAAGATCTCCTGAGGGCTTGTGTGTTAGATTTCTGAGGATCATGGGAAGACCATCTACATCTAGTTGAGTTTGCATATAATAATAGCTACCAATCCAGCATTGGGATGGCACTATACGAGGCGTTGTATGGAAGGCCGTGTTCTCTAGCTAGTTGGTTAGAAACTGGAAATAAGTTGGTACTTGGGCCGAAGATGATTAGAGAGACCTCAGATTGTATCGAGATCGTTGGACAACGAATGAAGGCAGCCCAAGATCGTCAAAAGAGTTATGTTGATAAGCGTCGAAAAGATTTGGAATTTGACGTAGGCAATATGGTCTTTGTGAAGATTTCGCCATTGAAGCATGTGGTTCAATTTGGAAACAAAGGAAAGTTAGCTCTAAGGTTCGTTGGACCATTTCCGATAGTCGAGCAAATTGGAAAGCTCGCATATAGATTGGAGTTACTCGAGAAGATGTCGAGTGCGCATAATGTGTTCCATGTGTCATTTCTACAGAAGTTTGTGCATGGTTCGAATGTGGTGTTACCTCCAGAGCAGTACGAAGACCTTGAAGTGGAAACTGCAGTTACAAGACCTCGTAAGCCACTGCGTGTTATGGGGGATGACACGAAACAACTTAGGAGGAAGACGGTTAATCTAGTTAAGGTACAATGGAGTGAAGATGGCGATGACTGTACATGAGAGACGGAAGAGAGTATGAAGTTGACTCATCCATAACTCTTCGTTGGTAGGACCCTTTGATCGTATCATCGTTATATCGTTGTATCTTGTTATTGTTTGATAGAGTTCCACGTGCTAGGCTAAGACTATGGATGCATGGCTTGATGGCTGCTAGTTTGGGTGATAGAATTGGCTTCTCATGGATGATAGGCATGCGGAATTGTTGTGATTGCTTGTGTTATCTTGGAATTTCGGGGGCAAAATTCTTAAGGGGGGAGAATGTAACGGCCCGCATTTTATGTATCGGAAGATCGTAAAATATTTTTATTTTATTCCCTGAGGGTTGGATCATTCTCATCTTTTAATATGTTGCTTATGGGGATATGAGACATGTCCATAATTTTTACTGATTTTGTTTGTGACCATTTTTTCCCCTATCAGTCTTGTACAGGGCATAACTTTTGACTCAGGTCGAATCAGAGGGTGTGACCTGTGCCATTGGAAAGGAATTGATGATTGCCTTTTCGTAGAGTGATTACATTAAAGATTTGGCTCAGCGGTTTGGGAGAAATCGTTGTTTTAAGGTTTTTCAGTTGGCTGTCTAGGTATGGTAAGCCAAGGTGGGATGAATTGGGAAGGTCCATTAGGGGGTTGGTGGAAACTATAAATAGGGGGTAAGGGATATGGGAAAGGGTTTGAATTTTCCATTCTTTTATTGGGAGGTCTTGAGCTCCTCCTTCCTCTAACACCTTTCCACCTTTAAAAATCAAAATCCAAGGAGGGAAATCATAGATCTGCACCATTGGAGGCTAGATCTACATCAATTGAGGCAAGAGTTCGTCGGATCAAGTGGTTTGGTGCGAGATGCTTGCTGTCCGGATTCAAATTTCTATCATTTTAGCTTGTTTTGGAGAATCGGTGAGTGATATGCATCTCTCACATGGATTCAAAGAAGTGTATGAGTGTTTGTTCATGTTTTTCGTCGAATTCAAGTATTTTCTCATAGATCTACACCATTATATGTCCATTTTCATATGAATCACCCTATGATCTAATTTAACAAGTTTAAACCATTAATTCCATGTTATTTCATATATATTTATGTAAGTTAGATCTCTCATTTTGATCATATGTTCATCTTAATGGTTTTGGTGAAATTTACATCATTTTAATGATAATCTTCATATTCATGTTGTTAGCGATGTTATGACATGTTTATGGTTGTATTTGGTGAGTTGGATGAGTTGGTTTTTTCGAATGTATCGTTTGGCGAAGTTTTGGTCGAAATCAGAGTTGAATTGCAATATGCAGGTTTTGGGTCGGCCTAGTCACCGGTTGGGTTGACCTAGTCACCGGTTGGGTCGGCCTAGTCACCGGTTGGGTCGGCCTAGTCACCAGTTTGGTCGGCCTAGTCACCAGTTAGGTCGGCCTAGTCACCAGATGGGCCGGGTAGGTCACCAGACGGGACTTGCAAGTAACCAGTTGGGTCGGGCAAGTCACCAGATGGGTCGGGCAAGTCACCAGTTGGGTCGGACTAGTCACTAGTTGGGTCGAGCAAGTCACCAGTTGGGTCGGGAAAGTCACCAGTTGGGTTGGGCAAGTCAGCAGTGGGTCGTACTGTATCGACCCGGATTTTTATCGACTTTGGTTATCGACATAAGCACGATGTCGATAACCAAAACATTGAAAAATCCTGGTAATTAATGAAAGAATTTAGAGGGTGAGGATAGATAAGATAGAAACTTAGAATAGAAGAAGAAGAAGAACACAACATCAGAGTAACACGAACCTCACAACAGAACGAATAACATATAATATATAGCATAACTTTGAAATATAACAGTTATGTATACAATAGCACTTATCAGAGTACAGCACTTACAACACAACGGAAATAAACTATAGCTATATGATCCATAAGCCTCCTGCTCCAGCTCTTCAAGTATATCTGTAAATCTCGACTACTTGACTGCCCGTACAAATTTAGGCACCCAAGAGTTTAGGGAAAACAACAAAGTAAACTCCGGGTCAGTCATGGGACTGGTGTGAGTAAAATAGTTTAACACAGTTTAACATATATATGATATCTCATAAGACCACGCCGTGAATACGGAACGGGTTTTTCCCTTATGAGAATCCAACATCTTTGACAAGCAATATCATTCTGATATTATAATAATGTCTAAGTACAAATATATATCAATCTAGCAGAAACGCTTTCATCTCACGTTCTACATATAGAGTATACAATCAAAATCGCAAGCACGTATTGGATAATGGATTTCCAACTATGACAAGGTATGGAACCACCTTCCGACCAGTGTACTCTAGGAATGATACACTGGAGTTCAACAAGAACATCTTGTAACTCAGCCACACATGACCGACCGCTCATTTTGCTTGAGTGTATCGAATGTATATCACCAACGGTTGGGATTAGCAACCGTTCTCGTATATATATGGGACAACATTGATAGATTTAAGAAACAAATGAATATTCTCTAGATAGGTGATTATACACCCTACTTCGGTGCGACCGACTTAGCCATGCTGCCTGCCCGATTTCTGTCATTTACCGGTTGATGAGGCTAGAAGTTACGCTTTATCATCACATCAGATTCACTTCGAATGCCACATTGTCAGATCCATCGAAAATCACTAATTGACGTCTACAACAGTACATTACGTGTTAGCTAAAGAAGTTTCCTTCTCCGCTTCCACTCTTGGTACGGTTGAAGAAATCAAGGTACGTGACCTTTCTGTAAATACTCTGTCAGACATTCATTCATACAAGTCATCCTTATTCACTTTGAATGTCACATCGTCATACCCGCCAAATCACAAATTAACCTAACACTTATATATTTATAAATAAATAAATCTCTATTCAAACACTGGAAAGTATAAGTACTTTCCCGAATTCGATATAATCGAATTCGCCGATTTACTCTCTTCGAGAAGTCTCTATTTGATTAACTCTTCTTCGAATAACCTATATTCGATTAACCCCTTCCTTTCGAATATACTATATTTGATTACTCCTCCTCGAATAAACGATATTCGATAATTTCTCTTCGAATAACTAATATTCGATAACTCTTTCTTTTCAAATATCTCATATCTGAAAATCTCACTTTCGAATAAACTATATTCGATAATCTCTTTTCGAATAACTCTTATTCGATAAATCTCACTTCGATCAAACTATAATCGATAACTCCTTTCGATGAAACTAACACCGATAACTCCTTTCGATGAAACTAACATCGATTAATTTAACTCGACGAACTTAACTCGACTAACTCGACTAACTTAACTTGACTCGACTAACCCGACTTACTTGGTTCGACCAATTCGATTCGATTAACCTAGGCTCGACTAACTTGGTTTTATTTAACTTAACTTGATTAACTCCTGTCGAATAACTAATATTCGATTTAACTCCATTCGTTTGACTCTAGATCGCAGCGATCACAAATGGTTACACCTGATTCCCTCAGGAAACATCCGACCGCCTTAGGCTATCTGTAGCCCTGCGAATTTCGCTAGTAGTCGTACGAGATGACAACTTACCCTGAATACTATGTTTGACTAACTCTGTCTCAAATAACTATATTTGATTAACTCTAGTTCGTTTTAACTCTAATCGATTAATTCTAACTGATTAACTCTAACTGGTTAACTCTACCTGGTTAACTCTAACTGGTTAACTCTACCTGGTTAACTCGACTTACTTAACCCAACTGGTAAACTCGACTTACTTAACCCAACTGGTTAACTCTACTGAACTGGTTGACTCTACTGGACTGGTTAACTCTACTGAACTGGTTAACTCTGCTCGACTGGTTAACTCTACTGAACTGGTTAACTCTACTGGACTGGTTAACTCTACTGAACGGGTTAACCCTACTGATTAATTCTTCTCGAATACTATATTCGACTAACTCCTTTTAACAACGTTTTATTCATTTGAAAAGATTTACTTTTAAATAATGGTTCTACACTTAAAAAGTGATTTCCTTTTTATAACATTTTCCTCTTTATAACGGTTTCCCTTTTTCATTTTATTTGTAAGTGGTTTACAAATATTCCCTTTTCAAATTTATTCTTGAAATATTCTAACTCCTTAAATTCTCTGAAAAATTCGCCATAACCTCCTTTGTAACGGGAGCATCGGGAAAATCCCCAAACCCGCCACACAGGCCTTTTCATTCAAAAAGAAAATGGTTTGAAATTATTTTCTTTTCTAAATATTTCCTATTTATATATATTCCAATTTATAAATATTTCTTATTTATAAATATTCTAATTTATAAATATCTTTGTTTTCAATATCACTTTGAAAATCCCCTTATCAACATCCGGTATGTTATGGTATTCAACACATCAAATCACGATGACTGATATTGTCCAAACCCATATAATCGACAACAGGTTGTACATCACATCATATATTTCACTATATGAAAAACAAATAAAATAACTGTTGAGGAATCCAGTCGGATTCCCCCGACCTGTTTCCCTGCATCATAGATGTTAGACAATATAATTAACATCGATTTCACCTCATGGTGAGATATTCTGATAACCAGAATCGATATATAAATATTTAACGGTTTATATATATATATATAATTTCTACTAACTGACTAGTAGTTCAATCAAACAGTCAACACACAATCAAACAGACAATATTTAACAGTTCTAAGAATACACTGTAAAAATAGAAATATTCAGAGTTGGTGAGTTTTACTCACATAGTCCGTTATCGTTAAATAACGATAAACGGTCGTCAGTTCTGATCAGAGCATTTATTTCGTCTTTACATTCAGACAATCACCCAATCATTCCAAACCAATTCACTGTTTTGCTTCCGTTCATACGATTCCATCTGATTCAAATTTGTCAATTTCTGATAATATATGTCAACGTTATGTTTTTAAACAAGTTAATGTGAATTAAATTTCTATGTAATAAATACAAAAGGTAAGTGGGCTTAACCAAATAGAGACATGCCCACCTAGTACCATTTAAACCCAGACCCGATTCTGAGTCTTCCTTCCAAAACAACACAGTAATGTACTCCGCTCCCCTCTAATTCACACGCCAGACACCAACAATCCCGTACCCCTCTCCATCATCCACATTTCAAACACCCCAAGTCTACTACACTCTTCATATTCCCATTTATACTTACTGTAATACCCAAATCCTTTCAACTGAGCAAACCACCATCTTCATCGATCCCAGAGCAACCACCAGCTGACCTGAGACTGCTGCACCCACCTTCCTGCTACCGCCGTTCCGCCAACGTCGCTCACCAGCAACAGTACTCCAGTTCCAGTACACCGTTCACGCCCATGCCCTGCTCACATGAAACAGACCGACCCCCTCCTTCACTTGGTTGACGTAATGCCCCTTTCCACTTCCCATCACTTCACAAATCCCACCCTTGAACTCCTTTCTCAAAGCTCCATCCACTCATGTAAATACGGATGAACTCGCCTTCAAGATAGGAAATGACGATCTCCAGCTTCACGAGAAACCTACTGTCATGCTCACCATCCTCAACTCGTGAGCAGTATGAAGCTGCTTCTTCCTACACACGACAACCCCCACAACTCACGATTCCAAGCGTAGGCTTCCCACGACTGTGAACCCTAGGTCACGAACGCTTAAACCAGCGAAACAAGAACACCTCGAATCCATTTAAACCCATTCGGGGCTGATGCACTAGTCAAGAAAAGAACAACGAACTGGGTTTTACCAATTTAGGAATTTAGTTAGATTTGTTTGAATTTTGAGAAGGTTTCGAATGGTTTCAGAAAAATTTCGTGGTGGCTGAGCAAATCCGATCCAAGAAAAGAGAAGTGTTAGGTTAGAACGTTATAAAGGGTATTATATAGGATGAGGTTTTAGATATTTTAGGGTAGAGAATATTCTCGGAATATTCTTTTTGTTAATTCGTCTTCTAAAAATTCGTGTGATCACACACGATACCTAAAAATCACGAAACTGGACATGTAGCTAGAGTTTGACATTACGGTCCCAACGAAACTGGTTTCGTCGAATTCCGACTTCGTTTGCAAAAGTGGTTATTTTTAACGCTCTGAATGACCCATTTAAATATATAAATATATTTAAATATAATTAAATTAAATATAAATAGATTTATATTATCGTATATATTCACAGTGGAATACCATACAACCCAGAATAATTATATTCTCGATATCCCAAGTCCTGGTTGAATCGATATTCAATTTACATTGAAAAATCCTTTTATAACGTATATAAAGCGTTACGAATTATAAAGGAATTTCACAGCGACTTTTCTGGAATTTGATTTGGACGTAAATTAAAATCTACACGATGAAATCCCGACTTTTCTCTTCCACTAGAAAGATATACTCCACCAGCTCCACACGTTTCTTGTTTCACAGAAATCCGATTTAAAACGAACCCTGTATACTCAGATGAAGTTCAAATCGCCAAATAGCGAACTGCCGCGCCAACTCTAAGCTGACGTCGATTGAATATATTCGTCAATATAATTCAACTCTAAGCTGACTTAAATATTAGGGATGACCCCGTTCACAGAATATTGTGATTTCCAATATTTTTGATTATTTCTGAATTAAATATATTATTTTATTATTTAATTTAATTAATTATTCCATATTATTTAATTAAACCACCATTTAATTCACTATATCACTATTTATATAATTAAATAAATTAATTATAATACCTCTGCCAATGCGGGTCATTACAATCTTCCCCACTTAAAATAATTTCGTCCTCGAAATTGCTAAGTTAGAGGACGACCCTATCTATTGGAATTCCTAAGATTCGTTTACCCCTTATTTCTGATTTCAACTGAACCAATTAATATCGACTAAAATATTAATTCATTCCGACCAACTAAAATTTTCAAAAATTCTGAAAATTTTCGAACACTTTAAATTTTCAGAAAATTTCGCCATAACCTCCTTTGTACAGCCCTATCGGTAAAACTCCAACTCGCCTCTTTAGGCCTTCTCCAACCCAAAAGACAATCAAACAGCCAAGCGGCTTGCCAATTCGGCTCATAAATCTCATGCTTATATCAAATATAAACTTGTACCTTTTTATCGGTATATCAACTCTATCACTTTCACCTGTTTTCAATCCAACATATACCAATGTATTTCCAATCCAACTCCAATCAAATCTTATCCACAAATTCAACCATTCGCTTATACCTAAGTCGAATTTCATTTCAAACCAAAGTCCAATTCTTGATTTCAAATTCTTAACTCATCAATCAAATTTGTCTTGATATCATTCTAACCCAATTAAATTAAATTTTCACCTAATTGATTTCAATTTTAATTCCAATTGCTTTTCCAACCTTCAATTCAAATTGGTTTTAACTCAACAATCTTTTCCTGGGAATTTTAAATCACTTTATCATATCAAAAATCAAAGTGTTTATTTCAAAGTACCAAAACAACTTGTTTTTCTCAAACAATTCAAAAACAAAATCCTCGGTAGTAATCCGTCACTTATCAACTCGAAAATGAACACTGATGATGCTGCAGTCATCATTAGAATTATTTTCCAGCTATCGAAGTGAGTTCAATACTATATCACTTCTAAAACCATTTCTAAATCATTTCCATTTTGAAACTCATTTCAAAATATCCTTTCAATGTTTGTAACAATTTAAAATCTCCCAGGATTTTAAAATTCTCTTATACTTAATACAGATTTATTTACAAACACTTTTCCAATCTCTGGGATTTTAATTCCAATTCTGATTTAAATTTCAGATTTAATTTATTTCAATTCCATATATTTCACTCATATGGATTCTGGTTGGTTAATTACAAAACCATTTAATTTATAATCTGCTCGATTATAATAACAATCAATATCTCTAATATATATATATATTCCCTCTGTATCAGGATATAATTTGGGTAAACTTATTTTAATTTACCCTCTTTTCAAAACATATCATGTCGACCCATCGTATTCGAGTGTTTTTAAACTCCTACTGATACAGTGGATCAAACTGATCGACCAGAACTCATCAACAACTCAACCAATGAATCCCCACAATATAAAACAAATTTTTATATCAAATAACAAATACGTTCACTCGTATATATACACTCAAACTCAATCTAGGGTATTACTAACCCTATCTCTACTGAGTCACGCCACAGAGCCAAGGTAATTCTTAACTTAAGCTCTGATACCAACTGTAACGACCCGGATTTTCAGCGACATTGGTTATCGACATAAGCACGATGTCGATAACCAAAACATCGAAAAATCCTGGTAATTAATGAAAGAATTTAGAGGGTGAGGATAGATAAGATAAAAACTTAGAATAAAAGAAGAAGAAGAAGAACACAACATCAGAGTAACACGAACCTCACAGCGGAACGAATAACATATAATATATAACATAACTTTGAAATATAACAGTTATGTATACAATAGCACTTATCAGAGTACAACACTTACAACACAGCGGAAATAAACTATAGCTATATGATCCAGAAGCCTCCTGCTCCAGCTCTTCATGTATATCTGTAAATCCCGACTACTTGACTGCCCGTACAAATTTAGGCACCCAAGAGTTTAGGGAAAACAACAAAGTAAACTCCGGGTCAGTCATGGGACTGGTGTGAGTAAAATAGTTTAACACAGTTTAACATATATATGATATCTCATAAGACCACGCCGTGAATACGGAACGGGTTTTTCCCTTATGAGAATCCAACATCTTTGACAAGCAATATCATTCTGATATTATAATAATGTCTAAGTACAAATATATATCAATCTAGCAGAAACGCTTTCATCTCACGTTCTACATATATAGTATACAATCAAAATCGCAAGCACGTATTGGATAATGGATTTCCAACTATGACAAGGTATGGAACCACCTTCCGATCAGTGTACTCTTGGAACGATACACTGGAGTTCAATAAGAACATCTTGTAACTCAGCCACACATGACCGACCACTCATTTTGCTTTAGTGTATCGAATGTATATCACCAACGGTTGGGATCAGCAACCGTTCTCGTATATATATGGGACAACATTGATAGATTTAAGAAATAAATGAATATTCTCTAGATAGGTGATTATACACCCTAATTCGGTGCGACCGACTTAGCCATTCTGCCTGCCCGATTTCTGTCATTTACTGGTTGATGAGGCTAGAAGTTACGCTTTATCATCACATCAGATTCACTTCGAATGCCACATTGTCAGATCCATCGAAAATCACTAATTGACGTCTACAATAGTACATTACGTGTTAGCTAAAGAAGTTTCCTTCTCCGCTTCCACTCTTGGTACGGTTGAAGAAATCAAGGTACGTGACCTTTCTGGAAATACTTTGTCAGACATTCATTCATACAAGTCATCCTTATTCACTTTGAATGTCACATCGTCATACCCGCCAAATCACAATTTGACTTATCCAAAAATAACACGGGTATACAGCTAAGAGAACCGAATTCCTCCGCCACCAAACGTGAATATGTTTGAACAGATCAACTTACGCGATCCATTGGATATACTATGTTAGACCTTCGTCCATACAAGTTGTCCTGGGACTGGACAAACCGAAGGTACTGTTCCGTATACCCATCTTAGTCACTATTATCTAAGACTTATACAACAGCCCTTGCATTTTACTCTGTCTTCAATTATCTTTGGCATATATGATTCGCAACGCTTATGCCGATACAGAGTGGTTCTTTGGATAATAATCCAACCGGTCTCTCCATATCAACAACGTTAAAATGGTCAAAACTTCGATAGTCTGTGAGTTAACTATCAAAGAAAAACAAGTGTGCAAACAACGATATTATTTCCAGATGGAAATTATATCAAACAAACATCGTTTGACATTAATTTCTTTAGTTCATTTTCATCTCCTGTTTCCCTATATTCAATATTCTTATTTTCTTTTATCAGAAAACATTTCTGATTCTCGTTTGGAAAACATTTCCAAAACTCCTTTACGATCAAACCTTACCATTTCTTAGTCAAGAAGGAAGTCACTTAAGTTGGGGTATAATTACCTCTCAGACCTTAACTGAACAACGTTATAACTTCGAAATGGTCAAAGTTTATCTTTTAATCTTTAACAACTTCTTTACGCCTTCCTCGGATTCAATTTTACTAATCCACTTCTATATTTAAAACATTGGTTATAACGATAACGTTATAATCCCTACTTTCGAATTATCTAACTTTAATTATAACTTCTATTCTTATTAGTGAATAATTAACCTAACACTTATTTATTTATAAATAAATAAATCTCTATTCAAACACTGGAAAGTATAAGTACTTTCCCGAATTCGATATAATCGAATTCGCCGATTTACTCTCTTCGAGAAGTCTCTATTTGATTAACTCTTCTTCGAATAACCTATATTCGATTAACCCCTTCCTTTCGAATATACTATATTTGATTACTCCTCCTCGAATAAACGATATTCGATAATCTCTCTTCGAATAACTAATATTCGATAACTCTTTCTTTTCAAATATCTCATATCTGAAAATCTCACTTTCGAATAAACTATATTCGATAATCTCTTTTCGAATAACTCTTATTCGATAAATCTCACTTCGATCAAACTATAATCGATAACTCCTTTCGATGAAACTAACACCGATAACACCTTTCGATGAAACTAACATCGATTAATTTAACTCGACGAACTTAACTCGACTAACTTAACTTGACTCGACTAACCCGACTTACTTGGTTCGACCAATTCGATTCGATTAACCTAGGCTCGACTAACTTGGTTTTATTTAACTTAACTTGATTATTTTATTTAACTTAACTTGATTAAATCCTATCGAATAACTAATATTCTATTTAACTCCATTCGTTTGACTCTATATTGCAGCGATCACAAATGGTTACACCTGATTCGCTCAAGAAACATCCGACCGCCTTAGGTTATCTGTAGCCCTGCGAATTTCGCTAGTAGTCATACGAGATGACAACTTACCCTGAATACTATGTTTGACTAACTCTGTCTCAAATAACTATATTTGATTAACTCTAGTTCGTTTTAACTCTAATCGATTAATTCTAACTGATTAACACTAACTGGTTAACTCTACCTGGTTAACTCTAACTGGTTAACTCTACCTGGTTAACTCGACTTACTTAACCCAACAGGTAAACTCGACTTACTTAACCCAACTGGTTAACTCAACTGAACTGGTTGACTCTACTGGACTGGTTAACTCTACTGAACTGGTTAACTCTACTGGACTGGTTAACTCTACTGAACTGGTTAACTCTACTGGACTGGTTAACCCTACTGATTAATTCTTCTCGAATACTATATTCGACTAACTCCTTTTAATAACGTTTTATTCATTTGAAAATATTTACTTTTAAATAATGGTTCTACACTTTAAAAATGATTTCCTTTTTATAACGTTTTCCTCTTTATAATGGTTTCCCTTTTTCATTTTATTTGTAAGTGGTTTACAAATATTCCCTTTTCAAATTTATTCTTGAAATATTCTAACTCCTTAAATTCTCTGAAAAATTCGCCATAACCTCCTTTGTAACGGGAGCATCGGGAAAATCCCCAAACCCGCCACATAGGCCTTTTCATTCAAAAAGAAAATGGTTTGAAATTATTTTCTTTTCTAAATATTTCCTATTTATAAATATTCCAATTTATAAATATTTCTTATTTATAAATATTCTAATGTATAAATATCTCTGTTTTCAATATCACTTTGAAAATCCCCTTATCAACATCCGGTATGTTATGGTATTCAACACATCAAAGCACGATGACTGATATTGTCCAAACCCATATAATCGACAACAGGTTGTACATCACATCATATATTTCACTATATGAAAAACAAATAAAATAACTCTTGAGGAATCCAGTCGGATTCCCCCGACCTGTTTCCCTGCATCACAGATGTTAGACAATATAATTAACATCGATTTCACCTCATGGTGAGATATTCTGATAACCAGAATCGACATATAAATATTTAATGGTTTATATATATATAATTTCTACTAACTGACTAGCAGTTCAATCAAACAGTCAACACACAATCAAACAGACAATATTTAACAGTTCTAAGAATACACTGTAAAAATAGAAATATTCAGAGTTGGTGAGTTTTACTCACATAGTCCGTTATCGTTAAATAACGATAAACGGTCGTCAGTTCTGATCAGAGCATTTATTTCGTCTTTACATTCAGACAATCACCCAATCATTCCAAACCAATTCACTGTTTTGCTTCCGTTCATACGATTCCATCGGATTCAAATTTGTCAATTTCTGATAATATATGTCAACGTTATGTTTTTAAACAAGTTAATGTGAATTAAATTTCTATGTAATAAATACAAAAGGTAAGTGGGCTTAACCAAATAGAGACATGCCCACCTAGTAGCATTTAAACCCAGACCCGATTTTGAGTCTTCCTTCCAAAACAACACAGTAATGTACTCCGCTCCCCTCTAATTCACACGCCAGACACCAACAATCCCGTACCCCTCTCCATCATCCACATTTCAAACACCCCAAGTCTACTACACTCTTCATATTCCCATTTATACTTACTGTAATACCCAACTCCTTTCAACTGAGCAAACCACCATCTTCATCGATCCCAGAGCAACCACCAGCTGACCTGAGACTGCTGCACCCACCTTCCTGCTACCGCCGTTCCTCCAACGTCGCTCACCAGCAACAATACTCCAGTTCCAGTATACCGTTCACGCCCACGCCCTGATCACATGAAACAGAACGACCCCCTCCTTCACTTTTTTGATGTAATGCCCCTTTCCACTTCCCATCACTTCACAAATCCCACCCTTGAACTCCTTTATCAAAGCTCCATCCACTCATGTAAATACGGATGAACTCGCCTTCAAGACAGGAAATGACGATCTCCAGCTTCACGAGAAACCTACTGTCATGCTCACCATCCTCAACTCGTGAGCAGTATGAAGTTGCTTCTTCCTTCACACGACAACCCCCACAACTCACGATTCCAAGCATAGGCTTCCCACGACTGTGAACCCTAGGTCACGAACGCTTAAACCAGCGAAACAAGAACACCTTGAATCCATTTAAACCCATTCGGGGCTGAAGCACTAGTCAAGAGAAGAACAACGAACTGGGTTTTAGCAATTTAGGAATTTAGTTAGATTTGTTTGAATTTTGAGAAGGTTTCGAATGGTTTCAGAAAAATTTCGTAGCGGCTGAGCAAATCCGATCCAAGAAAAGAGAAGTGTTAGTTAGAACGTTATAAAGGGTATTATATAGGATGAGGTTTTAGATATTTTAAGGTAGGGAATATTCTCGGAATATTCTTTTTGTTAATTCGTCTTCTAAAAATTCGTGTGATCACACACGATACCTAAAAATCACGAAACTGGACATGAAGCTAGAGTTTGACATTACGGTCCCAACGAAACTGGTTTCGTCGAATTCCGACTTCGTTTGCAAAAGTGGTTATTTTTAACGCTCTGAATGACCCATTTAAATATATAAATATATTTAAATATAATTAAATTAAATATAAATAGATTTATATTATCGTATATATTCACAGTGGAATACCATACAGCTCCAGAATAATTATATTCTCGATATCCCAAGTCCTGGTCTAATCGATATTCAATTTACATTGAAAAATACTTTTATAACGTATATAAAGCGTTACTAATTATAAAGGAATTTCACAGCGACTTTTCTGGAGTTTGATTTGGACGTCAAAATCTACACGATGAAATCCCGATTTTTCTTTTCCACTAGAAAGATATACTCCACCAGCTCCACACGTTTCTTGTTTCACAGAAATCCGATTTAAAACGAACCCTGTATACTCAGATGAAGTTCAAATCGCCAAATAGCGAACTGCTGCGCCATTTCGAACTCTATTTTAATTATATTATAATTCTACGTTCAAACTAATTTCGATTGAATATATTCGTCAATATAATTCAACTCTAAGCTGAATTAAATATTAGGGATGACCCCGTTCACAGAATATTGTGATTTCCAATATTTTTAATTATTTCTGAATTAAATATATTATTTTATTATTTAATTTAATTAATTATTCCATATTATTTAATTAAACCACCATTTAATTCACTATATCACTATTTATATAATTAAATAAATTAATTATAATACCTCTGCCAATGCGGGTCATTACACGTATAGTTCTGGTCGGACATTCCGGGTGATGATGTGACTTCGAAGTGAATTCAATTGGGAAGGTTCGATGTGTTGAAAAGTGTTCGTTGGTCGGTGTAGAACAACGAATAAGGCGACAACTCAATGGTTGTGAGTTGCTGGATAATGGATTACTCGAGATGGTTATTTGAGCTATGAAGAGTCATCGGGTTGGATGACAAGAGATGCGAAGGCCGAGAGATTATCGTTGTTATAAGTTCTAGCAGGCTCGAAGCAGGGGTACATTAGAGACGTCTAAATGACCGATTGTAGGTCGAGTACTCTGGGTCTTGTAGAAAGGCCTAGTTGTCAAGGTTGGACATATGGAGTTTATGCTAGAACTGGGGTTACCATTACCCCTTGACATATGGCAAGGTTGGACATTCCTTGGGTGCTTGTTTGATATTGGTTTAGGCCTCTGGGGCTTGTGCTTGAGGGGTGTTGAGTTCGATTAGGATGGTTTACATGAGATCTATAATTTGGATGTCATGAGTGCTTTGCCATGATTAAATGAGTGTTCTAGTTTTCATGGATGTATAGTTGAATTTTTTAAAATAAAGGCTATCACTGTCCGATGTAGGGAAGATAAGGTTAAATCCTTCTCTGGTATTGTGGGTAGATTAGTATGTTTATCTATCCCTTTTCATATACTTTATTGTTGAAGTTTGCTAGCTGTTTTATCGCTCAGTGTGACTGTTGTCTGACTCAAGGTTTTATGTCTCCTCTTATTACGTTGGGTTGTTCATTCGGTTGTGGATGGGCAGACTAAGTAGCAGATTACAGGTGATTAGTGAGGACGATGCTGTTGTACGGAGGCGAGCAGGAAACTGACATACCAGTTTTATTACTATCTAGTAATTCTATTTTCGCTGTTGAGTGCTCTATGAGTGTTGTACTGAGGACTTATGTACAAACTTTGGTATCAATTGAATAACCTTTCAAGATGTTGAGAAAGTTTTCAAAAGTTTGTTATATGATGCCTCATTACTATTACCTGTTGTACATGTTCTATTATATTTTATCCTTGCGCTGTGAATTCTACGACAGGTTTTGATGTTGTTTACCTACTTTGATGATCGTCCATAGTTGTCTGGCACACCTTCGGCGCATTATTCCTCTTGTGTAGTGCAGGGATTATGGGCGGTCATCACAAAATAACTCCGATAATTTAAAATTAATCCTTAAGAAGGATAAATTGAATTAAATCAAATTTCTGGACTAACATCGAAATTCGAGGACTATACTTAACCAAAATTAAACGTAATTGTTTTACAAATATAGAAGATATAAAAAGGCAGATTGAACTATGACTTCAACCGAATAAGGTGTAAATGTTATAACAATCTACTTGTACATCTCTAGTATTAGATACTAGATATGAATCACATATATGTATGTGAATTTGCAAGAATTGCAAAAGAGTAGAAATCTGACAAACTAAGAAGTGAACTAACGAATGGAAATGAAACAAATGTTGCTACATTATCCATAGAAAGATGCTTCTTGTTCTAACTACTGGCTTAATTGAATAATTAAAATATTGTTATTATAAACTTCCATTTAAAATAAATGTTATTTTGTATCTTGTTTAGACAATTTTGAATTTCATAGTAATAAAAGGACAATTGTTGTTCATTTTATTTAAATGAAATATCTTATGGAAATATGCAATTAGTTAACGATTTACTTTAATATGCTTGATAATAACATAAATAGTGGACGGATTAAATCTAATAATCTAACATACCTTGGCATTGTCACTTAGGCCATATAAACAAGAAACGCATATCAAAAATTCCATAATAATGGAATTTTGAGGTCATCTGATTTCAAATCATATGGAGAATGCAAATCTTGTTTATTAGACAAGATGATTTAAGCACCTTTCACTGGAAATAGTGAACATGCTAGTGATGTATTGGCCCTTATACATAATGATGTATGTGGATCAATAAGTACATCAGCTAGAGGTAGATTTGTTGCTTCATTCCGTTTACTGATGATGCCAGTAGATATAGTTGTGTGCCATTTATGAAACACAAAACTGAATCGTTTGAAAAGTTCAAAGAATTCAAGAATGAAGTTCTAAACCAACTTCGAGAGAATATTTAAGCCAATAATTAATGATTATCTAAAAGATTGTGAAATTGTCTCACAACTCACTCCGCCAAGAACAACATATTGGAATGGTGTGTCTAAAAGGAGAAGTTGCACCTTATAAGATATGGTATGATCGATGATGAGTCATACAGGTCTTCCAATAAATTTTAGGTTACCCCCTTAAAACAATTGCATTCATATTTAATTGTAATCCTACTAAAACGATTAAAAAGATGCCATATAAGATATGGACTAGGAAATGTCCTAGTGCGTCTAATATGAAGAATTTGGAATGTAAGTCGTTTGTTAAACGGCTTGCCTCTAATAAGATCAGATAAAAATCTGATAATTATTTTGTGGAATATCCAAAAGAAGCAAAAAGATATTATTTCTATAAATCCTTTAAGAATAAAATGTTTATTGCTCAAATTGGTATCCTTTTAAAAAGAGAGTCAGTATTTAAGATACCGACGGGAATACACTCGAAATGTCTCGGGAACCACAAAATACCGTTGAATCTTGTATGGATAAGAAAATGAGTGGAAGTGACACAATAATTCAAATGTTATATGTTGATAACATATCACTTATTATGAAGAATGTTAGTTTAAAACAAGAAATAAATACTAATTCTACAAAGGAGGACGTTTGGATTAAAATTTCATCTTTGAGCTTAGTTATATCTATTGTTGATTCAATGATTTTACATTGTGATAACAATGGAGCTATTGATTAGGCCTAAAACCTTGATATCATTATCGATCCAAACATGTATTTAAGATACATATTTATTATGTGAAATTGTTCACACAGGAAATAAACATATCTGCAAAGTTGCAAAAGATTGTAATGTTGCTGGCCCATTGACTTAAACTTTATCGCAACAAAAGTATGATAGTCACACTAGTTTCATGGGTATATGATACATGATTGACTGACTCTGGTGCAAGTGGGAGATTGTTAGATTTTATGCCCAAGAGGCAATCCATTTGATGGGAATAATAACATTGTTGATGTTATATTTTATTTTGAATTATATATATATATATTATATTTACTACATAATATAAATATTGACATAATAGAAGTTCTTAGAATAATAATACGGAATTATATAGTTCAAGTAAGTGACTTAAACATGAGATTATGTAATATTTTTATAATTCTTAAATGTCCCTAGTCAAGTTTCATTGTTTATATAGGATAACAATAAAACATTGAGACTAGTATGTTTGTTGACTGATTATCACATCTCATTGATAATTAATATAAGTGATAATAATGTCAAGACATAAATACGTATTGAAGAATAACGTATTAAACTGATCCACCATGAGAAAACTACATGGAATATAATTAACAATATCATAAGTTATTCTCATAATGATAGTGATGTAGTGGTCCTCAGACCTGGAAATCATTATAATGTTATTCAAGGATATTTGTGTTTTGATATCATCAAAAGTTACTTTTAACCGAGTAGACGATAAAGGTGATTATTGGATACATCTCGAGTCGATTGAAAATTATGAATGATCTAAATGGAATTTAACCTTACTATATAAGTAGAGAAATCCATGGGTCTCTTGATTGAGTGAGACTATGAAATGCATGGCCATGCTCAAATATTGATTTGTTTTAAATAGTCTACTCATCGATCAAGATAAAATGATTAAATTATAAAGAGGGTTATACGTTCCTTGCCTCAAGTTTAATCCTGGATATATTGGTTAAAAGTATTATATTACATTGAAACACTGGTCACAGAAAAGGTTGTATCGATTCGTTGATATTAATATAACTTGAGTAACAACGATGTATTACTGGATGTCAATCACTGTTCATAATTTAAATATTGTTTAGATTATTGTCAACGTTATAATAACTTATGAGGTCACACTTCGAAGCGTTTGAAAGATGAAGGACCATTTCAAATAAATAAAAATCAGACATTGATTTATTATTCACTTTTGAAATGGTACGTCATGTTAATATCGGCCTCTATTATTTCGTTTGGTATGAAAAAGAGGGTTATCCCCTTTTTCATCAATACACGAGCTCAGGAAAACAAAACGAAATTAAACGGTGACTTGCTTATCGATCTGGCTAGTACCAACTCTCATCTATCTCAAATCATTCGACGATCAAGAGGTGATCGCTCGTGGACTGAGTAGAGGGACTCATTCAAGTGCTGGAATTAGACACATCCAAAGTCGAAATCAAAGCCGTGAATTCGTGAAAGTTACGACAAGCATAACTCTGATTTACAATTTATAGAATAAATCCTGCTAATTTTGGTTGCAATTTTAATTGTATGTTGTGAATTCCAACCAAAATTACTAACAGTTCGCCTCTCCTACAATTTGTAGGCGAAGCTTGGTTTATCGACCCCTAAACTTTTTAATTTTTAATTTTTGTTTTTGTGAATTTATATTTTAATAGACGTTATTGTTAGGATTGCCTCACATGTTCTTAAGAAGGAATGACGGTTTGAATATAATAGTCCCACATCATGGAATATATTGAAGGAATTGTGTACAAATATGAGCTGGCAGGCACGTAACATCAGGGGATTCCTTTTGTTATATGGGAGTTGTATGTCAGCTCATATGCGTACAAAGAAGGGGGGCTTTGTTTCGACCGCCGTTACATAACAGTGGTATCAGAGCCAAAGGTTTGGACTGGGCTATGCAGGCAGGGTAGTGCTCTCAAAAGATACTCGTAGGATGCAAGTCAAGGGAGAGACTGTTAGGATTGTCTCGCATATTCTTAAGGAGGAATGAAGGTTTGGATATAATAGTCCCACATCACGAATTATATTGAAGAAATTGTGTACAAATATGAGCTGGTAGACACGTAACATCAGGGGATTCCTTTTGTTATATGAGAGTTGTGTGTCAGCTCATATGCGTGCAAAGAAGGAGGGCTTTGTTCCGACCGTCGTTACATAACATTTATCGTAATTCTTTAGCCTATTATCAATGAGAAGCTTCTTTCTTTCATTTTGCTTTGCATTCCACACATTGCACATAACGTGATTCCACACCAAACATGAACTCTTTCATTCTACGTTTTCCTCAAATTTTATACATGCATTTTTCAAACATGGCAAGTTATAACGAGGAAAGTGCAAGCCACTAACACATTTTTTTCATTTTGAACTAACTAATGTTCTTTGTTTTTTTATTCTTTGCAGCCATTGACAATGGTACTAGTCCCAAAAACAATGTTAGATGATGCGTTCGCTTTTGAATTGGAAGAAGAGAACAACTCAAATTGGCTTTAGAGTTGATTATACTTACGGTTAGAATCAACAAAGTTGTCATCTAAATGATTTTTTGATTATCTTGTGTTATAATATGTTTGATTATGTGTATGTGTACATAGTGTTTCTATAAGAACGCTTCTATAATTTGTTTAGTATGATTGACTTGTATAAAATGTTAATAGTTTTCAAGGCCTAATGTTATTAATGGGAAACATTAACGTTTACTCTTTACAAATGTAAAAACTCGTAACTTCCCCGTAAAGGAAAGAGCGGATAGTTCGAGAACAAGCCACAACAGAACGCAGACGGAAGAACGTTTCCTTGTATATTACAACAATGCATCAGATTACAAGAATATACAGAGTATAAATGAATTTACATTACACAGAAAATATCAGAGATTACAATAAATTACATAGCAGTGGAAAATAATACAATACACAACTAGAAGTAGATATACGGATACAAAGCTTTCTGGATATCGTTCCAGCTGTAAACCAGGATCCTGTGAATATAAATCTGCAAAACCAAAACTACTAGCTGCCCGTGTCAAAATAAGGGCACCCAGAGTTTAGGTTAAAACAATAAACTCCAGGTCAGTCATGTGACTGGTATGAGAACTAAAACAGTTATTAATCTTTATTTTTAAAGTTCGGTAAATCAAGGGACCACGCCGTATAACACGGAACGGGTTTCCTCCCAAGAATACCAGTGCATAAAACAACAGCGCAATGCTAAATAAAGAAAAATGAAGCTATTATAAGACCCAGTTCCCATCACACAATGCAACGCAAGCCGGAGGATAGGGTTTTTACCTTATAATAGCCAAGGATGCTTGATACGTTTAAAACAAATCATTTTGATTGTACTATAATAAGTGCATAGCGTATGAAACAATTTTCAAATCATAAGTATCAATCATAGGCGGCATGAATGCCCCATACCACTATGTCGCCATATATAGGTTATACAATCCAAATTGCAAAGTCACGTATTTGGAAATTGGATTTCCATCTATGAACCGAGGCCAGGGATCGTCCTCTACCGATTCGAGACTGTCTAGCCCGAGTCTCAGGCAAGCGCGCAGACAAGCCTTGGATCGTCAGGGCCGGTCCACCGATGTGGATTATTATGCCTGAACACTACGTTTCCCCGCCCTTTGGGGGCGTAAATGAGCCAACGAATGACTCCATCGGACCCGGATCGTCCGATCAAACCGAGGCGCCTCGCAACAGCAACAACCACATAGGTGAAAAGTATATAAATGTCAGGGCTGGTAGGTCACTGACACCACCCTAGCTAGAAAGAAACGCATGCCCTCCCTGAGGTCCTCTCCCGTTTTTGGTTCACAACCGGGGTGCGAGGCTCGCGAATCAACGTTACACAAAGCTACGCCACAAAGGCCGTGCTTTGATCATCACCACAAGACTTTGCTTTTCAACAGAAGCCTCGATCAATTGCCACTTAGGCATGCCACACAGGCAATTCACTCCATGCGTTTGATATCCATCAATATATAACCCCTGAGCTCGTACGTCTCAGAGAAGGGCGTTAGGCAAGAGAATAAATTCTCCGCCGCCAAACAGATATATATATTTAATAGAGATCAATCACACAGACTAAAATCCAATGTCAGACACCCAGTCCATTTACAAGTCCGTTCTGGGTCTGAACGAAACCGGAGGCACCTAGTACCCCGCATATCCATCGATCTCCAAGTACGTCTGGACGATCACCAACTGTTTCCATCTTCTTGGGTGTACACCCCAATCAAGATCATCAGTAATCACCCAAACGACGTGAAGACCTCAGGTCTTCTACCACCGTCTTCATCTTCGATTTATCGTCGTATCAGTTATTCAGAATGGGATAAACCCAGTCTTTCCGAATAACTCGCGTATATTTTAAATAAGTGTTACACAAACACAACATACGCCTCATTCCAATTCATCAGTCACTAACCGTAAATTAATCAAGAGAATAATTTCCCCAAATATTAACCCCGAAGGCCGAAACCAACATCAGATCAATATCCAGAAAACCGTTCTGCTTAGCTAACCGACAGTTAGTTTCTAAATTTCACATTCATAGGGAAAGGTTCCCATTAATTTTATCCAAGATAAATTCCTTGAATTTATTCTTTAATCTTCTTTTGAATTTCGATTCAACTAGTCGGGATTAACGAACCTTACCGAAGTAATCATTTGTTTTAATTTCCCAATCCCAACCTATTCATCCCATGAAGTAAAACTGGTAATACTTCATATCTAACACCACAGTGTTATTGGTAAATTCAATTACCATTTCACGTTCAAATCTAATTAAAGATTTAACTATCGCCTGGAGCAAAACTGGTGATACTCCATTCTCGATCATTTCAATCTAATTAAAGATTCATTAAAACTCCACTTAGTTTTAATCTTTAACTGGGTTAAAGAACCAATGTCATTTAAAACACGGCCCACAATAAACCCAAAATCACATTCCATTAATTATCGGGTTAAAGAACGAGGGTTATTTAAAACACTGTTCACGATAAACCCAAAAATCAATACCAATTCAATTCCAATTAAATATCATTTAATTGGTGCACTTCATTAAATCTAAATAAAATGATTTAGTCTTTTCTCAACTGGGCTTAAGAACAGTGTTAATGAAGACACCATTCACGACAAACCCAAATCACATTTGATATTAAACACAAGGCTCTGAATAGAAAATATATCGGCTTATATTCAATATCAAATTCTACGACCAACAGATATCGTATTGGAAATAACGATATATAAATATCTTTCAAATTTCCATAACAACATCTGTATAATCACGAAATCCAACATCGAAATATTCCGAAGACAATTTCGATTCAAATCCATTCCAATGCAATCATTGAAAATTCTGGTTATTTTCAAAACCATTTCAAATTCAATTTATTTATTTAAAAATAAATAGAGTTATAATTCTAGTTCAAAACTAGTTCATTTCGATAGAAATCTATATTTGTCTTTTCACACATGGAGTTTTTCATCCCGATTCTTTCTAAATCATTTCTTATGATTTTACACAAATTATTACTATTTTTAATAATTTTATCAAGGCCCGTACAGTCGATTTCCATCAACGGCCATCGAACTGCACTTACAGCGACCTTTTCCAAATTTGATTTGAACATAATTCCAAATCCAACCGTTAGATTTCAAATTTCTAATATTCGTTAGAAAGCTCTTTTCGATACGAACCCAACGGTTCCGGTTTTAGGAGAATCCGATGGTCGGATCTCCCGCAATATCCATTCGAAGTCAATGGTCGAAATTCGCGAACTGCCGCGGCGCAGCGCGTTCTATTCAGGCCATTATATTATATATATATAATATATACTTCGTCGATTTCAGTTCAAAACGTGCTTTATAAATCGTTTTTAAATTCATTTTCAAAACGGTTTCAACTTCATATTCAATTTCAAATCAAAATTGAATATTCCAATTTAAATTCATTTTAAATTCATTTCAAATTGACTTCAATTCAAATTGATTTCTAATTCAATTTCAGTTCGATTTCAATTCAATTCAATTACAATTCGAATTTATTTATATTCAATTCTTTTCAAAATATCAGATTTTGAAATCACTTTCGATATTCATTATAAAATGAATAAAATCGATATAAATATCGTTCACGTCAAAATGGCGTCAATCTAATCAATACGGCTTCATATATTCCTATTTTCAAATATTCTATTTCAAATACTTCTTTTTCAATATTTCTATTTTAAAACTGGAATGAGGCCCAATCAATTACCATATAATGTTAATTATATGGATTTTCTACAACACATGTATATATCAACAACGATGAATAATCAACCATCATCCAAAGTGCATTCTACACTGTATAAGCATCAAATATAAATATGCAACGCTTATAACAGCCTGTCAATCAATCGATCGATATACAACTAAACAATCGGGATTAGTGTACGTCGAATATCATCCCAATACCCGTGTGGGGTTTCAAGCAATCAAACACAGATTTTTATTTGTGCAGTTGGGCGATGTGTAAAATTTATCGTCCCAATCAATGTCCTTCAAATAGGTGTGCATAAACAAACCGTCCGGTTTGTAAATGAATATTTATTTATTCACATTCACGTTAATAATTATATTTTTAACGATCAAACTATTTTATTCAACCTATGAATATTCTATTCGGTTCATTTATTAAATAAAATGTTATCTTTATTTTTCTAACTTATTTTTAGAAAATTTTGGCGGCATAACGGCACGATACTAGAAACGGGACAAGGCCTAGCCTTATCCCCGGTCTAGTGAAGGCCCACGCCATTCACATATCAATCAAATTTACCAAACAACCAAATTCAAATCAAATCATCTAATTAATTTATGCAACCAAACAAACAAGTCCATGGTCTGTGGACGATTGTGTCGGGTGCTACTAAACACCGTCTGCATCCTAGTATATATATATAATTAGAAAATGAAAATGAAAGGTGACAAATTCTCACTGATAGCTATCCAACTTCACGACACTTCATTTATAGAAATCTTCGTCGTTATCGCATCTTCGTCATCTTCGTTGCTGTAGCCACTACATATGTAAAAATCGAATTTTTACTTCGCTATTCAATATATAAAAATCGAATTTTTACTTTGTTATTCAATATATAAAAATCATATTTTTATTACACGCCTTATATAAAAATCACATTTTTATTATCACTGCAATATAAAAATCATATTTTTATTATGTTGCTACCTACATAAAAATCCTCTTTCTTTAATAATAATTACAACTTTGCATTGTAAAAAATCCAATTTTTATGCCGCTATCTCAATAATAAATTCACGTTATTATGTCGCTCTTATGTTTATAAAGATCGTATGTTTACTTCGTTTTCATGATGATAAAAATCCAATCTTTTCATAAATGAAAATATAATCCTTTCACGTTGAAAAATATTATCTTTACATGTTTTAACAAAAATCTAATCTTGACATAGCGAAAAATCTAATTTTTATGTAAGGAAAAATCTAATTTTTATACAAGGAAAAATGTAATACTTTTTATTACCAGAAAAATCTAAACTTTATTATCATAAAAATAATAACTTTATATTAATAAATAAATAAATAAAATCCGATTTCATATAAATCATAAATAAAACTAATCTACATTTTCAAATCTAATTACATTAAATAAGGAGAAAGCAAAACAAAATCAAAGCTTACAGTCAAAATGGAAGGGGGCTGCTCACAGCGCTCAGGCGGAGGAGGGTCTGATGTTCGAACGGAGGTGGGGCCTCTTCTGGTTGGGGTGGCGATCTTCAGGCCTTCGGCGGCGAATTGGGGGGACTGGAGATGGTTTCTAGGGTTTTGGGGGAAGAGGGGTGTGGCTCTCGCGGTCTCGAGGAGGGGCTGAGGTCGATGGGGCGTGGCTGGTGATGTGCGATGGCGGATCCGGTGGCTACGGGGGTGGCGAAGGTGAGGGGGCGACGGGGTTCAGGAGCGATCGACGATGGGGTTTTATATTTTTTTCTTTTTTTCTTTTTCTGTTAAAAATCGATTTTGAAGAAGAGAGGGGCCAACGGGTTTAAAGGGGGTTAGGAGAGAGAGAAGTTTTTAATTTATTATTTAATTATTTTATTTTGCAAAAAGTTAACTTTTACATACGACCTCTAAACGAGGCCCACCACCTGTCGTCCATAGCGTTTTACCCCCATTCCGAACACAATGGAATATGTGTAACACCCCACGCCCGCTATGGTCACTCACTATGGGAATGCCATAGCATCGGTGGAGTATTTTAGTGAATATAGAACAGAAAAATTACACCAAGACAGATATAAATAGTACTTGAAATTTAAAACATCATCTCATAACAGCGGAAATAAACATGTCTGGTTACATCATAAAACCATGATAAAAGTCAAGTACAATATCCGTCAAAATAAAGAAGTACATAATCCCACTTTCTCATACAATAGCCATGACAAAAGAAAAGATAACTGGATAACTGGAGCTTTACATCTACCCAAGCTCCCAAAGACTGGAACAGCAATCCGATCAAGCTCTACTACCGCTAGGATCCACCGTAGGACCTGAGGGTTGGGAAAAAGATAAAAACAACGGGGTCAGACATAAGTCTGAGTGAGTCCTATAACTTTAACAATACAATCATTAAGGTAACCAGAGAAGACATAAACTTGACCTACGGTAATATCTGGGGATGAATGGCTACACTAAGCAGCTTGGCAAACTTAGGATAAACTAAGATAACCGTCAGGACGCATCTACCCACCCAAGGATAATTACTAACTGCACCACACCAGTCATTCCTACTTAAAGGTTGATCCCTTCCAAGGACTTAGAAAATTTCCCCAGTAGTTTCGTGTACTCCTAGCCCACTACATAGGTGCCGTCTGCCCCTATCTCCACTAGGTGTACTCAGTAATTCTTACCCAGTAGTTTCGTGTACCCCTACATAGGTGTACCCACTACTCCCCATCGATCGGCTCCCTACCGTAGATACCCGTGCTGGTCCCACAGTGGGGTGTATCACTCCCCTAAAGTGGCTACCCAATACTAACGGTGCACGGCTTTATATCTACACGATGCAACAACGACTTATCTACCAGCCCGGGCCCACACACGCATATGAAACCCGTTGGACTTGCGTTGCCACCGCTAACCCGTTTTGGCCTCTTATAATCAAGCCCAATATGCGTGTCCCGTCACTCGACATGGGTCGAGCCCACAAAGATACGTTTGGGATATTGGTTGAAATGGGCCCCCAACAAGCTACCCACCTAAGCTTGTCAAATATCTAGTGTATCCCACTTAACCCTTTAATCATGTTTAATTACATGTTTCTCTTGGTTAAGTATTCTAATCGTATTTTCTATTGCCACCCAAGGCAACCCACTAGATTCCACATGCCACCCAAGGCAACCATTAAATTTCTACATGCCACCCAAGGCACCCACTTAACCCCTCATGTCCCACTACATGCTATTATGGTTAAGTGTTTCTTAATTAATTAAGACCGTGATCTCCCATAAAGACCTCCCACATTAGACTGGCTGTTATGACCGCCTGGTTAAGCCGGTAGAGTCCGGGCAGTCTTACGTCATAACAGAGTCTAACCTCGTGTCTTTACCTTAATCACGTATTTAATTCATGGCTAAGACCTCTCACATTGGGCTGACATTTGTAGCAACTGGTTAAGCCGGTCGGGTCCGGGCAGTTTTACACTACAAATGAGTCCAACCTCGTGTCTTAGTCGATTAATTACACCTAATTAATCACCCCCATATTAATTATCCCTAATTAATATCAAGTTTTCCATAACATGGGTAGACCTAACTCAATAGGTAAATTCCCATGGGGTAGACCTAACTCAATAGGTAAATTCCCACTTATGGTAATTTATTTTTATGGTATGCTTAATCATACCCAATCATTCATTTATTAACATATTTACCAACCCCATCGTTCCCCACGTAAATCGTTCTCATTTCATAACATAATAAAAGGGGAAGATCTATCACAAATATCATGGGTTTAGCATACAACTTTGTCATGGGTTAAGAGGATGTCAACTTGCATATATGAACACATTTTAACCCAACCACATTTAACCCAAACTTGCATATTATCATACACATGATTTGCATAACATGTTGCATATGAGCTTGCATATTATCATACACATATTTTGCATAACATGTTGAACTTGCATATAAGCATTCTCATGACTTGCATAACATGTTAAACATGCATTTAGGCATACACTTAACTTGCATAAGCATTCACATACTTGCATAAACATTCACATACTTGCATAAGCATACATAACTTGCATAAACATGCATAACTTGCATATCATGTCATTTAAGCATATACATATCTTGCATAAGCATTCATATACTCGCATAAGCATGCATAACTTGCATATCACATAAATCTTGCATTTAAACATATACATGACTTGCATAAGCATCCATATACTTGCATAAGCATGCATAACTTGCATATCACATTAAACTTGCATTTTAAACATATACTTAACTTGCATAACTCACTTTGTTAAACATGCATAATTCCACTCATTAAATATGCATAAATCCACTTGTTAAACATGCATATACCATCTTGTTAAACATGCATAAATCAACTTATTAAGCATGCATAAACCAATCTTATCAAATATGCATAAACATAGAACAACATAGAGTAACATATCATTATACATGATTCAAACTCACTAATCCGCATTTAAGACCATAAGTCTCATTACACCCAATCTACTTACTTTAACAATAGATGTTAAAGTGATAGAAACTCACCAAACTCAAGATTAGCAACCTTATGAAGTAGAATTAGTTGCTAACTATGAAGATAATGATGATTAGAGAATGATTTGAGAGGGATTAGCTTGAAACTTCCTTCATGAACTAGTGGAGGCCATGCTCAAATTTCATTTTGCCATAGTTTAGTTACAAGACCTAATTATGAATGAATTAGGGTAGGGTTGTGGTCTTATTTATAGGATTAGGTGAGTGTTTTAGGCCCTTAGATTAACCCTAGATTAGATTAGGACCCTTAGATTTAGGAAATCTCTAGAACCCACCCTCCTAGCCAGCCTGAAACCCAACCTGGTGCAACCTGGTGCACCCAGGTTCAATGGACGGTGCCACCCTGTCGACAGGCAAGTCGACAGGCATGTCGACACCCCTGTCGACAGGCCTGTCGACAGCCCTGTCGACATGGGTTGGGCGGGAAGCTTCCCGCCTGACCCCGCCTGGCCCATTCCAAATCTTGAATATTTGAATTTTCAAATCTGTTTTAGTTTTAAATTTTCTGCAAACTTCTTTGGGCCATAACCGGGCCATACGGACTCCGATTTTCGAAAACTCGGACTCTATTTCGCGTATTTTTCCGAGACGAACGCAATAACGCAGCCCGTTACCCCCAATTCCCACGTCTGAGATTATTTATCCTGTAATTAGTGAATTTTAGTATTAACTAAAATTCGCGGTGTTACATTCTCCCCTCCTTAAAGGATTTCGTCCCCGAAATCTCTAAGCTAAGGAGAATGCATATCCTACCATCCAAACAACCATCTACTCAAATCATCAACCACAGGCATCCATTGTCCTTAAACAGTTTCTAATGATGTATGAGCATATGCAAACGGTGTGTGTATATGTTCCCTATCTAATGTATGAACATATGCAAACCATGATAGTGCCATGCATCCATTATGTATGCGAAAGAACCCTATCGACACATACAATATCTACATGAGTGCACAATCATTCACCAAAATGCATCATCCATGTGATAACACAACCATTATACATCCCTAAATATATTTTCCTACACACAATTTTATGCAATATGCAATATGAAGTGACTGAGCCGATCTAGTGCCTAGAGTGTGTGTATATGCATCCACGAGCAACCACTAGCAAACACTTGCATCCACTTGCATCCATCAACCATAACATGTCTCAAACACATGTTTCAACCATAGGTTTACCCTATCTAAAGGTCAAAGGTACTAACGAGAGGACATACCAAAGATAAGATAAGTACTAGACAAGCGATAAAGGAGAAAGTAAAGACATACCCTCAAAAAGAAATGGGTACAATGAACGCATCTTCGCTTCCGTCTCCCAAGTTGCGTTGCTCTCATCTTCTCCCCATTGCACTTTGACTAGTTGAACCTCTCTGTTTCTTAACTTCCTAGTCTCTGACCCAAGGATGCGAGTAGGAGCTCGTCTAATAGTCGCATCACGCTCTACCTCTACATCTCTAAGGAAGCTCGGCTCTACCACCTCTGCCGTCTCATGTAAGCACTTCCTCAGATGTGATACATGGAATACATCATGAACACCACTAAGTCTGTCGGGCAACTCCACCCTATATGCCATCTGTCCAATCCTTTCCTTGATAGGAAACGGCCCAACAAACCTCGGTGCTAACTTCCCAACGGATCCGAAGCGAACAACATTCCTCAACGGAGATACCTTAACAAAAACCATATCCCCAACCTCAAACTCAAGATCCGTCCTTCTCTTGTCCGCATAAGATTTTTGCCTATCCTGCGCTGCTTTCATCCTTCTTCGAATCAAGTCAATCTTCTCAGAAGTCTCCCTAACCATATCGGGCCCAAGCAAGATCTTATCCGTAGATTCCCACCAACATGTAGGTGATCGGCAAGGCCTTCCATAGAGAGCTTCGAAAGGAGCCATACCAATACTGGACTGAAAGCTGTTATTATATGCGAACTCCACCAATGGAAGATGCTCTTCCCATGTACCTCCAAAATCTAAGATACAAAGCCTCAAAAGGTCTTCTAGAACACGATTCACCCTCTCAGTCTGGCCGTCTGTCTGAGGATGATATGCGGTGCTCAGACACAATTGAGTTCCCACTGCTTCCTGTAAACTTCTCCAGAACTCACTAGTGAAGATAGGATCTCGATCACTCACTATGCTAGAGGGTACCCCATGCAATCGAACTATCTCTCGAAGATATACTGAAGCTAGCCATGGAGCAGTCCTCTTACTCTTCACAGGTATGAAATGGGCGCTCTTAGTAAGTCTATCTACCACCACCCAAATTCCTGTATTACCCTTCCTCGATCTGGGTAACCCGTCAATAAAATCCATCGAGACGCTATCCCACTTCCATTGCGGAACCTCCAATGGGTGAAGCAACCCACCTGGTTTCCTTTGCTCCGCCTTCACTTGCTGGCACACCAAACATTGAGCGACATACTCGGCCACATCTTTCTTCATACCGGCCCAGAAGAAAACCCTCTTCATGTCTTGGTACATCTTGTCCCCACCGGGATGAATGGTCATCCTAGAACGGTGTGCATCATCAAGAATAACCTTCCTCAACCCTTCATCTTGCGGTACACAAAGTCTACCGTCTCTACGCAAGTGCCCCCTATCGTCTAGGGTGTACCTACTCAAATGGCTGGACGACTCCCCCCTTATGAGCTTCTCTATCAACTCAACCAACTGTGGGTCGTCCCTCTGGGCTTCTCCAATCCGCCCCAAAAGAGTAGGTCTAACTTCCAAAGAAGCTAGCAAACCGGGTACATAATCAATGGAAGGTCTGAAATCAAACATCGAGATAAACTCCAAGCTTCGTCGTTCCACGAACAATGGACTCAAGGACAACCTCTTCCTACTCAAGGCGTCCGCCACCACATTACCCTTGCCAGGGGTATACGCTATCTCGAAATCATAGGATGCTAAGAACTCCATCCACCTTTGCTGTCTCAGATTCAAATCCTTCTGAGAAAACAAGTACTTTAATGATTTGTGGTCGGTGAACAACTCGAATCTCTCACCAAGAAGATAATGGCGCCAGATCTTAAGCGCAAAAACAATAGCAGCAAACTCTAAATCATGGGTAGGGTAATTTTTCTCATGTGGCCTTAACTGCCTTCCACCATAGGCTATTACCCTTCCCTCTTGCATTAAGACTGCGCCAAGACCTGTTCCACAAGCATCGGTATAGACAACAAATGGCTTGCTCCCATCTGGCAACACTAAAACTGGAGCCGTGGTTAAAGCTCTCTTTAACCGTCGGAACGCATCATCACAATCTACGTCCCATGCAAAAACAAGATTCTTCTTTGTTAAGCGGGTTAATGGGGCTGATATCTTCGCGAAGTCTTTAATAAACTTCCTATAATAACCCGCCAACCCCAAGAAACTTCTTACTTCGGTAGCATTCTTCGGAACCTTCCAATCCTGAATTGATACCACCTTCGCGGGATCCACAGCTATCCCTTCCTTGGAGACCACGTGCCCCAAGAACCGCACTTCCTTCCTCCAGAAGTGACATTTAGAGAATTTAGCCTTAAGGCTATGTGCTCGAAGAGTCTTCAATACTTCCCCAAGATGTAGGGCATGCTCTTCTTCGCTCTTAGAAAATACTAAGATATCATCCACAAAGACCACCACAAATTTATTAAGGAACTCCCTGAAGACCCTACTCATCAAATCAACAAAGTATGCAGGGGCGTTCGTCAACCCAAATGGCATCACCAGCCACTCATAGAAACCATCCGGAGTCCTGAAGGCAGTCTTGTCAATGCTATCCTCAGCCACCCTCAACTGATGAAACCCCGTGGCTAAGTCCAAATGAGAAAATACTGAAGCGCCAACCAACTGATCGAAAAGATCATCTATCCTCGGCAATGGGTGTTTATTCTTCTTTGTGAGCTTGTTGAGTTCTCTATAGTCTACACAAAGTCTGAGGGACCCATCCGCCTTCGTAGCAAAAACTACTGGAGCACCCCACTCCGATATACTTCGTCTTATGAACCCCTTCTCAAGCAACTCCCCTACTTGCTTATGGAGTTCCCTCCTCTCACGAGGAGCCATGTGGCGCACTGGTAAAGATACCGGTTTAGCATTATCCACCAGATATATTCGGAAGTCAATCTCCCGCTTCGGAGGTAAGCCCTTCACCTCTTCAAACACATCCGGATATTCCCGGACCACTCTAACAGATTGCAAACTCTCGACCGAAGCGTCAAGCGATTCAAGATAACTTAGCATAACAGAGTCCCTGGGATTACAAGAAATCTCGAGAGTGTTACCCAAGCGGGTCATGAGCCTAACAACTCTCCTTTCGCAATCAAGAACGGCACCATTACTGGATAACCAGTCCATGCCCAAAATCAACCCATAGCCCGTGAAGCCCAACACAAAAGCATCACATCTAAACTCAATGCTAAGTATAGAAATCTTCAAACCCAAACATATCATGGATAAATAAGTGGAGCCCCCAATTGGGTTTGAAACAACCAAGGGATCATCTACCAGACTGGTGTCTAAGTGCAGTGACTCAACTAATGATGATGAGATAAACGAATGCGATGCGCCTGAATCAAACAATGTACGGACAGGATGGTCAAATAGACAAACCAGACTTTCAACGGAAATAGTTCTACCTCTCTCCTGAATCGGTGGAACCGCGAGAGCCTGTACTTGCCCCCTAGCCTGACTCGGTGCCATAAGAGCTTGCACCTGTCCTCCTGAGGTAGATCCCGTCCTTTGCCCTTTCTTAGGGCAATCCTTCACTAAATGCCCTGCTTCGCCACAGTGGAAGCAGCCAGTCTTCTTCTTCTTGCGACAATCCTTGCTTAGGTGGCAAGGTGTCCCACAATTGAAACACTTCTTCTTCTTGCCCTTGCCACCGTTGCCTTTCCCACCTTTGCTTTGCTGAGGTCTCTTTTGATCTCCCTTCTTCTCGGGTGCCTTATTAGCATTAGGACCCTTCTCTTCCTCATACATGAGTGCCATGTCAACTAGCTTCTCAAAGGTGGCCCCCATAGGGATATGAGTCATAGCCAACCCATGCATCGGTTCATTCAAGCCTTTCACGAACCTCAAAGCCTTCTTCTCCGGTGTATTCACCATGTCTAGGCCAAACCTTGCCAATTGATTAAACTTGTTAACATATTCCTTCACCGAAAGATTTCCTTGCTTTAAAGTCAAGAATCTCTCCATATACAAGTTTTCCTCCGCCCTTGAGAGAAACTTTGCCACAAATCTTTGCCTAAAATCCGCCCAAGAGTCAACGGGGCGTTCTCCATTTGTGACCTCCCACCAGAATGAGGCCTCTCCCTTCATTAACCAAGCAGCCAACTTGACTTTCTTTCCTTCTTCCATCTCAAAGATATCTATCAACTCTTCCACCTCCTTAAGCCAATCTCTAGCCTCCACAAAGGTTTCAGATCCTTGAAAAGGTTTTCCTCCCATAGCTTTGAATTCCTTACAAGTCTTAGCAAAAGTATCCGTGCGAGGAGGAGGGGGAGGAGGAAGATCGGGTGCTACGGTTGGTGGAGGAACATTTGCTGGACCCGTAGTGGTGGCCCTAGCCTCCATCAATCTCCTATACCATACTGGTATCGTCACACCCTCCGGAAAATTAAGATTCTCGGCCATGCTGAAACGAAAAAGGAAAGATTCAAAACGGAGAATTCGAAGGATATAGATATGGCTATTGGGGATTATGCTTTTCTTTCAAAAACTTTTCTCTTTAAAAGACATGTTTTTGAAAATATCTTTTCCAAAAATGTTTTAGAAAAATAGTTTTCTAAAAATTTTATCTGTTCCGGTAACCTTTGCTCTGATACCACGTGTAACACCCCACGCCCGCTATGGTCACTCACTATGGGAATGCCATAGCATCGGTGGAGTATTTTAGTGAATATAGAACAGAAAAATTACACCAAGACAGATATAAATAGTACTTGAAATTTAAAACATCATCTCATAACAGCGGAAATAAACATGTCTGGTTACATCATAAAACCATGATAAAAGTCAAGTACAATATCCGTCAAAATAAAGAAGTACATAATCCCACTTTCTCATACAATAGCCATGACAAAAGAAAAGATAACTGGAGCTTTACATCTACCCAAGCTCCCAAAGACTGGAACAGCAATCCGATCAAGCTCTACTACCGCTAGGATCCACCGTAGGACCTGAGGGTTGGGAAAAAGATAAAAACAACGGGGTCAGACATAAGTCTGAGTGAGTCCTATAACTTTAACAATACAATCATTAAGGTAACCAGAGAAGACATAAACTTGACCTACGGTAATATCTGGGGATGAATGGCTACACTAAGCAGCTTGGCAAACTTAGGATAAACTAAGATAACCGTCAGGACGCATCTACCCACCCAAGGATAATTACTAACTGCACCACACCAGTCATTCCTACTTAAAGGTTGATCCCTTCCAAGGACTTAGAAAATTTCCCCAGTAGTTTCGTGTACTCCTAGCCCACTACATAGGTGCCGTCTGCCCCTATCTCCACTAGGTGTACTCAGTAATTCTTACCCAGTAGTTTCGTGTACCCCTACATAGGTGTACCCACTACTCCCCATCGATCGGCTCCCTACCGTAGATACCCGTGCTGGTCCCACAGTGGGGTGTATCACTCCCCTAAAGTGGCTACCCAATACTAACGGTGCACGGCTTTATATCTACACGATGCAACAACGACTTATCTACCAGCCCGGGCCCACACACGCATATGAAACCCGTTGGACTTGCGTTGCCACCGCTAACCCGTTTTGGCCTCTTATAATCAAGCCCAATATGCGTGTCCCGTCACTCGACATGGGTCGAGCCCACAAAGATACGTTTGGGATATTGGTTGAAATGGGCCCCCAACAAGCTACCCACCTAAGCTTGTCAAATATCTAGTGTATCCCACTTAACCCTTTAATCATGTTTAATTACATGTTTCTCTTGGTTAAGTATTCTAATCGTATTTTCTATTGCCACCCAAGGCAACCCACTAGATTCCACATGCCACCCAAGGCAACCATTAAATTTCTACATGCCACCCAAGGCACCCACTTAACCCCTCATGTCCCACTACATGCTATTATGGTTAAGTGTTTCTTAATTAATTAAGACCGTGATCTCCCATAAAGACGTCCCACATTAGACTGGCTGTTATGACCGCCTGGTTAAGCCGGTAGAGTCCGGGCAGTCTTACGTCATAACAGAGTCTAACCTCGTGTCTTTACCTTAATCACGTATTTAATTCATGGCTAAGACCTCTCACATTGGGCTGACATTTGTAGCAACTGGTTAAGCCGGTCGGGTCCGGGCAGTTTTACACTACAAATGAGTCCAACCTCGTGTCTTAGTCGATTAATTACACCTAATTAATCACCCCCATATTAATTATCCCTAATTAATATCAAGTTTTCCATAACATGGGTAGACCTAACTCAATAGGTAAATTCCCATGGGGTAGACCTAACTCAATAGGTAAATTCCCACTTATGGTAATTTATTTTTATGGTATGCTTAATCATACCCAATCATTCATTTATTAACATATTTACCAACCCCATCGTTCCCCACGTAAATCGTTCTCATTTCATAACATAATAAAAGGGGAAGATCTATCACAAATATCATGGGTTTAGCATACAACTTTGTCATGGGTTAAGAGGATGTCAACTTGCATATATGAACACATTTTAACCCAACCACATTTAACCCAAACTTGCATATTATCATACACATGATTTGCATAACATGTTGCATATGAGCTTGCATATTATCATACACATATTTTGCATAACATGTTGAACTTGCATATAAGCATTCTCATGACTTGCATAACATGTTAAACATGCATTTAGGCATACACTTAACTTGCATAAGCATTCACATACTTGCATAAACATTCACATACTTGCATAAGCATACATAACTTGCATAAACATGCATAACTTGCATATCATGTCATTTAAGCATATACATATCTTGCATAAGCATTCATATACTCGCATAAGCATGCATAACTTGCATATCACATAAATCTTGCATTTAAACATATACATGACTTGCATAAGCATCCATATACTTGCATAAGCATGCATAACTTGCATATCACATTAAACTTGCATTTTAAACATATACTTAACTTGCATAACTCACTTTGTTAAACATGCATAATTCCACTCATTAAATATGCATAAATCCACTTGTTAAACATGCATATACCATCTTGTTAAACATGCATAAATCAACTTATTAAGCATGCATAAACCAATCTTATCAAATATGCATAAACATAGAACAACATAGAGTAACATATCATTATACATGATTCAAACTCACTAATCCGCATTTAAGACCATAAGTCTCATTACACCCAATCTACTTACTTTAACAATCGATGTTAAAGTGATAGAAACTCACCAAACTCAAGATTAGCAACCTTATGAAGTAGAATTAGTTGCTAATTATGAAGATAATGATGATTAGAGAATGATTTGAGAGGGATTAGCTTGAAACTTCCTTCATGAACTAGTGGAGGCCATGCTCAAATTTCATTTTGCCATAGTTTAGTTACAAGACCTAATTATGAATGAATTAGGGTAGGGTTGTGGTCTTATTTATAGGATTAGGTTAGTGTTTTAGGCCCTTAGATTAACCCTAGATTAGATTAGGACCCTTAGATTTAGGAAATCTCTAGAACCCGCCCTCCTAGCCAGCCTGAAACCCAACCTGGTGCAACCTGGTGCACCCAGGTTCAATGGACGGTGCCACCCTGTCGACAGGCAAGTCGACAGGCATGTCGACACCCCTGTCGACAGGCCTGTCGACAGCCCTGTCGACATGGGTTGGGCGGGAAGCTTCCCGCCTGACCCCGCCTGGCCCATTCCAAATCTTGAATATTTGAATTTTCAAATCTGTTTTAGTTTTAAATTTTCTGCAAACTTCTTTGGGCCATAACCGGGCCATACGGACTCCGATTTTCGAAAACTCGGACTCTATTTCGCGTATTTTTCCGAGACGAACGCAATAACGCAGCCCGTTACCCCCAATTCCCACGTCTGAGATTATTTATCCTGTAATTAGTGAATTTTAGTATTAACTAAAATTCGGGGTGTTACAATATGTATCACAGGCTAATTCGGTCGTTTCGATCAGTTTCCGTTGAATTTACATTTAAATCGTTATATTGAATTTCAAACGTACATTTCAAATTACCGGGGTCACATACTAACTCGAAAAATTCCCGAAAAATATTTTCTAGCTTCGTATTGGCGATACGGTCCTAACAAAACTAGTTTCGTCGAATTCCGAGACCGTTTGAAAAATGGCCAATTTCCAGTCGATTAAAATCAACTGAAACTGGTCAAACGCGTTTTCCTTTTCCACGCTCACATATTGATTCAAAAAATTATGAAATTTGGAATCTAACAATAATTTGACACTGCGGATCCAACAAAAGTGGTTTCGTCGAAATCCGAGGTCGTTTGCAAAATGTCTATTTTTAAGGGCCTGAATTCCATAGCGACTATTCAGAATTTTCAACTGGACATATCTATTGATTCCCGTTATGAAATTTTGATTTTTCGGATTCGTTGGAAAGATATCATCAATTAGATCCTAATATTTTTGGTTTCACTAAAATCCGGATTGTTTTGCACCCGGTACATTCAATTGAAGTTTGAAATCGAATTATCGAACTACCGCGCCATTTTCAATTCCTTTTATAATTATATATAAATATTTATATTCTAACGACGACGTAT